>JAFJYI010000164.1:0-1200000 GCA_019022655.1 Acacia acuminata | reverse complement strand
GAAAAAGGAGGTGTGATTTAGGTAAAGATATAAAAGCACATAGTAAGAAGCTGAAGTAAAGAATCAGGAAATAGAAAAGCACATACGCTTGAGCTTGATTCTGGGTCATTGAGGAAACATGGGGAAGAAAATTCAAAGCTTCAATTTTATTTTATTTTTTTGGGGGGGAGGGGGGGGTGGGCCATGGCCCCCGGTCCCTTCTAAGCTCCGTCTCTGAATACACTCCCACTAGTATGTCCAAACACACAAACTCTTACTATCGTATAAAAGAAATAAAGGGTTAAGCGATAAATTTGTCTTGAAAATTTTCGTTGATGAGCAATGTTGCTCCAAAAGTGTTTTTTTTTATCTCGGTGTTCTCTAAAAGTTTCAAAAACGTAGCAATGTTTCCCATTTTCGTTAAAAAGCTAACGGTCAACATTAGTTTTTTAACGGAATATGATAACATTGCTAGATTTTTAAACTTCCGGGGTAATATTGAAACAAATAAAAAAAAAAAAAAAAAAACTTTCATGGCAACATTACGCTTGGGTTTATACTTAAGGAGATGGATTTACTACTTAACCAAAAAATAAACAATAATTTAATTTAGAAATTTTCTTTCACTTTTTTTTTTTTTTATAAAAATTTTTATTTTACTTTTCTTAACATAAACTTATGGACATAATGTATTTTCTTTTTCAAATCGAATTCGTTAGGTCCAACTGGCTTCAGAATACTTGTTAATTTTTTTAAAGGAACAAAACTTTACTTGAATATTTAGTTTTTCATGTTTAAAAAAAATATTTTACATAAAAAAAAAAACATGTGTAAAAATGTGTTCTCGGTTATGAGTCTGAAATATAAAAAAGCTCAAATTTGATCGGAAAAATGAAACAATTAGAACATCTTTTTAATATTTTGTTTATTTGTTCGACAAAACTAGAGAATACCCCGACAACAATGTATTTTCCTTAATCATATTCTAATAAAGAGAATTATTCTTTCAATCTTCACATCACCATTCTAAATATGTTTTAAATTAAAGGGACAAACACAAACGGACTAAAGTTATAAACTGAATCAAACATGCGACCTCAATTTGGAAGGAAGCTCTCGATAGTTTATAAGAGTTTTGATGCCCAAATGATTCACCAGCGAGAGAAAAGCAAAAGATGAAAACTTTGTACTTTGTATTCAAGTCACCCTCCTTTGGGCTTTGGGCCCAAATATGTCTCATTAACATAGTTGACCCAAATTGGCAAATCGCCAATCCAAGTGGTAGTGTAACTACCACTCGAGGAAAAGATTTTTTGACCAAGACGCTAATCGTCACTTTTTGGGCCATGTTGGGCTAAAGCTATGCAAACATTTTCCAGATGCAATTATTAACCTGAATGAGAATTACTAAATCTTATATTCTAGCTGAAAATGCTCTAATAAATATAAATGTAAGTGAGATATGCCCTAGTATAAGAAAATAATCATTTCCAAATGAAAAGAGATGAAGCAAGTAATCAAGATGATGATTGAGGAAGTCATCCAACCTGGATAAGACATAACTAATTGTAAAAAACCTCAAAAGCGGGTTGGATAAGCAATAAAGAAATCTCAATGAATTATATCATAAAGAGATCTCAATGAAAGCAATAAGGTATCTAAAAGCAATAAAGAGATTTCAATGAGTTATATCTAAAAAAATGGAACAAAAAGATTAAGTTGTCGTAACGCTCTTGATAACAATTTTACGTCATCAAGTGAGGAGCTTATGCATAAGTTTAGTTTGCAAGTAGGCAGAATGATGATTGGCCAAAAGAAAAAGTAAAAGGGAAAAGACACAATGAAAATAAGATCACATTATTTTGATATGTAAAAATTATACAAGTCCTAACTAAAATATGAAATATATAAATATTTAAGTGAAAATAAAGATTTTTCGCAAATACTAATGAAGACTAGGATCAGGCATATTATTTTGTGGTTGCTCCAATAATTTTGCATATGTTACTATTTTAATAGCATATGAAAATAAAATTATGTGTATGTTGTTATATACAATCTATACATATGGCTCATTAAATAGTGAAATTTATATGAGAATCATTGAAGGATCTAAAATGCAAAAAACATATATTAGAAAAACATTCCATATATAAAATGTTATGTGACTTTGAAAATAATCTAAGACAATATAATTTATTGAAAAATATATTAAAAAATGAATAACTTTACATTTACTTGGCTTTTAGATTTATTGAATGCCTCAATGATTTCAAAATCATATTTTTTCCATGGTGTTTTTGCTTGTAAAAATATATTGAATTTAATAGTCCATAAGTACCTTATATTTATGAGAATATTTATGTATCATGCTAATATTGTATTTATTAATATATTTAATTTTATAGTCTAAAAGTACCTTATACTTTATGAGAATATTTATGGATCATGCTAGTATCATATTTATTATGTTT
This sequence comes from Acacia acuminata, assembly GCA_019022655.1. NCBI lineage: Eukaryota > Viridiplantae > Streptophyta > Magnoliopsida > Fabales > Fabaceae > Acacia > Acacia acuminata. The sequence continues at coordinate 1,197,547 of JAFJYI010000164.1, read as the reverse complement.
CTATTGGTAAAAATTAGTTCTTGCAGATGCACAGTGAATAATGAAAATGAGATTTGATGTGATAGTTCTATGAATATATTATACGATATCATTTTGTTCAGAACAAGTTGAATATGTGGATATAAAATATATTTTGATGATTTTCCGAATGATTTTCCTCTATTCTTTCCACAATGAATAAAATAAAGATAAAATATATTGATATTTTAACATATGCAAAAAATATATTAGAAGAATACATTTCAGCAAATCATTTGGTGATGATATGCATCATTTATAGTTTGACGACTAAAAGAATGATATGCTCGAAAACATATTAGAATTGATGTTATCATAAGGAGGAGTAGAGATCATGTTGTACTATTTTCCTTAACCAAAGTTTTTTCTTATATGGTTTTTTTGGTAAGGTTTTTAAAGAGGAAGCTTTGATTGTATTGCGTACTTTTTTTCATTCACTAGGTTTTTGTCCCTATAAGTTTTTCCTAGTAAAATTTTAATGAGGTATAATATTTGTTCATGAACATCTAAGAGGGAGTGTTGTAAAAATACTTGATGATTTGGATATCTATAAACTCTCAACTCTTGGCTTTTTATATCCTACTCTATAACCCCTTTAGTGAATAGTCTTTTAGACTGTGTTTGTTTTGAAGGGAGGGGAGCTTCCCTCCTTGGTATGAAAAGTCAGCTATGACCATGATGTGAAATGTTTGTGTGGAAAACAATGCGAATTTATGGTCATATCTGATTTTTCACACTAAGGAGGGAAGCTTCCCTCCCTTCAATCAAACACAGACTAAGACCCTGTTTGGATCAAAGAAAAGGTGGGAATGGAAATGAAAAGAATGGAATGGAAAGGAAAATATTTTGCCCCGACGCATTTAGTTCAATTGGAAAAGAAAATAGGTTGATAGGAAAAAAAATTTGGTTGAAAGAAAATAAGGTAGGGAAATAAGATAGAATATCATTTTGCCTCTAAAAGAAAATATTATTGTAAACCACACAAAATCACACACACAGTGTTCTCACACGTTGGACAAACCTCACACTCTAGTGTACACTCGAGTGTGCCATCTTCACACTCCACTCCAATGTACTACAAAGTATTAATAATAAAATATTTAAAACTCAAAAAAATATTTACACTGAAAAATGAAATTTAAATGTAGACATTAAATTATTTCGGCAAAAAAATTATACATGGAATTAAGATGATACGGAGGGGCTTGTGGGTTGCGCCATAAAATTTGGACACTTGAGTGTGAAACCTCACACTCAAGTGTACACTTTTTTTTTATATAAGAATTTTAGGAAATGGGTTGGGCTCACCTACAGTCCACAGACAAGACGCTTGGAGCTTAGTCCGCAGGGTATATTGGGTTAGAGAGTACACATACCTCCACCTCCTCCCAGCGTTTCCAATGCTTCCTAGATCCCTGAGATGCCTCCCCCAGCGCCTTGACCAACTTCAGGATCGAACTTCCTCCCTTATGGTGAGAAAGTCGACCCCTTCGCCGGTTGAACCTAAGGACGAGGGGTTCAAGTGTACACTTGAGTGTGAGGTTTCACACTCAAATGTGTGCTAATTTCATGGCGCACGAGAGGCCCATTTTTGGGGACACTTGAGTGTGAAACCTCATACTCATGTGTGTGCTAATTTCGTGGCACACCAGAGGCCCATTTTTGGGGACACTTGAGTATGAAACCCCTTTGAGGTTTCACACTCAAGTGTGTGCTAATTTTATGGCACAACCAAAGGCGCATTTTCGGGGACACTTGAGTGTGAAGAGTGTGAGGTTTCACACTCAAGTGTGTGTTAATTTTATGGCACAACCACACCCCAACTTTTAGGGACACTTGAGTGTGAAAAGCTCACACTCAAGTTTCCATAGTTCCTAGCATAATAATTGCAACTCAGATTGATATTGGTAGTTAGCTATTGAGTTAAAGAGGCATTGAGCGAATCAAAATCAATATTATGTAGGGTGTTGCAAAGGGCGAGCATATGAGAATATGATTAAGATCTCATCTTCAATTCTACAGAGTATTATGCATAGTCTCTGTTTATCTCTATTTCAAGATCATTGAACAGGGGATATGAGGGAGGAAATACATAACTTTAGAACTTTATATATATTAAGCGTAGGTTACATACAATATATTTTTCTGTCATTTGTTGTCAGTTGCATGCCTTTACCTTTGACAAAATTATAAATATACGTGGGCACCAAAAATAACCCAGCATGGAACTTCCCAAAAATCCAAAATAAAATTCGACAGACTTTCTCAAAAAATTCAAGATAACCCACGAAAATCTATGTCTCTAGCAATGCCCGAATCCATGCTTTGCCTTGAATGCGGTGGGAATCTTCTCAAACGAATTTCGCAGTTGTTGCGAAGAGAAAATCTTAATATGGGCGGTGGTTAGCTCGTCCACGGTGAGACTAGGAACTTCCAACAAACTTGACTTCCATCTTAGCATGATGCGCATCCCGAGGTAAACATTCATGGATTTCGTTGCCCATAGCCTAACTGAAGACAAAAACCTAAACGAAGAGAACAAAGACGGAGAAGAACCAACGAACCTGTTGTGCGGGATGCACAGTCGTAGTCGTTGAAATTCTACTCGCTCTCTACGTTTTCCACAGGTCTCTGTTTTCCAGGCTCACATGGTGTCCCCTTTTATAGAGCTAGCTATGTTTAGGGGCAAATTGGACTTTAGTCCATTTTCAAAGCCGTTTGGAAAATAGCTTCCCACCATTTTTGTGGGAACCCATTTTCATTTGAACGTAGGAGAATGGAGCGCAGCAGGAAAATATTTTCCTACGAAAATTTGAACCAAATGGCCACCGCCACGGAAAATTTGACTTTTCCTTTTCATTCCCCTGATTTTCTTTCATCCAAACGGGGCGTAAGAGTTTTTATTCTCATAACTTAAATGTTACATATCATGCATTTATGATGATTTATTTTGTTATCAATTCTATGTAATTCTTAGTTAAGGTTGGAGGTCTATGAATATAGGATTTGTAATACACATCATAAGTATCTAAATTAATAAAATATGAATTTGCTCCTTCTTTCTCTCCAATTTCTCTCTTCATCTCTTTCATTTCATTTTCCTATTTTCATAACAAATAATAGGTTTTAAGAGACTTAAAAGTAATTAAGGAAATGGGTGAAATGACCAGAATACCCACTTTCATTTCATAATCACGTTCTGAGAGCTTCCAATTGTTTGTTACCTGAAAAAGGTACTTGATCAAAAAAAAAAAAACTGGAAGAATAAACTTAAAATTAAATAAAATATAAAATTAAAAAACATAACTTTTCTAGATTAAATTCAAACTTGTGAGGCTAAAATAATCATACATTTTTCAATAACGAAAATTAAAAGGAAAAAAAATATAAAGTTTCCTTTTATTAATAGGTTGAAAGAGAAAGAAAGGAAAAGCAAAGCAAAGAAAAGGCTATTACATGCTTTATAGACAATGGCAATTCCTTTTCCTTTAACTTTTTTCAGCATTTCAAGCCTTTTGAAATAAAAATACCTAAGCAAACAAAAGCATAAAGCTGAGGATGATGAGGAATATACATCTGAATTCTGAGCAACCCAAAGAGAGAAAAGGATTATACCTATTCTTGATTCCTATTGTTCTCTTTCAAATGTCTCTGTCCAGGCTTCTTTCTTTTCTAACACAATATACTAGGATGGCAAAAAAAAACATAATATACTAGATTTTTTTTTTTTTTTTTTTTTAAATGTTTGGAAAGCTGAAAGCGATGCATTTTTAAAATTTTTTGGAAAAAGGATTGGTATATTTGTTGATCTGAGTTTAGAGAATGTAACAGACTTTGATATAAAAATCAAGGAATGTATGATTTTTTGTGCAAGCTAAATTACATACCACCTAATTTTATTTATAATTCTATTTTAATCAAAAAAATTGATCTTATTTATAAGTTCAGTTTCAAGTAATAAATGAGATAATGATAATTTTACTCATATTGATTATACCCATCAAGATAGAGAGAAAAGAAAAAGTTGAAAAATACTCAATTATAAATGAGGGCAAAGTTGAAAATTTACCCCATAATTATTTAGTTAACTATCTCTTTGATACGTGAGATTTGATCAAAATGGACTTATAAAAAGGACTAGAGTGAGCCTTTTCTAAATTTAGAATATAAATACAAATATTTTTTAAAAAACTTAATAATAAACCCTATAAAATTTTAATACCATGCTAATATAATCTTAAATTATTAATTTTATACCCCTTTAAACTTTATTTTTATATTCAAATAACCCCTCAAATTTTAAGCTATTTATATAAGAATAAAACTAATAGTATGTGAGTTATCCATATAAATATAAAAATTAAATTAAATTAATTATAAATTTTTAAAAGTTATGGAGGTTATTTACATATTATATCAGGTTCTGGATATTGTATATAATTCAGTCTTGAATATGAATTCATATCAATAAGAGAAAAAAAAAAAAATTCAAATCACACACTGTAGAAAGCAGCATACAATTCTCCGTTGTATCGCGCTCTCCAAGTGTGCATGTTCCCCCCCCTTCTTTCTTCCCATGGCAAGTCTTTATGAAATAACTCCGATGAGAAGAAAAAAGAAAGCGTTAAGAGACCCTCCTGGCCAATCCTAGATACTCTAAGATCCTTTTTTAAACCTGCTTTCATTTTGAGTCAAGAAATAGATAAATAGACATATCTCATTCATTGATCGAGGGCATTTGTAGTTACTAAAGGGACCACCAAATACAAAAATCACCGAGGGAGGTTGGATTTTCATTTAAATATACTACATTCGATTCTAATTATAAGACCTAGTTAACTTTTTTTTGGAGAGATAAAGGAAATTAAATAAGTTATTTAATCATTTCATATATTTTGTATTTTTAGATTATATATTAATTTATTAATTAAACTAATTAATTTGAAGAAAAAATTAAAAATAAAAATATTCTAAAGTAATTTAATTAACTTCATTAATATCTTTAAAAAAATTAATTAAATCTTATAATTAAGACAAATGAATACTATATTTATTCTGTATGTAAGATCAAGTAGAGTTTGAAGGAGAGGCCAAGTAAACAGCTTTTTGAGCATGTGGCAGCAGAAGGCACAGTGAATATGTGGAATATTTGAAGCATTTGTCTCCTTGTCTGTTCTCTTGTTTGGTGTCATTTTGTTATTAAAAATAATATTATATCATGGTGATTTTGTTTAGATGATAAAGTTAAAGAATATTAATTATCTCTTGCATACATTATTTCCTTTTTATTCTCTTTCTCCTCCTGAATAAAAGCATTTTTAGAAAATAAAATATAATCCCTTAAAGAATAAAAGCATTTTTAGTGGTGTTACTACTATGACTACCACTACCATTACGACTATCACTATCACCATTATTACCATCACCACTATCACAACTATTATTATTGTTGCTGTTGCCGCCGCCATCGCCGCTCTACTCTACTGCTACTACTGCTACCGCTCTTGCTACTCCTGCTACTGAATGAATTGCAAATTAATTTGGAATATTGAATAGTGCTATATAAAGATGTAGGTCATAGTTTGTAATACAGCTCTAAACTAGATCTACAATATTAAGTCGCTTCTAGAAGAATAATCTGGTCCACATTATAAGTCACTTGGGTAGTAATTAATGTTTATTTGTCAATTTTGTCCATGCAATTAATATTTGAATGCGACTTCTTATATTTCTCTCTATCCTTCAAAACCATATTTAATATGGATAAAGTTGGAAAAAAAATTATAATTTAAGACAAATTTAATAAGTAAAAACATTTTTTTAATAGATAAATTAGTTAAGGTGAGAGTGAGTTTGAAATAGCTTTTGCAATCCCAAACGTAAGATTCATGCCCCAAAAGTCAGATTGGGTGGTTTTTGAAATATTGAGCTTTTAGGAAGGAAAAAAAAAAACCATTTTTCCCTTAAGCCACAATTTCTACCTTATCACGGTGGATAAGCCATTTTTCCCTTAAGCCGTAAGATTGTTTGAGATCACTTATAGAGGTCCTAAAAGTCTTTATGTACATAAGTTGAGATAAAACTTTTCTTACTACTTATCTCGTATATCGTAAATCACAATTGGAAAAATATTTTTAAAGACTTTAATCATTATTTTAAATAAACATTTAAATGCATTTTTTAAGAAAATTTCCCCAACCCTCATTTATCTCTACTCCCTTATCTCTCTTCTACATGCTCATACACCTCTCGTTGGTTTCCATATTTTCTCCCTTATTCTTGACGATTCGGTGCCCATGGATTCTCTCATCAGCATGTTGTTTTTCGTCCACAGACAGGGACGGACCCAGCAATTGTAACTAGGAGGGGTGAAAATTACAGAAGTGAACCCAAAGTTCTAGGAAATCACATTTAACATAAAAAAAATTCAATATTTTCAATTTAGTCCCTCCATGATACTATTTAAGGGGGACTAAATTGAAAATATTAAAATTTGTATAGGCTGAAATATGATTTCAAAACAATTTGGGTCCTTTACTGTAATTTTAGGGGCAGGCCACCCCTAGCCCCCTAATTCCATCCCAGTCCACAGATTCCGTTCTTCATTCTGTCGTTGTGGTTTTGAGTTTTTGTTCCGTATCTCTCTCACAACGCATCTTGAACTCAAGATCTCTTCTATATTGTCTCTAATTTATACGCATTTTTAGCATTGTCAAATTTTCAGAACTAACTTTTTTCACCTTTTATTTTGATTTTAATTTTTCTCTCATAATTATCACAAAAGACAGTTATACTATCGTCAATCCATGTAAGTTTTAATCTTAGAAAAAGTTATGTATCTTCCACCAATCCAAATATAAATCACATTATACAATCTGACTTTTACCTAATCTTACGAAGTTTGTAAAAATCAAAATGTTAGAAAAGCCAATTTTACTACTCCCTCCGATATTTATTATATGGCACCAACTAACAATTTTTACATACCAATAAAAATAGTTAAAATTAATAAAGTTGTTTTAGAATTTAAATAATTTTCAATATTACCCCTACTAATTGCACTAAACTTTAAAATCATATTAACTATTACTCTCATCTACTATCTTTATTAGTTAGTGACATACATAAAAAAATAATTGATATTTTAGGAATAAGTAAGTGCTTTATAAAAAATAGGTTAAGTATCAATTTTGCTCTTGAAGTACGCATTAAAGAGCAATTTTGCTCCTAAAGTTTTCGGCGTAGTAATGTTGCCCTTGAAGTCTCAAAATATAGCAATGTAGCCTTTCCGTTAACTGCCTTAACGGTTAATGTTAGGATTTTTAACGGAGGGGCAACATTGCTACGTTTTGAAATTTTATGGACAATATTGTTCCAAAAAAACGTCAACGTTAGTTGACCGTTGGAGTTTTTAATGGAGAGGCAACATTGCTACTTTTTGAGACGTCAGAGGTAACATTGCTACGTCGAAAATTTTAGAGGTAAAATTGCTTCCTCGAAATTATACTTTAGGGACAAAATTGATATTAACTCTAAAAAAAAAAAGACGAAATTTACCTACTAATTAATACTTTATATTAAAACACAAAGGAGTACTATCATTCACAGTTGGAGCATTAATTTTGTACACCAAAAGTGTAGGATGCATTTTAATGTTGTGGTAAATGGTAAAAGTGAATAAAAAATGCACAACCTCAACGCCTAGGAATGCGTAGAAGGAAGAGGCGTGGGTTGTTGACCGAAATGAATGAAAGTAAGAGAGAGAGTGAGAAGCATGCAGAGCGCACAAAGCACAATGTTATCTTTCGTACGCGTGTGGCTCCGAGCCATCGACCCAACCCCCACACCCCCATTAACTCTCTGCTTTCTTGTTCTCCTTTTGTAATTTTACTATCTTCATTTTTCTTTTTTACTGGTTTTGTCTCAGTTTAGTTTCGGTTTGACTCTGATCACTTACGATCCTTAACTCAATACCACGATCGATTCACTGACCGGTTCCGACTGATTCACTAACTGGTTTGAATTTACTCCCTCTGATCCTTATTATAAGACACCAACTAGCAACTTTATTTGGTTTTTTTATAAGACATTTGTTTATTCCCAATGAGTATTAATTATTTTTTCCATGTTTAGTCTATAATCAATAAGGGATAATATTGAGAATAAAATTAATATGATATAGTTTTATTGATTTTAATAGGAATAATATTATAATTTACTTAGATTTTAGAATAGTTGGTGCCAACCGGAGATAGTAATAACTAATAACCTTAATTTTACCACACAACAACGACATCATCCTTTTACCCCTCTGAGAGTATTCAGTGAGTACAAGATCCACAGAGTAATAAATGAAGGGCAAAGCAGGTCCATGTTTTGCCGTTTTTACTCATTCTGTACTGTTGTTGCAGCTATTTCCCCTCTGCTTTAACTCTCTCAGGCCTTACCACCTTGTCCCTCCTTTCATCTCGCTTTTCTGCTTTCCTCTTCTTCTCTCTGTCCCCCCTCCCTTCCTTTTTAAACCCCCACGCTTCAACCTCACAACCATATTTCACTTCAAAAATAGTAGTAGTACACATCTCTCTCTCCTGCTTCAGTTTCAGCTTCATCTTCATCTTCATCCATGGAGGTAACCAAATTTATTAAAGCCCTGTTTTCATCTTCTTCTTGCTCTTGTTGAAAATTTCTTGGCTGTTTATAACTGAATTATGTGGTTATATAATTATATATATGTAGGAGTATTACTACAGGAGGAGCCATGTGCCGGCGTTTGGAAGTTGGGACTGGAACGATAACCTTCCCTTCACTCAGTGCTTTGAATCTGCAACGCAAGCTGGTTTCTTCCGCTGCACTTTCTCTGATCACTCGTCTGATCAGGACCACCGTGATCTCTATGTCGCCGGTGACTTGTACCAGAACGACGTCGTCACTCCTGCCATGATCGTCGTTCCTCGCAAAAGAAAGGTCCCTCCTCTCTCTCTCTCATTCCCTCCATTATTTTAATCTCTTCTATGCGTTTGAACAAGAAGGGACATAAGTGTCAATGCCCTTGTAATCTCCATGGATATTTTTTGGAAAAATTTCCCTCTTTAAAAATTTTATTATTGAAAAAGACATGATAAATTTTTATATATACAGAATATTATACTCTACAAATTCTCTATGTATAAAATACTGCTATTCTGCCTTCATGTCAATAAATTTTTAATGAGGGGTTTCTACATAATTTTCTCTTTTTTTTTCCCCCTTTTTTGTGGGTGGTGTTGGTTGAGTTGAATCATGATAAAGGTTCAGTCTTTTTTTTTTTTTTTTTTTTTTTTTTTAAATAAAAAAATTTACTTTTTGAATTTGTTGTTAAAGAATTGAGGACCTAAAAAGGTGCAAAAGATGTTGCATAGATATTAGGGGAAGTCCGTGATAGGTTGGGTATTTGTAGGAGTAACTTCTTTTGATGAGGGTAGGTCTCATATTTAGTTGCGTGGGACCTTCATTCATTGACTTCATTCAATCACGCCCTCTCCCATAAAGTCATAATGGGACCAAAGGCTATTTGAAACATGGTTGTTAAAATTTTGATTTATTATTGAATTTTATGTTTTTACGATTTAAAATAATTTTACTAATTTTCTAAATAATTTTACGCTCCCTTTTTCATTTTATATAAAATATTTTAACTACCTTAATCCCTATCTAAAAATGGATATAATATAAAATATATTTATTTAATTTTATTATGTTAAAAAAGTGATTAACTTCATATTTTCTAAAATTATAGCTATCTTTCTTTATTTTTTCATTCTTTCTCATTTTTAATTATTATTAAGGAGTATTAATCAATAGGTAGATCAAGTAAAACATTCAAAACAAACATAAAAACTGTCTTTTATTTAGGATCATCATTAACTCACAAACATGTCTTATATATGTTTTATATTTAAGATGAGAGAAGTACCTTATTCCTAACAAAGGTTGGTAAAGAGTTTGGTTCGTAACTATAAAATTGATGTATATTCAAATCTCATATATCAGTGTGAGCATCTTATTAATGCTCAACTTCCGTAAACTATTTTTATACATTGTTTGTGATCTTATGATATTTGTTATAAGTAATCTATGAGATATTAATTATAAATATTTTTTTTAATCTTTATTTAAAGTTTGATTCCATTATTTTGTTTTTGTTTCTCAAAATGTAATCCATACTTTTAAATATAGGAAAATTTTAGTCTCTTGAATCTTTTGGCATGATACTAAAGTGGTAAAGAACCAAAAAAGCTACTGAGTGTGAGTGAGTGTATGATGTGTAGGCATGTGACATGAAAGTCAACTTTAGCAAGTAAAGCAGATATATAAATGTCGTGGAATTGAATGTTTTTGTGTGTGATTGCAGACAAAGGTACGTGAGAAAGCAGAAAAAGAAGAAGAAAAGCAGGAATGGGTGAGTGAGTTTGAAGGATCAAGAAACCCTAACAATGGAGGAAAAGATCATCATATAACAATGCCAAGGTCAACACCAAAGCCTGTGGATGAAGACTTATACAGAATCTCTCCTGAATTGCTTTACCATAAACATACTACAAAGGTAACAAACAAACAACCCACATCTTCCATATTCTAGCTTATCATATCTTAAAAATTACTTCATCAGGTCCTTAACATATCAGCTATATAATTAATTTGTAGTAAATAGTAAGAAACTTAGTAGAGTTGGTTATTTATAATAAATGTGTGTTGATTTTCCTAAAATACCTTATTTAATCATGTTCACTGGAATTACCCCTTAATTTTTTTTTTTGGTCAAGAGAACTACTCCTTAATGGATACCCCCCTTAATATGCATAATTAAGAGGTATTTTGGTGTAAACATGATAAATTTAGGAAATAGTGTGGATTGATATACTATTATATTAAGGGAAAATCCTTTTAAGGTCCCAAGGATTAATAAAATGTCAAAAAAGTCTCATAGAAAATTCTGATATCAAAAAAGTTTCAAAAGAGTTGTTAAAACTCACAGACGGAGACGGAGCTGTTAATGACTCACTGAAAGAATTGTTAATTGTTAATGAGACTTTTTGAACATTTTTGCTTTATTTGTTTGGACGTTAAAGGGATTTTCCCTTATATTAAAGACATAAAAGCTCGTATGTGACTCTTATGTTGAGGACTTTACCAGAGGGAGTATGTATTGAATGGGATTAGAGTGTTATCATTCAAACTTCCTATTTGGTCATCCACATGTTTTTTCTTTGGTTTAATTCTTTTTTCTCAACCATTATAAGTTTGAGATGAAATGTTTTCAAGTTCTTTGAAAGATACATCTTTTAAATTACTTGGATTTCAAAGTTTAGATAGCTAAAGACAGAATTCAGTCCTTGAAATCTCAACATAGCTAAGTATTAATATATGGTCATTCAACATAGGGGGAAGAGTAAAATTTACATTGATTTGTAGAGGACTAAATCGAAAATATCTCAAAATTAATGGGGCCAAGATTTATTTTTCTCTTTTCCTCCATATATTTATTTGTTGTTGAGTCTGATTATTATACTTTTTTGAATTATGTGGTGCAGAAGAGAGGGCTGAGCTTCTTTTCCAGTTGTTTGCTGCCAACTTGCATTGCCTGAAACTTCACCTGCAGCATCTGAGAAGCCATTAATGGGATTGTACATAAAGGAGACGACAGAGGACAAAACAGTCACAGATGATGATGATTATGAGGATCATGATGTTACACTCGTTTAAGAATGAGAGAGAATATTTAATTATATCAATTATCCCCATATTATTACTTTAGACCACTTCCTTAATTCTTCTTTTATTTAGGGGTTGCTTCAGAATTTGAGTAATTGATGGGGTTAGGATTGTGATTTGCAGTCTGTGAAAAGCAGTGTAAAGAGAAGTGAAAGAAAGTAAAACAGTTCATCTTTGTGGTCTTACTTGTTTTTTTGACTCAACTTTCTGCATTTAGTGTAAGGAATTTTAAGACAATGATTTTTCTAAATTTACATTTAACCATAGAAGAATTTATTGGTCATGAGGAGTATCATAAGAGTCAGTGGTCATTAAAGCAGGAATGATTTTCCCTGCCTATCCTTTGGATAGGTCATGAGAGCTCTTCTCTCCCGAATCCATCCCGATCTGATTTTTTTTACTTTATATTTTTTCAAAAAAAATTATTTTAATAGGTAGAGAATCTAAAATAAAGATAATCTCTCAACTAACATTTTTTCAAAAAATGATTTTTTTATTTAAAAAGAAATAGTTAAAAAAAATTCAATTGGATGACTCAGATTAGATAGGTAGATGAATAGGCACCAAAAGTGGTTCCCATAAGCACCGAAAGTGGTTCCCATTAAAGCATCATGCGTGTCAGAATATTGAAGAAAAAAATTGTTCATCTTTTTGTAAATTAATTTCAAAATTAAAATCATTTGGAATGAAATATTTCCACCGGTCCTAATAGGCTAATATAAGACATGCTTTAATTTTTTTGGAGAGATTAAGGAAGTTAAATAAGTTATTAAATCATATAATATATAGTGTATCATTAGATTATTTATCCGTTTATAAGTTAGGCAACACAATTTGGAGAAAGAACGAAAAATATAAATAGTTTAAAGTAATTTAATTAGTTTCCTTAATTTCTCCAAAAAAATCAATTATGTTTTATATTTAGAACGGAGGGAGTATTCTTTGAATCTAACCCAAGTGAGATCCTCTCACTTATCATACTCCCTCTTTGATTGTAAATGTAAGAACTAATTAATTAATTTGAAGGATTTAAAAAATTAATTAAATTAGTTATTTATTAAAAAAAATAGTTTTTATAAGATGTCTCTTTTAATAATTTGGATTGAATAATACTCTATAGATTAAAAATTCAAATTCTTGCAGAATTTAGGGAAAAAATATTTTTTTTGGAGATAATGGATAGAAGTTTTATTTTTGGAACCTAAGGCCTCGTTTGTTACAAAGAAAGTTTGGAGGAGGAAAGGAATGGAATGGAAATGAAAGGAAGATTTGAAAGATGAGGGAAAATGGTTTGAGTTGTTTGGTAAGAAGAAAATGAAGAGGTGGTAGTTGGTAAGGAATTAAAAAATGTCTATTTTACCCTCAAAAAAAATTAATTCAAAATAAAAAGAAAAATATTTGTTTTGCTAAAATATTTTTTTAAAAAATATATTCTTGTTAAGTTTGAACTCGTGAAGAAAAAAATTCGTCAAATTCAAACTTCCCACCAATATTTGAACTTTCCGGCCAAGTTCGAACTTCCCGCCAATATTTGAATTTCGAGGGTAAATGCATTAAAAAGACACTTTCCTGGAAGATTATAGCTTTCCTTCCATTTTCGGATGGAAAGCATCTTCCCTCAAATAAGGGAAGATTGGACCTCACTTTGGAAGATCTTGACCGGACTTTCTCGTATCAAACACCCCAAATCCATGGGAAGATTGGAATCTTCCCTTTCCCTCCCCATACTTTCTTTGTAACAAACGGGTCCTAAGAAAACTCTTTTATACTCGCTCTGATATTAAATATATTTTTTTTGGGGATTAAATCGTTCCATAAGACAAAGGAAGACATTAAATTATTAGTGTTAATATTATTATTAGTGTATTTTAAATAGTATAAAGATTCTCCCACTGATCTTTGTGAGAACATTTTTCATGATCTTTATTATTTGTTGAATATTTTTTTTTCTCCTTCTAAATGTCCTTTGCTTTGCAATATTTTCATAATAATAAAAATCACTCTCTCTTTGCTTTTCAATTTTATCTTGATGCAACTCTCTCATCCCAAATATCTTTTGTATTCTTCCCATTTTCATGACAATAAATGAAGGGTTAAGGAAAATAAAATACACATGAACTTTTTTTTCTAGGAGCGTCCCGGCAGACCACGAGCTTTTTTTTAGAGCAAAAGTACACACGTGGTTACGTTTTGGGAACAAAAATACCACGAGTGGTTAGTTGGCCGTCAACTTTGGATGGAACGCAGACGTGACGATTTAGACTAACAATGTTGATTTGGATCTTGACTAGGAATAAAAAAATAAAAAAAAAAACTAGAAAAAAATTCAAAAATTTAGTAAAAAAATTAAAATAATTAGAAAAAACTCTAAAAATTAGGAAAAAACTCTAAAAATTAGGAAAAAATTAAAATAATTAGGAAAAAAATTCAAAAAATTAGGAAAAAAAATTAAAATATTAAATTTTTTTAAAAAAAACTCCTTTCCATCTTTACTCTTGCTCCTTCTTGATCGAATGATCGCATTATCCAGAAAGTGAACAAATAGTGTATTAATTCGTGCTACAATAACAGTATTGAAACAAACAACAAACATGAAATTAAGGCCATAATCATAATGAGCTGGGCAATAACAAGTGTGTAGAAACAAACATGGGTCGTACCCAGTTCGGATTTTGAGGATTCAAAAAGAAGGCACAGGAAAACTCTGCGGAAATAAAACGTCTTCCATATCTTATCAAAAAAAAAAAAAACGTCTTCCATAATATACAAACAAAAGAAGAAGAAAAGGTGATGTCTTGGCTTGACTTGCAGGTTCTAGTTTTCGGATAGGATTAAAAAATAAAAACTAAATTAATGGAGATTGTGTAGCAGTTGGTTTTTTTGTCTGCCTGGGAGATGAACAGAAGGAAGAAACAAGAAATGACGATCGGAAATAGAGAGAGAGAGAGAGAGAGGAATAGAGATTCCAGCGAGACACATCAATGGCCTGGGGTGTTTATATAGATAGAGAGAGATGAACTTGCAGAGCTTGTGTGAGCTCTAATTTTTTTTTTCCCGTTAATGACGACGGGATCTGATGCCACCTGCAGCGGCTGGGGATTTCGATGCGGAAGAGAGAATAAAGAGAGAAATAAAGGAGAAAAAGGGAGGAAAAGATTTCAATTTCAATTTCAATTTCCATGGCTTCATCTAGTGCAACGGCTTCTGGATCGTCGTCTCTTTTTCCTAATTATTTTAATTTTTTTCTAATTATTTAAATTTTTTTCCCTAATTTTTCTAATTTTTTTCTATCTTTTTTTAATTTTTTCCTAATTTTTTGAATTTTTTTTCTAATTTTTTTATTCCACGTCGTCGTCCAAATCAGCTTATCGGTCCAAATCGGTCTTGGCGTCAACGTTCCATTCAGTTGACGGTCAACTAATGGTCAACTAACCGTCCATGGTATTTTTGCTTCCAAAACGTAACCACGTGTGTACTTTTGCTCCAGAAAAAAGCTTGTGGTGTTGGGCACTCACTGGAAAAGCTTCGTGTGTATTTTCGCTCCTTAACCCAGGAATTCTTTGTTTGTTTTTTTTTTAAATTTCACTTTAATGGCATATAAAAGCCCGATTTATTTCTCCAAATTTAATACTATAAGATACTATTTCAAAAGAAGCAACATGGACTGTTATGAGGTCATACGGACTAGTGCACCTCAACTCGCAAGCTACACATAACACATAACACACATTACATATTGTGCCTTTTCCTTTTTCATTGAAGATATTTTCTTTAAAGTTTAGTGAGAGAAGTTTTTATTTTTAAACATGTTTAATATCAATACAATGTATGAGAGCCTCTTTTTATTTTATCAATATATGATAAATAGTAAGAAAAAAAATTGAAATGCTACACAGTAAGAAGTGTTTACCAAAACACTAAACTAGAAATTGTTCGGTGTTTGAACAAGTTGAGATTTATAGGAAAGTCATTCAATTAAAATACGCAATATATGTGACATTTATTTATTTTTAATTAAAAAGTGATATCATTCGCCTATTGACAGATTTTAGCTCTCATTTGCAATAATCTTGTCTGCCTTCCTTCCCTAATAATATTCCCACAGGCTGATTTGTCATATTCACTCCTTCCCAAAGCTCAACTCGTGAAGCCACAATGCATTTTGCTTTATACTCCTCCTCTCCTATATATATATATATTTTGAGAAGTTAATCTTGATCATAAATATAAGACATAATTTTTATATTTGTCAATCTTTTTATAATTTACCTCTTTGATACTCTCTCAACAATAATCAAAATGAAGGAAATAAATCTCGGAGGATATTATGGGATTTGATATAATATTATGATTATATTATTTAAATATTAACGTGAAGATATAGTTGTTATGATACTCTCCATATTCATGTATTAGCATGTATATATATGCCTCTAATATATCAATGAAAGATGTGCAACTCATTCTCACTTAACCATTTCACATAGTATCAGAGCATGGTTTCCATGACATCTAAATTGTGTCAGATGAGAGCATAAAAAGCCCAGTCACATCTCATAACATTGACGCTTCTCTAAGAGAATGGAGATAAGCGAGATGGCAAGAGAAAACCATTAAAGTGCAACCATTGTAGGAAGCTTGGACACACTAAAGATCGATGTTATGAGAAAATAGGTTATCCACAATACTTCAAGAAAGGAAGACGTGACAAAAGAGAACAGAGGCAAGGTTTGAGAGCGACACAGGTGAGCTCTAATGAAGGCCCCATTCTTAGTCTTACGCTCAAACAGTATGATCATCTAGCGCAATATCTCAACAAGGAAGATAATCTCTTGAATCTTAGAAGAGACAACGCTCCCATGGTAAATATGGTAGGTAAATTTATTCCTAATGAGTCACGAATAATTGATACAGGAGCAACGGTACATATAACATTCGATGAGAGCATCTTGCATAACGTGACTCCAGAAAGGCATCAACTTTTGGTTAAGATGCCAAATGGGCAAACTTTTATTGGTTAAAAGTATAGGAGATGTTCACTTGTCAAATTGGATGATACTTATAAATGTTCTTCATATACCAAAATTTAAGTGCAATTTGATTGTTGTTAGCAAACTACTCGTAGATTATTTGTACTCGTCAACATTTGTTAGAGACATGTGTTTGAGGAACATGATTGAAGCAAGTAGAATACATGATGGACTCTATCTATTGAAAGAGGGCCAACTAAATAAGACTTTTCATGTGAAGCAAAGATTGACAGCAGAAATTTGGCACCAGAGACTTGGGTACTCCTAGGAGGAGAAGTTTAAAAGTATTAACTTGACTTGGAATTCTCTTATATCAATTCATTGTAATTCTTGCATAAGAGCCAAACAGACCAGACTCAGCTTTAATTAATTCAATAAAAACTTCTTCATCTTTTAAACTGATACATTGTGACATTTGGGGTAGTTTTCATACAACCTCTTTGAGTGGTGCATACTAATTTTTAACCATCGCGGATGATTATAGCAGGGAAACATGGGTCTATATGATGAAATACAAATCAAACGCAACAAAGTATTTGATTGGTTTTTTAAACATCGTGGAAACACAATTCCACAAGTGAGTCCAACGAATTAGAGCAACTAATGACCTTAAATTCAAATATAAGCGCATGATGCAATATTATTTTAGTAAAGGAATTCTTTTACATAATAGTTGCCCTTACATGCCACAACAAAATAGGGAATGGAAACATAGACACATACTCGAAGTTTCTTGAGCACTATGTTTTCAAGCGAGCTTATTGATTAAGTTTTGAGGTGAATGTATACTCACACCAATGAATCTAATCAATTGATTATCGTCCTGCACTCTAGGACACAAGACACAATATGAAATATCACTTGAAGGTCTTTGGTTGTCTAGTCTATGCTCATAAAGAAATAGGAAAGATAAATTTGATGAGAGAGGTTGGCCTTGTGTTTTCTTGGGATACCCCATTGGACATAAAGGATATATATTATTTATATGACATTCATGACGAATGATGCATGTTACACATGATGTTTTGTTTCTTGAGGATCACTTTCCATAAATATATGACGAACTGTAGTGAATCATTACCAAGAAAACCTCATTATTGCCCAGTCATTGATGATGATGAAGAAGCTATTTGTTAGGCCATACTGAGTGCGATGCCAATAATGTTCCTTTTACTTGAGGGAGTCTAATCAATCGCATGATAATGAGATCAACCAAGAAGAAACACAAGTGCCTATTGCAGATGGTCCACATGGCCTCGACAAAGTGCATACGAGACACATGCACCCTAGCACTTAGATGGTTATGAAGTCAATTTACCGCAGTCATTAGCCCATGCTATGAAGTCAACTTACCGCAATTATTAGCCCATGTAGATCCACCTCCTCTATCAAGAAACTTGGTCTGGTATCCTTTATCACACTATGATTCAAATAAAAGATGTGCCTCGCATAAAGATTATCTTTCAGCCATCGAGTCATATGATGAGCCCAAGACCTTTCGACAGGTATGTAAACAAGCTAATTGACGTGAGGCTATGCAAAAATAAATACACGCACTTGAAGCCAATAGGACTTGGATACTTGAACATCTTCTACCTGGAAAACATCTCATTGACTCTAAATGGGTTTACAAGAACAAACTCAAACTAACTAGAAAGCTACATTCCTGTAAAGCAGGATCAGTAGTGCGAGGTTTTACTCGGAGAGAAGATGTAGATGTTTGTTAAACTTTTTCCCTAGTTGCAAAACGTGTTACTGTTTGAACCTTGTTGGCTGTGGCAGTCAAACGAGGACTTACAATTCATAAATTGGATGTCAACAATACATTCCTCCATGGTGATCTTCATGAATAGGTTTACATGAAAATACTTGAAGGTTTTGCTCAAAAAGGAGAGGCACAGGTTTACAGACTAAGGAAGTCTATATATGGGCATCGTCAAGCCTCACGAAAGTGGAATGAAAAGTTCTTGGCTCATTGATAAGTTTGGGTTTCAGGTAATCCTGAGTAGATTACTCTTTATTCACTTATCAATGTGGTGACATATACACTATGGTCTTGATCTTCGTTGATGATGTCATTCTCGTCAGTACCAACAATGATCGCATTAGCCATAAGTAGTTTCTTCAACACTGATTCATTATCAAGGATCTCGAACCTTAAAGTATTTCTTAGGTATTGAAGTGGCTCGATCCCCCGAGAGCATGGTTACTTGGACAACGTAAATATGCCTCACAAGCCATAGGCATGATCTCATATTTGATGTAAATATTCTTAATCAACTTGTAACTAATCCCCACATCCCCCACATCTATGCAGCGGAACGTGTCTTTTGATACCTTAAGTCTAGTATCTTCTTACCAAGTACAAGCTCTCTTAACTTGAAAGCATATTGTTATGTAGATTGGGGAAGTTTTTATGAAACCTGACATTCTTGCAATGTTGTAGCAAAAGGCAACATGCGGTGTCCCTTTCTTCAGCAAAAGCTGAATATTAAGTAATGGCTGGTACGATTAAAAAAGCCATGTGGTTACGATGGCTTCTTCATGACCTTGGGGCAACTCAACAATGTTCAACTCTACTATATTGTGATAATCAAGCTGCCATTCATATTGAAAAGAACTCGGTTATTCATTAGAAGACTAAGCATGTTGAAATGGATTTATATTTTGTTTGTGAACGAGTCCAATCTCAGGATATCTCTCCCTTAAATATCTAAACGAAGCATCAAGTCACTGACATCTTCACAAAGGCACTAGGTGCTGACAGATTTCAAGTGCTTTTCAGAAAGTTAGGTACCCGTAATCTTCATGCACTAACTTGAGGGGGAGTGAAAGTAATATATCTTAAAGCAAATCACGGGATTTGATATTATAATATTATGATTACATTATTTGAATATTAACATGGAGATGTGGTTGTTATGATAAACTCTATTAGCGCACTCATGTACTAGCATGTATATATGTGCCTATAATCTATCAATGAAAGACATACAATTCATTCCCATTTCTATATTTTTCACAAGGAGGACATGGAATGAGAGAATTAAAAAAAGATTGTTTTGATATTTTAGAAAATACATATCTTTTTAACCAACTCAACTAACTTAACCTAATCAAATTAGATAAATATATCTTATATTAAGAACGGGAGGGGTATAATTCTTTTGCAACATTTTTTCTTCCTTTGTTGGTGCTTTTTTTTTTTTTCGTTTCATTTCTTCCACTCTTTCAAGGTTTATTCCTTCCTCTACTACTACTCCACTCCTAAATCTAGTTGACTTTTTTTTAGAGATTAAGGAAATTAAATAAAATATTTATATATATCATTTTTTTTCTCTAAACTAATTAGTTTAACTTTTTAAATGATATATAATCTAATGATATGTAACACATATGATTAAGTAATATATTTAGCATCCTTAATCTCTAATCTCTAAGAAATAGTCAATTATGTTTTATATTTAGAATTAGAGGTTGAGTTCGTGGTATATGCTGCATTGTGGTCACCTTATATGCGTTTCATTTCAACCCGAAACTTTATTTTCCATCTGATTATGGCGCATTCTCGTAATCCTTTTTTTTTTTTTTTCAAATTCTTATATCAATTTAGTATTTCTTTCGCCAAATGATGACTAAGAACTTCATATTTAGCCATCAATTTTTTTACATGTTGAGTTTCTTTTAATTGAAGATGTAGACGTGTAAGTTAATTTTCTTCTGATAATCTTGAGATTAATTGAGAATATGGTTAGAAGGATTTTTTTTCCTTCTTTTTTTTTCACTTTTTTGGAAAGAGAAAGCTGAATTGGGATGAAGTGTGAAGGTCATGTGATCTCGAAATAGTCCAAATACTTACTTTAAAATTGTAAAATCTTAAATCAGACTTATTACGCCGCAAAATTGTAAATGTTCTCTCCTCTTGTGAGAGTTGTGTTCTCTCCTTGGAGAGTCAGTTAGGCCTCTTTCCGGTGAGTCATCTTTCCGGTGAGCCTGTTTGTGTATGTTTGTTCTCAAGGTTGGTCGCGCTTAGGAGTGTGTCGGGAGGCTCTAGTGATATGGAGATAGGGCAAGGTAGCGACATGGAAGGAAAGAGGCAGGTAGTTCTGAAACTGTCTCCAACATGTGAAAAACAAAAAAAATCTCTTGTAGGTATGGTCCTATCTAGGAAAAACTTGCATATTCCGACGGTAATGTCGATGATTAAAAAAGTGTGGCAAATGGAGGATGGAGTGGAGATACATGATCTGGATCGGAGTAAATTAATATTTCTTTTTCGTTTCAACAAATCTGAGGAGTATGCTCGTATCCTCAAGGGGAGACCTTGGTCTATTCTAGGCCATCTTTTGAATCTCCAGGTTTGGGAGGACCACATGATTCTCCAAGATGTGTGTTTTGATACAGCTCCATTCTGGCTTCAGTTCCACGGTTTGCTGGTGGATGCTTTTGAGAGTTCTAATGCAAAGGTCATGGGAGATGCAGTCGGTGAAGCTGTGATGTTCGAGAATCCGATGGTCGAAGGAGAAATGCGGAGGAGCTTTATTCGGGTGCGTTCCCTTATTCGCCTGAATGAGCCATTGATCTCTGGTTTTTGGGTCCCTAGAGAAGCTAAGGAGCCAGTTTGGGTCAAGATTAGGTATGATCAACTGAATAATTTCTGCTATAGATGCGGTCGAATCGGACATGTAGTTAGGGGTTGTAAAGAAGAAGACAAGTTTGAGGGTGAAGAGGAAGGCAAGGAATTCGGTCCCTGGCTAAGTACTATCGGTATGCGTACCTTTGATGATGTGCTGGTGATTTGCAGAGAAGACTGGTCGGAAGCCCAGGTTGGAGTTTCAGCCTCTAACCCCGACAGATCCCGACGAAGATCGATGACGGACGATGGTGAGGAAGCCCACAAGAAGCAGTGGTTGGTGGCTTCTCACACGATGCTACAGCACCCTCCAGCGGACGGTGGTTCCACTCCGACGAGGGTTAGTTGCTCCAAGGGGGTCTCCACTCTGTAGAAGAAGGCAGTCCGATGGCGGCAACGACTCCGATGGCGAAATAGGCGATACAACCTGTCGATGTCCCTCGGTTGAAAGCAAAAGCAGTGGACGTGGTAGGGTGTTGGAGCTCTTCGTCGGAGAAGGATCCAGGTTGGCCGGAGGCGCCCCCGCCTGTAACGGTCAAGAGTGGACCTGCGTCAGCATGGCAGGGCGGTCAGGCTGAGCTAGAACCGAGGCTGCTGGCGTTGGTGCAGGGTCCGCCAAAAGTGGGTCATGAGAGGGAGAAGGGAAGGCTGACAGGTGACGTAAGCACAGGAAAAGAGGTCTTTTTGCCTTTGACTAAGTCAGCGAATGTGGGTGTGGATAATGGGAGTGGGCCTCCTCCTGTGGGCCAGCGGGTGGTCTTTACGGGTAATATGGATCTGCAGGGGGACATCCGTGGAATTGGAGGTGGAATTGGGCTTGTGGGTAATTCTGTGGGCTAGGGGCTGGACAATTGTGGTCCTAGTGATTTAATACACGTGGGTGGCATGATGAACTTGGATAAAACCCATTTCATTGATGGGCTTAAGAAGCATAATGGGGCGACTCTAATTTTCTTGATGGGGCTGGGCTTCCTTTGATCGGTGCTAGATTTGCAAATGTGCTTGGGAGTGGTAGCCTGGCCATAATTAATAGCACTCATACTTCCTCCCCAACTCTGTGTGATCCCCTAATTTCGGCCCAGTCCCCCTTGTCTTTAAATACTGTGGATTTGCATATAGCTAGTCAGACCGGGGGCTCCTACATCACTATATCTTCTATGCAGGATTACCCAGTGGGCAAATAGTACACACATCTCACCCGCAATGACCCAAGCTACGGTGGTATGGTCAATTATATCTGGGGATGAGGGTTCAACCAATCAAAAAAATTCTGAACCATATATTGTTGAATATCCCAGTGATGAGGAAACTAATGTGAGGCCTATTGTTCCTCCTAGTGGGCTGTCTCCAATCTCAGCCATGTCTTTTTGCTTGAAAGGAACCCACCTTAAGCGTCCTTTGGAGGAGGATTCTGCATCGGTTGAGCGTTTTAAATGCAGAAAGTTAGATTTTGACTCAATTGAGGAACCAATTCTCGGTAATACTACAGTGGGGAAATTACAGAAAGATCGCAAGCGGAATTGCCAATCTGTTAAAAAGTATCCGCGCCAATATGGACATGATGGAAACCCAGGTATGGCTGGTAATAAGTCTTCGTCTGTTGAGATTGATTTTCCTGATAGCTGGTTGAATGCTGGTAGTGAACAAGATATGGATCATGACTCTTCTTTGTCTGATAACGCCGGTGGTTGGATGGGACCAACCACCGGTTCACCATGAATCTATTAACCTGGAACTGTCAAGGTTTGGGGATTGCCTTGACAGTCAGGAATTTGAGGGACGAGTGTTCCCGGAAAAAACCCCATTTAGTCTTCCTAATAGAGACTAAGCAGAAGGCGAAGGCTGTGAGGAAAGTAAGACGAAGATGTGGTTTTGTTGAGGAATGGATTGTTAATCCTGTTGGAATTAGTGATGGTCTGATGTGCTTATAGTTAATATCCTTTTTTTCGTCTTCTCATATTATTCATACCAGTGTGAGTTCTGAGACATTATCGACTCCATCGTATATCACTTTCATCTATGGACCCACTGATGAAGGGGACAGAATGTTATGTTGGCAGGAGGTGCGACGGATTAGCAAAAATATCAGGGATCGTGGATGTGTATTGGGGATTTTAATGATATCCTATCTCAACAGGAAAAAGTGGTGGCCTCCTTAGACCCTGGAGGAAGATTTTGAATTTCAAGTGTTTTGTGGCTGATTGTGATCTGGAAGACCTGGGATATAATGGTCCTATATTTACCTGGTGTAATAATCGGGATTATCCGGATACAATCCATGAGCGTATTGATAGGGCCTTGGGTAATTTGCAGTTGAGAGAGCTGTTCCCGTGTCTCCAGGTTTTTAATGTCCCTCCGGCCAGGGGCGGACCTACGTTGGTGCCAATGTGGGCAGATGCAGACACAAAATATATATAATTTAAAAGAGACCAGTGACAATGTGTGTAGGTGGTGTAGATGGTTAATACTCTGGTCTTCCTTTTAATCGATAGGTCGCGTGTTCGAACCTTCCAAGCCCCTTTTACCCTTCTATTTTTTCCCATTTCGTTCTCTGCCCTATCTCATCTCTTTTTCCCCCCATTTTCCCCAATTGTTCTCGCCTATCTTGTCTCTTTTTCCCCCATTTCCGAACGGCCCCGTGCAGCCACGCTCGCCTCACCGTCGCTCAACCGTCGAATGACCTCTCTCGTCTCAAGGGAAAGCGATCAAAGGTCAAGCCAAGAACTAAAACATGGTTTTTGAGTTCGGTTCACATTTTGAAACTTGAAACTCGGGAGTTCTAGAACAGTCGGAATGGGAATGGACGGCGAGGAGTTGACGGAGCAGGAGACCACTTTGTATGACCGTCAAATTAAGGTATGGGTGCTTGATGCTCAAAGGAGGTACCTTTGCTTTTCTCGTCATTTTTCCAATCTCTTTCTTTAGTTTATGCTTGTTTGTTTCCCTCCGTTGTACAAAATGAACCCTCGCGTTTGTAAATTTTAGATCGAGCAAAGCTCATGTCCTAGTTTATGGAATGAAATGGACTATAAACAGAGGTAATTAAACCTTTAACTTTCGTTTCATAACAAGTATTTCAAGCTAAACATGCAAAAAAATTTCACTAATTGAATCTCTTTTTCGGAGGGCTAATTGGTTGGAATGCCTAATTTTTGTTACTTGTTTTTCTAGTCGCTTAGTTTTGCAAGAACATCGTTTTAGCTGGAGTTGGTAGTTTAACCTTAGTGGATGATCGAGTAGCAAACGAGGAGGCATCGTCCTCCAATTTTCTCATTCGTCCTGATCAGAACGTTTATAGAGGGAAAACTCTTGCTGAGCTTTTTGTGATTCACTTATAGATTTCAATCCTATGGTTCATGTTTCTGTGGAGAAAGGTTTGCATTCTCTCTTTCCTTTTCATATTTTTTCTTCCTTTTGTTTTTCCCTAATCTTGTCAAGCTTATAGGTTTCCAATTGTTTTGTTTTCTAATGCATTTAACACTTTCCTTAAAAAAAAAATTTCGGGGGCAGAACCCCGGATCCTACCACTAATTGTGCACCCACAAACCAAAAATCCTGGGTCCGTCACTGCCTCCGGCTGGTTCTGACCACCACCTTCTGTTTATACAGTTTCAATATGAGACTCGTCAGCTAAAGCGGGTCTTTCGTTTCGAATCTGCCTGGGCATTGCATGAGAACTTTCTTGAGGTAATCAAGGGTTGTTGGTGGAACCAGAATGATCAAGAACACTCTGCTCTAGAAAATTTTGCGAGCAACCTGAAGAGATGTACGCAAAAGTTAATTGCCTGGAGCAAAAAGGAGTTCCCTAACAGTGGGAAGAGCATTGATCTTTTGAAGAAACATCTGGCTGAGCTGACTCTAGAAGCTCGAACTCCGGATATTTCAAGAGGGATTATGGAAGTCAAAGGGGATCTGGACAGATTGTTGGAGCGTGAAGAGCAATATTGGTGGCAACGATCTCGGAATAGTTGGTTAAGTGCGGGTGACAGGAATTCACGGTTCTTCCACATCTCTACTATCAAGAGGAGGCAACAGAACAGAATCTCGTGTATTAGAAATGATGAGGGCAATTGGTTGTATGAAAAAGAAGATATCTCTAACAATATTGCTAGCTTTTTTCAGGAGCTGTTCACCACTTCTGGTGCCCGTCCGATGGATACCGTCTTGGGTTTCATTGAGCTTACTATTTCATCTGATATGAATCACAGTCTCTTGCTACCAATTTCTACGGAGGAGATTAAAGCAGCTGCCTTTAGTCTTGGAAACAACAAAGCGCCTGGACCGGATGGATATTCGGGTAAATTTTATCATTCCTCTTGGTCTGAAATTGGTGAGTCTGTTTGTAGTATGGTTACAGAGTTCTTTGCAGGTCATTTGTTGATTAATGATTTAAATGAAACTAACATCACTCTTATTCCTAAAGTTCAAAAACCTGAGCATGTTTCTCATTTCCGCCCGATTGGCTTGTATAATTTCTCTTATAAAATCATTTCGAAAATCTTGGCCAATAGAATGCGGCCTTTGCTTGATACTTGTATTTCACAGAATCAGAGTGCCTTTGTTCCAGGCCGGTGCATTCATGATAATATTATTATTGCCAATGAGGTTTACCATTATCTTCTTCGCAAGAAAGATATGGGTAAGTATGAATTCGCTCTTAAAATGGATATGAGCAAAGCATATGATAGGGTAGAGTGGGATTTTCTTGAAAATGTGCTGTTGAGTTTTGGTTTCTGTTCAGAGTGGGTATCTCTTGTGATGAAATGTGTGTGCTCTGTTAGTTTGAATATTTGCTTATCAGGTGAAAAAGTGAGTTCCTTTAACCCGAGCCGGGGTATCCGGCAAGGGGATCCTTTCTCTCCATATCTCTTCATCATTATTGCGGAGGTGCTCTCCATTATGATTAGACAGGGCCAGAGGGATTATTTTATTCAAGGTGTCAAATTGAGCCATAGCTGCCCGGAACTTACACATAGTTTCTTTGCTGACGATGCTCTTCTGTATATGCGTGCGTCTCAACGTAACTGCAATCATCTAGCTGATATCCTGAAGATGTATTGTACTGCCTCTGGTCAAGTCATCAATCTTGATAAATCGAGTATCTTGTTTTCTTCCAATACCCCTGATGATGTTAGGAGTTCGGTGGGAAGTATTCTTGGTATTCCTGTGACTGAGGATCCGGGCAGATATCTTGGTATCCCGAGTATATGGGGTAAGACAAAGCATCAGGCTTTGGCTTATGTTAGAGAGCGAATTGCTAATAAAATTCAAGGCTGGGGCCATTCTCTCCTCTCCTTTGCTGGGCGAAATGTTATGAATTAAAGCGGTTCTTCAGGCTATCCCTATCTACCCTATGAATGTCTTCAAGTTTCCGGTTAAGACTTGCAAAGAAATTAGCAGTGTAATTGCTAATTTTTGGTGGAGCGGTACTGTCTCGGGTGGAAACACACATTGGAAAGCCTGGGGATCTTTAACTGCAGCAAAAAGTACTGGTGGGATGGGCTTCCGTGATTTATCTGTCATGAACGACGCTCTCCTGGCTAAAACTGCATGGAGATTGATGACAAGGCCCAATGATATGTGGGCTAGGGTTTTGAAGAGTGTGTATTTTCCAAAAGGTGGTTTCATGAAGGCGGGGAAAGGTCATAAAGCTTCATGGTGCTGGTCTAGCATTCTGGATGGTAGAGATTTTCTCAAGCAGGATTTGCACTGGGACATTGGGGATAGGGCTTCTATCAGCATCTGGGATGACATATGGGTCCCACAGGTTGTTTTTCCAGAGAAACCCAGTGATCTAAACCCTGTCATAGCTAAGGGTAGGGTTTGTGACCTTATTGTTAATGGAAAGTGGAATCTTACTCTCATTGATCCGTATGTATCATCGGAAGTCAAGAATGCTATTTATGGAATCCGTATCCTATCTAATGGTCTGCCGGATAAGTTAGTGTGGACTAATGCTCATAATGGTGTCTATTCTGTGAAAGGCGGGTACCATTCTAGTAAAGAGAAGATGCTGTCTGACCGCAACAGGGCTGGGTCCTCAATAGTTGTTGCCTCATCGTGTTGGAAGTCAATTTGGAGGATTCAAGTTATCCCTAGGGTTCAACAATTCATCGGCGGATTTTAACTAATGCTGTTGCTACCAATGGGGCCCTTTATCGGAGAAAGAGATCACAGAGTAGCATCTGCCAAATTTGTTCTGATGCGGTAGAGACGGTGGAGCACTTGTTTTTCCAATGCCCTTGGACGAGGTGTGTCTGGTTTGGGTGTTCTCTTGGTGTAAAGCTTCATGTTGCTAGTATTGTGAATTTCAATGCTTGGTGGATTCAACTTTCAGGTATGTCTTTCTTAAGCAAACAAAACCTCTCTTTAATCTGTTGGATCTTATGGTTTATTTGGAAACAAAGGAATAATCTAGTTTTTAATCATAAGGATCCTAACCCTATTAATGTAATTGAATGTGCGAGGAAAAACAATTTTGACTTCTGGGTGAATTGCGATAAAAAGCACAGCATTCCGGAGGTTCAAAGGGTTAATCCTAATCATCTAGTTGTCTGGTCCCCTCCATCTGTAGGCAAGCTCAAATATAACTGTGATGGGGCCTTTTCGGCCAATAAGTCTGGCGCTGCTATTGGAGTTATCTATAGGGATCATTTTGGTGATTTCAAATGGGGTTTTGTGGATAAGGTGAAATCCATCTCTGCTTTCATGACTGAAGCTTTAGCTCTTAAGAGGGCTTTGATGCTCGCTGTTGATCTCGGTCATGATAATGTTATTTTTGAAACCGATTGCCTCTCTCTTCTTGAATGTATTGATGCTAAAGCTCCGGATATGATTGATTGGAGGAGCATGAGCATTATTTTCGATATTATTTGTCTGTTGGGTACCAAGGTTGGGTTCTCTTTGTCCTTTACCCCTGGGGGTAATAGTGCCGCTGACTTGATTGCAGCAGATGCTTATAAAGGGGTGTGCCCGATTGGGTGGGTTTTCCAACCAACACCTTCTTTAATGTCACTTCTAGCTTTGGATTCCCAGAAGATGAATGTTGTTCCTCATGATGTTCCTCTCCCCTCTCACCCATTGAGGGGGTGATTGTTTTTTAGTTTGCTTTTTTTATTTGTATGTATTCTGTTTTGTTTGTAATTCATGGACTTGTGTTTCAGTTGACGTTGTTCTCTCCTTTTTAGTGGTTTTTTTTTTCCTTCCTTGATGTATTCTGTTTCATTTGTGTGTATTCTATTTTGTTTGTAATGTTTTCTTGAAGTATTAATAGAAGTATTCTTTGACCAAAAAAAAAAAAAAAGAATAGTCCAAATACTTTGCTCAAAATGTGCAAAGCAATGTACACAATAAGCAGAATTCAGGCCCAAAAACAAATTCCATAGTCCATACTTGCAATTTGCCAAAAGGTCTAGTTTTTTGATATAAAGTGTGTGTGTGGTTTTTTCTCTTGTGTACACAATAACGATGATTATATATGTGGAATTTTTTTTTTTTTTTTTTTTTTTTGCACATCTAGTCCAAACTATACTTTTTTTTTTCATACTTTTTTTTTTTTCAGGAAAACAAAATTAGGCATTTGGTCTTATATAGCTTTTGGCATCTAGTTGAGGTATTTTGCATTTTGGTTCGGTTAGATATATAATACTACCTCCGTACCTAATTATAAGATAAAGTTTGTAATATAAATTGCACTACAAACTTCGTTTTGTAATTAAGACCTGAGGGAGTATAATGGTATGTCAGGGATGAGCAAAATCAAACCGAATCAAAATGCGAAAAAGCTATGGTTTGACATCGTTTTTTGAGTTACATAAAAATGCCAAACAAGTGAGGATTAAGGAGTTGAAGACGGCTGAAAAACTAAGACCACAGATGGTAAAATGGATATTAAAAACCGAGAAAGGCAATGCTATCATACTTTCACTTTAATTTTTTTTTTTTTTTTATTTTTAATATTCAACAGAATCTTGTAAAAGAAGATGCCAATAATTAATTATTCAGCACGAATATTAAATATTACAGATACTACTACATGTAAATATAATTTAATATTTTTAATTATTGAATTTGATTGGATAACTATTCGCCACTATTAGTTTATTTTCATAAATTACTACTTTTGAATGTGAAACCAGTCCACATATCACACACATGGTGGATTTAAGTCTTTGGGGGTGCCCTGATTACCATTGTTCAAATTCTGCTTACCTTTTTTTCCTCATAACGTTTCAGGCTAAGTTAAACCACCAACTATGTTGGTCCACCCCTAAACCATGTAACATTGGGTACATCACCTTTTTTTCCCCAACAATAACGTCAAACCTTTTGATAATTTATATTTAGAAGTATTTTTATTGTGAAATCAATATTGATTCGAGTAAAAATCTCAAAATCTCAGGTCACTTAAATTTTCTGTGGGGCAAAAAAACCTGGGATTTAAGAGAGCGTTGTAAGAATGATTAACTCATTATTCAATCAGCATGTTCAACACCACTATGTTGTGACTTTTTTCTAAATGGAATTTTATAAACGGAAGATAGTATAAAAGTTAGATTAGAGATACATTTGTGCTTGGAATAGTGGTAGCAGAAGTGATTTTTTTCTAGATTGGCTCTTATAAAAATTTAAATTTAAATTTGATAAAAAAATTAAATTATATTTAAAAAATTAAAAAACTCTAAAGTACATAATTAAATAAACTTTTGTGGATAAATTAGAAACATACAAATGTATATTTAATAGTACATTAATTATTAGATCACCTATCACTAACATTTTTCTTCCAAAAAAAAGTCACACCGTAAAAAGTTATTTTTATCGAAGTGGCTTTTAGAACATAAGCTATTTCAAACGGTCCAAATTAGTTTTTTTTTTTTCCCCCTCCCCTAACCTTATTTCACTTTTTGATGAGCTTTTAGGCAACTGCACAGCTATCCTAAACAAACCGTTATCTCTCCAACTTTTAAGTCATCAAATGAGATATTAATTATATTTTTTCAATATTGCTCATTTAAAATTTCATTAATTGCAATTTCTATTATTTTTTAGTGTAACTTATGATATTAAATATAGGTAAAAAATTTTATGCCAAAAAGTTAGGTTAATTTAAAAATATTTTTATTTTCACATAAAGTTAGTAAGTTAAACTCTTAACAATCTCTCCTAGACCAAAGAGAGTATTGAGTTGGCCAAAAAAGGGAGTATTTTGCATTTAAGTTTTTTTGAATTCAATAAGTCGTACTTGATGTAGATATTAATGTTGGTCTGCCCTATATGATGACTGAACGAAAATCATTCATAATAATTCACCACATCATAAATACGTATCAGTTCGTTAAAAAAGAGGGTTTAACAACTTTTTTGTGTGCGCCAACATTAACCTTGATTTTGAGTACCACGAGTGAAAAAATGAATAGTTAATTGGCGAGAAATATTTAAGGGGTTAAATGTATATTTATTAATTAATTAAAAATTTTATGATTATATAACATTTTTAAAATATTCAGATTTATAATAAAAGTATTTTAATAATTCTAATATATCGAGATAACATACATGTCTTTTGTATAGATGTCATATCAATTACAAAATGAGAAGATATCATAAAATTCCAACATTGCCTGTTATGTAAATATAATATATCAAAATATTAAAAGTTAACCATGTAATTTATAATAGAAAATTAATAAAACACTATAATAAATGAAACAATTAAAAATTACCTTCACTTAAAGTAATGCTCTTTGCTCTTTTAATGACTTGAAATCATCAATAATTGAATCAATAGTGAAAGTGTCAGCTATTTCTCTTTCAATATGAATTACTATATTATCTGCAGTAAAATCATCTTTCATTTTGTTACACAACCTTGTCTTAATTATTTTCATTGCTGAAAACGAGCATTTTGAGGTAGCTCTTGAAATTAGAAGATTTAATAAATGGCGAATTAATCGATCAATCAAGTAATATACCTTAGATTTTCTTATTTTCATCAAAGCACAACATAATTCAAGTAGAGTTGATCAATTCTTCAAATCTGGATGACGAAGCATCAATAATAAAATGTTGAAGTTGAGGGCTTCAAAATTATGTTCACTTGCTCAGTAAAATCAGCGGGATAGTATTTTGCAACAAGAGAGAAAATATTATCAATGTTAAAAGCTTTATAAGCATCCTTAGGAATCAAATGATAGCTAAGTGTCAGAAGCTCCAAAATTTTGTCCTTAAACCTCATACTCAACTCTTAAAATTATTTATCTATTATAACTACAAATATTTTCACTTTATAATGATGTTCCATTGTAATATGATCTTTTTGATGAAGAGAATGTCCTTGTCATGCTATATATGGAGCACTAAAGTTAGGAACATCAATCTCATGTTACTCACAGAATAATGTCACATTTTTCAATAAATTCAATCAACCATCTTCTCTCAATTTTTGAATGAGAACTTTTGTACTACCGACTAAATTCACTATATCTTGGGATTGTTCTTGTAAAGCTTAGCAAAGAACATTTGTGATTCCCATGATTTCTTTCATCAAGTGTAGGATCAATATGAACTCAAATGAATTCAAAATATTATAAGAAGTATCAGCATCCCATCTTTGAGAATAAGTTGATCCATCAACAATAATCTTTTCAAGAATAGAACAAGTTGCTGCAAACATATTTATCATACTACAAATTGAGTAAAAATGAGGACTCCAACAAGTATCTCCAGTCCGTTTCAAAGTACCAATTTGGTTTGCCCCTTTACCAGTTTCAAGTTCACCAATCTCAAGCAAATATGCAATTTCATCAAACTTGGCAGCTTGCAACTCATCATGTCATTTACTAGATTAACATATAATATTAACAATGAAAGTAAAATTTGAAAAAAAAAATTGATGGACAAGAATAACTTTTCTAGAAGCAGCAACCAATATAAGTTGTAATTGATGAGCATAACAATGCACATAGTATGCAGAAGGGAAATCATTGTGAAATAATGCTTGCAAACCATTCCATTCCCCTCTCATATTACTAGCCCCATCATAACCTTGACCATAAATGTTAGAGATATCAAGATTATGCTTAGAAAAGACAACACACAATTCTTTTATAAGAGTTAATGCCACAATGTCTTTAACATGTATAAGATCAAAAAATCTTTCTTGTATGTGATTACTTTCATCAACAAACCTCAAAACAAGTGTCATTTGCTCCCTTTTTGATTCATCACGTGCTTCATAAACAATTATGCAAAACTTAGAATCTCCAATTTCTTGACGAATATGGTTACAAACTTTGCTTGAGAGGATATGTAAGATTTCCTTTTGAATTCGAGGTGAAGTATACTTGGAATTGCATGGTGCATTTTCCAACACAACTTTTGCAAGTTCATCATTGTATGATGCTAACAACTTTATCATCTCAAGAAAGTTACCCCTATTTTTTTATTCCGAAGTTTCATCACGACCTCTAAAAGCCATGCTTGAAATGTCAACCAACATATTGTATCAATAGATTCCTTAAGACGTAGTCGGTTCTTTAAAATTTAAAATTTGAATTGAACTTTGTACATTAAAGACATTGTGGATATGTCCATGTTGATTCAACAAGTCTTCACAAACCTTCACTGCTTTGTTATGTGGTGAGCAAGGATCTTCTCCTATATAATTGAGAAAAATATAATTTTTTCCACGAAGGACATTTTTCCAGTTTTGAAATCCTTTAACAAGAAAAAAAAAAATCTGCTCTAAAACGTCCACTTGGTTTAGTAAAAAGAAAACATGATAAGCAATAAGTAGCATTTGTAGTAGGAGAATATTTCAACCAAGAAGGAAATATACCAAACCAAATATACTAAAATCTTTTTGGATGATTCTTTTATGTAAGAGGATAACATTGAAGTTTACACTGGTATGGACCCTATTTTAAATAAGCCCTTCGAACTTCATCTCTTTGATTCACATGATGTTGTCATATTTGAGGGCGTTTACCCAGATCACGCTCTAAGGAACTAATATTAAATTCATTGGAAGTAATTTTAGGAATTTTATAAGGTTGTTCCTCACAATCAAACCTTAGAGCATCATGGATTCATGGCAAGTCTTTTCAATCGGTAAAGATGTAGAAGCTATGTTACTTTCCTCTATGTGATCACTGGTTTTCCTCTTGAAAAATGAATTAATTGATTTATTCTTCATCACTAAGCTATTCTTAAATTTTATCACTTTCCAAATAACCTATAAACAATTTAAACAATATAATTAAATATTATCATACTATATATAAATATAAGAAGGAAAAAAACTCATTTTTTAACCTCTTTTATATTAAAATGCAGAAGTTCATTGTATCAACCAAAAAAAAAAAAATGCAAAAGCTCAATATGTTCAATGACAATTGACAGGAGAGGATGTCATCATTAAACAAATGGATGCAATTATGCAAAGTTTGTACAGAAGCGACAAATGGATAAAAAAAACAAACACATAAAAAATTATACCCTTGAATCTTTACTTAATTACTTCGGTACCCTGGTAGCGACAAATGGAAATCTTTGATATTAGTTGCACCTTTTGAAGTTGAAGAGGATTTTGATTTATCTAGACCACTGCACATGATTTAGTTTGCAATTATTAGCGGACGAAACGGCGAAGTGAAGATCAACTTGCAAATTCGATGGAAAAACTAAAATTATCTACTCTCAACAACGGACAAAATTACAAAAGCTAAAGAAATCTTGTACCAAATGAACAAAATTATCTACTCTCAACAAACCTAAAGGAAGATCGAGACCAAAAAAAAAAAAAAAAAAAAAAAATGGACAATGAAATCTCAACCACGACACGATGAGACGAATCGTGAGAGACAACACACAAATAACATTAGGTTTGGGCTTTGGCATTGTTTATATTAATTTTTTTTTTTAAAAAAAAAAATCTGAACCTCCGGTCCTAATTGTAAAATCTAGTTGACTTTCTTTAGAGAGATTAAAGAAGTTAAATAAGTTACTTAATAATTTTATATGCTGTATATCCTTAGATTATATATTAGCTTCTTAGTTAAACTAATTAGTTTGAAGGAAAACAAATAAAAATACTCTAAAGTAACTTAATTAGCTTCCTTAATCTCTCCAAAAAAATCAACTAAACCTTATAATTAAGACTAGAGAAGAAGCTCTGCTAGGGTTTCCTGTAAAGCTACGATGGCGCTGGAGGGAGGGTCGTCGGCTCGTTCCTACGCTGGTGTAGTGCGTACGAGTCCCTCTGTATGGGATGGGGAGTTGGCGGACGCGGATGTGGAAGAAGCCTCGGGGTTAGACGATGAAGTAACCAAAAAACGCGACGCAAAGGGAATCATGGAGTTCTCTCTCGGATGGATTCAAGCGTCGTGCATGGCGTCGCCGGAGGCAAACCCCGATCGTCAAAGCCGTGGGAAGGAGGGTTGCCTTTGAATACATGCGACAATGGGCCGGAATCGTTCCGGGCACGACACGGGAGAATTGCTTTGTGACCGACGTGGCTAACGGCTTTTATCGGTTCGCTTTGAGTCATTGACGGATATGACTACGGCCAAGGAGGAGGGACCATGGTTAGTACAAAAGCATTACCTTGCGGTTAGGGAGTGGAGTCCGAGTTCGATCCCGAGACGATAAAATTGGTTTGGTCAAGATGTGGGTGAAACTACCCGCCTTTCCACCGGAATTTGTCAAGACTAAACCGCTAGTGGACGTTGGTAATTTAATTGGTCGATTTATTCGAATGGATGCGGTGGCCACAAAGGTTGCTCGGGGTAGGTTCACAAGGATATGCATAGAAGTCGATTTATCAAACCATCTAGAATTACACTACATTCTTGAAGGCAAGAAACGAGATATTGTGTATGAAGGGTTGGAATATGTGTGCGTCGGTGCAAGACTTATGGCCATAAACCTTCGACTTGCCAAAAGAATCCACCCGCTCAATCCGTTGAAGGGCGTAAAAATAACACAAACCGGTGTTTGGCAAGTTGTGGGTAAGAAGAATGGGGTTGGGCATAACTCGATGGTGTACTAGACACTAGCGCCGCAACCCGGAGGAGGTGTTTCATCTCGTGCACGTGCTCTCTAATCGGGGGAGAAGGATCCGATATGCCGTGTGAGTTCTACCGCAGAAAATTAGGTAATGGTCCAGCGACGATGGAGGAAGCACCTTGTCATGAGCTGTGGTAAGGTCTCGGCTTGCATAGGACAAATGGGAGAGAGATGCTTGGGAGGTGGGGGTATAACCGAGCCACCCAATAGGGATCACTAGGCGCGGGGAATTTTGTGCAAGGAAGTGAGCTCATTGTTTGCGAGGATAATGATGGTGGGCATCATGTGGGGTCCACGGCTGTGGCAAAGATGAATTGTATTTCTTTAAATTGTAGCGGAACTAAGAGGATGGAGTCGAAGCTGGAGGACGCTAAGAAAACACATGAGAACAACCTTACACGCGATGCCTCAGGCCGAGAAGGGGAGGAGCTCCTGTTGGTGAACGGTGTTACCAAGAGGGGTGTGCTGAAGAAACGAGAACATGGCACTAGTAGTAGTGAGATTATGGCTCTTACTGAGGAGAATGGGAGCCCGATGAAGAATGGTGGACACAAAAAGCGAGGTCGACCGGTGGGAAGTGGTAAGGTGAAAGTAAAGGTGGGAAACAGTGGTAAAGTGCTCCAGGTGCACGATTCATCTGGCTCTTCATCATTATTATCATGATTTTGTTCCTCATATGGGACTGTAGGGGCGGCCAATGCGAGCTCGGGCGCCGCTTGAGGTTTTTGATCTCGAAGTACCATATTAAGCTTTTGGTTTTGGTTGAGCCAAAAACTAGTGGGGACAAGTGTTTGAAGTTGCGGAGAAGGATTGGATTTGATAGTTCCTTTGTGGAGGAAGCCAATGGTTTTTCTGGAGGAATCTGGGTCCTTTGGAAATCTCAAGATGTTCAAGTTTCGTTATGAATACTTCTTTTCAACATGTTCATATGAATGTGGATACTATGGGACATGTTTTTCGGTTCGGCTATTTATGGGAGCCCTAGAGAGGAGGAACGCAAAGCTCTTTGGGATTGGTGGATGCTACTTGCGCAGTACTGCTTTGTTGACAAATGGTCAAGTTGTGGAGATTTTAATGAGATTGCGGATGTAAGGGAGAAGAAAGGGGGTAATGTTTGCTTTGCTATTGGCCCGTCTTAGGGTTTTCGAAATCGTTTGATGGGATGGCAACTTGATGATATTCGGGTGTCAGGCAGCTTCTTCACCTGGATGGGTCCAAAGTGGGCTCATTTAGACCGAGTCTACAAGAAGCTTGATCGGGTTATTGCGAATGCGTCTTGGCGAATGGAGTTTGATAAGGCGGATGTGATTAATTTACCGAGATATAGCTCGGATCACTCTCCTATGCTATTGAGATTGTCTGGTCCTCCCGAAGGTAAGCAGGATAGACCTTTTCGGTTTTTAGCTGATTGGATGAACCACTCTGAATTCCCTGACTTTATGTTATCTCAATGGAAGAGTTGCTTTGACATGCCTGTTATGTTAGCTCGTTTGGTTACACCATTGAGTCGCTGGAATAGGAGGTGTATGGTAATATTTTCCGATGAAAAATATGCTAAGCTCGGAGTTGGAGGAGCTACGGCGAGAGCAAGTGAGTAATGATTCTTCTTGTCTTGGTTGCAAATGAGTTGGAGTGTAGGAATCGTTTAAATGAGGTTCTTAAGCGGGAAGAGATGATTTGGTTTCAAAAGTCTCGCCACCAATGGCTATCTGAAGGGGACCGTAATACTAAATTCTATCATCTTAAGACGGTGACTAGGAGGAGTTTCAATAAAATTGCCAGGCTGAAAAATGAACATCAAATTTGGGTGGAGCAAGATGACCAACTCAAAGGTATGGCCGTTTCTTATTTTCAAAACCTTTTTTGTGATGTGGAACCCATTCGTAGGTGGCTTACCTCCTCCTGGCCAAGTATTCCTCATAACCTTTTAGAGGGATTACACCGGATACCTTCTTGTGAGGAGGTTCGGAAATGTTTGTTTAGTATGGGAGGTTATAAAGCCCCGGGGTTGATGGCTTCCCCTGCGGTGTTTTTCCGCAGACGGTGGCTGTGGTTCGTCACCGATTATGAGATTAATTGTGGATGTATGGCACAACCCCTCCCATATTCGCTTTCTAAATGCTACTCTAATTGCTTTAATCCCTAAAGTCCAGGCACCGACGTCTATGTCTCGCCTCCGACCTATATCACTATGTTCAGTTTTGTACAAGTTGATTACCAAGTTGATTGTGGGACGCTTGCGGCCGATCATGGAGATTGTTATATCGCCTTACCAAGCTAGTTTTGTTCCGCATAGGCGGATACATGATAACATTGTCATTGCTCAGGAATTGATTCACTCAATGCATAAAATGAGAGGAAGACAATTTATGGCAATTAAAGTTGACCTAGAAAAGGCGTATGACCGTGTTAACTGGAATTTCCTTCATAATGTCATTAAGGAGGTCGGATTACAGTGCCCTATTGTTGAATTAATTATGCAGCGTATCTACTCCCCCTTTTTCCATCTTGTGGAATGGTGGTAAAACGTCACCTTT
Organism: Acacia acuminata; assembly: GCA_019022655.1. Lineage (NCBI taxonomy): Eukaryota > Viridiplantae > Streptophyta > Magnoliopsida > Fabales > Fabaceae > Acacia > Acacia acuminata. The sequence continues at coordinate 1,159,511 of JAFJYI010000164.1, read as the reverse complement.
CCATCCTTCTAGGGGCGTTCGTCAGGGTGACCCTTTATCACCGTATTTGTTTACTTTAGTTATGGAAAAACTGTCTCATATCATTTCCACAGCTGTTAATGGTGGTCTTTGGACCCCGATTAAGGTGGGAAAGGGTGGCCCCCAATTTCCCATTTGATGTTTGCGATGACCTTTTGCTTTTTGCGAAGCAAGGCCTGAGCAATTGGATATTGTTATGAAGTGTCTATCTTTGTTTGAACGATGTCGGGTTTAAAAATAAGCATGGAGAAAACGGTGATATACCTCCCTAAGCACACATCGGAAGAACCGGCCGTTTCTTTGGCATCTAAGAGTGGATTCAAGAGAGTTAAAAGTATTGGAAGATACTTAGGGGCTTGGATGGTTCACGGAGAGCAACTAAACAAGGTTACCAACATATTGTGGACAAGCTACGGAGGAAGCTAGGCGGGTGGCGACGGCGGTGTTTGTCTCGGGCGGGTAGGATAACTCTTGTCAAGTCGGTATTATCTACTATTCCCTACTTTCATATGCGATATGCGAGCCTCCCATTAAATATATGCAATGAGATTGATAGAATTCAAAGAAATTTTATCTCGGGGTGACTCCATTCAACGGAAGCTCACCATGCTATAGCCGGGAATGTATTGACTACTCCTAAACTTATGGGTGGGCTTGGTTTGAAATCGCGGCGATTATGAATGATGCTTTTCTCATGAAATATGGTTGGAGATTTCAAAATGAGACAGATGCCCTTTGGGTGCGCCTTCTACGGGGGAAATACAAGGTTCAAAATGGACAGTTACCTCTGTTAAAGGCCGGTGGATCACCTTTCTGGAGCGCATTATGTAACATTTTTATTAACATGAGGGATGGGGTACTATGGGAGATTGGAGATGGGACTTCTATCTCATTCTGGAAAGATAAATGGGTATCCCCTACTATGTGCCTGCAAGACTATGCGTTGAATTCCATTTCGATGATATGCGGAATGCATGGTTGCTAATTTTGTTGGTCGAGATGGCCGTTGGGACCTACCGGTATTACGCGGTCTTCTTCCCCGAATGTGGTTGGACTAATTAGAGGTATGCTCCCTCCCTCCGCCGATGATGGTCCGGATCGATCTTTACTCGGGCGGTTGGAGATTCCACTTTGTATTAGTGTTAAAAGTTGTTACATGTTTTTAGCCGAATCTAGTTTTCAACACTCGATATAAGCGTGACATATGGAGTAAATTATGGAAGTGGGAGGGTCCCCATAGAGTACGATTTTTGGTTGGAAATTATTTCACCGTAGGCTCCTGTTACGGTCGTGGACCCGTTCATGGACTCGGCAATGATGGCCTTTGTCCAAATAAGCCGTGTCACCAAACAAGAGACTAGCCTACATGCCTTTAGGGATTGCCCTATAGTCGGTGCTTTCGGTATGAAGTGTTGCCTACGATCGTTTCCACTCATTTTGCCATTGCGGACGACCGACCGGGTTACGTAAAATTGGTCAGCAGTGATGACGAAGAATTTGGTGGATATCTTTGGCATGAGGTATTCATTGTTTCCTGCGGTTCATTTGGAAGTGGAGGAATGGTACCATCCATGACTCGCGGGATGAGAGAGTCGATATCGTCCCCAGTCCGTCTTTCGGTTTTTGGAAGGCGTTAAAATGGCGACTTTTAAAGTACGGATTAACGGATCGAACGGATCCTACTACTCGTTGGGCTTTCCCCGAAGCCCCTTTTGTGAAACTCAACTCGATGGGGCCTCAAAAGGTCCAATGCGGTGGCGGCATGTGGGGGTTTCTTTGAGAGATTGTTCGGTACACTGGCTTGGAGGTTTCTCTCGCACGACTTGGAAGGTGCTCGGCTTAGTAGCGAGTTGTGGGGAGTCTTGAGGGGACTAGAGATGGCATGGGAGCGGGTTGGAGACGGGTTATGGTTGAAAGTGATCAAAAACGGTCATCGACCGCTTTCTAAAGAAGGTAGTGCGGCTCGTGAGTCCCATTTGGTGGCTAAGATACGACGATTCTCGGCGACGTTGGGATATACGATTCTGTCATGTTCTTAGGGAAGGGAATCAATGTGCGGACTGGTTGGCTAACGTGGTCCTTTCCAATGCAGAGGCCCCTGATGAAGCTCATTTCTCAGATCCTCCCAGTGGACTTTATCATTCTCTTCTAGCTGATATGATGGGAATAGCCCATATTAGGAGAGGTTTGGGACCTTAGTCCCTCTTTCCCTTTGTCTGCTTTGTTGCTATTTTTTTGATTTCCGATTTCTTGGTATCAAAAAAAAAAAAAAAAGACTAGAGAAAGTATTTAGGATGAAAGGAGTAAGATTCTTAAAAGAAGTTGAAAACAAACAAAACGAGGCATTAGAGATAAACTAAAATAATAATGCCATGATTTGTCTTTATATCCCAACGCATCTGACATTTGAACATTTTAAATTATAACATAATTCAAAAATCGCGAAGCATTCATTCAAAATTCAACAGCTCAATCACGAGGATTCCATTCCCTTTCCCTTCCCTCACCACAACCTGCCACATACCATAATCCCACTCCTGGAGGGGACCATCTCTTCCCATGTTCCTTCCTAAAATTTATATGAAATCCAAGCTGACTCATACAATATATGACCACGTGTCAAATTCTAATAGGACACTTTCAGGCCTAGTCAGTGCTGGGGGACCGTACCCAAATACCATCCCTTCTCTCGCCTTGGATTATTACAACAACAATAACAACAATAATAATACAATTGTTAAAAAGCGCACCAATCAGAAAACAATATATTATACAATAATAATACCAAGCATGCTTCCATGTTCTAACCGCTTTCTGCTAATTCTTACTCATGCATTGGTAAAAACAAAAAAATTCTTATCCATGCCAACAACGTAAAATGACCATAATAGCCTTGCAAAAATGACCACGTGCTAATCGAAAACGCAAAAAACAAAAACAGGATCGCGGGATATAATATATTAATAAACCAAGTCTAATAATCCATTATAACTAGAAAATTCAGTCTTCGTCATTAACTGCCAGGTGTCAGTTAAGCGTATTCAAAAAGTCCATAATCCTTGACGTTCATTAGTCCAAAGACTAATCAAAATATTAATATTAATACTACGACCTAGAGGGCGGTCCTAACGGCTAATCCTAACGGCTTAGAAACGGACTCAGATCAGAATTCATAAACAGTTAAAATACTGTCCAGCAGCGTCTCTCATCAGACAACCGGACCTTCAATTTCTGGGAGATCGCACTGCTTTGCTGGAGCGCAGATGGCCCACACAACCCCAAACGGGTCCTTAACCTTCCCCACGCGCTCCCCGCAGCACGCGACCTCCCCAGACACGACCTCGCCTTCTGCAACCGCTCCGGCAGCCACAGCCTTCTTAATGGCAGCTTCTACGTCCTCCGTCTCCAGGCACAGAACGACGCCGCTTCCAGCACCCTTCGCCCTGGAATTATTTAATGAAGACAAATTTTAAAAACATATGAAAAAGTAAAACAAGACAAAATAATTTTGTTTAGCAGTGAGTGGCACGTTTCAACTTCCAAGTCAAAAACGAAGAAAAATATTATGGAAGAGAACAAATCACTAGAAAACATCCAACCAAATCGCCTAAAAAGCCAAGTCAATAGACCACGAAAAGTCATCCCTTGTTATACGAAAAACTGATATAAAGAGATTTGATAACAAAACGACAATATTAACCGTGTATGCGCATCAGATTTTCCAGCATAGTAGTAATAAAGCGTGAGATCGTGCAGATCGAAACAGAAACAACACAAGCAATCACATTATTCGGTACACATGCTAGGAAAATCACAACCATTGCATGGAACAAGGCATATAACCACTATTAAGATACAGCTAACAATCATTTGAATGAGACCAGGACAAATTTCAAAGTGAATCGAAAAGCAGGACATACGAAATATGGAACGATACAATGGCTAATGACCAACCAAAAGAAAAAGACAACAGTTACGCATTATTAATTAGTTTCGCAAGGACAAAAGTCTTTAACGGTACGAAAATTTAGACCAAAGCAGAAACAGCACGAAACGCCGATTGCAAGTATATTTGTTCGGTGAGCGATTCTAAAGAAACAAAAATACTCAAAATGCTTTTAACATATACAGAGGAAAAAAGATCTCAGGGCAAAGCAGCACGAGAAACGAGGAACAGAGATGCGAGAAAAGAAAACGTAAGCAGATATGCTCCAGACAAGAAAATAAAGAACAATAAACAGAAATAGAGAAAGAGAGAGAGGGGCAACGACTCACGGAGTAGCAGAATCCTCGGCGGAGAGGTCAGAGACGAGGAAGGTGAAGCCGGCGAGCTTCAGCTCCGCAGAGAGGACGAGAGGGAGCTCTTGCTCGGCCTTGCGTTTGGGATGAGTTGTACGGCCAACCTCCTCGGCACCAAAAGCAGCCTTGTAGAACTGAACAGCGTCATTTGCCTTCGGCGACTCCACCACTATCTGCGGCTTCACTGCGGTGAAAGACACCGCAGCAGCAACCTTCTCAGCTCCACCATTCTGAACCTCCTGTTGCGCCATTGAAGAATCAGAGAGTAAAACGTACGAACAAAGCTTCACAAAAACCCTAACCCTAGGAGAGAGAAAGCGATGGAGGAGGAGAAGAAGAAATGGAAATGGCGTGAAGACAGACTTGGGAGGGTGTATATATATAGAAGGCGGAGAAGAGGAATCGCCTTTGGGCGTGTTGGGACAAAACCGGGATAGTGAAAATTAACGGAGCATGATTCACTGTTAAAATCCCAATCGTCAAAACTGCGTGTTGTTGTAAACAGAATTGCCCCCAGCTTTTATTTTAATTTACGATGAATTGCCATTCCGAAAAGCCGTCTCGTACGGTCTGACATTTGTGAACGTTGGAAAGCAATACATGAATTAATCATTAATATTTATTTATAACTAATTTCTATTAAAATTTTGAAAAATAAAAAGACAAAATTCTAAATTAGATTGGTAAATTGAATAAATCCCTAATTAAGTTATAGACCTAATTTAGAATTTTAAAATTTAGATTAAATGACGATACTGCCTTCTCATATTCTCTTCTCTCATCTTAAAAGTGTTTCAATGCTTTTTAACTTAATTTTACAATAATTGTAAATATATATAAATATTAATATACAATAAAATAAAATATGATTAACTTAGATAAAAAAAATTTTAGTTTTGTGGAAGAATGATCCGAAATAATTCAAAAAAAAAAAGTATCAGTCCCAATATTAATTAAATGATTTCTAGTTGAACATTGAGAATAAAAAGATTATTTTTTACTTGGTTTTTTGTTCATTGAGAAAACAAATGTTAATATAAAAAAATAATTTGTTTGATATAGCAAATTGCATATCAAAGATTTTCATTAATGATTTTTTGAAAGAAAAGATATTTATTAATGTAAAAAAAACTATATATTACATGGGATAAGATATTGCCATTACCAATTTTATGTCACTACCAAGTCACTACCACTTTTTCACCGTTAGATCGGAATCTCAATAGGAAAGAGAAATAATAAAGGTAGATAAGATTCCGATCTAACGGTGAAAAAGTGGTAGTGACATAAAATTGGTAGTGACAATATCCTATCTCATATTATATAAGTAAAATTGCGTGATTAATGAAGATTGATTTTTTTTTTTTTATATTGACAAAAAACTAATTTGAGTTCTTTCAAAAATAAAATTTTATTCAAAATATTTAATACAAACATTTAATTGATAACGGTGTTATGCATTTTTTCTCAAAACATTCTTAATTATTCTTCCCGAACACAAAAACTCCTTTGATTTAAATGAATCATATTTTATTTTATTATATATTAATGTTAATATATATATATACACATATATACACACTTATTAAAAGACTAAGTTAAAAAGTAATTAAATTCTTTCAAGAGGAAAGATGATAAAAAGATTAGGAAAGTGTAATAAAGTTAATTCACCTATATTTAAAAATCTTAAATTGAGTCTATAACTTAATTAGGAATTTGTTGAGTTTAACAATTTGATTTAGAATTTCTTTATTTTAAGCAACTTTATATGAGATCTTCCCAAAATTTTTCTACCAACAAGGATTTGAATTAGAGCACTTCACTTTTGGGAAGATTCTCACGATAGCCCAATTAAGCAAGAAAATATTAAAAAAGACCCAAACAAATTTCACATGTCACAAAAGGCTCTAGGGCCTTTTTTGACATGCAATTGTAAAGTGAAATGACAAGAAAAAAAAGGAGCGGAGGGCAATTTGAAAATCAAAACTCTTGTCTCTGATGCTGTTTGCGTTTGTAAAATCTTGAAATTTATTTAGTATAATAATGGGATATATTAATGGTAATTAATTTACCAAGAAAATTTAGTATAGAAGTAAAACTTTGTGTTAGTTAAAATAAAACTTTCATGTTGCCCCAAGTTGTGATATGTAATTTATAAATAAGCCTTTAGTGTAGTTTATACATTTTATTATAACGTAAAAGGCTAAAAGGCTAGAGTATCTAATTAGGATTAAGATTAGATATTATGAGATGTTAGGATTGAATTTGAATTCTATATTTTACTAGGATTTGTATTAGCCACAACTTATAAATAAGGGTAATCATCAGTCTTACTTTAGTGTGTTTCGAACTCTTGAATTATTCAGGATAATTCCAGTTTCTCTTCTATTCTTTTCTTTCACCTTTTTTTTTCTTACAACCACGCTATTATTGTATCATACCTACCTCCATTTTAAATTATATAATTCCAGTTCAGTGAACTGGTATATATATATATATTTCAAGCTGAGTACTGAGAGTCTAAATCCTCTGCAGTTTTTGTTTCTTTTACACATTTATTTAATATTTTATTTTTAAATAGACTTAGTGTGATGGATATCCTTTATGCTTGGTAGAGAGTGATATTTTTGACAATTGGATGCTCATGTCTAATGTTAAGGACAACATCTAGGCAGCATTTCCGCACTCTCCGATGTATTTACCCTATTTTATAAATTTTATATACATTTTATCATCTAAAAAATCTTTATGGTGCCCTTGTCACAAAAGTTTGTTAAATTAAATTATACAGTTATCCTTAAAAATAAGGAAAAAAAAAATAGAATAAGATATTAATATTTTAAAGTATTAGATTTCGATATGTGAAAAAAATCATATTTAATCAATCCGTCATATTCTTTTCATATCTCAGAAATTCTATTTATAAAATGTTCTATTAAATTTAAATAGTGATTAATTAATATTTTCCTTTTTGTTAAAGGAAGTCGAGAGGAAGTATTATAGCATGTTTCAAGGGAATCTTACCTACCTCTCTATGACATTTCTGTATGGAGAAAACTTTGGTAATAATTTTGCATATCCTGGTATGGTGTTAAACTCTCAACTAGTTAAAAATCAAAACGATTATATATGAATTTTCTGAATTATAAATTTAGGTAAAACTAAAAAAGAGACCGAAACAATAGAATGAGCAAAACAGAGAGAGCCACAATGAGTCTTTCTTTTGCTATCATTGCTTTTATCCTAACAGGCTCTTATATTGTTGTAAATGAATCATACGCACAAAACCAAGGTGGAAGAAGCGATTCATATGAAGTTACTTGCCGCTAATTGTGCCAAAGCTGTGAAGTGAACCTTATTTTTTTGCAGTTATCCTATGACATGACCACAAAGAAGCTGAAAGAATAGTACAGGAAAACGCAACATTGTATCTTGAAAAATGAAAACCTACTGGAACCAGTGCATCAGAATACACACACACAAAAATGAATGAATCCAGGACAAGAATCAAGAAACTCATTACTAGTGCTTTCTATATATGGACAGTTGTAGGGTTTAAAGCTGAAACCACCGAATGCTTTTTCAAGGACTTCCATGGTGAATTTATCCGCTTCCTTCTTCACTGGTAGACTCCTCACTTCCTCTCTCTTTATCGCCTGATGAGTTTTCAGATAGCATGCCTTCCACATTTGCAAACATTTCACAAAATTCTGTCTCAAAGAGAAATAATATTTCACATTTACTTCCCCACACAGTGATTAAGATCATCAGCTATTCAGTTAGTTTGTTCAAGGAATTGAAGTATGTTTTTGCTGTTGGAAAACAATGAACCCGTAAAATTACAGTTTCCTCACCTCTAACTAGTCGTTTATACTCCCCTTCATCATGTTTAACCAACTCTGCCGCATCATGATTTGCAGGAGATATAGGATTTGGAACAAACAAGAGTCGTGGAATATAGTGTTCAAAGATTAATACAAGATCTGGAAAAATGTAAGACAAAAGATGTATGGTCATTTATGCATTTTATACACTTAAGCATGAAACCCGTATGTAATAATCATCAAAGGCAAAAATACTTGAAACTTTTGATATAAAGATCCTAAAATTAGCAGTTACCCTGTATTGGACTCCAGCCTGGGTCAATACGATCCCAGTAAAGACAATCCGAGCATATCAAACCACTTCTGCAGACAAAGCATATAGCTGTTATTCCACATTCCAAAACGATTTCATTTCCCTCTTAGAAAAAGGGAAAGCATCGGTTAACATCAAAATGGGTGCTCACACGAAATCAATATTTGGGTGAAATATGGGGTTCACAAAAAACAATTTGGGAGGTTCGAATGGATATTCAGGTGGAATGTCAACACGAATTCTCCAGACTCCAGCTTCGTAAAGGCCTGCCAAAACAAATATGAGGATGTGATAGAGGTATTATAATTGAGCCAATTCATATATTATTAAGCCAGGTTAGAGAGATAGAATGTGGACAGTACTCTTTTCTGGACCATGAAACACCACTTCAAATATATCAAGTCCTATCTTCTCTCATCACTTTAAAATCCCTCATCAGCCTGGGAAAAAGGAAAATATATACGGTTAATTAACGAGACGTGAAACGGAACTGACTATGTTACCTATATTTCCAGCATTTGTAAACGCTTACAAGATATTTGATCATTTTTCTGCATGTTACTACTTACATAAGTTGTCTTAACTTCTTGATGTTCAATAAATCTTGCATTTCATTTCTGTGACGACACATTATGATTGCTAGCTTACCAAACATGCCATCAATTCTTCAACATCACAGGACAAGCAAATTGATATTCAGCCAATTTTACCAATTATTAAAAAAAATGGTCAGTAAGGCTAAATTTAAGATTACAGGTACATATCTAACAACTCAAAATAAAAAAAATTAACTTACAAATTATTTATATCCGTTTCTTTTCTTCGCCTCCACAACATTGATCTGATTTGAGTAAATCAGTTCTTTAAACCTGCTACAAGAACATTAAAAACCCTTCTCGCTCAGCCAAACGTACAAATTGGTAAACACATAATTTTGTTCGTCGTAGTCTTCAATAGAATTAAAGGTTCAAAATCGGTTACTCCATAATCTCAATAGAATTCCATTAAATTAAAAGAAGGAGCAGGGGACTAGCTGATAACTCTGAAGATGTTCATTCATTGTTTATTGCAACGCTTTAATTGGCGCAAGAACGCAAGAAGAAAGCAAAGAAGTAAACCTAGATCAAAATATCCGGGAGAAAGGAATGCCAAGAAGCTTTTGAAGTTCAACGTTTTCCTTCTGAAATTCTGATCAAGGATCGAATGCGAAGAAATGAGAACTCTGAAATTCTGATTCGGGATCGAATGCGAAGAAATGAGAACAAATATCATTGAGAAAGAAGAATAGGGGAATATATAGCAGCAACTGGGTTGGATTGGATTGTTGCGGCTCTGGGGAATAATTTCTGGAACTTGGCTTCCGGCCAACGACATTTTCTTGAAATCGGTAATACCGTTGCTGCTCTTGCAAAATCATCCGTTGAGGAATCAGAGGCTCGCAAGGGGGAAGTTGAAAGGGAATGAAATTTTTCCTACAGATATATTTTTTTTTTTTTTTTGGGTCACCGTACAAAATTACATTTTCACCCCTGCTATATGGAGTGCATGGGCTTTGGGCTTGCCTGGTGCTGTGGATTTGATGCTGCTTAGTTCTGACCCAAATTTTTTTTTTGATCATGAGCCCAAAATTTTGTTTGCATGAAAGAAAAGTGGATAGGTAATAAATATGCTAATGCCTTGTGGTATCCCCCCCCCCCCCCCCCAAAAAAAAAAAAAAATAAATAAAAAATAAAAACTATGAAATCCCAATGACTAAAAAAATTATAATGAGGATAGCTTAAACCCCTCGTGTTTGGATTTAACTGGCAAAAGTATCGGACACTCTCACTAAAGTGAGGGGTTTGATCTTGGAATTATATATTTTACCCTCATAAAAATTTTGATATTTTCACTTTAGTCCTTACCAAGTTTGATGGAAGGATTAAAATGAAAATATTGAAATATTTATAAGGTTAAAATATAATTTTCTAAACTTTTGGGTCCAATTTTGTAATTTTGCCCCCTAATTTCAGATGCTTTGGCTCCACTATGTTCTACTCTATAATTTTCGCCCCCCTAATTTCAAATCTTGGCTCCGCCCTTGATTCATATAGGTGGTAAACTTATTAATAACAACTGTTTTATAAGTTAGAATGTGTTGTTAATAAAGGCAACAATAGTTGTTAATATGTGTGGTAAACTTGTTAGTGACAAATGTATTGTGAGTGATGACTTCTATATATAAGAAAACTCTCCTATGTTTACTTCATATAGAGGGACGATTTGTAATTACTAGAGCAAATTATATAACATTTGTTGGCGGCATGATCATATCAAAAACCATTAAGGAAAGCACAAGCTGTGAATAGTACATAACAATGATATCATCGATAGTCCAATTAGGCCTGTACCTACACATGATTGCCCACGTCCTGATAGGTGGTAATTGTAAATGTCATTAGACCCACTTAAAGTTTGGTAATTGTTTGGAAATGCAAACATGGTCCATGAATATTTAGTAAGTACATTGTAGATGCAGTTGAAGATATATTATATCCAACTTTTATTTATGAAAATTTGTCTTCTGATATAAATTCAATTGTCAATGGATGGATATGAACTTATCAAAACAAGCCTATGAACTTGTCAGTAGACACCCAAGGGCTTGTCAGCGTATTCTCATGTAATTTTTAATATATATTTATATTATGTATGGACATATTTATAGACTAGCTACCTTTGTAATTGTAATTTATTATTAATTATGTGGACATATTATTTGGACAATGTGTCATTTGAAATTATTTGGGCAAACATAAGACTTGTCACTGTCAGGTGCCTCACATGTCAATACATGAACATTGACTTGTCAATGGACACCCCTAGCCTTATCGCTGGCTGCCGATAGACTTGTCAAAGGAAGAGAACAAAATAGACAAACAAGTTCGATTATAACTAGGTTTTTTAGGATGCATTCATGAAATGTATTTTATAACTTAATTTACTTGATATTAGTGATTCATTGCATTGATTTATTTTGTAACTAGCTCTAGTTTTTTTAATCAAAATATTAGGTCCATATTATATGAAATTATTTAAAAAAAAAAAAAAAAAAAAAAAAAAAGGAGTATCTAACCTTATTTGTGAGAAGAATATGTAAATTTAAAATGAAATTGTTGACAAGTGAAGGAGAATGCGTTGACAAATCATGGTGTTAACATTGACAACTCTTTTTTTTTTTTTTTTTTTTTTGTTAAAAAAATACTTATTTTGATCAGCATGAGTAAAGTAATGCCAAAAGCTGTAGACAAGAATACGAGAAAATACATATTTTCATTCTATTGAAGTTGCATCACAACATGTTTAATCTCAACCTCTATGAAATCAATACTCGTATATACTCATAGACAGATAACATAATTCTGCAAAATGGAAGTGAGCATTGAAGTTGTAGCCTATATTGAATCAAGTTGCCATCAAAAAATACAATTATATCATTATCAATACCCATGAACTATACAAAAACGCCATTGTACACTGACTTGTCAAATAAGTTACAAAGAAGCCACTCCAATCACAAAAAGGTCATTTTCAAATTGGGCATCGAGTTACATCATAACAGCATCTTTAAAAGTTACAGTTGACATGAAGCTCCACCACTTGAATACAATACTTTGACATCATTATGGCTTCAATCACATTTTGCTTGATGGGATAAGTTTGAAAAAGCTCCTGAAGGATCATAAGAATGATGCTTCCATTTTGAAACCGTGCCTAACAAGAGGACTAAGATCTTCTCCATTTCCAAGCAAAGTTCTTGAGATGTGCAGGCGTTGAATCACCACTTACTTGATATGATTCAGATCTAGTGGTTATCTGCCATGAATGAAAATTAATTACATCATAAAATTAGAAATAAATAGCTATTCTTAGGAATAACAAGTCTTTCTTTATAATTAAATCAGAAAACATCTATCTCTAACCTTTATTGTGGTCAAGCAATAAAAGAGTATGAATTTTAACATAATCTATCTCCACTGAATTAATTAGTAACAAAAATAGAAAGACAAATGTCAAAAAAGGAGAAATAAGATTGAAGGTGTCATTAATCCACCCGTGCCGCTCGAGCTTATGATTCCTACTGTGCGTGGGATGGCTGTGTTCGCGTGAAAGTTGAAACTGAAAAATGCTTTGATAATGTTTAGTTCTTCCCAGTTCCCACCCATTGCTACTCAATTTTGCCCAGTTACCTTATACATGCGTTAAAAATGACACAAGACTAGACCTACAATGGGCTGCAGGAGTGACTTGTAGGTATGAAGCACAGAGAAATCGATATGAATATTTATATAAAAGCCAAAAAAGTTATGCAAGGAAAATAATTGCAACTATAAAAGCATCTGCCCTCTAGATAAATTACATTCTACATTAAAATCCCATAATTGATAGTGTAATACGAAAGGTACACCGTGGGTCCTAATCATTTGCTTTCCAAAGAGGAAAAGTGACCCAGTCCACTACATTAAACTAGCAAAATTGACAATGAAATCAGATTCATCAGGTCCAAATGTCAGTGATCAAAGACTTCAATATATCTTCAGAAGACCAAATAGAATCTTCGAATCTAATTGAATTTCCCTTCCTGGCTTCTATAGCCATGGCAAAACATCAGAAAGCAAGGCATACCAAAAAAAAAAAAAAACCCGAATAAAAACTAATTAATTCAAGAAGCTAGTGTTAGGCTGTAGTTGAGATTTTATCAATTTTAGGAGCTCACGTAACAAACATAAGAAAACTCGTATGAAGCTATTTGATTCACAATATACCACCAAGGCTTCTATAGCCATATCACTCATCCTGGGGTCAATGAATCTTACAAACTTGCCAGATGCACAAACAGATATGAATATATAAATACTTCATCAGCTCAAGAAAATCACCCCTTTATTCATAGCCTTAAATTCCACAACTACAGAAAAATGCACATGTTACCACAATTTGACACCAATCAAGTTCAAATAAATGCACATGTTACTAGCCACCCTAGGACTAGTTACAGCAGAGACTATATTCTACGCGTGTTCCTTCTCCTTGATAAAAATAAGAAATATAAACCACAAGGTATTGTGACATACTCATAGATCATTGGAAGACCATGTCTACAGAGTAATAATTCAGCAGCTGTCAGTTTATCAGGGATTTTTTATGGAGTCGACGAAGCCACTGCTAAGAAGTCTCTCCACATATTTGCCAAGAATATCCACCTCCAAATTTACCTTCTGTCCAACTTTCTTCAAAGGAATCACTATCTTCTGCTGAGTGTAAGCTACCAGCATGAAATTGAAACACTCTTCTTCATCAAACACATCCACCACAGTCAAACTAGTCCCATCCACAGCAATAAAACCTTTAGGTACGATATATTTCAGCAGATCCTTGGCTGCCTTCACTTTAACCCACAACGAATCTCCCTCTGGATCCATTGAAACAATCTCCCCTGTTCCATCCACATGTCCCTGAACAAAATGTCCACCCATTCTGCTGGTGGGAGTCACTGCCCTTTCCAAATTGACAAGCGATCCAGCTTCCAATTCGATCAAAGAAGTTTTCCTAAGCGTTTCAGGGGCCAACCCAACCATAAAATCAGATGCTTTGTGATCGAAATTGGTCACCGTAAGACAGGTACCGTTGACGGCAATGCTGTCCCCAAGATTTACGCCTTCAAGAACGGTTTTTGCCCCTATCTTCATGTCGAATCCGCCATGTTCGGCGTCACCTAGCTGCTTGATTGTGCCCATTTCTTCGACGATGCCTGTGAATAGGCATCGAATTGTGCTTTGGCGACGGGCTTTGGGTTTGCCCAAGGGAATGAACGCGCGTAGAATGGATGGCTTGGTAATGTAGTTGAATCCACAATCAATGTTGGATAGCCTGCTTTTGGGATTAACGAATTGATACATTGAAAGGGTTTTTGTTGTTTTGGATGAGAAGGTGAGAGAGCATGAAGCCGCCATTTTCTTTATCTGTTTGACCCCTTTTTCAGATCTCCAGAGTCTAAACTGTCATATGCAGAACAAATAAGCCATAGAAGGTTAACATTGGTTTGAGAATCCATGATCTGAACATAAACCAGTGAGCAACAAAAGATCCAATTTTTTCCTTTCCTAAAGTAGAAGCGACATTCAAATAGAGTAATTCTAATTAGAAGAACATCGAACCCATTGTTATGATACAGGAAAGCATGCAGAAGAAAATAGATCGGGGGTAGCTGACTGGAGCCTGTTTGGATCCTCTTATTTTTAAGCTAAAAGCTACTTTTAAGCCAAAGCTAGAAAAAAGAGCTTTTTAAAAAAGCTAAAACCTATTTGATAATTACATAAATTTTTTAACTTAAAAGCTTAAATTAAAAATAAGTTGTTTGGCAAAATTTGTTATAAGCACTTTTTCTAATAAAAATTATCATAAAAGGTATATTATAAAATAACCTTTAAACTATCAATATATTCACAAGGAACAAGGAAGAAGATCATCATACCAGCACAAAGCTTAAAAATCTATCACGGCTACGGCTCCTCAAGTGTATCCTTTGCCACTAAAATTAACGATGATAAAAATCTGTCATTGGTCCTTCATAAAGGATTCTCTAATAAGCATAATGAAATATATAGAACTAATAGCAAAAAGATGATCTTGCAACAATGTAACTTTATTGATGTTTTCTAATGCTAAATACGGCAGATCTGTATGGAGAATAATGCCTCCTCTCTATACAATTGATGAAAGCCCCATATATATTTGTTAACACTACATACATAAATATATATGTGTGCTATTATCACCTACTATACCAGATGATTTATTTATTTTATTTCTTTTATGCTTGAGAGAAGAGGCTAACTTCGGCAACGAATTAATAGATAACTAATAATTAATGGCAGGCCATATCTATATCAGTATATATCATGATAATGGTACACCTGAGACCTTTTTGACTGCTATATGCTAGTGGAGCATAAAAATAATGGATACATGTATAGGTGTTATGAAAACCTTCCAATTATACTACTCTATATGACTATGATCATCAACAATTCCAATCAGCAGAATCAGAAATAATACAAAAGAGCTATATAATGACTGTGATTATTGACACATGATTCGGTGGTCAGGTTTAAAACTATGATAAGTTATATATATGACCTGCTAATATACTACTCCCCCCGGTCCTAGTTACAACATGTGATTCTGGCATAACTTTCTCTGCATAATCCACTACAATCAAGTTAAACAACATCTATCATCTACCTTCTACCAACTACAAACAACTTCATAGTAATCCCAATACTTAATAATTATCCATAAGATTTGCATTGCCTTTTGCACATATCAGTCCCATAACCATATGTTTGAAATGGATATAGTGGCATTTTAGGGCATGAACTAAGATAAACCAGATACAATAAGGTCATTAGGATTCAGATCCATCTGAAATAAAGTAATGAACTGACGGACGAATATAGACCATAGTTCAAGCATTTACTCATGCATATACTAGATTTATAAACATGTAACTAAAATTGTGTATTCTCCTGAAAGTTTCATTGTAAGGAAATGGACAATATTATATGCTTTGCATACATAATCCATTTACATGAATTGGATTTTTAGTTCAAGCTAACTAATTCCAAATTACATTCCAATTTCAAAAGGGGTATGCAGACAGAAATTTAGCAGTTTAGTTGCAGCTAGGCCAAAGGATCTAACACAAACAAAAATTTAACATGTAGATAGATTGGAATTCACACCAAGGGATATACTACAGCAGCATTCATATATTGCATGATTAAGGAAGCTGAAGACGCAAAGGTAAAAAAAGAGTGTCTAATCATGCAAGAAGATTATGAAACACATTATCAGCATTTAGAACAAGAGGACAAAAGGGTGATACAGATTAATGGCAGCAGCATGGACTCATTTCATTCTTTAAGGACCTGGAGATTCAAGGACTCAAAAAGAAACAAAAAAGGGCATGCGGAAATGTTTTACACCAAAGCATCAGAAAGGGGGAAAATGGTATTGAACAATAATATCCTCAGAATTATTGTAGGTTCCCTGAACCATTTAAAAAGGGGGAAAATCTGTAAATCAATAGTGGGATGGGATGGGAGTGAAGTAATTAAGATATGTGAATCGATACCATAACTAATGAACAGAGTTGTACAGTTGCGCGCACACAAATCCTTCCACATCTAGGGCAAATAACCTTAGCCTTTGACTTTAACTAGAAACCAACAAGTAGCTAGTACCGTGGGGCTCAAAAAATGCATGACATTGATCACAACAAATTCATCAACAAAAGGTAAATGGATTGTTGTGCCTATTAGAGTTCATAATCTCGTGTGTAACTAAGTTGGAGGGCCGGCGGCGAGTAACTAAGCCTGTTTGAATCCTCTTATTTTTAAACTAAAAGCTATTTTTAAGCTAAAGCTAAAAAAAACTAAAAGCTGTTTGATGATTTTATAAATTTTTTAACTTAAAAGCTGAAATTAAAAATAAGTTGTTTGGCAAAATTTTTGTCATAAGCACTTTTTCTAATAAAAATTATCATAAAAGGTATATTATAAAATAACCTTTAAACTATCAATATATTTACAAAATAAAAATACTATGAGAATAGATTTGCCAACATGGAGCACAATCAAGAAATCATTAGTAGTCTTACAAATTGTCAACCAAGTATTCCATTAACATGAAATCACCTATTTCTATTTGATTTCGAACTCTATTCATATAACCATTATCTTCAATTCTTCTATGACTATGGATACTCATTTCTTCATCAATGTTACATTCTTCTTGACCCTCAGGAATATAATCAAGATTAAAATCACACTTGTCAATTTTTTATAACAGATAATAGAGAGGAGACATAATTTCAGAAGAGGTTGCGAAAAACTTTCCAGTTGAATGGCCATTATAGTATGATTTTGAAGTTGCGTTATGTTTGCTCAGAAATGAGAGGGGACATTGATTAGAAATGAGAACAATGCAATAGAACAGGACATGTGGTCCTCCCCAACTGAAAGAGGGGAGAAAAAACAGAAAGAAAACAAAGAGGAAAACCATCAGAGCTTTCCATTCCCTTGGAAGATCCACAAGAGGAATCTTCTAAAGGAACCAACAGCTGCAAACTCCAGTAGGCCATAATAGAGGGGGAAATTCTCCCCCAAAGACAGGGTGCATGATATTTCTCATTATCTCTTGCAATCCATTATAACAAAAACAACACAATCGTGCAAAATAAAAATAAAAAAACCAAACAGAAGGGCAAAATCTATCTGTATACAGAAGGACAAAACCAGCTTTCAATAAAAAAATACCAAAAGGTCTAATGCCAATCTGTCATGCCACCTCACAATGTACAGATAGATTATAATTCGTCATTGAACTTTCGAAACAAGTCTAATGTAAGGTGGTAGTCAGAAGAAGAAAAGGAGGAAGAGGGAGAGAAACAGAGACGCCATACAGAAATGGCTAGCTGAAATTCTCTTTATGCATGAGTAGTAACTTTCTCATACAACCCCCTTTTATGGGCTGTAGCTCCTAGCGGCTATCATGAAACTAACATATGCATATTTTAATTAATAAGTTTCACATCAAAGTCACACAAGTAGCAAGTGGAATGGCAATCAGAGTGTTTCTTGATAAGCCTGCTTATTTAATTTAGGCCTCATCATTCATCAAGTTGTTAACGCTTGAGCTATGTATCAGTGGATTATATTGATTCCCTGTATATTTTTCAGTTCTGTTAGGATAGAGTTATTTTATTTTGAATTTATTCTGGATTACAAGCGTTTCATGTCATGCATTTGATCATTCTTCTATTTATAGTATAGCCCATCACAGAGGATGCAAGCAACAGTGACTCAATTCTTCTATTGTTTTTACACCTAGAAAGCACTCATTGACTTCTCTCCGCGCCTTTTTTGATAACTCAATTATTTATCAGATTCTAATCTCAACAAAGCAAACATAAGGCAACTTCATTAGCTATAAGCAAATCCCCTCTACTCTCCGAACACATATCTGAAGCGAACGAAATCCCAAGAACCCCACCCACCGTTTTTTGGTAGAAGAAAACGCTCAAAAAAAACAAGCACAGATCTGGAAATCACAACCGATAGAATTAAGGAAAAAGAAAATGAGAATGCAAACTAACTGAGCAGAGGAGAGCCGGTGAGATTGTGACGATGAGATGCAATAGATGATGAGACAACGAGTGCTCACATAGGCAAAGGAGGAAACGATGAGATTGCGCCGTATGCACAGAAGATCTTGAAGCCAGACCAAAAATATTAGCGCGCCTCAAGACGTTTCTTGACGAAGTCGACAGCCGGTTGGAGCAAACCCGAGAAATAGATGGGGGAGATAAGGACAGTACGGTCCTCTTAAAAAAAAGAGGTAATAAAAAGGCTCCTTTCTTTCGGCTTTTAACTTTTTGCTTTTCACATCACTCTTTTTTTTTTTTTTTTTTTCTCGTCCGGTATCTAGAGTTTTCCCCTGATTAATTAGGATCCTACCCGAGTCCTACACCTGGCTTTGGTGGGTGAGTCTCCCAGCAAGACTTTTTTGCATTCACAAGGCTCGAACTCGAGACCTTGTTTAAGCAACACAAGCCGCTTACCACTTGTGTCAACCCCGTTGGTTACATTACTCTCTTTTTATTATAAGAGTTTTTGTTAAAATCATTTTGACCTAGTTTTTACTTATAAAGAGAAGATAAGTTAGATCGCACTAAGTTCAACTGGGAAGGGAGAGAAGGGAAACAAAACCTCAGAATGACAATGCTGAAAGAGCCAAGGCGGGAGACATAGACGATAGTGGAAAGCAAGCGAGAGATGATGAACGATGAAGGCTTAGAGAGGCAAATTGAGATTGCGCCATAGAGAGGTCGAGATTGCGACTGTAGGGTTAAGCTCTTGAAAAAAAAAAAAAAAAGCTTTAAAAAAAACTTTTTTATGAGAACTTTTTTCTTCTTTGTAAAATAAACTCTTTTTATTATAAGAGCTTTTTCAAAAACCTGTTTGACCTAACTTTTATTGATAAGAAGAAAATAAATTAAAAATAAGAAGATCCAAATAGTCACTAGTTCTTCTAAAATGAAATTGCCTCAACTCTCAACGGTTGCAACGGAGGCACTCCCATTTCCTGAGGTTACTTATTCACCATTTGGTGGTAGGCGAAGGATTGCGCTAATATGGCTGTTGTGTGTGTGTGTGTGTGTTTTTTTTTTTTGGCTTAATAGATATGTTTAAAGCTTGTGCTTCTTTTTTTTTTGCTATAATTCAAAAGGGAAAATCCTCCTTATGGCCCAAATTAGTAAAAAAAATGTCAAAAAAGCCCAAAAAAAAGTCAAATGTCAAAAAAGTCTAAGACCTTTTATGATATTATTTCATAAACGTTATCAACTATATCAGTAGAACATTAACAACTAAATCAATAGATATTACCAATATCCTAACAACTAAATTAGTACCCGTTAACAATTATATCAGTATATGTAAACAACTAATATTTTATAAAATAATACCAGAAAAGGTCCTAAGCCTTTTTTGACATGTGACTTTTTTTCAGCATTTTTTTAATAAGTTTTTGTTAATTTAGGCTCTGAGGTGGATTTTCCCTATTCAAAAGCCTGTTTGCTGGCTACAGAATTATATCTCTTCATTGATTGAGGCTGGGTGTTGCAGATGTTAACGTCGTAATTTTGGCATAAAAATTTGATATAGGGGAATAACTAGTGGCGGACCCAGGATTTTAAGTTTGTGGGTGCACAATTAGTGGTTTTTTAAGGAAAGTTTTAAATGCATTAAAAAACAAAAGAATATAAACAATAAGGTCAATGGCTTAAGCCCATAAACAGTAGGCAATAAAATTAAATTTAGATTTACCTGTTCACACGTTATATCTTTGTGAGGATTGAGGCAAAGTTGCTGGAGATGAAGCACAGACACAACACTCTTAAAGTAAAGGTCAATGGCTGTTTTCTACTCCATAACAGAGCTTTCTTCAAGTACTTCGTTTTTCTGAACCCCAGCTGCAGTTTCTGAGATTAGACAAGGTCGTTTGCTATTTGTCTGCAACAAATGGTGCATGTCACCAGAGTGCTGAAGGAACCACCAAGGTTTCTGATGACCCTATGTATATATGATCACAAAGCAGAGAAAATAAGAAACAGGAAAGTTTTGGCATATATGAATAGAGCCAAATCGGGTCATTCGTAAATTCAGATAACCAAGTTTCGCAAATCATTTGTGATATTTTCCCAATATCCAGAGGATGTACACAGATAAATATGTTCAATTAATCTGTTACAGTCAAACAAGCATGTTTATGCAATCTCTAATTCCCACCAAGCATCACATTTATAAATCATAACAAGAGAGAAAGAAGTTATTTAAATAGGATGCTCCCTTTTACTTATGTAACGAAACAATATAGTACAGATAAGCCATATGTAATACTTAGTGGAATTAATATATTTCCATTCTTTTCTTAAGCCTATTTAATTGAGGAAAAAGAGCCCACGTTTGAATGTTCTGAAAAGACCTGCTAGACCATGAATAATATGGCCTTCACTATACAAGCGATGATCAGTCTGTATAAGCTACAACAGGAACATATATTTGATCCCAACTGCAAAAGCTTTCTTCAACATTTACAAACCACTACTCTCTAAAGGCTTAAGAAGTGAAGAGAGAGCTCTTCTCTTCCCTTGACTCTTGCTTTCTTCCTTCCAAAGTTGACCGCACTCAACTGCTATTAAAGGCAAGTAAAGTAATAATTTGAGTTCCACACAATATGTCCAACAAAGAATTATGTTTTCTCCTTTCTATGTTGGTTCAGGCAAGTCCTAACTTCATGGGATAAAAAGCCTTTTATTGCTCACTAGAGCAAACAATGATGCAAGAGAAGAATAAATAAGAACAAGATGATAATGGAGATGAAGGCCTAAATTAACAACAGATGACTATGACCCAATATCTCTTTGCGCCTGATCATGACATAACTTTAATCTCCAACCACAAACAGAGATCAATATATTATCTACAAAAATAATAGTTGACAATTGAAACCACATTTTTGGAGCCAAGTAAGATCCAAAGGCCTTTAATATGAATCAATAACCAACCACGAGTTCCTAGCTGGAGCAAAACAAAATACAAGAGAAGTAAAAGAGTAACCCCTAAATCAAAATAATGAGGCATTTCATCATCAAAAACATAAATGCAGAACAAAAACATCAGAGCTGAAAGAAAGTATGCGAACATCAGAACTAAGCATCATCAGAACTAAGCATCAATGACTTGAGAAAAATTGCGAAAATCAATCCAGTATAAGTAGCTAAATCGGGGGTCTTCATAGCCAGACGGAAGCAAGAAACGATCTCCAATTTAATAGCAATAAACCACCTAATTAAATCGTTAAAATTACAAAACCTGAGAGCAAGTATGCGAACGAGCATTAAAAAAAGAACAAGAACAAAGCATACCGCGAAGTGGCCGAGATTGACGATGGTCCAAGGCGGAAGATTTGGGAGAAGACGAAGCCCTAGGGTTCGAAGTTCGAACCTTCTTCAATACCTGCCGCCTGCCGGAGAACAACCACTCAGAGCTGATAACGAAGGGAGGCGTCCAACGGCGAGCTCGATCGGAGACGGAACAATTTGAGGTCTCGGGCTCTCGGCTGCTCGATTTGGCCGACGGAGTGAGGAGAGTGAGGAGAGAGAATATGAAATTGGGGAAAAAATAAAACAGAGAGGAGAATAAGTTCGAACCCCCGACGTGTGGATAGGTGGAGAAAATAATTACCAACTCCTCCAACCAACGAAATTGAAATGGAAGTCCTATACTTTCTATATATTTTTAAATTTTTTTATGTCTGCACTTGGCCCCATCTGCACTAGTGTGGGTCCGCGCCTGGGAATAACTACCAATCTCAACCTTTATTTTCCAGTGCAAAACTGGATACATTTTACATTGTAATCAAACAAACTCAAACTACTACTCTACAATAGAAGCCAACAAACTAAACTCGATGGGTCACACAACTCGATGCTATTAGTAACTGATTCGAAGACAAAAAGATCAGCTGGCTAGTTAAACTCCTTGGCTCGAGATCCATAATGACCAGCTCCAAATTCATGTATGATAGGACAAGAATCCAGTAATAATATGCACTATTTGACTTGCAATTACATCCTATTGTGATATAATTACCAGTGAAAAATTATTACAGCGGAAAATATGGAAAATTAAGGTAGCACATTGACTATAGATCAACCTTAAACCTTAAAAAAGCAGGTTTTCTCAATTAACATGAAAAAGAAAATCATGGAGAAACTACAATGACACTAATTCCTATATCTTTTAAATATTTTTTTGCTTTATGAAAAATTATCTCTTCCTCCACTGAATTACATCAGCACAGCGTCGGGATATATTTTCCTATATCCTCTTCCTCTCAAGTTCCTACAGGTTACAGCAGTTGAATATACAGAACCGAAAACTTATAAGCCTTTTTATCATCAGACTGTATGATTGGAGATTGCTATTGCCAAGAGGATTGCTTGTAGCTGTCCCATCCACCATCTGGTTCCTTCCTCTTGAGAACACCACCAGCCAGCTGGAACATCCTCACCTGCTCCTCAGCTAGGGCCTGTGAACTGGCAACAGGAAGTTGCCTTGGCAACAGAGCTGAGCTCTCATCTCTGCCCTCCACTTGAGGACCTCCAGGCCCAGCATTAAGGTCTAAACCCTGCCCTCTCCAATTCTTACCATCAGCAGTACCACTACCGCCATCAGGAAGACCAAAGACATAAGGCCTGGCGGTGTAATGAGATGAAACAGTACTGGCATGTCCAATTAACTGTTTACTGTGGGAAAGAAAAGTCTTCCACCAGATGCTCAATCTACATAAGTAGTTGATCCACCTGAAAATGATAACGATGGAAGAGGAAAGCTGGAATTAAAAGGGAAGACAAGATACTGATATGGCGCAGATGGATATGGCATTGCAGAAGATGACAGCACCGCTCCCCTATAACATCAGGTCCAAATGGCAGAAGATGAAATATTTTGTTCGCAAATCATAGTGGGGGGTTCTGATGGATATTCACGTGGAATATAAACATTAGTTTTCCAGACCCCATCTTCATAAGGGCCTGCAAAAAAACAAACATGAGGTTGTGACCAATTCTTCTATGATGAAGCCAAAAGTTAATTAGAGAGACAAGAGAATGTGGACAGTACTCTCTTTTGGACCATGAAACACCACTTCCAACTGATCAAGCATATGCCTGTATGTCAGCTTCACTTGAAAATCCTTCTTTATCCTGGGAAAGAGGAACATATGTACAGTTAATTTAATCAGACACATGAAACATATTTGACCTTTTGTCTGCATATTAATTACTCCCTCCGGTCTTAATTATAGGACCACTTTTATAGTTCACTTTATACTAAATAAAAGTGATCCTATAATTAGGACCGGAGATAATACTATTTACTACTTGTTGCATAAGCTTTCTTAACTTCTATGTATGTTTAATAAATATTGCATTTCTTTTTTCTGTAATTGATATTCAACCAATTTTGCCATCTATGAGATGGGGGTCAGTAAGAATTCGTTTGAGATTATAAGTATCTATCAACGCAAAATAAAAACAATTAATGCACCTACAATTCACTCATATCCGCTTGTATTCTTTTGTCTCTCTCTGAAGACGACGACGACATTCTGATTTGAGTAAATCACTGCAAGAACATTAAGGAAGTTTCTTCCTAAGCCAAATGTGGAAATATAAACATGATTCTACTTGTCTCTGTCTTCACGATTAAAGGTTCAAAAACACAAAATACTTCATAATGGTTATATACATCCAGAAAAGAGTATTGTTATAAAATAAAATGGACTTCTCATATGAAAGAAAACGATAGTTCGAGAACCAAACCTAGTTGGGTCGATTTGATGGTGTGCTAGTACCAAACATTGTGATCTTGGAAAGAGAGAATGAGAGGAAGATTGTGACGTAGAAAAGTATAATGTAAAAAAAGTATGTTATCTTATATGTTAGAATTGTTAAAATACTTTTATTATATATTTGGCCCCCAAATATTTTTTTTAATTAGTTAATGAATATATATTTGGCCCTTTCAAATATTTATCCCAAGGTCTGTCACTACTAATCGGCAGCATACAACAAAGTCGTCGCCGTTTGTCTAAGACACAAACATGCCCGTAGATCCCTTCAACTTCGTCTCTGTGAGATGGAAAGATTACTTTGGAAGCTTAGAACTTGTTTTTTTTCCAACCCACTAATGTTCACAAATTGAAGCAGTGAAAGCAGATACAAAGGTCTTTCCTAATTTGCTTCAGTTTAAGCCATTTTAATCTCGTTATGGAGCCTGGGTTCTGATATAGAAAGATAAGCTGATCAAATGAGAAACATAATCAATATCTCAAATCTGTGGGCAAAAGATTTCAAAAGGTTCTCGCAATACATTGGAGACGCTGGAGTTGCAATGTGAAGGCACAAGTTGAAGGCCAAATGCTTGGAATTGTGAAATGAAGGATTGAGAGCTAGAAAAGCAAGGACATGCCAAGAGATTGGGGAAAAGAAAACGAAGAGGGGTTATATAGATTTGAGGTTTAGGAGAAATGAAGAAGAGCTGGCATTGGTAAGAGAGAGAGGACTCATAGGGACAAGAATTTAAAATCATCAAGTTCTGAAATTCCAAATTGACACACATTACTTAAATTAGAGTCATTGATCAAGATTTTGTAAATGTTAGAGGCATTTATTTCAAATTCTCCCAATTTAAAAAGTGTTCTTCTACTTTGCCATGCTTAAGGGTGTGCAAGGTAACGCTTCCAAAATGAGTTTTTTTCTTAATTTTTGTGCCCCGAACAAAAATGGATAGGAAATGTGTTTGGTAAATCCGGTTTTTTTTTTTTTTTTTTTTTTTTTTGCTCCCTGGATGAACCAGTTTATTTTTTGTACTTGGAGAATAAAAAAAAAGCTAAAAATTTCTACTTCTCTATTCCAGGGCACAAAATGAGAATCATTTTTCTCCAAAAAAAAAAAAAAAAAAACTCATTCCTCTTCGGCGTAAATTTACCCTCGTTCACCACCATCGCCCACCACCACCGCCCACCACCACCATCACCGCCCCCCCACTACCACTACCACCACCACCGCCCCACCACCTTACCATCGCCGCCACCACCACCACCATTGCCCCACCACCAAGCCACCGCCACCACCCCCCACCACCACCGTCGCCACCAACACCACCTCCCCCACCACCACCGCGCACGCCGCCGCCACCACCGCCACCGCCACCGCCACATAAATAATTTTTTGAACATAAAAATTACATAAATAATTTTTTTTAGGAATGAAAAAAATGCTTAACCAAACGTAATTCGATTCTCGGAGTAAAAATAAAATGGGTTAACAAACATAATTCGATTCTTAAAACTCTTCCAAAGCACGAGAATCGAAAAAAAATTGTTTCATCTTAGAAACAAGTGTTGGGCAAATGTAACGGTTGTCATGCACACCCTAATACTCCATTTTTACATAACAAAACTTGTGGCTAAATTAATTCAAATTTCGTTGAAAATTTTCTCTTCCATTTTTACGTTCGTATTTTTCATCTAATTTTTCCCCATATTTATATTACTAATAAGGGAAAATGGCGCGCACACACACACACAAAACAAAAAACCAAAAAACCTCTACAAATAGTAAGGTACATAATAGTGTTTCGAATATTAAATGCCAAAATTGTCACGTGACTTGACCAAAATGTCCTTTTAAAATTTAGCATGACATGAGATGAATTTTTGTACTGTCACAAACAAAAAAGGGTTATAAATTGTAATTATTCACCAATTACCGGAATATAAATTTAAAAATATTAAATCACCTTTGATTAAATTTTTTAAATTCTCCCCTTCAATTTCTCCTTCTGAAATCATACATCCTATTTTAAAAGTAATTTGAATTTTATTTTCCACGAAATTTACAACTATCTTTTTTTAACTCTAAGTCTCTAACAAGCATCTCCGTAATCATATCACCAATATACAATTTAACCTAAGTGGCTTCAATTAACCTTCTAATTTTAGGCAATTGAGTAGCTT
Organism: Acacia acuminata; assembly: GCA_019022655.1. Taxonomy (NCBI): domain Eukaryota; kingdom Viridiplantae; phylum Streptophyta; class Magnoliopsida; order Fabales; family Fabaceae; genus Acacia; species Acacia acuminata. The sequence continues at coordinate 1,132,868 of JAFJYI010000164.1, read as the reverse complement.
AGTCTTGAAGGTCAACTGGTCAAGTACGTGAAGATTTGTCAAATTCTCCTTCCTTATGCCAAACCATGGTTGGAAATAACAAATTGATGGCTTTATATCTATCTGAGTCACAATCTTTTTTGTGGGAAGCTTCTTGACTGTTGGATAATGGGAAAAGCCATTTGAAGAGGATTCGTCTGCGGTCAAATAAATTTTCTTATACATTTGACTGTCTTTTACATTTTATTTAAATGAATTTTTCTTATGATATATTGTAAACTATGTCTTATATTTAGGACGGGAAGAGTATATATTTTATTTATATATGTTAGGTTATTGTAACATTGAGAACAACCACAAGAGGTAATATGGCTAACAAATTTGAGGATCCAATCCATGAGAAGGAACAAAGAATTGAAGAGGATAAAGAATATGAGAGTGATAGAGAGGGGATTTAAACACTCAAATTGATTTGAATGAGTGTGAAGTTTTTGAAAGTGATGATAATGAGCAACTAGATTTATCTTTTGAAAATCTTGATGGAGAGATGGAGGTAGAAGTTGAAGAGGCACAAAGTGAACCAAATGTTGATAATGCCATGTGTCTCCTGTTAATCTGACATGGCAACTTCCGTTATAAAGATAACGGTAAGTTAATGAAAGAATTCTCATAATAAAAAAAATAAAAGATCAAGGGGTTAAATTTAAACTTTGAAATGCCAAGGAGTTATCTGCAACTGACCTAAAGTTCAGGGGGTTTTATATAATTTAGACTTTATAAAATATGAATATCACACTTAATTTTGTATACGGGTAAACTTTGGGTTCATGACAATTTTCTAATATTTAATTGTGAAAATATTATGCGTTGCATAGGTTGGGTTTATGGTAATCTTTTTAATATTTAATGGTGTAAGAGAAGCAGATTGTGCGCGTCCTTTCAGAATCTCCTTTGATGGGTTCAAACAATGAAATGGTAGAGGTTATAGATAAAATGATAAAATGGTGCTTTGGTAGTGATGCGATATTGATTTTGATTTATTATAATTTCCTAGACTCCCTTATTCCACATCATCATCTAAGTATCTTTGTACCAAACAGTCTCAACAAATCTTGTAAGAAAACGGTTGAAATAGAAAAATCCTACATTAGGTTGGTAAATTCAACAAATCTTAAATTAGACCAATAACCTAATTTAGAATATTTAAATGTTGGTTACTTTCTAATAATACCCTAACTCATCGTCTAAAAAAAAGAGGAAAGGGAAAGCCATAACCATCTAGATCCCCTTGCTCCAGTGTCCTTTGACTCCCCTTGGAGGATCTTGTTGGAGCTTTTCGCGTGACCCTAACCTCGAAATCACAACAAGGGTTTCTTGAGAACTGCCTACCATCTTAAATCTCGCTTCCTTAGATCTTTACATTCTCGTATCATCAACCCCATCGTGATAATCAAATCTCGATGAGACGGTTCTGTAGTTTATTTCATGCTTATAACTATTTTTTTTTTAACAAGAAAAGGCAAGCCGAGGCTTGAATAACGGAACGGGGGAAAGACTACGAAAATCTAGCCCCTAATATAGAACAAAAAACCAAAAGCTATGGCCTACAGACTAGTTGGTCATTCAAAAACATATGAAGACAAACCACTTGGGACAGCTTGGCAATAAAATCACGCCCGCTTCCTCCGGGTATCATGACCGCACTTGGCCATATAATTAGCACAGGAAATGTTGTCTCTCGAAGTGTAGTGGATCTCAACGTTCCAGTCCATGAAGAGAAGATCTCTGGTCTTTCGAATGATATCTCTGAGTGGATGATCAGTATAACGATCCCTCATGAGGATGTTGACGGCCTCAAGAGAGTCGGTATATAGAAGAATTTTCTGAAACCCCATCTGATGCCCCACTTTTAACCCTGTCATTATTGCGCAGAGCTCCGTTTCAATGATTGTATGGGACCCAAGAGACATGTGGAACCCCATTAGCCATTGCCCTTCAGAATTTCTGATTACTCCTCCGCACGCAGCCTGATCTTGGTGGCGCACGGATGCATCAACGTCAATTCGAACCGCATCCACAGGAGGAGGGGTCCAAGATTCTTCTTCACACCTGCCAATTTTGAAAATTTGGTGAGTAAAAGTTTGATTAGTAGCGTTTTCCATTAAAAGATAGTTACAGAGGTGTAGCATCTCCCTTGTATCCACGGTTTCCGCCTGAAACGAAAATTTGCATCTCGTTGTCCAAAGGATCCAGCATCCGAAGCTGAAGACTCTAGGCCATGAGAAGTTCTGAAATTTCCCGGTTCCAGGCTTGTGAATAACATTCCAGTTGATCCAGGATTGCAAATTACCTGCAAAAAACTGAGAAAAATAGTTAGACTTTAAAATCTGTTTCCAAAAGTTTTTAGCTCTTTCGCAGTCCCTGATTATATGGATCACATTCTCCTCATTATTACAATTGAAGGGGCAAAGGTTGTTGTCGGTGAGACCTCTTCTAGCCCTGAAAGAGTTAGTTACAAGCCTCTCATGCCCCACTTGCCACATAAAAAATTTTATTTTCTCCGGGACCTGCCATTTCCACATCAAAGCCCAAAAGCTATTATCTCTTGTTCTTCCAAGGTCAGATAGGTAATTATAAGCAGACTTAACCGGAAAGCAGCCATCTTTCGAAGCTCTCCAAGAGAAACAATCCGGGAGGTTAGTAGACGAGGGACGAGCTTTGGTGATAACATTTATGATTGAAAGCGGGAGAATGCCTTGCCACCTATCCACATCCCATCTTCCACTTGGCTGAAGCTGGTCACGAACCGTCTCCTCATCATTCACCACTGAAGGGTCCAAAACAAAGGCCATAAGAGGGCGATCCAAAGGAAGCCATAGGTCCTTCCAGAACTTGATTCTATCGTCTATTTCATGCTTATAACCATTTGTTCTGTGCTTTTGGATTGGTGCTGCTTCTGAATTTTGGTTTCTTGGTGTTCTGCTTGTTTTCCTTTAGATCTCTGGAAATAATCCGTAATTTCTTGTTTAAAAGCTTTGGTCTTTGCCTAAAATTAGTATATCATAAGGGGCAAAATATGGGAGTAAAGAAAGTTTGGTTGATTAAAGAAGAAAAAACAGAGAGTAGTGGTTAGGAAAAGCATTAAAAGATGAGGATAAGGACATACATAGGATGAGCCTGAAGAAATTAAGAACTTAGGGCAAAGGGACAAAATATGTCGTTCCCTTCCACACCTCTTGTGCCCCTAATCAATTTATGAAAGTTTTAGGTTTTCTGTTTCATTGAATTTTTTCAACTGGACAAGTGTATATGTGACATTTTCATTGTAGGGATTCTTGTGGTGTCCATGTTATATTAGGCTTTTTGTTTGATATCGTACATTGATTTTATATTAGGATTCTTATGGTGTCCACTTGTCTTTTGGCAATTGCAATAGCATACAAGGTTATTGTATTGATGACAAAGGACATTTACAACAGAAAAAGCCACATTCACAACAAAATTTAAAAACCTGGATTTTCGTTTAAACTCAAGTCCCAAACTTATAAAGGGCATTTATAACAGAAAAAGCCAAATTTACAATAGAAAAACCACATTTACAACAAAATTTAAAAATCTGGATTTTCGTTCAAACTCAAGTCCTAAGCTTACAGAGGGCATTTACAACAGAACAAGTCACATTTACAACAGAACAAGCCACATTCACAACAAAATTTAAAAACATGGATTTTCGTTCAAACTCAAGTCCTAAGCTTATAGAGGACATTTAAAACAGAAAAAAGTCAAATTTACAACAGAACAGCCAAATTTAGAACAGATTTAAAAACTTGGATTTTCGTTCAAACTCAAGTCCTAAACTTACATAGGGCATTTACAACAGAACAAGCCACATTTACATCAGAAAAAGCCACATTCACAACAAAATTAAAAATTTGAAGTTGGGGTTTCCTGTTATTGGATAGGGTTAATAACATTGTGCTCTGTTTTTTGGGAAGGTAACATATGGACTGCTCTGTTTTTATTGTTAATGGTTGATGTGATGATGGTTTGTTTAGTTAAAAGTTCTTATAGGAGATAATAAACTTGTTGTTAATATGTGCAGTTATTGTTGTTTATATGGCTTTTTCTGTTGTAAATGCCCTCTGTAAACTTAAGACTTGAGATTTAACGAAAACCTAGGTTTTTAATTTTTGTTGTCAATGTGGTTTTTTCTGTTGTAAATGTGGCTTGTTCTGTTGTAAATGCCCTCTGTAAGCTTAGGACTTGAGTTTGAATAAAAATCCAAGTTTTTAATTTTTGTTGTCAATGTGGCTTTTTTCTGTTGTAAATGTGGCTGGTTTTGTTGTAAATGCCCTCTGTAAGCTTAGGACTTGAGTTTGAACGAAAAGCCAGGTTTTTAAATTTTGTTGTAAATGTGGCTTTTTCGGTTGTAAATGTGGCTTTTTCTGTTGTAAATTCCCTCTGTAAGCTTAGGACTTGAGTTGGAACGAAAATCCAGGTTTTTAAATTTTGTTGTAAATGTGACTTTTTCAGTTGTAAATGTGATTTTTTCTGTTGTAAATTCCCTCTGTAAACTTAAGACTTGAGTTTGAATGAAAATCCGGTGACTTGATACCCGATCTAAACCTTATGGAACTGACGAGAGGCTCCGATCAGCGAACTTCAACCACCGAATAACAACAGATTTAAGAAGACCAAGCCTTCCGTTGAACAACTTAGCTCTGATGAGCTCTGGTTCTAGAGAGAAGTCAAAGAATCTCTCTCTCTTTTCACTACTTGAACAACTACGCATGGCTGACAATGGTGGACGGCGTCGACGGAGTGTGGGATGCTTGTTCATCGACGAAGACTGCCACTTCTTAGTACAGGAGACTAAGCAATCTTTGACTGGGCAATAAGGTCTTGAGAATCTCTGGCTCTCTCTTTCTGCTTGTTTCCTTTTTTATGCAGTATGGGCAATAAGGTCTTTTCCTAAAATGAATTAACAACAAAAAAGTCCCTAGAAACTTTTTTGTTTTGTAAAATTTTGTTGGGACTTTTTTACTATTTTTTATGGTCCTTGGGACCTAACTATCATTTTCCCTATTTCTAAAACTGCTATGCCATGAAAATCCAAGCCGATATTTCGAATTATAGCTTATGCTTGTTGCCACATCTCATCTAGGCCATCCATCACCTCTATTCCTAATTTTAGTTCTAATACACATGACTCATAAAAGCAACACACATCAGTGGTAATTTCCAATCCCCTCATGCTTCCATCTATAGAGGGCACCAGTATGTCAAGAAGTTGTGTATTATTGAATGAATTATATATCATAGTACACAGATGAGAATTCAACTGCGTATGCGAATGTAAACTAAAGAAAGTTTCCAAGACAAGTTAATTAGGATTTTGGTCCTTCAATGACCAAAGGTCAACATTACACGACAACAAAGGGGAAAAATCCGGAGTTTAACTCGATTGCCAAGGATTTTCTCCATAATAGTATGCAGTGCCAACCATAAGAGCTACTGTAGCACCTTGGACAACCACACGAGCCCTCATTAACTTCTGACCCAAGTGAGAATTGCCTTGTCTGAAACTGATTAAGCCAGCCGTGAGCACACCAGCAGTAATAAATGCACCTAAAATTCATACACCAGCAGTAATAAGTGATAATCCATTATCTCAATTTAATCCTTTTTTAACTTCTATTGCATAACATATGTAAGCTAAACAGTCGGGCTTTGATAAACAAAACAAATTAAAATGAAGCCAAGTAGAAATAACAAATAAAATTGAGAACAGAAATACTCATTCAAGAAAAGTCATTAAGAACCATCTCATTGGAGACAACAATCTAAAGTTGAGATTACCCAACGTATGCAAGATGGCATCAATCAGAAAGAGAACCATCCATCAGAACTCGTTTAATACACCATAAGTTCACATCTCAATCTTCAAAGATAGACATAGCGAAAACCATTTCCACGTTTAGTGCCTCCATGGAGAAAGAAAAGCTAATACTGCCCAGGTGTAACAATGAGACATCACACCCGTCCATAAATTACAGTGACTGGCTCATACTCAAATGAGGAGCGGCGGGCTTGGGTAGCAGAACTCCGTGCAAAGTCAAGAGTCAATACTGTAGAAAAACATGAAAAGAATACAAACTTTTTGAGGAGATGCAGGTCCAAATGTCGAATTGATGGATTCACACTTAGACGAGAAGATTATAGGGTTCATATGTAAATGAGATGTCTCCGGGTGAATCCAGCTCCCCGAACCCTAAAATTTTTCTCCCTTAATCCAAATCTAAATTCCGTACTTGCAATTCCAGATTTCCCATTCATTTAGATGATTTTTCCCAATGTTTAACCCAAAAAAAAAAAAAAAAAAAAAAAAAAAAAAAAATGAATAACGAAATCACTCACAAGACATACAATATGCCACCGAAAATGATAAAAAGACATGAACCGAGCATAATTATGAAACAAGGAAATACAGAGCGCGGGGAAAATGAGGACTGAGGATAATACCAATGGGGACAAAAGGGTTCCTGACGCGCTTCTTCTCTTCGAAAAATTCTTCCAAACTACGATCATCAGTACCCATCTTCTCCAGACAAAGTTGAGAATTTGAGGGAGAAATTGACCAAAGTGTGCGGAAAATTTTGAAGCGAACCTGATGCAACAACAACAGCAAACCTGCAATCCACATTAACTAAAATCTAACTCTAGAAAGTAAAGTCAAGAGTGAAAGACAATATTAAACTTGTAGAATCAACAAACTAGATACTCAGACCGCAATTTACTCAAGACATTCTCACTTGGGTGAACGATTTAATATGATGACCAAATCAAGAATTTACAGGAAATAGCTGCTTCTTTTTTTTTTGGTCAAAAGGAAAATAGCTGCTTCATAGAATGAAGTAATATAAACAAGAAAAGAGATAGAGAATGGAACAGTAAATAAAACTAAGATACTAGGAAAAGAGAAACAAGCATAGAAAATTCCCACCCACGCACCAAACTCAAGTTAAATAATGGTGACAAATTTGAGAAGGATTTGGCCAAACTTGTAGTAAGCATTTCTACCGACACCAACAATGACATAAGCACTAACCACGCCTACATTTAATATTTATTTAAACATACATGAACTAGAAATCTAATTAAAGATCAAAGTCCCCTGCAACAAAGTATCAGAAATTTAAGAAAATGGGGTGATGCATGTGGACCTGAAACACTGCCACTAGGAAAGGTAGAAATATTCGTGCTAGGACACGAGTTGGTGCACGAATAAAATAATTAAAAGTTCAAATAGATTGTAAAGCCTCAAATATTCAAACGTCAAACGCAACCTCCAATCCAACGAAAAATTCAATATCTCGAATAGGCGTTTTATTACACAAATAGATGGCTCAAGATGCAGCACAGCGATTATGGGGCCTTCCATAATAAGCACAATAGTATAAAGCCAACGGCTATAAATTAAAGAAAAAATTTCACTGGACATAAAATGGAGGAGCAAGTGAATTGGCGACGAGTAAAACTGGGCGAGCGAGGAGAATGCCATTGGAACCAAGCTAACTCATTTCAAGAAACAAAGATAAAATCCATTAATCTCAGATTATTCCTTTTTTCTTTCCTGTTCTATGTGGTTGTTTAAGGGGGGAATTTCAAGAAAAACCAGCTGCGTTTAAGTACTCGAATTAGCAGAGATGATCAGGAGCTATGAAGCACCGATAGCGCGGAAATTTTTTTTTTTTTTTAACGTCTCGGACGCGCGTCTGATACAGGAATTCGCGTATCGGATTGGTCAACAAGCACGAAGCGAGATCGGAAAGGGGCACAAGAATCGGAATCCGAATTTTTTTTTTTTTTTTAAAAAAAAACCTAAGAATTTTCGGGAATTAAGCAGGGTTGGGGGAAAGAGAGAGATTTACCCAGAAGAAAGCGCGTAGTGGAGATCAGCGAAAGAGGGAGAGGCAGATTCAGAAGGAGGGAGCCACCAGATCAGAGAATAAAGTTTGATTCGGAGAAGGGTTTCCGCCGGTAGGCTTGCCTGGCCGGAATGGGTGAATGTAAACAAATATGGAGCGCTCAGACGCGTTTTATAGTGACCGTGACATGGAGACAATGCGATATTTTAGACACGATCAAATGGCAATACTTTGAATTTTGACATGGATATATTACTCGTATAGTCGTATTAGTGGGGATGCAGTTTATTTTTGCTTATAATTTTCTTTTTATTATATTTTATTAATATAAAATACACCCTTTATATTATAAATATTATTTAATATTAAGACAGATGTATCAAAATATTATTATTTTTGAAGTAATATATCGACGTCCCGTATTAAAAATGTATTAAAAACACCATGTTAGAATCGGTACTTTATACATCAAGAGAATGTCATTAAAACCATGCTTGTTCGTTTCAAGAAACAAATTTTCCAAGAGTGAAACAAATTTTTGAAGTGTATTCTGTTATGTTAGGTGCCAATTTTAATACTATAATTGTTAGTTTGATATGTGTCACTTAAATATTTCTTTTTTAAGACTATCCGTTTGCTTAATGAAAAATTGCCAGTTAAACTATCAATTAACCAAATTAAAATTTTGAATCAAGTATTTTTCTTATAATTCCTTCTAGGGCTGAGCATAGAACCCACAGCCCAGTGAGCCCGCCCACAACCCAATGTAATTTGGCCATTTTGAGCCCGCCCAAAAAAGAAGATAACGGGTTGGGTTAAAACCTGCTTATTTAAGACTTAAATGGGCGCACCTTCGGGCTGCCCAAACCCGCTCATTATTTATATATATATATTTTATTAACTATATGAACACTTGGACAATAATACGCCACATTGCCATGAAATACCCATTTCCCATTTCTCCATTTAACCATTCCCCCACTTGGAGTTTGAACATCAAAATTATGTTATGATAACACTTGTCTAAATTTAGATTCTTTTGTGTGAATTATGATTATTGAATTTTGAAGATTTATATTTCAGAATTTAGAATGATAAATTTGGGTGAATACTTAATACTTATATATTTTTTTCTCCAAAAAAATAAACTTGCAAATGTAAATGGGTTACCCAAAATCCGGTCAAATTTCGCCATTTATATGTTAACCCATTCAATATAAGTTAGCATGGGTTAGGTACGGGTATGGGCTAACCTATACTCATTTAAAGTTAAATGGCGAGCTATGGGTTTAGGCATGGGCTGCCCAACCCGCCCATTGCTCTGCCTTAATTCCTTCTAGCATTAAAAAGGAAAAAAAATTTCAAGTCAAGAAATGAGGTCAACATGAAAATTAAATTTTAAACAAAATTAAAATAACAGAAATATATTGTTCTCACAAATTTTCATTTAGAATAAAATTCAAGTTTATGGAATTTTCGTATAAAAAAAAAAGTTTATGGAATTTTCGTATAACATATAGAATGAAATTTAACAAAAATACACACAATTCCATGACTTTATCAAAATTATGATTCATTTGATTAATAATCTCATTGATACTCCATTTATCATTGAATCAGCCAAAAGCTTCGACCCTGTAAAATCCAGCGAACCCCTTTTTCTCTCTGCAAATTGCTCTGTAAAGTTCTAAATAAGGAGAGATAATAAGAATATGATTACAAAATATTTTGAAATATTAAAGTATGAACCTAAAATATTTTCAAATATGAATATCGGGGAGTAGAACAAATTTATAAAATAAAATATTTCCAAAATAGGTATAGAAAAATAAATATATTTGGTCTAAGGTAGTTTTTAGGTGGCATTACCTCCAGAGTGTGGGTTTATTTCTGATACACTTGAGAATATTTATTCCACATAATTTTCTGTTTTTTCACATTTCAAATTTAAGATTCTAAAATATTTATTAACTACTTTCATATGATCCCTTTGAATTTTTTATTATAATTAAATGATTATATATTATTTTCTTCACACTTTCAAACTTTTAAAATGATTGAAGGAGTTGGGCTAGATCTGAGAACATAGTTGGTTGAGTAACATGGGGGACTGAGAGCATGAACATAACAAACTTGCATGCAGAAAACTTGCAAGCATTCTAAATTAGAGGCTGATGTCAACACTCAGAAGCCTGCTTTAGAGACTACTTTTTAATATATATATAGATGACGATTTTAAAAATTTATTTTGAAGGGTATTTTAATATTTCAATTTTAAAAAAATATATTAATATAAAATTAAAATCAAGTTTCTTGGCACATATACACTAGGGAAAATCCACCTCAGGGTCTAAATAACCAAAAAATTGTCAAAATAGGCCCAAAAAAAAGTCACATGTCAAAAAGATATTATTTCATAAAACGTTAATCGTTAACGATATCGATATAGTTGTTAACGCAGATCGATTTAGTTGTTAACCGTATTGATTTAGTTGTTATGATATTGTTGTTAACATCTACTTATTTAGTTGTTAATGCTTTATTGATATAGTTGTTAACGTTTATGAAATAATACCAAAAAGACATGTGACTTCTTTTGGACATTTTTTTGACAATTTTTACTAATTTGGGCCTTGAGAAGGATTTTCCCCATATACTATCATGTATTTGTAAACCTCACTTCCATTAAAAACAATTTCGGAATGTTAAATGGCTCCGAGAAGGCTTTATATTTGGTTGGCCAAAAAAGTAGAAGACTTTATATTTTAAGAAGACCTCATTTTTTTAATATATATATATATATTATATATATTACTATTAAGAATTACTTCCTGTGGTCGTATAAATAAATTACGAGTAATTGAATTATGTAAATCAAAACGTTGGTTAAAGTTGTTTAAAGATAATAAATATGTAAGAAATACATTTTCCCCCAAATATATCTGTGGAGGTGATGAGTAAAGATAGAATGGTGAGGAAAAAGAAAAAGGAGAATGAGTATAAAATAAGATGACGAAAACATAGAAATAACTATGGGTAAAATTGAAAAAGTGAATTAAATTTTTATACAAATATAATGACATATCCCAAAAAATATAAGGAGAATTGCTATGAGGTGTTGAAGAAAAGATTTAATCACGAAAAAGATTAAGAAATATATCCAATGACAAGTTTCAATATAAAAAATGACAACACTTCACTTTATTATTGGGATTTTTTGGTACTCAAGTTCCATATTTAAGACTTTATAGTAATTCCTCCAAAATTCTAAGCTATTTTAGGGTCCAAGGGAATATTTTTCAAGAGAAAACCACATAATTAAACTTATATATATATACTTTTTTTAAGCAAAGTTTGTTATGAGGACTTTTCCTATAGCTCATCACTTGACTTACTACTCTACTATGGTTTGGATAGTCTTTTCCTCTTTCTCCCTTTATCCCTTTTTCCTTACAATACTGCATCCACTTTTAGATTAAAAGATGTATGATTTAGATTTAATATTTTATGAAACTATTATTATAAACCTAAATAAACAAATTTAATATGTTAAAATTTGATCTACAGTTCATAACTGCATTACAAAAAAAATATAAAATATTACATCTAAACCTTTTTTTTTTTTTTTTTTTTTGTCCAAGGGAAAAAATGGGATACTCAGAAGAAAATGAGGAGGAAGAAAAGAAGCTATCTCTGTTAATACACTAGCCCGTAACAATAATTAAAATAAAAAAAAAAAAAGTTATTGAATTTTTCTTCCTTCTTGGCCTGCCTTCAATTTGTTGTGATTTGTGTTCCCTTCAACCTCAAATATTCATAGGCAAATCCAGAGAGGGGAGATAAGTGAGAGATCTCTGTTGGAATATTTTTAAATTGAAGATATGTGAGTTTTTTTTTTTTAAAAAAAAAAATCATGTACTTATAAGTTATTAAATTTATGTGAAGAGCTTCATAGGGAATTATAACAAAAGTTACAAAGGTCAGATGTATTTAATTCTTCAAGACACATATGGAAGATTATAGTCAAAGATGTGCTAACTACCACTGGGTGAAAGGTTGTATTTTTTTTAAGAAAACCATACATATTAGAAGGATGTCACTCTTTAAAAAAATTTATTTTAAATAACCATTCATTATTATTGAAATTATATTGGTTCATGAATTTGCATATGAGTATAACATTTTTTATGATGAAATGTGGGTATATCTTTTTAATTGAAGAAATATATTGCTCTAAGAGATGCTACTTCAAGACAACATCAAAACTCATTGTTTTTGTGTATCAGAGATAAAGTCAAATTATCAATTTGTAAAATTTATTATTGTTTCAGCTTGAATTTTAAGAGTGCAAATCATACTCAAGAAACTTTATTGTATTTTAAAGAAAATTCACCGCCAACCCAATTTATACATAAAGATTAGAATAGGAGGACTAATTAAATTTTAAAAAAAGTGTTGTATCATCTACAACTTTCTTCTTCATCTCTTCCTCTATTCTATTAAAAACCATTGTCATCAACCCTTTTTAAGCTCAGTTCTCTAGTTTTATACACATGATTTCTTTGAATGAGACAACTTTTTGAGATGTCAATTGACTTTTCTGGTTAGGAGGATTGGAAGGTTTGACCCCAGTGCTTTGTAAATGAGTCTTCTTTAATTCATCTGATCAATTATAATTGGGATGGATAACAAAAACTAACATATCAATTTTTTCAGATTTAAAAGAAGATCCATTAATGATGATGATTAGTGTTTAAATGAAGATTTCAAATATTATTTTTGAATCATTGTATGAATTTATAACCTAGTCTCAAAATAGAGCTTTATAGTTTCATTTTTATGTTTTTTTTTTTTTTTTTGGTTACTTGTCAAATAATACTTATATAAAGTTGTTTTATTTTTTGAATTAGGAGGTATAACTGGTGAGCTCATAGAACCCAACTTAATCTTTTTACTATATAGAAAAAGTTACACCCTATCACTTTCTTGTTTCAAATAAAAAAAAGGTGTATTTTTTTTTTTTCTAGACACATGTATCCTCCTAAGTAATCCTATATGAGGCACTCTTGGGTGCTAAATATAAACACATCTTCTAACGAGGATTTAAATCTTGATTTGTCCCGTTGTAAGGGGTGCCCTTTCCATTAGACCCAATTCCCGTTGGCAAAGTTATTGGTTGAGGTGGTAATGGACCTCACCCATAAGAAAGAGAATACAAATTTAAATTTCGGAAAGTGCATTTATTGATAGAGGTGAAAACCTTTTTTCTGGAGAAACTTGATCAATTGATATAAAAATGTGCTTTAATATGATTGCCTCTTATACTTGTATCTAAACAAAAGGGAATGGGTCTAGAATTTTAAGCCCGCAGAAAAATGGGTTATCGGGTTTTTTAGACTTTATTGGTTGTGTTATGAATGAAAAGTTATTCTCGTTTTTGGGTTCAATTGATAAAGGGGTTGGATTCTCTAATCAAAAGGAACGGGGTTCGATCCTAGAGTTGGTCAAAAAGTTGAGGGGAGATCCTGGGTCAGGAAGCGGTGAAAATGTTGGGAAAAGTGGAAGACGATACTTTCTAACCCAAGATATACCCTGGAAGAAGTGAGGCATTATACTTTCTAACCCAAGTATACTCATGGATTGGATTCCAAAACAAGCCGCTCTTTCGGATTATGGGTAAGCCCCTTTCCTAAAATTTATGTAAAAAAAAAAAAGAATGAAAAGTAACATTTGGATTTAAAGAATCTTTACCAAGTGCATGGTTGCAGGGGAGGGGAGAGACAAAAAATTAGGAGAGAAAAAAAATTATACCAAAATTTAGTGTAATAAAGGTTCATAAAATTTTCTCCCATTAAATTTTTACCCTCCCCTCCCCACCCCTCCTAGGTGGTTCGATTTCAATAGACGGTGAAATCATCTAATTTTAATTTAATTTTTTTTTCATTTTCGTTTTGTGATTTATTTTTTTCCTTTTCTTCTTTTTTTCCTCTTTCCAGCTTTCCCTTCTTTTTCCCTGCATATTATTCTTATCCTTCCACACTAGTTTATGAATTGAAGACAACGGGATGTTCCAGGGCACATTACTCATCCCCCCTGCTTGTTCATGGGTGTCTTCTAATGTGTTCCCTCAGTATTTTCCAGCCGCAGTTTCCTCTCAGTCATGCCACTTTCAACGGTTGCAGTTGAAGCAACCAGAGAGGAAGACGCAGTGTTTTGTGTCGAGGACAAAGTATGAAGTGGGTGGCGGCTACCCAGAAGAGGAATTAGATGTACAAGACAGAAATGGAAGACCCCAACAACAAAGGAACCAACAATTGGATTCTTCTCAACGTGAAGCTCTCCTCAACGGAGGAGAACAGGTCATCTCTGTTCTCCAGGAAATGATTGCCCTTGTAAGTTTTTGCCTCCTCCATTTAATAGGGCTTTTCTCAACTGAAGGAAAAAATGAACCTTTTTTTTTGCTCATCTAGCCTCTTATGTTAGGCTACATGCGAATGAGTAGTAGTTTGGTGGATTCTTTATATCTTGTTCATTCTAGTTTGGAAAACTGATATGTATCTCAAAAACGTGTGTTTAATCATGTTGGTGTTTTCAGGGTAATATTGTGATGTCTTTCTGAGCTTATAATCGTTTCCTGTACCCTTTTGGGGATTTTGGTGATCTTCTGTGGGACATCAATGGTATCATATTAGGCTTATGATCTTAACTGGATGTTAGTGAGTGATTGTGTTGCCTTCCAGCTAAATGGTGTTGCTATAATGTGAATGGAGGTGAAAATCTTTCCTTTCAGTGATTGTTAGATTATACAGGTTTTTGGACTCAATATTACTTATCAGCTTTAGAATGTGAGTGAAGGTGAAAAGCTTTCTTTTCTATTTCATTGACCATGAAACTAATTTTAGTTGAGGGGGTTATGGGAGAATTAAAAATATGCCTAAGATAGTTTGGGCACGTGCAAAGAGTATAGATGAATGTCTCTGAGGTGGGGATTCATAATTTTGGACTAGGTGAATTGATGGACATTACAAATGCAATAATGATGTGGACAACAGAAGTGATGAAAAATATATGTTTAGGTTAAGAATAGGGTACTGGTAACAAAAGATTCTATGTATTGATTTGAGATAGTTACTGAAGATATGTCATGATGTAAGTAAAAAAATTATCTTTTTGATCATGTAATTGTGAATAATTGAAGTTTAAATTATTGTTTGAAGTCATTATGCGTCCATACATCCAAAAACAAATAATTTTTATTTGAAACATTTCTCTGATGAATTCTGTTTTAGCCTTCAAATTCAAACAAACCCTAGAATTGTTATAAAAAAAAAAAAAAAAAAAAAAAAAGAAACCCTAGAATTAACAATGGGCAATTGAATTGATTCACCCCCTTCTATTTCATTGGGGTGAAAGCTCATTAATACAATAGCAGAAGTTGCAGCCCCCGTTGTATGGATCAATAATTTGAAAAGTGTCTGGAGAGTGAAACAAATGACTCTGATTATGATATTGAATTATTGTCAATTGACAAGAAAATCACCTATATTACTACTAATATTACTAATGTTTTTTACTAGTCAGAACTTGAATCTATGCATGCTATCCATGTGCACTTCCTAGTAAGATAACTGACGTGATTAATTTCAGTTCATAACATGCTTATTTGTGTTTTGCAAATTGTCTTCTTGACCATGTCTGTGTTATTCTTCATATAGGCTGCATGTTGTTTGTGAAATCTTAATGTGCAATGTTACTTATGAAACCTTCTCACTTGTTATATCTGCTTTAAGTCCAGCTGGAAGACATGAACATGGATGAAGCTTCTGAGAAAGTGGCAGTGGAGTTGGCTGCACAGGGAGTTATTGGAAAGAGAGTTGATGAGATGGAATCAAATTTCATGATGGCTTTAGATTACATGATCCAACTTGCTGAGAATGACCAAGATGATAAGGTATCATTTTCATGCCAAATTTTTCCATTTCCATTCTTCTTGGTTGTCAAGCAAGCTCGCCAAGTTGGTTTCACATGGAAGCTTGTCGAAGATCATAAAATAATTAAGAAAAGATTTGGTTGTAATATCTCTGAAAGAGTGTTTGTCAATTCATGAGGTATATGTTTCCTTCTGTTGAAGCATGGAAGTTCTGGTGATAAAGTTGACTAAGTGGAAGTTCTGCTGATATTTTTGATTGATCAGAAAAATACTAATTATTGATGCTTAATTTCTATAGCTTACTATTCTTGGTGTGTGTACATCAGAAACAAATTATAGTGTGAAATTGGAGATGCAATTCATCTGAAGTCATTTGCGATGTAAAATCAACTTAATTCCCACCAACATTTATATTATGTTTTAAATTTTGTGATTTGAGACTTGAATAAAAATTTTCCTAAAAGTTTGATGGATCTTTCCAACAAGAAGTATTATATGTTGGCTTCAAAACAAGGATTACTACACTAACAATGGTCATACATGCATCTAGATTTCAATTCTTCATTAGCAGTAAACTATTGAAATTTTGGAGCTGGACTTTTACCTAATTATGCTTATAATTTAATTGAGGGTATGACTTGGATAAATTATACTAGGTTTGAATGCCTTAGGTATAACGGTATAATTCATCTTACTCATTCTTTGTGCCCACTGGCTTCTCAGTTCTTATGGACTATCAGTGGTTGAAACATAATTAAACCATACGTACACACTTATCCTTTCATCCAGAAGGAATTTAGAGTTTAAATTCAAAACTTAATGCTTTCCTCGTCCCTTCAAGTGATTTTTTATGGTTTTCTTACTTTCATCTGATCTATAATTTCAATTGATGCTACTCTTTCTGGATTTCACATTCATTTGTCAGAGAGATGATAATGGACCTACGTGTTTGGATATTAACAATAGATATTGTTTCTTTTTCTATTTTTCAGCGTAAGACATTGTTGGAAGTGATCAAGGAGACAGTGTTATCTCATTTAACAAACAAATGTCCCCCACATGTAAGGAGACTCCTTTGGGCCATTATCTGATTGAAGGGATGAATCCATCCTTATGTTGTATATTATGTGCATGTTTTCTATTTTCTAGGTTCAAGTGATTGGTCTTCTCTGTAGAACTCCTGAAAAAGAAAGCAGATATGAATTACTGCGACGAGTTGCAGCTGGTGGTGGTGTATTTGAAGGCAAGAATGACACTAAGATTCATATTCCAAAGGCAAATCTAAATGACATAGCTAATCAAGCTGATGACTTATTAGAGGTATATATATATATATATAAATATATATTAGAAACTTCATACATTCTATTATCAACTGGCTTAAGCTTGAAGTCTTTGAACACTTGAAGATCTTGAAGAATATCATAAAATAATGACTTTTGTTTTTTTGTCCAATGACTTTGAGTTTTCTTATTTTGTTCTTGATGAAAGATGCAATTATGTAGGGAATCAATCTACAACAAATCTGCCAGTCTTCCACTTTTCCCCTGAAATGAAGCCATCACGGGTGTGTTTGGTTTGAGAGGAGGGGATGGGAGGGGAGGCCTAGAAAAACTTAATTATTAGTCTCTAAGTTTAAACCCCCTCCCATCCCCTCCCTCAAACCAAACACACCCTAAGTGGTGAAACCTAGGGCCTGAAAACGGAAATAACCTGCTGACAGTCCATACTTAAGAACCAAATCGGGCAGCAAATAAAATACAATGAAAAAAGAAAAATAAATGCATAATAGGGCACCCGATCTGATCACAATCACATAAAATGGAAGGAAAATGGGAAATAAATAAGTTCACTCTTATGATTTGTAGAATTAGAGAGAGAAAGGAGAAATATAATCTGAATTGCTTGTCTATTCATGTACATAGTATAGGGTATTTATACACAAGAGAGGGAATAAGAGAGTTAATGAGACATAATGACTCATTATGTAGATTGATTCCCTAATTACTATAATCCCTGATTGTCTTTATAATATCTTTCCTAATATAATATATTTCCTAAAATATATATTTCCTAACACTCCCCTCAAGTTGGAGCATAGATATTAATCAAGCCCAACTTGTTACAAAGATATTCAACCCGAGTCCCACTTAAAGCTTTCGTTAAGAAGGTCACCCAATTGGTCACTAGATCGCACATGCCCGGTGGAAACAAAGTTCTCCTTGATCTTATCGCGTACAAAGTGACAATCAATCTCAATGTGTTTCGTACGTTCATGAAACACGGAGTTGGAGGCTATGTATAGAGCGGCTTTATTATCACACCACAAGCGGTAACGACGTGGCAAGACCAACCTCCTTCATTAATCGGTGAAGCCACACAATCTCTTGTGTAGATTGAGACATGGCTCTATACTCACTTTCGCTCGACTTAGAAACCACATCTTGCTTCTTACTCTTCCACGATACTAAATTTCCACCAACAAACACACAATATCCTGTGGTGGATCTTCCGGTAGCCTTTGACCCCGCATGATCTCGCATCACGAAACATTCAATCTTGTTGTGGCCATGATTCGTATAGAGAATACCACGACCAGCGAGCCCTTCAAATAATATAAGACATGTTCCAAAGCTTCCCACCGAGCAACGGTTGGTGCGGTCATGAATTGACTAAGCACACTAACGGAAAGGTCACATCGGGCGGGTTACCGTAAGATAGTTCAATTTCCCAACTAGCCTACGATATCTCTCGGATAGGCAAATGGCTTGATCTTTTCTCGGATCAACTTTCTTTCGTACATCCTCGGGTAGCTCATCAAATGGTATGCGGTCATCCATGTCCAAGAAGGGATTAGGAATCATGGGAACACTACTCGGTGCTGCTCCGAGTTCCCCGCTTTCTTTTAACAGATCAAGAACATACTTCCTCTCAGTCAAAAGGATGCCTTTCTTACTTCTCATAACTTCTATCCCAAGAAAGTACTTCAAAGGACCCAAATCCTTTGTTTGGAAATGAGAATTGAGAAAGGCCTTAAGTGATGAGATTCCCAAAACATTGCTACCCGTAACAACAATATCATCAACACATACCACCAACAAAATCATCCCAAAGATCCGTGTGCCGATAAAACACTGTAATGGTCGCACTTACTCGACTCGACTCGACCAAATTTCTTAACCACGAGCTAAACTGTCAAACCAAGCACGAGGACTCGCTTCAAGCCATATAAAGACCGTTGAAGGTGGCATACCTTCCCACGCTCCCCGAGAGCAACAAAACCAGGTGGTTGCTCCATGTAAACTTCCTCAAGAAGATCACCATTTAAGAAGGCATTCTTAACATCCAAATTTACGAAGGTCCCAACCATAATTGGCAGCCATAGAGATGAAGAGACGAACAGAGGACAATTTTGCCACAGGAGAGAAGGTTTCCGATTAATCAACACCATAGGTCTGAGCATAGCCCTTGGCAACCAGTCGAGCTTTCAACCGTTCCAAGGTGCCATCAGCTTTTGTTTTGACTGTGAACACCCACTTACATCCGATAGCCTTCTTTTCAAGAGGTAAATCAACGAGAGTCCAGGTACCAGCCTTATCAAGGGCCATCATTTCTTCTTTCATAGCAAAAGACACCAACCAGGACGGGCTAAGGCTTGGTGGAGATTAGTAGGGACAAAATAGATTCTAAGGAGGCTATGAAAGAACAAGATGTAGGGAAAGATGATTGTAGGAAGCAAAAGAAGAAATAGGGTAGGTGCAAGATCGCCGACCTTTACGGAGGGCAATGGGCAAGTCAAGAGAAGTAGGAGAGTCGCACGGGGCTTTCTCGGTGAGGGAGAGTTAGTCACGAGCACCGAGTCTCGGTGTAGAGGACCGAGAAGGGGCAACTACCGCGGATCGACTGCGGCAAGGTGTATCGGGGCCGGAACCCGTTCAATGCCATTACTTGCCTTGGGACGCTTCCGATAAACATGATAGATAGGTGGCTTAACCGGTTCCGGGTCTGACGCTTGCACTGGTGGTAACTGAACCGTATAGATCAATATATCATCAAGACTATTGGTGATGTCAGGGGATGGAGAAGGAGCAGAGACAGGAAAGAACGGGGTTGACTCATGGAAGGTAACATCTGTGGACACAAGTTAACGCCGAAGAGTGGGAGAATAACACCTATAACCCTTTTGAACCCTAGAATACCCCAAGAAGACACATTTAAGGGACTTGGGATCAAGTTTGGTAGTAGTAGGACGAACATCACGAACAAAGCGAACACACCCAAAGATCTTGGGGGAAATGGAAAACATAGGATGAGAAGGAAACAAGGTGGTGTAGGGAGTGGCTCCACTAAGAACGGGAGAGGGCATACGATTAATGAGAAAACAAGCACTTGGACACAAAGATCAGCCCGAAAGGTTTGGGAACTGTCATTTGAGACATGAGAGCTCGGGCCACCTCTAATAAGTGCCGGTTCTTTCTTTCGGCAACACCATTTTGAGCTGGTGTATTTGCACACGAGGACTGATGAATCATGCCATTTTGGAGCATATAGTTTTGAAATTGGGCGTACAAATATTCTTTAGCGTTATCACTCCGTAAAGTTTTCACGAAACACCAAATTGAGTGTTGATTTCAGCACAAAAATGACAAAAATGAGAAAACACCTCGAACGATTTTTCATTAGATAAAGCCAGTGGTTCGAGAGAAATCAACAACAAAAGTAGCAAAGTACCGAAAACCGACTTGGACTCAACCGAACACGGACCCCAAATATCCGAATGAACTAAATCAAAAGGGGACGCAGCTTATTGACGCGAGGTGCCGATGAACACGGTGATGTTTAGCAAACCGACACGACTCACACTCTAAAGAAGACACATGCTGAAATTGAGGATACAACCTCTTTAAAGATGACAAAGACACATGACCTAACCGACAATGAATGTCAAACAAGGAGGGACCACGAGCAAGCAATGGAACGCGGCACCCGATTATCAAGAAAGTAATGGCCGCTAGATTCATACCCCGTACCAATAATCAGTTTCGTCGTAAGATCCTGAATTAAACAATGGTCAGGAAAAAGTGAGATGAATCAGTTTAACTGACGAGTAAGCTTACTAGGAGATAAAAGGTTAAAAGCAAGATCGGGAACATTAAGAACGGATGATAAGGAAACAGACGGAGTTGGTGTAACATTGCCAGATCCAAGAACACGGGTGTAAGAACCATTGGCAATGGTGATTGAAGAAGGGTTGGCATAAGGTGCATAAGAAGAGAACAAATGATGGTTACCTTTCATATGGTCAGTAGCCCCGGAATCGATGATCCATTTTGAAGAAGAAGTAGCAAGGCACGAATCAGAGTTACCTGTAGCAAGTGCAGTTGGAGAGAGGGCAGGATCAGAGATATCAGAGGATTGAGCCATATGAGCAGACCTGCGTTGCTTCGGTGCAACCGTTGCAACTTACGACAATAGCGTTTTGTATGACCTGGTTCCTTGCAATAATAGCGAGAATCCCACTAGTCCCAAAATTGGGAGGATTGTGACCCGTCTCTGGGGGCCCGCTCCTAGAACACCGGCATCCGGGGGCCGGGGTTCCTAGGAGCCGGAGCAAAGAAAAACAGGATTCGTGTACCATGTCCATGGCGCGAGGAAACCCGGTTCCGAGTGTCGGTTGGACCTTGACCAGTAGGGGCACTAGCATTAGGATTGGAAGCCGGGTGGGCTAAACCGTCGGCACGCAACACACGAGAATACACATCCCGGAGCGAAGGAAGCTCGGAACTAGATAATATCCGAGATCGTACGGTCTCATAAGCGGGTCGAGAGCCGTAAGGAAACCGATAATAGTCAGGCCGTCGATGCTTGAAATGATCTAATGGGCCTAAGAAATATTGGGGCCTAGTTTATAGAAGGAGGGAAGCTAGAGAAAAGCCCGATCCAGATCAGAAAACACCAGGACAGCTAGGGCAGAATGGGAAACCAGATAGTGGAGCTGCCTAACGATTGTTCTGACATGTCAGGGAAAGGGGGAGTGCGTTATGGTGAGGGAATAGGAGAGGTGCCTGGTCTCTCAAAGATTAGGCTGTGAGGTTTATTTTTCTGTTTCATTGCTGTGTTTCTGAATTCCATGAAGCTTTCTGTGAGAAGGAAGCATTAGAGCTGTATTCTCTCATTTTCCATCAGTATAGAGGACACTTGGCATTTTATTTCCGGAATCCGTCTAGCTTATTTGCAGGTCCTATCATGATCATATTGGAATTCTTCTCACGTGTCATCTAGTATTTTCATGTGTTTCCCACTTTACTCAGCTTGAAAGCAATGTGTCAAAAAAAAGGGAAACACATAAAGACTGAATTAAGTTCTATTTGCAACAAATTTCGGCTAAAAGCCTAAAACCCTTGCATGTTTTCTAATAATGCTGCTGGAATTTTTATATAGTTGGACTTTGGTGTGGATGGGATGGTTTATTCATCTTTTATGTTTGGTCACATTGTCTTTCTAGTTTTCATATAAATATACAGAAGCCTACAATAGCGACAGCAAAAAGAAGCTTTATTTCACTTAGTGAGGTCGGCTTGGGCTCTGTCAACAGCAAACTTTTCAGATAAATACAAATTAGCCTAATTGTATTCAAGTTAAAACTTTACAACAAAATGCAAAATTTCTCCTTTATGCATATTCAAATCCTGTTTGCTGAACTTGTTTGGATTTCTTTTTAGTGAACCAGTTTGAAAGGCATGTAAATTGGTCTTATTTTAATGATGTTTCCAGGTTCCTCTGCTCCCCTTTTATCAGGACATGTGGTCTTAGATGTTGCTCTCTTTCTCTCTAGGTTTACTCTAAAATAATTTTTCATCCATTAAAATTTGTCGTAATGAAGCCGGTTTTAACTAAATTTATGTAGACATTAAATAATAGGAAACCATGTGTCAGTAATTTGATTTCCGTCTATTTTAACTTTTTGTGCCACATGGCAAACATTATTTGATAGTTTTAGAGTCCGTTCTTGTTATCAAATGTAAGTATTAAATAGATTATAGACTAACTACAATGCTTGGTCTTCTAACAAGAGTACTTATTTAGCTTCAATCATTGCAATAGTTGCGTAGATTTTTTTGTTTTTTGTATCTTTCAATTGAACGACATGTTTCTCTATGTGTTGTCCCAAGCAGCCACATGGATTATTGACTTTGTTTGGGAAATTGTCTTGTGCTAAACAATATATGCAGACAATGGAAACTCGACCTGTTGTACCTGATCGAAAACTACTTGCAAGGCTTGTTTTGATTAGAGAAGAAGCCCGAGATATGATGGGAGGTGGGATTTTGGATGAAAGAAATAACCGGGGTTTGTACACTCTTCCTCAGTCTGAGGTATGCTAATTTCATATTTCAATCTCATTTTGGTTCTAACTTTGAGTGAAATATTACTCAATATATATTTTGTTGCCAGCAAGAATTATTGCTTAATAATACCTAGCTCTGTATCATCTGAACTGATGTTATGTTTAGTCAAAGGACTTGGAAATCTTGATTTCATATGAAGTAATGCAGATATCTAAATGCTTGCTTTATTAATATTATAATATTCTTATGATCCTTACAATTATTGTTGATGCAGGTGAATTTCTTAACCAAATTGGTGGCTATAAAACCTGGGAAAACTGTGCTGGATATGATAAGAAATGTAATGCTAGGAAAAGATGAGGGTGCAGACAACGTTGACGAGGATGAAGGTGCTGGGAAAAAGGCTTCAATTGGAATTGCTGGAAGGGTGGGTTAAATTGAAACTACGCATTTATCAATTAATAAGGGATGCCTTGTGTATAGATTATATTTGTTTTATTTTGACACCATTTTTATGACTTGTGTTTTACTTGTTGCGATGTCCAGACAAGTGTGACAGGACAAAAACCGCTTCCAGTACGCCCGGGCATGTTTCTTGAGACTGTCTCTAAGGTAATGCTACATCAAAAAGTCTCCTTGATAGCCTAAATTCCTTAGGAAAATTGAACCACTTGATCGTTTGGTTAAATTGTTTCTTTGGTCTCCAGAATTGACTAAATTTTCAATTTCAAGTTGGTCCTTTTAGTTTAAAATCTTATAAGCGGCCAGTGGGTCTATTATATGGTTCTGAGTTAGTCCTTTCTAGTGAACCTTCTTTTGCTTCTGTAGAATACTATTGATAGGCCTAACCGTATGCCATCTTGGAATTCTGAACACATTTTCCTTGCCCGCTAAAGGACTGAAAGTATTTCACCAAAAAAAAAATGACTGAAAGAAGATCATTGAGTGAAATCCAATCTGTTGAGTGGCATGTGATGTCATCTCGGTTAAGTGGTTTTCAATTTTGGTTTTTCTAGTTTGAAATTTGGTAATTGGGTCTATTATATAGTCTTAATTTTTAAATTTAGTCCTATCATTTAACCTTCTTTTGCTGCTTCTGTTTAATTCACTTGAGATGCCTAACCATGTGCCATCTTGGCACTCTGAATACGCATTTTTCATTCAAAAGGACTAAAAATAAACTATTGAGTGAAACCGAAACTGTTGAGTGGCATGTGATGTCATCTAGGCTAAGTGGTTAAATTTTGAAATTGTGGTTGGGCCTGTTTCATAGTTTTGATTTTTCTTGTTCAGTCTCTACCATTGAACCTTATACTAGTATTCTTTTAAGTTTCAATGTTGTGGTTGTGGCTAGCCATGTGATTCATGTAGCTGACCCCACTTAGTGGAATAAGGCTTGTTGTTGTGGCTAGCTCTATGACATCTTAACGTTTGAAATTTAAAATTGTTCGATGTGGTCTAATGCAATAAGTTTTTTTTTTTGGGGTCAATTATGTTGTCTATTTGTGGACAATTTGTGAGAGAAGATACATTATCATTACATAAAATGGTGTGATACAAATCATACAATCACTTATTTATATACAAAAGAGAGGGACATAATAGTAAAGACTAAGGAAAATTACTAATTAGCTAATAACTACTAATAAATAAAGAATATTTACAATAAATATACAATATTCTCTCACTCCCCCTAAAGTTGGATCACAGATGTTAATCATATCCAACTTTCAAATGCAGGTTGAAGTAATCCTCTTGTCAACACATCAGCAGTCTGAAGATTTGTCGGTAGATAAGTGAGACAAATGACTCCTCCTACTTTTTCCCCGATGAAGTGTCTATCTATCTCCATGTGTTTTGATCATTCATGCTGAATAGGATTTAAGGCCATGCTTATGGCGGCCTTATTATCGCAATAGAGTTTCAGTGGTAAATCCACGTTGACTTGTATCTCATCTAGGACCCATTTCAGCCACAATTCCTCCATTATCCCTTGAGCTAGTGCCCTTAACTCAGCTTCATCACTGCTTAGATACAACCCTTTGTTTATGGCTTTTCCAGGTAACCAGTTTTCCCCATACAAAGGAGCAACAACCAGATGTTGATTTCCTATCAAGATGAGTTCCTCTCCAGTAAGCATCAATGTATACTTCTATAGTTCTTCGTTCCTATTTCCGGAAGAACAACCCTCTACTAGGAGTACCCTTTAGAAACCTTAAAATTCTGTAGGCTGCGTCCCTGTGCTTCTTTTTTGGCTTACTCATGTATTGGCTGGCCACACTTACTTCAAAGGCTATATCAGTTCTTGTATGAGAGAGATAAATCAACCTCCCAACACGTCTCTAATATCTTTCTTTATCGACAGCTTCACTTTCTTCTTGGTCTTGATCATCTGCTTCTTCAATCTCATCCTCTGAGTCACCTTCTTCTAACTCCTCTTTATTGTTTTGCTTAGATTTCTTCTTCCTCTTTTTCTGAACCACTATAGGAGTTGGCTCGGGAGTACAACCTAGCATGCTTGTTTCTTTTAGAAGATCAAGTATATACTTCCTCTGAGAGACATAGATGCCTACTCTTGACCTAGCAACCTCCATCCTAAGGAAGTATTTCAAATTTCTAACATCCTTGACTTCAAATTCTTTCCCAAGTGCGACTTTTATCCTAGATATTTCCTCAATATGATCTCTTATAAGGATAATGTTATCAACGTACACAATGAGGGCGATCTTCTTTCTGTCATCTGTTTCAACAAACATTGTATGATCTGATAATCCTTGTTTGTAGCCCTCTGACTTCAACATTTTCGAGAGCCTATCAAACCATACCCTGGAAGACTGCTTTAGACCATATAACGATTTCTTCAGCTTGCATACTTGATCAATTTTGCCCTATTCAAAACTTGGAGGTAGGTTCATGTATACTTCTTTTAGCTCTCCATTTAGAAAGGCATTCTTAATGTCTAGCTGGTGAAGTGGCCACTCTAGGTTGTTTGCCACAGACAATAGAACTTTAATCGTGTTTAGCTTTGCCACTGGTGCTAATGTTTCTTGATAGTCGAGACCATATGTCTGAGTAAACCCTCTTGCTACTTGGCGGGCTTTTAGCTTGTCTAGAGTACCATCAGCCAGATATTTAGTGGTAAACACCCATTTGCAGCTTACAAGTTTCTTGCCTTTAGGTTTTTCAACTATATCCCACGTTTAATTCTTTTCTAGTGCTCCCATCTCCTCCATAATCGCTTTTCTCCATTCTGGTATCTCCATTGCCTCTTGAATGTTGTTGGAAATGCATACTTTATCCAGATTAGTAACAAATGCTCGATAACGAGGAGAAAGGGCCTTATAAGACGTGTTTCTGAATTGGATGCAGTGTGCAAGATCAAGGCTGTTTCCTAGAGCAATTGGCAAATCAAGGTCATATTGTTCACTAACTTTTTCAGCTATTACCTTCTCTACCTCTTCTGATATTGTAGGAACTACCGCTAATTCTGACTCCTTTAGTGTTTCAGATGCAAGGTGTTCTCCACCGTTAGATTGTTGCTTCTGTGAGTACACCAACCCATCCTTATACTTATTTTTTTGCTTTTCTATATCTCCCCTTGGCTTGTCCATTCTGTGCTGAGGTTTGCATAGGAGATGGTGAATGTGGTGGTAATAACTTGGGCTCTATTTGTGGCTCTAACTCTGGCTCTATTAATGGTATAGGTGGTGGTAATGGCTCAGATAATGTTATCACTACATACTCTCTATTGGGTTCTGGTTTCCAAGTTTGAGGTTCATCACCTATACTCTTCCCTTGAATTGAAGGCTTGGAATAGAAAGGAACCTCTTTATGAAAGGTGACATCAAAGATGACAAATGTGTATTTGGAAATAAGATCAAAGTAGAAGTAGATGTATCCCTTTTTAGTGGAAGGGATTCCAAGAAATATACATTTCACAGCACAGGGGTCGAACTAGCTATGAGAGTGCATATTGACATACACGAAGCAGCTGAACACATGAAGGTTGAATTCAAGGTGGGTTTTGGGAAAGGTACTCTTGAACCGTTGGAGAGGGGTTTCAAAGGATATGACTCGATTTGGCATTTGGTTAATGAGATAGGTGGCATGTAGGATTGCATCCCCCCAAGAACTTTGGCACATTGCAAGTTAGCATTAGTGCTTGAGCGACATCTAGGATATGTCGATTTTTATGCTTAATGATCCCTTTCTATTGGGAGTATAAGTACATGAGCTTTTATGGATAATACCATATGTTTGGAGGAAGGCACTCAAGGTTTGGTTGAAGTACTCCGTGCCACTATCATTATGCAATACTTTGATGCTCGTGTCGAATAAATTAGTGAAGAATTTCATAAATGTTGAGGGAACTTCAAACTTGTCTTTTAAGAGATAGACCCAACAAAGGCGAGTATGGTAATCTATGAAAGAGATGAACCATTTGGTTTTGGTCGGTTTGAAATGCGAGAAGGTCCCCACAGATCACTATGGATGGTAGTGAAAGTCTTGGATGGTGTATATGGAGCTATAGGTATGATGAGAGGTGGTGTTTGGCTAATTCACATCTCTCACATCTCATTAATGCTTGTATTTGGACAGAGAGATGGGAACATACGAGATAGGTAATGAAAATTGAGATGACCCATTCTCTTATGCCATAACATGGCGTCATTAGTTTTGGAGGTCGATACAGAATTGCATACCCTAATCGGATGTTTTGACTCACTTCAATGTCATCAAGAAAGTATAGCCCCTTGTACTATTTATCACGGCCAATCGTCATTCCCGATGATAGATCCTTAAAAACACAATGAGATGGTAGAAATTTAGCATAACAGTTAGCTTGTTTTGTCAATTGGCCAATAGATGATAGATTGTATGCTAATTTTGGTACATAGAGAACATATTCAAGAGTGATAAACTCAGAAATCTGAATACTTCTTTTCCTGGCAATAGGAGCAAGGGAACCATCAGCAATTTTAACCTTTTGGCTATTGGCACATGGGACATAAGTTGTGAACAATTGATGACAATCAATCATGTGATCTAATGCTCCAGAATCAACTATCCATACTTGTTTATTACTTGAGGTTTTGAGGGCTTGAAGAAAGTTACCTTTTTGGCTAGTAACACTGTAGCTATAGTCTCTGACATGTATCCCACAACTGCTTCAGCTTTAGTTCTTGCAAAAGATGTGTGAAGAATACGTATTAAAAGATTAAGTATGAAACACGTGGCTACCAAAAACACATTCCTGAAACTTCAGATGAGAGACAGTATCCAAAGTACATAGAAATTGGCAGCCACATCTCAACATAATACAAAGTCTTATACCACTTATTGTGTTGACCTAAGGACCTCATAATATGAGTACCTAGATCAAGATGTGACATGGGTTTGACCGGAAAAGGTGTCTCGGCATTGGAGAAGAAAACGGCGGCCTGATCAGAGTCTCCACGTGTCGTCATGCGTCGGCGGGAGTTGTCTGCAACGTTTCCGGCTAGTGGCGCGTGTGGCTCACACGCACCGCCATTTGCCGTGGATTTTTGGGGGCTGGCCAATTTGGAGCCTCCTCTTCCTCATAGGGCTGGTGGTGAGATCCCATATGGGAGACAAAATCACACACGAATGCCTTACGATATTGTTCCGTGGCTCTCATTTTTTTTAAAAGAAGTTTGAGCCTATAGCTCTGATGCCATGTGGATAATTTATGAGCGAAAATATATTCTCATTACATAAAATGTGGTGATACAATAGCCTATTTATATATGAAAGAGAGGGTAATAGTAAGGACTGATAAGAACTAATAATTACTAATTAGCTAATAACTACTAATAAATAGGTAATATTTACAATAAATACACAATTTTCCGACACTATTATATCTAAACTGTAGTGATCTAATTACGAAGTTTTAGGCTATAAGGCTTGATTAAAAATTGAAAAATGAAAATTGAGGATCGACAAAGTAAATTAACCTTGATTATTCTAACTCCTATACGTGTCAATTTTAAATGATCTTTTCTTGTTTTCATGTATTTGAAATCTGATTTTCTGGCATTGTCGTGATGCCATGCTAGGTCTTGAGTGGAATATATGCTGGAACTGACTCTGGCATCACTGCACAGCATCTAGAATGGGTAAATTCTAAATTCCTTTATTCCTATCACATGCTTAAAGATTCCTGCTTGCAAGATCAGTATAATTTTCTGTTAGTTTATTAGCCAAATAGAAAAAGGAGCCAGTGAGAAAGAGTATATCAGACAACATGAAATTCTTTGAAAAGGGATAGGGGAAGATTGAAGATAACACTCAATGAAGTTATTAAATGAGTTATTTTAGTTAAAAATATATTTTAAGATTTGGTTGTTGATAAAAATACAATGATATCGTGCTATCTATGTAGCCAACCTCACCTAGTGGGATAAGGCATGTTGCTGATGCTACTATTGTGTTAGCTAATAGAAAGGATCACTTATTGTGCTAAGTTTCTGCTTTCAATTGTTTGCTAAATAGTAAGGTTGCTTTTATATAACCTGGAGGTCACAGGTTGAAATCTTAGAAACAGCCTCTTCATTTGTGGGGATAAGGCTGCTTACATCTATCCCTCCCCAGACCCCACCTGGTGGGAGTGTTGTGCACTGGGCCATCCTTACTATCGTCATCGTCGTCGTCTTCTTCCTTTTTCTCAATTAATCTCATTCATTAGCCTTTAACTAAACTTCTTTAACCAGTAATAGACGGTTTGTACTTAAACCAACTGTTTAGACTAGAGAACTTGAAGCATTATCAGTTTCTTTGTCACTTGATTTAAAACTTCTGCATAATAATTTCTGGAATTTGCAATGGAAGGCCTGGCACCTTGAACTAATTGTTGCTGCTAAAAACTTTCTGAACTACACAATAATAGTGTTGCAAAAGTACTGTAGAATTATGAAATGATTTATTTATTTGTGCCTTTCTGTTGCTTCAGGTTCATCAGAAGACACTCCAAGTGCTTCAGGAGATAGCATTTAGCTAAGTACCCTCCCATTTTTTTGGTGGGATGATTTTGTCTCCAATTTCTGAGCATCATGCTGCCAATAGACCAGTGTTAGATTCAATATAGAATGTAGCATTATACAGAGAATAGACATTTAGGATTTTATTGAAGATAGTGCTGTAAATAATCTTACAAAATATTGTAGATGGTTGACATTAAAAATTTCTGGTCTCTGCATTCTTTTTTTAAACACAATTTCCCCATATCTATTTGAGCAAAAAAAAAAAAAATAATAATAATAATAAAAAAAATTCCCCATATCTAAGTACCACTCATATCTAGTTTAGAAGTAAATTTTGATCTTAAATGGAATATTTTTCTCTCCTTTTTGTTTCTTTTATTTATGTTTTTTCTCTAAATTAATTTATCTGGCTTATAAACTAATATAAAATCTAATATTACATAGAAATATCTTAGATTGATCATGTTGCATGCTATAATTAAATAATTTATTTAGCTTTCCTAATTTACTTTAATTAGATAAATATGTCTTAAATTAATAGTCAAAGAGGAGTACTGGAATTTTATTTTCTATCATGATTTTTTTTTCATATATATAACCTTATTTAACATTATTGTTTGGGGTGGTTGTCTTGTGTTCTTGTTTGTTTTTATTTTGAGTGGATTGGAGCTGTTATGTTGGGTTGATCTCAATTTGTGTATCATTTTACTTTGTTTTCATAAATTGTCTTGTGAAAAAATTAAATTTAACATTCTGTATTGCCTTTCTCTTAGCTACATATAAATTTTAAATTACTTTTTTGTAGCATTTTTAATTTTGAAAAAAAAAAATTCAAAAAATATTATTATCACATATTCAGTTCGAGATTTCTGTAACTGTCTTTCCTAATACAAGTATTTTTTTTTAAATTTTTTTTTTTAATTTACTTTTTGTTTTTTGGTAATAATTTACTTTTTAATTTACATTAAAAAGTTTTGGAGGGGTTCGACATCAATCCTCACTTGCGCTGAGATGCGCCGGCCATGAAGACTTTTTTTTTTTCCCAAATGAGAGGGGATCGAACCCACCCACCTGCCGCCTAATCCGAAGTTTTTAATTTACGTTTTTTACTTTTTGTTGATTGTTGTCCTAATAAAATGCTTTGAAAACTAGTGAAAGCCCAACAATGGTTAAGCATCCGTATGGTCTCTTTTTTGGTAATGGGTTGGGTTGTAGTGATTTACTTGCCGGCCCAACTTAATCCCAGGAATGAAAAATCAATGGAATTTAAAGGAGGCTTTGAGAGGACCCCACAAATTTAATTCTGGACCTTTAGTTGTTAATTCAAAAGATACTTTATGAGCAAATTTATCCTATTAAGCCAAAGTAAGTTGGCATAGATGGTAAGGGATTTGTTGTCAGTCCCAAAGAGATACGTGTTCGATCCCTCATGTATATGTCACTTATTTGGTAACCGATCTTGTAAGTCCTAAAAAGTTTACAAAAAAAAAAAAAAAAAGGAGGCTTTGAGAGGACCCCACAAATTTAATTCCAAAACTTTTTTTAATTCAAAAATAAAAATAAAAATAAAATTATCCTATTAAGTTTTTCCGTAGAACTGTGGATATTAGTTTTTACGTAAGAGTTGTGAGTGTTTGAAAGTTTTTTAAGATTATTTCGTACCAAAAGTGTTAAACAAAGGGCAATGTTACTCTAAGCCGGTAAAAATGTTGACAATCAGGCGATGTTACTCTAAGCCGGTAAAAATGTTGACAATCAATGTTAATTTTTTAATGTTTAGGGAACTTTGCTCCATATTTTTAAATTTTTGGGCAAAATATATCCCAAAAGAAAAAAAAAAAACTTCTAAATACCAATTGCTACAGCAAGCTTTATTCCATCTAAGTGTGCTTCAACCACATGTTATGCTCTATTAACAACTAACTTTTTGATTAAATTATTTATCAAAAGGTCTTATTCAATAACTTTATTGATATTTCGGTTTTCTTCTACCTCTTTAAAAGAACACTTCATCGTTTGATCCATCGTTTTTACCAGCACTTCAAATTGACATATTTTCTACATATTCAAACCACACCAAACTATTTTTCACCATTTTCTCTTCAATAGGTGTCACAATAACCTTTTCTTATATGATGAATCTTATCTTTTCTAGTATGATAATGATAGTATTTAATAATTCAATAATTCCACAAAGTGTTCTTTTTGATATTCCTATGCCAATTTTCAGAGAACACTATATTGTCAGAACCGCCCTTCTAATTCTTTCTCGCATATATTTATTATGAATCTTATCTTTTTCTAGAATGACATTATTCAATTATTGAATTTGGAAAAGGGAAAAAAAATCATAAAAGGAAGTGATGCTAATAAAACAATATTTTGAGTTAATTAAACAAGTAGATGAAAGAATAATGAAAACCACATGACAAAAAAGAGAGAAAGAACGTGAAGAACAAATCTGGAGATCTTTAATGATAAAAAAGATGAAATCAAATCAGAGTTTGATGCCATCAAAAATCAGCAAGCAATGATGAACCATTCTCTGTCCAGTTTGCAAATTGTACAAAACCCATGTGTGTCAAGGTCCCATTCTGATACTCTATATATAAAGCAAAATTATGTATATTTGAGTATTTTCAAGTCTAAAAATATAAATAATTTTATTATCATGTATCTCTAAAATAGAAGACAAAATAAATAAATAAAAAATAAAGTGAATCTTGTTCACACTTTTACGTTTCATATGCATTTTCATTCTTTATATTACTTTAAACTGGTTGATATATCAGTGTCAAGGTCCCATTCTGATACGTATGAAATTATATGTATTCGAGTACTTTGAGGTCAAAAATCCATAAAAATTGATCCTTAAGAAAGAACAAAACAGTAAAGACAGGAGACAAAAATATATTGAAAGAAAAGAAGTAAATTAAAATATTTATACAAACTGTCATGTCCTCTACACATTTTAATTATCGTAAAAACTATATATATATATATATATATTTATTTATTTATTTATATTTATATTTATTTATTTTAAAAAAATTGTCCTTGACTGATTTGAGATAAGATAGATGATAAGAGCAATTTTTAAAAAGTCGGATCTAACGTCTAACCAAAAATATCAGCGGTTTCCAGTTTTATGGTTCAACTAGTTAGATTGGTGATCAACCAATTATATAATTTAATAAAAAAAATCATTAAATGGATATATTACTTCTGGTCCTTAATATAAAACACATTTGACTTTTTTTAAAGAGATTAAGGAAGTTAAATAAATTATTTTAAAATATTTATATTTATTATTTTTTTCTCTAAACTAATTTTCCTAATTTATAAATTGACATATAATCCAATGATATAACATAAAGTATAATTAAGTAATTTATTAGCTTCTTTAATATCCAAAAAAAAAAAAAAAAAAAAAAAACAACTTGGAATTAAGGACATGTACATAAGATTTTTTCAATGAAATAAGTATAATGGTTAACTTAATACCAATATATATGAATTTTTCAATGAATATCTCTACAAACGGTCTAAAAAATATATTGAACTTTTTGATATGGTCAATTTTTATAGTTCTTTTTTATTTTTTTCAGCATTTTTCTGCCAATTAAAAAAAATCCGTCTAGTTTTTTAAAAATCATTGTGTTTCCCAATCGAATTTTAAGTTTCAGCTCAATGATATATTGACTTCAACCCAAGTTGACTCAACTGTAAAAACAATTTTTTAGTCCAAACCAAGCCATTGCTATTTATAGTCCATTTGGGATAGTGGCGTGAGAAGTGACTTATTTTCTATCGATTTTTACAAAAGTAAAATAGAATAAAAATCATATTGTAAATGAGATTTATGTTTGGATTAATTGAAGATGCAAAAATGGTTTTTCTTCAAACTAAAACTGATTTGAATTATTATTTAAAAAAATAAGTTACATGAAAAATTATTGAAAAATGATATAAATTTGCAGAGTACTGGTATTTTATGTGTATAAAAAATTATCAAGTCATTCATACCAATTAAATTTATAATAAAAGAGTTTTCCCTAATTTTCCCTCAAATTTATTGTTTAATTTTTTACCTTTTGGATGCATTTATAAATGGGTTTTATACTTCTTATATTACAAGAGAAGAATAGTTCTCCTGCTAGCTTTGAAACGACACCGTTCAAATTAAATAGGAGGCAATGATTCTTTCTTCATCTCGGTCCTTTCTTTGCTTGGACCTTCATTTTTTTGCCATTTCGCTCACTCTCGGTGTAGGGCTTTCCTCTGGGCTTCCTCACCCATTTCTTGCTTCCGCCTCTCGGCTAGTTCATCAATATCGCGTTGGTTCCACGTCAATTCAGTCTTTTGATGCAAAGGCCCATTAGTCTTATCGTGAACCCAAACACTCCAATTTGGATCCGGTTTCTCTCCCCTGCACACACTCTCCCCATCCCTCATTAGCGTGATCTTGGCCGTCTAAATCTGGATCCAACGGTCCAGATTGGTTTTTTCTAAAAAAAAAAAAAAAATTGTTTTTTTGCTAAAAGACAATTTTTTTTTTTAAAAAAACCAATCTGAACTGTTGGATCCAGATTTGGAAGGCCAGGATCGCACCGATGAGGGATGGGGAGAGAGCCTGATGGGGAGAAAATCCTCTCCCCTCCAATTTCCTTCATCATGATTTTTCTCTTTCAATCGCACGTTGAAGCCATGACGATACTGTGTTCCCAAACAGGGTGATGTCTAGTCCAGTCCTTTAATCATTGGATAAAAGTAATGATAAAAATGGTAAGTTTGAAAATGCACTACTACAAAAACAGAGGGACATGTATCCCGGAGGCGTAATAAAGTCAAGATACGGCATCCTAAATAATGTAGGACATAATAAGAGAGACTTACGGCGTCCTAGGTAATTTAGGATGTCTTATCATTTTTTTTTTAAAAAAAACAAACAAAGGCGCTGAGGAAGAAGAAGAACCAGAAGCCGTCTCATTTTGCATCAACTTACTACCTCTACCATCCACTCCATCAAAAACCGTAGGAAAACGAGATCAATGGCAACTCTGTAACACATTTCTTCATTCACTTTCCCCACCATTTCAGTAATTTCACCTTTCTATCCTAAGCAAAAAATAATTCCAGATCACAGATCGAGCCAAAAAATTAGACTAACAGATACTATAAAGGAATCGAAACAAAAAATCAAAGGTCCCATAAATCAGACTAACAGATACTATAAAGGAATCGAAACAAAAAAAATAAGAGAATCAGGGGAAAACGGATCTAACAGAAAGTCCATATCACAATCGAGCTAAACTGTAAAAGTAAAAATTCTAGATCACAGTAAATTCCAGATCTAGCGGCAGATTGAGCGAGAGCACGGATAGAGGGAGGCAATGCAACCTAGAAATCCTGGAAGGTACAGATCGAGCGAGAGCATGGATAGAGGGAGCATGGACGAAGCGGCACGGATGGAGGAGCACGGACGATGGTGATATAGTGGCGGATCTACACTAGACCGTCGACTCTTGGAGCTTTGAGAGAGCTTCCATAGGGCGACCTTCAAGCTTTGAGCTTCGAGCTTCGGCACCACACGAGATCAGCGGCGCTTAGAGGACGCCACAACAAGGTAAGGGAAGAGAGGGAGCGGGAGCGGCGGAGGAGGTGGAGCGACGTAGGAGCTTGGAAGGTGAGGGTCAAAGTGTCTGAGAGAGAAGAAAATGAAACTCATGAGCATGGCCTACTGTGCTTGTGTAGAGGTCTGAAACTTGTTGTGACAAGTGAGATGCGTTGGAAGTTGTGATGCCTTAATAGGCGTCCCAAATTTAAATTTGGGACACCTAAAATGTGACTTTAGGTGTCCCAATTCATATTTAAGACACCAAAAAATTTCTCAAAATGCACTAAATAATTAATTTTAGGCGTCCCAAAATATGACTTAGGATGCTTAAGGCTCAATGTTCAAGCAAATAATTACAAGAATGCCAATACGTTCACTTTTTACTTCCCTTTTTTTTAAATAAGGACGTCCTTTAGGGAAGTAATATCCTCTTTTTGTGGTAGTAATGGGTCATAAATAGTTTATTAATTTTTCTAAAGAGTCTTATACAAAATATTAAGGGTGTGCATGGGCAAGACTGGGAAGGGTGAGACCCTTGCTTGATGCTCTGCCTGAAGAATCATTAAATGATAAAATGCGGCCCGGTGGCCAACCCTAACCGATAGAAGCCTTACATTTTTAGGCTGGGCAGGGCAGACTTCCCTTCTCGAATGATGATACCCCGCCACACCTATGTAGAAAAAAAAAAAAAAAAAAACTTCAATCATACCTTATAAACAATATTGTAAGCTACAAATGTAATCCATAATTCTACACTTTGAAATATTCCAAAATAAGTCTACAACTTGAATCTTGAAATTAAAAATACTACTCCCTCCGGTCCTAGTCATAAGAACACTTTTGTAGTGCGAATTGCATTACATAAGTATTCCTATAATTAGGACCGGAGGTAGTACCATATGTTTTAGCAAATAGTCAAATACTCATACGTGAATAATTAATAACTCCATAATCCGTTAAATGCAAGACATCAAATTTTTTTAATTAAAACCTTATAGTCATCTAAAACTCTAAGTAGTTACATCAAAGCCCCAAATTATCAAAAGGATGATGCATATGAAATGTCTACAAGAAAGCAAAAAAGAAAGCTTATGATTACATGTATAAGTAACAAGTAATTGTAGGCTCTTAGTAATATAAGTATATAAACTATTATATAAAACACTAATGTAAGTATAGAGTATTAGTAAATATATAATATGGTATAATATGAGTAATTGTTATATAATATCATATTAGTAAATATATGAATTAAAGCTTACTTACGAACTAATGATCAATGGATTTATTAGAGTATTAGTAAATATATAATATAAGTATATAAACTATAAGATCAAAAAATATTTATATCAAATATAATAATATATATGCTTACCGAGTAGGGCCAAATGGGCAAGGCGGCATACCTTGCCCGATGTCCAGTCCTGTCCGCAAAAATGCCTAGCCTGATTGTACACAATTTTTCCTAAGCTGCTTCTTTTTGGCCTAGGCTGGGCGATTTTTCACCAACTTGGGTAGACGTATTGGGCTCCTGGGTAGGGATGAAAATAGGTCAGGCCAGGCTAGGCTTTGACTAAATAGGCCTGAGCCTGTAATAGAAGTAGAAGGCCTGGGCCTGAGCCTAAATACAGGCTTTTTTTAGGCTCAGGCCTGAGCCTTCATAAGGCCTGGCCAAGCCTGAAGCCTTTTTAAAGGCCTATTTACAATGTAGGCCTTTAAAAGGCATCATATTTTAGGCACTGGAGGCCATAAATAGGCTTTGTGCAATTTGAGCATATCAAAATCTATAAATGTAGGCTTTTAGTAGAATATAAGAATGAAAAATAATAAATATTATGTTATTTTTATTATATAAATTTAATTATATTTATTTAATATGTAAAAAGCCAAGTCTGAGAAGGCTTACGGGCTAGGCCTTAATAAAATAGGCCTTATTTACACATTCGAGCCTTTAAATAGGCCTTGGCTTGCCTTTTTAACAAACAGGCCGGGCGGATCGAGGCCCTAAACAAAGGCCAAGTCAGAGAGCCCACCCGATGGGGCCTACCTATTTCCACCCCTACTCCTGGCCTTTATGAACACCCCTAAAAAATATAATGAAAATAGGCTTTATAAATAAAATTGAATGGAATATCAATTAGTACATTCTTCTCAATTGAACTAATTTGGAATCCAAAACGGACCCCAAACATGCATCATGATCTCCTGTAATGAGAACTTAACATCAACAGAGAAATTTGCATTCATACTCTTGTAAGATCCAAATCAGGTATTGTTTTATTAGTGTTGAATATATATATTTTTTAAATGTGGCTCTCTTTTTGTTTAAAATATTTAAATTTTGTGAAACTTTTTGGTACATAGTCGCAGAATGAGGGATGGAGCAGTGGACCTAAGTAATGATTCAGAGTGTTGTGAGGAGCATAAGCAATAACAGCAAAGACTTATAATAGTTCTACTATTACTTCAATTATTTATAACATATAAAAAACTATTTGGTATTATTATTTTTTATTTCCTTTTCCATAAAGCAAAAATCAATTCACTATTTAATTATCAACCAACAAACACCCACTGGGGTGTTGAGCCACGCCTGCTTTAGTACTGTTAATAAAAAGGCCCACATAAAGATTTTTTTATTAACATTATTTTAGTATTAATTAATGATAATTCTATGCATATGCCTATGTGTTAACACTATTAATTTATTATCAACTATTTATATATTGATGGATTTGATGCATCCAAATATAACTTATTTTAATATAATAAAATGATTAACGATGTTATAAATATATTTGCATAAAAATTTGATTATTTCAAAAAATATTTTCTTGAATTACATGCATTTCATAGTTATTGATTATTGCGTCAAGTAGCATCCAAATGTTGATGTTATTTCCCAATAGCGTTTAACATTGTATTCATATTTATGGTATATTTAGCACTTTAATGTTATTTTCGTGTTGTATCCAACACCCCTTGATGTTATTTTTCAATGAAATTCAACATTCTAATTTTATTTATAATTTAAGGTGTTAAATGAACTGTAAAAAAAATATTAGGATGCTGTGTACACCAGAAATAAAACTGGAATATCTCTTACTCAACCATATTATTATTATTATTAAGAGTAAAAAGACCCTTTTATTTGATACCTTGTCAGTATCCAAGTGTATTTGTGAGTTTTAATAATTTGTAACATGACACTAATGGGGAAAACAAAAAAGTCCTCTAGCGTAGATTAAAGAGAGAATGACAAAAAAAGTATTTTAAAATTGTAAAATTTTAAATCAAGTTTGTTATTAAGAATTAAAAAAAGTAATGTTGAGACTTGATTAAAAAAAAAAACTTATAACTCATTTTATAAAAAATACCTGATTTGAAATAAAATTTCGATTTTTTTTTTTTTTTTTATATCATTCAGAGTTCTTTTACTTGAGTTCTTCAATCGGATGTCGAAAATGGTCAAAATACAAGACTTTCTACATTGATTGTTGCCAATTGATGGAGAAAAGGTTTTTTTTTTTTAAAAAAAAAAAAAAAAAAAAAAAAAATTCTCTTCACTATCCACTAGTTGTCACGTGCAACCGGCATAGAAAATCTCCTTTCTACCTTGTTTAATATCACAATTGATATAAAAATGGATTTTCTATTCGCACCATGAACTAAATACATACTTTTTAATTATAAGTTTCTAGGGTTAAAGTACAATTTGATCAATAAAATTTTTGCTGAGGAGTATTTGGTACAAATAAATTTTGAAATGTATGAAAACACCAATAAACAATTTTAATAAATTGTTTCTAAATTAAAGTTCAATTTGATCAATAAATTTTCTTACTAAGGAGCATCTAGTGCAAATAAATTTTGAAATATATAAAAATACCAATAAATAATTTAAAATGGCAAATTTCACTAAGGATGTTAAAAATTATAAATTTGTGTAATTAATGCCATTAGTCATTACTTGAGTTTCTTTATGTTTTACTTTTTATATTTTACGGGGGGGGTAAAAAACTTAAAGGAGTTGGGGTTCAATTGCCTATTACTTCACTAACGTTAACTAGGATCTAGATATGGGTAAACAACTTCCCATAGTATTCTTATACAAAAAATCTCCCCTATTTGGGAGAAAATAACAAATAGTAAGATCTTTATTACAAATAAAATTATAGTTGGCTAATCCAATCTGCCATAGCATTGTCTTCATGCAAAATATGATAAAAGTAAATTTGTATCTCATTGTTATTGTCATGTCGCCATGCATTCAAGATTCTATCTCTAGCCCTTCCTTGGATCCAAGCATCTTGAATCATGTATAAAGCCATAGTTAAGTCTCCTTCCGCAATGATCTTGTTGAAGCTCAAACCCTGTGCCAATCTAAGACCATGTACAAACCCCCATATCTCAGTAGTTAAAGCCTTACAATGTCAAACTTCCTACTAAAACCACAAATTCAGCTACCATCACTCCTCCTCAACATTCCTCCACAACTTGCCAAGCCTGGACATCATCTACCAGCACCAGCAAAATTTAGTTTCACCTACCCCTTTTCCATGAAATTCCATTTAATTTCCCTTGGTTTCTTTAATAACCCAAAGTCACCAAATCTTTTTGACGAGGTAACACAATCTTTAATATAGTTCTGCATAACAAGCTCAGGATGTTCAGGCATATTAAAACCTTATTCAAATAATAATTTGTTCCTCCATCCCTAAATCATCCAGCTACACACTAAAAATACAATACTCCATTCATCCCCAGTTTGCAGATTATTTAAAAATTAATAATTCATGTGTTTTGTAAAAAATTGTGGACGTCCCTTTAACACCTTTAGGACCAACCATATCCAATGAGATTTAGGATAACTTCTCAATAAATGTTCAAGGTCCTCGACTTGTCCACCACACCTACTACAAGTAGGCACACCACCTAGGATACATGCTCTTCTAACTATCGTGAGAAGTGTAACCAACAAAAAATACTTGGATACTTTAAATTGGCCTTAGTGGTCAATTTAACGGACAATTGATGAAATTTAATGGTCTTGGTAAATCTACACCATTTTAAATTGTTTATTGATATTTTTGTCATTTCCAAAACTTATTTATGTCATAGGCTCACCTTAACCCTTGTTTCTAATAATTGATCAATAATTGAATCACCGATGTATAACAATAAAAAGTAGGTTGGTGAGAATAATAGAAGCAAACTCAAATCCAAATTGCCATATACACAAAGGTGAAGAAGGAATCACTTTGAGCAATTGATTGAATAAAAGACGGCAACGTGCATCACAAAAATAAAGTTGTCGTATGTATAATGTCGTATTGAGTCATGAGCTGAAGACAACGACAATAAAATAAATTATATATAAACAAAAGGGGGGTTGGGGGAGGCAGGCAAACCCTACACCAAACCGACTACCAGATTGATGTCGTTTGGGTATTTTAGTGAAATGAGGTAAGGGCATGTTTGCTTTTGAGCTTTAATCATATATCTTATGACAGGAATAGGGTAGCTAAAACCCATTTTAGATAAAGTTGAATAGCCCACGTGCATTGTCCCTTTCATATGGATTTGTGCTTCTCAACTTTGCCTTCTTGTTTGGTTCTTATGTTTCTTTCACCATTAGTGGTACCTTCTAGGGGACATAGGCACCAAGATTCTTTCACTATTGACTCTCCTATGGCTTTTTGAGTTTTCACCATAAAGTTTCTTCAAGATATGTAGATCATACAATTTATTATAACTTTATGAATAATATATATAAATATAAACTAAAACATGTGTTCTCTATATTATACCAACTTTTAAATTTGGATCGGAATTAATCTAACAAAAAAGTGGTAGTGATTTGGTAATGACATAAAATTGGTAAATGACAATATCCTATCCCATGAATAATATATATAAATATAAACTAAAACATCTGTTCTCTATATTATACTAACTTCTAAATTTGGATTGGAAACTAGCAACGATGCGGTATCAACCTGATATTATTATTATTATTATTATTTAATTTTCTTTAGAATTTTATATTAATAACCTTGAAATTTTCATTTCTCACCAGAGTTTAGTTTAAGTTAACTTTGATATGACCCATTGACCTTTAATCTAGTACCCCAACTAATTTAGTGTTGGTTCAAGTTTAAGAACCTCATATTACTTACAATTTGTAACTAAGGCCATTTGCTTAAGTTTTTTAGGTTTATATAGATGTGTAATGATTAAGGTTTCATAAAAATTAGGAGAATATTTTATGCTTCTTTTTAATCCATGTACCCCCTTTTGTCCTTAATACTCCCTTTGATTTAGATTACCAATAAACATTATTTTTAACTAGTTCACATGTATATCAGTAAAAATAGTTTAAAAAAAAAATATTAAATTTGTCTAAAATTTAATTGATTTTCAATATCACTGTTTTCAATTACACTAAACTCCAATAACATATTAATTTATACTCCATCTCACTACACTTATTAAATATGAGGATATATGAATTTTTTTTTTTAATAATCCTTGAAACTATAATTGAATGCCTTATAAAAAAAAAAACCTAAAACACTTTCTCCTTAAAACTATAATTGAACGCCTTATTTGAAAAAAAAAAAAAAAAAAACCAAAACACTTTCTAAAAATACCTTATTATAGGGACCCGAGGGACTATACTATATGTGAGACATTTTGCAAAGAGTCAGTAATACTAAGAATATCTTATATTAAGAATAGGAATGACTACTATAGAATATATGGTTGGATTTAATACAAAATAATTCTTTGGGAAAATTG
Organism: Acacia acuminata; assembly: GCA_019022655.1. Lineage (NCBI taxonomy): Eukaryota > Viridiplantae > Streptophyta > Magnoliopsida > Fabales > Fabaceae > Acacia > Acacia acuminata. The sequence continues at coordinate 1,090,260 of JAFJYI010000164.1, read as the reverse complement.
GAAAAAAAAGTCTCCAATTGAAAATTTTATTAGTGAATCACCAAATTTAGAGTACCGAGTACTCTATATTTATAATTTGCAGAGTACTGATGTTTTCTATATATAAAAATTCATTATGTTATTTACACCAATAAATTTTGGGGAGACTTTTTTATAATTCTTTTAATTTTTTAATTTATAAATTTCGAACTCCCAATATAATCAAAGAAACTTCTAACCATAAAAAAGAACTTTATTAAAGAAAATCAGATTCCCTTACCCAAGAACTTACATGGTGAATTAACTTTTGGAATATTTTAAAATGAATGGAAATGTGTTTTTTTATAAAGTCATATTCATTAAATTAAGCGCTTTATATGAATAATTGTGTAAAGTGTTATAAACTTATAACGCTAAAAGTCATAAAGGTGGATAATTGTGTAAAGTGTTATAACACTAAAAGTCACAAAGGTTATGTTTATTTAGTTTCTAAAGAGACACATGTTAAATCTTACGTTATAGTTAGAGATGTGGCAACCATCATTTATTGAAAAGTTGTATTATGTTTATGAGAAAATTTTAGATAATATAAATGTATAACTGTTCATATGTTTGTTCATGAATCGAGATTCATTAATATAACAAATTGTTATGACTTTTATTTGAATGTATATTATTTCAAGAGATACCATTGTAAGATATCACTTTGTGGTCTATAAATACCCAGCTCCATCAGTCATTATAATATATCAGAAATCACACAATAAGAAGATATCATGCTCATTGTCTTTACCCTTCAGTACACATAAAGATAAAATTAAATTATCACTTTGTAAAAGTTGCTTAAGTATTGGAAGTATAATCCACACTCAATAGTCTTTGTTGTATCCTGCAGAAAATTCGTTCGTCGGTCTTACATCCTATAAGATAGGTATAAGTGGGAAAATTAAACCTAAAAAAAAAAAGTGATACACACACTTTAAAAACATCATGAACATACCTTAAAGACACTTTGCACAACTTTTTTCATGATCTAGTTCACTTTTACTCTTTAAAGATGAGCCCCTCCATACGGGTCGAATGACGATATAATCAGCGTGTGTGTGGGGTTCAAAAAGGTGATGAGAAAGGTCATGTATGTTGTCACTTGTCAAATAGGTTTCAATGCATTGAGATGCCTTTATTATGTGTAATATTTTTACACTTTGTGCTTTAGAGGGGTAAGAGGTCATTCGTTTGTGATTAATCAAATAAATTAAGGACGTGACGCCCCAATTTTAAAAAGATAATAATAATCGTTATTATTGGATTTAACCACCCCAGTCCACCCCTCATTATTACAACTTTTCAATTCATCGGTCAAACACTCAAACATAAATTTATCCCCTAACATTTTATGTTTTCACCCAAATCAAAAACCGACTTGTAAGTTTCAGTCACTATTTGAGTTGGCGGTTAACGTTATCCTTCCTTCGATGTATTTATGATATATGAAGTAAATATATGAGAAAAGTTATATTACGACCTATATGAATATGTTTCTCTAACGCTAAGTTAAACATGCCCTTATAATCAGTGTTATTTAAGACACTTATAACATATTTTACTATAATTTAAAAAAAATATCTTAAATTTCATTGACTCTATCCAACATATTTTTATGGAACTAATATAATTTTCAACTTTATCTTTATGTAACATATACACTTGTCAAGAAATAGTATACAAACAATAAGTTAAAGGTAAAATTGTACATTTATATAATAATTAAATCTTTTTTTTAATATCAAAATATAGTAAAGGAGACTTATATTAAGAAGAAAAACTCTCTTATGCCATCCTATAAATAGAATTGGAGAAGTATTTCATTATATGATTAAAATTAGAAACTTATGAATTCTAAATATAATATAATACACCCTAAAATTCTTATTTGTCAGAGAATTTTCAAGGGAAGATCCCATATAAAAATGGTTGAATTACCTAAATTCTAATTTGGGTTGCTAAACTTAACAAATTATTAATTAAGTTATATGATATAATTATGGATTTATAATTTGGACTAAATTACCTCTATATCCCTTAGTTATTAAAAAATAAAAAGCAAAACTTGGGAAAACATAATATTGTTTACGCCTTACATAAGAATCCTAACGATAGAAAATTCATTGGAGGCATGGACCCTATCAAAAAATCGGCAAAGAAGGCTATGACAGTGGTTCTAATGTTAAATCTTCATTCCTTAATCCCTTTTAATTAATATAATGAATCCCTTTTAGTTAATATATGTATAGGAGGTAGTATAGCATCTTCGCTCAATTTTCATCTCTATCCATCGAGTTAAGTAATCCTTGGCCCAAGAGTGGTATACTAATTACACTAGAAGCTTTCCCACATATCAGTTGGCAGTTGTTCCTAGATAATGAAAAAGTGAAAAGAAAATGCAACCAAATTGTAAAGACCCAGTGTCCTCCTTCACTCATTAACACGCCCATCGAATCATAAAAAAAAAAAAAAAAAAAAAACCCGCGCACTCTAAGAAGAAGAAAATTAAATGAAACTGATATACAAAGATCAAGATCCAAATTACATCGCGCTCATAATTAATAACGAATCAAAATGCTCCTTTCAGAAGAGAAACCTAAACATAAAAATAATCAAGGAAGCAACGGCAGAAGGCACGAATAGGATGGTGGTGTTCGACGTGGGACTGGGAGCCAGAGCATCGACGACCGAGACAATGGACACCGCTGCTAAGACGACGACCACGATGAAGAAAAGCTTCATCCTCATTACCTCTATTTTTTGCGGGAAAGTTTTTGGGATTCTTGTAGGAAACAAAGCAAGCATAGAAGACAAAAGTGGGAAATGGCAAGGTGAGAACACGAGCGTGAGGAAGGCTGATTCTAACTGTGAAAGAGGTAAGGTTAAGGGGTATTATTAGAAAATAATCAACATTTAAATATTCTATATTGGGTCTTTCACCTAATTTAAGATTTCTTGAATTTACTGCTGCTTTTTATATAGATTTTTTCTATTTCAACCGTCTTTATATGGGATTCTCCTAATTTTCAATTCTTCGGATTTAAAAAAAATTTCAATAGCTTTTTGTCTAAAGCATTTATTACACTTTTTTTTTTTAATTATGCCTTTATTTAAGAGATGAGATATAATCTCATTAATAAATAAGCTAACTTAGTCAATTTCTCTAGGTAAGGGTATTATTGGAAAAAAAAAAGTTCTACACTTCTACCTATTCCGTATTTATAGCTTATAATTGAATTTACCTGCTTTTCTTACTATTATGAAAGTAGATATTTATTCCTTATAAAAAGGAAGGTAGGAAATAATTATGAAAAGTTAATTTATGGATATGTCATGAATAATGCACCTTTTTTTGTAACTCTATGTTATCTTAAGGTTATTAAAATTGTACTGGAGTGATCGGTTCAAGCCGGAAATCGGCAAACTAGTCACATAACTAGTTTAGTCCCACTTAGATGACTGATTTAACATGTTCCATATATATATATATATTTTTTAAGAAAATTCATTTGATTTTTAATTTTTTCCTTTAGAATTTTATATTAATAACCTTGAAATCTCCATTTTCTTACTTCTTTAGTACCGGTTAGCTCTATTTTGACTCGATATGACCATTTTACCCTAAGAATATCATTATTTATCATTTATATAACTAATACAACTCCCCTTATGAGAATATCAAAACAACCTCCTGAACTTACTTGATTCCAATGAAGTTTTTATAGGCTAGTCTTGAATTATTATTATTATTATTTTTTTGTATGTCCGAATTGCCATCAGGAAATTAGTTGTCAATATTTTAATTGTTGTCATTTTTAATAAATTAAAAGTCATTACTCGATAAATTGTTTTCGTTTTTATAAACTAAAGGCATTTAGGTAATATAAAAAAAAAAAAGTTAATCCTATCCAGAAACTTCACAGTAATTAAACTATTTTAGGATTCTGATTGGGGATTCACATACTCGAGACTATGATTTTTCTATCATTATCCTAAAATTATACACCTAAGACTTATTTGATTATTTTTTTAGAGATTAAGGAAGCTAAATAAGTTACTTAATCATATCATATGTTGTGTATCCTTAAATTATATCTTAGCTTATTAATCAAACTAATTAGTTTGAAAAAAATAAAAATAAAAATAATTTAATTAGCTTTCTTAATCTTTTTAAAAAGGTTAACTTGATCTTATAATTAAGACCGGAAAGAAGAAGTATATAAATATGGTGAAAATTGGGAAGCAAAAGAGACATGTCAGAATAAACGACCGTTTAAGTACGGATTCAGGCCCTTTTTTGAATATACACGCATTCTTTATCTTTGGCGGGCCTCTCACAATATGGGAGAAGGGCCTAATCAATTCAATTATATGTGAATTGACTAATTTATCCTTTTCTTATAAGATTATTTACTAGCCGACACGCTTTTTGCATCATTAATTCTTAATTAAATAATTAATTAATATCATTAGCTCATGCAGTATCGAAGAAAGTTGTCGTTTAACTTTCTGCAGGCTTTTCTTTCCTATTTCTTCAACCAAAAGTCAAAATCTTTTCTCTCAAACAGGAAATTTAGATCATATTATCTTTCACAACATTAATATCATGTTATTATCTTAAAAATATAGATCAATGTTCATATTAAAATAAACTAATATAGAAAAAATAAGACCTATATATTTAAATCTAAAATTATACTGTTTGATGAATCTTTTTTATTTTAAAAAAAAAAAAATTTGTAAAATACATGGAGGACTACAATTAAAAGTTAAAACATACAACTTTTGCATACTTTCGTTTCTATATTTTATCGTTAAGTTTTACATCTATGTTTACTTGATAATACGATGTTGACATTAAATATGAAACAAGTTATTCTCATAAAATAAACTATTATATTAACAACTAATTAATAGCGTGTTTTTAATGGATTTATTAGGGATATCTAGTTATAAATTTCATTAGATTAACTTAGGTGCAATAAAGAATAGGGTTAAGGAGCACTCAACATAATGAACTATTGCTTCAAGATCACCCACTACAATAAACTAATATGTGGACCTTAAATACAAATGAACTTTAAAAACATAAAATTGGCACAAAAACATTAAACGAATTGCAAACTCCGTCTGTTTTTTTTTTTTTTTTGATTTTTAAAGAACCAACTACAAACAGGAAATTACTCCTAGTTTCTCTTGATGGACCAGCAATTACAAATACTCCGAAAACAAGAAAAAGCCCGCAATTAGGGGTAAAGAACCAACTACAAAAGTGGCTGAGCCTAGCAGCTGGCTTTATTACGAAACTACTCCTAGTTTCTCTTGATGGACCAAAACGATTGCAAATACTCTACGGGCAAGTGTCAAGAAACCCCGGGAGGGTTCTTGGTTTGAAAGGGCAAACAACAATGCCTATTAATTAATATTTTTTATATATAAAAAACTAATTATTCTTAGCCAAAAGGTCCGGGCGACCGGGCTTTTACCCCGATTTCCACCCCTACCCGCAATGCCTCTCTTAGCCAAAAGGTCAGCCACAGAGTTCCCTTCTTTGAAGGTGAATTTGAAACAGAGATCCCAAATGTTCCGGATGAGATTGCGGATCTGCCAACGGACGAGATCATCACTGCCCTCCCTTCCATTACCATTAAAGCGCTCAAAGCCTCTTTAGCATCCGATTCCACCACCACCCTGCGAAAGCCCAGCTCCCACGCTAATTGAAGCCCCTTGAGGATCGCCCATTCTTCAGCCATCCGAGCAGAGCAGAGACCAATCTGGTGAGAAAAGCCAACAACCCAATCGCCTCGGTGATCTCGCACCACACCCCCACAGCCAGCTCTTCCCATTGTCCTAGCGACAGCCACTGACAGAACTTCTTTATGACAAGGGGGGCCATGGCCCCCCCCCCCAAAAAAAATTGTTTAAAAATTTTTAGTGGAACTTTTTCTTTTTTAGTGTAATAATACAACTTTGGACCCCCAACTAGTGAATATAACTCTTCTTTTTTTTTTTCTTTTTACATTTTTCCCTCTTTTTATATTTTAGGCTTATAATTTAATCTTTGTTCCATGTGGGGTTTTGTATGATTTATGTTAATCTTGTCATTCTTTTCTATGTTTCATTCTAATTACCTAAAATTTTTAGCAATTTACTTTTGTGGTGTATCCCTTACTATGCTTTTACCCATTCTACACTACACTTATAGATGAAGTTAATTAACTTAATTTCATGAATATATTTTTTCATTCTTTTCATTTTTAATGAATTTAAAACTTTCTTTAAAAAAAAAACCCTCGAATCACTATTTGCCCCCCCAAACTTTTCTTCCAAGTTCCACCACTAGCAACAGCACCATCGACATGGAAGAGCCAACAATTAAAATCCAAAATCATAGATGAAAACCCAGTTGATATCAAAATGAGGTGACTCACGAGTTGAGCAGGTAGCAAAATCGACAAGCATTCATCAATGTGGATATTCTTGACATCGAAGAAACGACTTGCTAGCAAGTTGACAAATAAGTCAGGGGAACCGGTAGCTCCAATCCAGATAGTTGCTCAGCTGAGGCGCTCGAGGCAGAGCCAGCGCTTACAGGCGAGGGAGCAGGCATCACGGGAGGACTTGGAATCAAGACGGCGGAAGATCTCAACGATGAGCTCGTTCGGAAGGCAGGTGTTAATCCTATCATGGCCTCGCATCACAAGTAAAGCAAAATAGAAAGGGAATTGAAAACAGATTCTAGAAATGGATGGAAGAAACAAGGAAGAGATGAACGAGAGGGGGGGGGGGTTGACGAGTTTGCACTTTGTTTAACGTTTTTGTGCCAATTTTATATTTTCCAAAGTTCATTTGTATTTAAGGTCCACATATTAGTTCATTGTAGTGGGTGATCTTGAAGCAATAGTTCATTGTGTTGGGTGCTCCTTAACCCATAAAGAATATGAGGTTGAGAAATAAAGAGAAGAACATATGCTCATATATATTCCTATATCAAAAATCGAAATTGTCAATATGTGCCAAAATAGTTAATACCCCCCTCCGGCGGAGGGTTAGTAAGAAAAATAAAAATAAAAAGAGTTCTATTATTCATTTTAACATCAATGGTTCTATATATAAAAGAATTTTCAGGGATGATATGTTCATAATTTCAAGATACACTAATAACCTATATGTGTTTTAAATAAAGAGAAAGATAAGAGAGAATATGAGAGAATGAGGAGTGAGTAATTCTTATTCACTATTCAAGGTGTTTTGAGATACATGCATGCTACAATCTGAATTAGGATCTATATCTATCTTTAACATATTTAATGAGAATAAAGATAACTGTAAGGTACTAGCACTACAAAAAAAAAAAGACCTTTTATAGTGGTTAAAATGACAGTTTTGCAACGGTTTTAACTACTATAGAAGACATTAGTAGCAGTTGTCCAAACCCCTACAAAACACACAATTGCAAACAACTTTGTAGCGGTTTCTAAACCTTGCTACTACATGTAACTTAACTGCTATTAGATGAGGCGGGATAACATCGTGTGTAAAAAGACTTTGTAGCGGTTTAGTAACCACTACAACATGAAATTAACCAATATTGTAGCGGTTATAGTGGTTTCTTATCACCACTACTAGATGAGGCGAGATAACATCGTGTGTAAAAAGACTTTGTAGCAGTTTAGTAACCAATATAACATGAAATTAACCAATGTACCAAATACATGAAGAAATTTTTTGAAAATGACAACAAAATTTTATAGCGGTTTCTTTAATACTAAAAAATTGGATGAAATTTCAAAAAAGGTGCAAAATGTTTCAAATTATTAAAAAAAATTCACCGCCTTTTTTTAAATTTTTTTATCCAATTTTATAGTGGTTGTAAAACCGCTACAAACTTACGCTGAAATTTATATGTCAGAATCTGTAGCGGTTAGAAAACTGCTACAAATGGATAACATTTGTTTTTTTTTTTTTTAAAAGAACGAGCTGTTTTATATTAATTTAGTAATTAACAAATAATTTAATTATAAATGATAAATATTAGTGTTACAAATAATTGATATTAGTATATGATATTTGATTAGATATGGTTATTATATAGATGTATAAAAATGAGAATGTGTAGATAATAAGAACTAATTATGTTGTCCTTTAAATAATGTTTGATTATGAAATTAATGTATATGAAATTAGACGGAATGTTGAATAAGGTCCTTAAAATTTTGAGAGAAAAAATTAGCATCACGAATTAGAAGATTTTTTTTTTTTTTTTTGACAAATGTTCATCATAGATCGGTACTTAACCTCTTCAAACAATGTTGACAGATGAGAGAAAACATGTGTGGGAAAAGATGATGAAGTATATAAAATAAGGTATAGTGGAGGTATTTATAGGGATATCTGCGTAACATTTGTAGCGATTGATATGACTTTTTTTTTGGGTAGCGGTTGGGTTTACTTTGGAGCGGTTCCCTTGGTCTCGCTCCTCCTCTCGATCAATAAACCGCTTTGCCTCACCTATGAGAGGCATTTACTCGCTTGGTCCTATTGAACCACCATCTTCAAATGATTCAAGATACCACAGTGAAAATAGAATCCCTTGAAGCCTTTTGCTAAACATGAGTTAAGTCCTCGATTGTTCTCATGTGTTAGTTGATTGAGGACCGAAGGAACTCGTTTACTCACTAGTATTTGTTTAAGAAGCAAAATTTGCACCGCATCACCAATAGCGGGAAGCGGCAACTCTCATTGCCAACTGGTTGAATGGATCATAGAAGGTACAAGATGTGCTTCCATTCCTTTACCTATTTCTGTAGGATCGATAAGTGGAAGTCATAAAAAAGAGATCTTTCTCTTCGTACCTCAGATCAAGAGGAAGGGTAGCTTGTCAAGCTGGCCTATATAAAATTGATATCTTTATATATATATAAAGAATAATATAAATAAAAGGATCTCCACTGAATAGAAACATTAAACTAAAAGCCCATGCAAAATGGGCACCTAGGAAAAAAAGACCATATGCAGATAATGAAGAACCATAAGACTGAATTACCTAGGATAAGATCCCCATGAGTACGTAAGTCGATTGTATACCACCACTAATAAACATCAAAATAAGCGATATTCACTGGGCCAAGAGTACCTCTCGAGTAAAAGCTTCCACACCAGTTGATGGGATCAAGTAAGGACGCAACTACAACTGATTCACAAAAGCCAGGATGATTTCCAGCGCCATTCCGTCCTCAATAAACGTTGCGAGAGCGAGCCTTGCTATTGAATCACTAGGATTAAGTTACCAACAAAAAAGGCTATTAGATGTCTATCTCAACATTTTCCTCATAGTCGCTTAGGGGTAGCTGTACGTCTTCGTACAGAATATTTCCCTGTAGGGTCTCTGGCTATGAGATTGGCTCCTCTGAGAAGAGCTAATCTATCTGGATCCCTACTTGCAGTGGCAGAGGGATATTTCTACCCCCATGCCCCTCTTTACGGCCCCTGTTATGGCCCCTCAACTATTGCCTCCTTAGTCACTCTACCATGCCCTATATGTCTCTCAGAATCCATAACTCGTAAATGTTACAGCTAAATGTCGTAAGAGAGCATGAGAGAATGAAATTTGAGAGGCGATAAATCAAACCATGCGTGGAATACTTTGTGGTGGCGGTGTGGTTTTAAAGGCATGACTTTTGTAGAGGTTATATGACCAAACCGCTACGAAGTTTAAGCATTTGTAGCGATTTATAAGAAACCACTACAAAATATGAAACCTTACCTTGTCCAACATGACATTTTGTAGCGGTTATATAGAACCGATACAAATGTCTTGACTCTTTGCATTTTGTAGCGGTTCTTGAGGAAAAACCACTACAAAAACACAAAAATATTTTGCTAGATTTTAAAATATTGCACCTCAATGAGTCTATGAAAATTGATGTGATGGACAAGCTTTTAAAAGATTGCACCTCAATGAGACTTGGTGAATAACTTTGCTAGATTTTTACTAGAACGGATCTACTAGATATTTATTTCACCATCCTTTTGAAGGTTATGAGTGAAGAAGAATTTTAGTGAAATATGCTTCGTTCTATCTCCCTTGATGTACCCTTCCTTTTGTTGGCAATACATGCAACATTATCCTCATATATGACTATCAAGATCATTTTACACGAAGATAAATCACAATTGGTTCGTCTATGATGTATTGTTGATCTTAACCATACACATTCTTGACTCACTTTATGCTTTGCTAAAATTTTTGCGTGGTTAGATGTTGTGGTGAGTAGAACAACCCCATGACCATAGTGCCTTTGAGGTAACGAAGAATGTGCTTTAATCCATTATAATGTCTTTGTATTGGTAAATAACTATATCTTGCTGATAAGTCAATAGCATATGATATATCAAGCCTTGTGTCATTAGTAAGATACATTAGTGCTTTGATAAAACTCAGATATGGTACTTTTGGACAAGTAGTTCTTTATTATCTTCTTCGCTAAGTCTAAACATATCCTTATCTATCTGCAAAGACCTTGCAACCATTGGGGTATATAATGGATATGACTTATCCACATAAAACCGCTATAGGACCTTCCTTATATAGGCTTGTTGATATACAAAGATCCCATTTTTCATGTACTCAATCTATAACCAAAGAAAAAATTTTAGAACAATTAATTTCCTTTTAAAGTTTTTTAGGAGTTCCAATGATGTTGATATCATCAACATAAATAGCAATTATAGCAAACTCACTTCCAAATTTTTTCATAAAGATACATGGACATATCAGATCATTTTTTGTATCCTTATTTCAAAAGATATTCACTAAGTTGATTATACCACATGTGCCTTAATTGCTTCAAGCCATATAAGGACTTGTTTGATTTGATTGAATATTGTTTTCGAGAACTTGCATTTGATGCTTTTGACATCTTGAGTCCTCCAGGGACTTGGACTTTTGACACGTTGAGTCTTTTAGGAGCTTGTACTTCTCGCACTTGGAGTCCTTCAAGGACTTGTGCTTCTGGCACCTTGAGTCTTTTAGGGACTTGTGCTTTTGGAAACTTAAGTCCTTCAGGGACTTGTGCTTCTAGCACTTGGAGTTCTTAAAGGACTTGTGCTTTTGGCACCTTCAGTCCTTCAGGGACTTGTGCTTCCGACCCGAGAGACGTAACTTAATTATGGCCCCCCCCCCCCCCAAAAAAAAGAAATTTGTTTGGAATATTTTTTAAAAATTAATATAATATGTAAATTTTAATTTTGGCTCCCCCAATTTTTTTTAATAACATTTTTCCCTCTTTTATTTTTCCATTTGCAAGTCAGTCTTTTATATCTTTGGGGCTTATAATTCAATCTTTGTCCCATGTGGTATGTTAATCTTATCATTTTTTTTTTCGATATTCCAATTTAATTGCCTAAAATTTTTAGCTTATCAATGAAATTTACTTTTGTGGTGTATTCTTTACCATGCTTTTACCCATTCTATACTACACCCGTGGAATGAAGTTAATTGATATTTCATTCTAAACCTCAACCTCGAAGTAGAAGTATTTCTTTGTAAATTTAACTGATCTAGGAAAAAGACATTCCCAACAGATGATGTTGTTGAATCAGAGTAAAGTACAACAATACCATTGTAGAGTTTTCCAGTTTCTTTACAGTGGAGTTGCTTTATCTTCGGTGCATCATCATAGTTATAACACAGAAGATAGAAAATTTCTCTACATATGGCTTTTAATTTATAAAGTTTATTTATCTTCTTTGTGTTTTCTTTGGTCCATCAAAATACAAGGAGTAATACTGTAATATTATTTCTTTGATTTCATCTTCTACCTATTTTTCTCTTCCCAATGTTTATTATAAATCTGAATATTTTAAAAATGTTATATAATCATAAAAATTTTTAATTAGTTAATGAGTATAGATTTGCCCCCCAAATTTTTGTCTCAAGCTCCGCCCCTGCTTCCAGCACTTGCTTGTGGATTTTGGCTCATGATCCTCATTATCATTCATAATATCAAATGCTATATTATAAGCAAAGATATTGTCAGTTGACTTTATTTCGGTCCCATCGGATTCTATTCTTAACATAATTTATTGAGATCTCATTATTTTCACATATTTCAGGTACCTTAGTCTTTTTAAGACTATGACTTTCTCTTTTGGAGAGATCTCTTCTATAGATAATAACTCTTCAGGAGATGACTTTTCTGGAGCTACTAACTTTTCTTGATTATCCTATAATTGACCATCTATATTCTTAGGTCCTTTTGTCTTTCGATGATTTTTATCTTTGGAACCGATGGGCCTTCCTCACTTTAGATCTGCTTTAGATTTATTCACAATAGCTTGTTTTTTAGGGACATCAATTCTGATAGGAGTATTAGTAGTTGAGACATGTGACTTTGTCCCTTTATTTGGGTTAGTAAATGTTTCTAGCACTTAATTAGCTAAATTTTGTAAATGAATTATCTTTTGAACTTCCCGTTCATATTGTTTTGTTTTGTATGATGATCGAATTGAGCCAATGATAATTCATTTCAGTTAATTTCTTTACCTAACTACTTGTTTTCTCCCCTTAATGTTGGGAAAAGTGATTCATCAAAGTGACAATCGGCAAATTGTGCCGTAAATAAATCTCCTATAGATGGTTCTAAATGTTTTATAATCAAAGAAAATTCATACCTAACATATATTCTCATCCTTCTTTAAAGATCCATTTTGATGCTTTGTGGTGGTGCTACTGACATATATATACTTCACACCTAAAAATCCTAAGATGGGAAATATTACGTTCTTGACCAAAAACCATTTGTAAGTGGGAAATCTTAAGATAAATTGTTGGCCTAATGTGAATTAACATTGTTGCATGCAACATGACATGGACCCAAGCGAAAATTGGGAGATTAGATCTCATAAGTAAAGATCATGCAATTAATTGCAACCTTAACCAATGATTCTACAAGTTCATTTTGCATATAAATATGAGCTACATGATGTTCAACATTAGTTCCAATGGACATACAGTATTCATTAAAAGCTTGCGAAGTAAATTCACTAGCATTATCAAGACACATTTTCTTGATAGGATAATCAGGGTTGCACGCTCTAATATAATCAAATGAGTAAGCAATTTCGCAAACTTCAGATTGTGAGAAGATAATAGGCAAATATGTGACCATTTAGTTGATACATCAATTAAAACCATATGTTTACTAGATGGTCCACATGGTTGGTGTATTGGCCTATAAATATCTCCTTGTATGTGTTTTAGAAATGTGAGAGACTCACTTTCTATTTTGTTGGTAAGGGCCGGAAATCAACTTTCCCTTGGAACATATAGAACATTAGAAATCATGTGATTGTAATATTTGTTTACATTGTAGGGTATAACTACATGAATTCTCAATTATTTTTTGCATCATGATTAAACTAGGATGGCCTAACTGGTCATGCTAAACATTAAATTCATTAGTAAGCTTCTAGTTTATATTGATGAACTTCTAGCTTGCATTGATAAAATTTTGCTTTACATTGGAAAACTTTTGGTTTGCAACAACATATGTTTCTTCAGGAAACATTATATTAGCTCTTCCAGAGCCTTAAGCAGATTTATACTTCTAGAAATAATTTGAAATTGAATTCTCTCATTACTAAGGAGGAAAATTATTTTTCAATTGTGAGTCGATGAGGCATAAATCTTTAGGATGTATTTCAATAAGATTCATTTTTTTAATTAAAAAAGATATGAAAAATAAAGGAAACTATAATTAAAAATGAAATATATATGACATAATTGAAATATTCATCTAATACGACTCACATTTGTATTTCAACAATCTCTCCCTCAAATGTGAGTCATACAAACATATTTTTCATATTTTATATTAGTTCTTCAAGAACTATTTCAATTTTATGTTATTGGTACTTCAGAAACTATATTAATAATATTTCATTTTTGTTGTATAAAGTTCTCTAGGAACAGTCACATAGTTCTTATAAAACTACTATATATTGTTATATCTCGAGATTTATATGGGTTAAAAGAAAACCATATAGAAATCATATTACAATGATATATGTAAACTGAATTAAAGAAAATTTGAGGGGAAAATGTGAGAACAAAGATGACATACCGTTCGACTTTATGCTCTAATATTACTATTGCAAGAGTTCATTCACTATGTAAAACATGATTAATAGCTAAAATAGCAAGAGCATATAAATATCATAATAAAGTAAATTACTTTATTAACAAATAAACATTACGTAGCCTTCTGGACACATGGATGATGTAAGTCATGTTGAGGGTTTCTCTTGTACTGTGGTACCAAGAACCCGTAGAATCTTGGAAGAATAGCAAAAATCTCATAGACGCTCTGGGGATTGGACGTAGGTCAGAAAGTTAAGACCGAACCAGTATAATCTGTTGTGTATATTTCGGTGATATTCTTTTAAATCTAGTTTTTTGTTTTAATTATATACTACTTTCGTTTTAAATTTTAATATCACCTAATTTACCACCTTTTAGGTGAAAAGTTGGCAATAACAATATGGTGAATTAATCTTAAGATAAAATTAACGTTGTATGACTTCAGGCTATATAATGAGAAAATAAAAGCTATATGGCTTTTAACCATATAATAAGATCAAAAATAAAAGTTATATGGCTTTGAGCCATTTAATAATATTAAAAAAAAAAATCAAAATTGAATGACTTTTGGTCATTTAATAAGGTATAAAACAAAAAAAAAGTTGTATGACTTGGTCATATAATTTAAAAATATGAAATCAAAGTATAAGGCTTCGGCCATAAGATAGAAAATATAAATTATATAGCTTATGGTCATCGGAACATAATAAATATATATTTTCATCACATGAAGCAAATCTTTCATAATCTTCATAACCAGAAAAGGGTAAAATTTCTTAAACCTAGGAAACATAAAGAAAATCAGACCACACTAGCATCAAATTCATGATAAATCTTCAAGATAAATCATAAAAGTTTCAATGGTGTTTAAAATAAAATATCTATAGATTAAAGGGAATACATCACCATACACATAGTAGGAGTAGTCTATAATTATATGAAAACATATATACACAACATATAGATTCAGAATGAATATAAGCTATTTTGAATAATATAATATTTATATTGATTGAGATATGAATATATTAATTTTTGTTAAAATATTGAGTTAATTCATAAACACATTTTGACTCACCATTCTAAATTTTCAAGTCAGCAATTTGCCTTTCTGCAAGAATTCAATATCTTGTACAGCCTATTTCATAGAATATCATATCGTTCGAGACATTTTGATGAAATAATTTATATGAGGAGACTTGCAAAATTGAACATTTTAGATCACTCCTTTTGCTATTATGTTGATTTTTCATCCCAAAATAATGAAAAAGTCTCATCTTGATAAGTAAAATTCTGCATCTCACAAAGGGGAAAAAAATATAAACTCATTTGGTAGAGTCTCGTGCTAATAACGTGTTATAAATGAAGAGAACATGAAAGAAGGAGGACAAACTAATTCCTATTCACTATTCAAGATGTTTTAGTACATAATACATGAATGTTATTTATAGGCATTGGTTTACAATCTCAATACAATCTATATATATCTTAAACATATTTAATGTAAATAAAAATAATTGTAAAGTACTAGATATAATATTAGATAATAGAGATATATAGACATCCACACAAATATTATATTCATAACAATTTAAATTTTTAAAAAATCATTTTTCATTTTTATTCCCATTAATTATTGGTATGTTTTCATTATATTAATTGTTCACATTTTCTTTCCCTTACTCCATAAATAAAGACATTTTAAAAAATATGTTGTTTTTCTATATATTGATTATATTTAACCAATTTCAATTAATATTTTCATTTATGTAATTCAGTTTGTCTCATTGCCTTTTTATTTATTGGTATTACCAATTGTATACCCTAAATACGTAAAACTAGGCTCACAAAAGGTGAGACATACCTTTCCCTTGTTCGAATTTCACTGGCCTAGTTAGGGTAAGTACAAAGCCTGTTATTTTATGTATTTAATTTATTTAATTAAAACTGTAAAATAATAATTAAATTATTTGCAAAGTTTGATGTTGTTTTTGGTAATTTTATACGTCAAGCATCTCATCCATACTGTTCACTAACATTTATTGTTTACAATACTCGCATTATTCTTTAAATGAAAAATAAAAATATTGTCTTTTCCAATTTTTATAAACCTCAAATCAAATTTATATATGATTAGAGATTTTTTATTATAACTTCAGTATGCATTAATTAAAAATATTTTTGATTCCACAAGGTCTAGATGCTTGCTTATATAAAAAATATGTTAATTAAATAATAATAATCAGAAATTTGATTTTCATAAAGATTTTTTTATTTTAAAAAATTTAAATGAACATTCCAAAATTTTTCATAACTTTTTTTTAAAAAAAAAGTAATTTTTTCGGTAAAAAAAAGCTAAAGCAAATCGACTCTTAGAGAATTACTTTATATATGCTAAAAGTGTTATAATATAAAATTTTATTCTCAATTATTGTTTTGTTTAGTTTTGAACTTAAAAATAACTCTACTTTGCATTAAACTTTGAATCAAGTAAATAACAAGTATGACATACTAAATTTTAGAAATACTAATGTGCCATTTACTTTAGTACTTTAAAAATAAAAATGGAGTAAACATGATAGTGCAAGGATCAAATTATCAAGTTGTTTGAAATTTTAGTTAAGTAAATAGTATACATCAAACGGTATTTTTCAAATAAAATAAATACAATTTAATAGTCTCCCTATCATATTTTAAAACCAGTGGATCGCTGGCACTGCCATTATGCCATATATACCTACTCTCTCCTTTATAAAAGACTACTAGTTTTAAACAGTAGTTCTTAGATCCGGACCGGATAGGAGGTCAAACCGGTTAAATTTTTTTTTAAAAATTCTTTTAGAATTTCATATCAATGATTCTAAAATCTTCTTTTTTTCTTCTTCCTAACAAACATGACCTAATAGTTTTAAACGTTTCTCGACTCCGATTTGAAACCCACTCGGAATCGGCAAATTGATCCAATACCCGATCAATTTCATACTAATAAATTTTCTATTTTTCACCGGTTTGACTAGTCTGGGTTTTACAAACCTTAGTTTTAAAGAGTCTTTTTTTACCCAAAAAAAAAAAAAGAAGAGATTTAAAGCCATTTTTTCCTGACATGGTGCAGATTTCTGAATTTAAAGTTTAATATATCAATTCAATCATCTCTAAGACTTTTCATATGTGCTGCATGATTTGATAATAAATAAAGATATCTGTAAATGATAAAAGTTTTTCTGTTAATTGAACTCCATGTAACATTTCCTTCATTTTTTATATATTAAATTTGATTTGATGTGCTAGTTTGAAGTTTTAGTCAAAGTAAAACGGCACTTAGAAAGTGAAATAACTTGACTTAAAAAACACTTTGAGCGGGGATGAGGCTATGTCTTAAAAATGACATTTACCTCTAAAGTTTATCTAATAAAAAATGCCAACATGAAGGCCCCATCTTTGGAACTAAAAATTATTAATGATTGATTATTTTTGAAATTATACTTAATTATATTTTGTCTGATAAAATAATTTAGATTAAAAATAAATCAATAGTTTTTTCACTATTTTTTTTTTCCTATTAAAACTTCTCTTAATATATTCTAATTTTTGATACTAATTAATATAAAATAAACTATGGATATTTTGTTTTCATGAAATTAAAATGAGTTGTCCTTTTTATAACTCGTGAATAATATAAAATTTTATCCAAAAAAATTTTAATAAATATTTTATTAAAGATAAATACATAGATTAAGTTCTTTATATCTATCATGTTAAGTTTTCCAATAATATATGACCATGTATAATATGTTTGAAATATTATTATTAAACTATAAAGTCACATTAAAAAAAAAAAAAAAAAAAAAAAAAAAAAAAAAAAACAGAACACATGACCATATGTGATCGGAAAACTTGACAATATAGATAAAGAAACTTAGTCTATGTATTTTTTATTTTATTAATATATTAAATATATTATTAATAGTGGTTTGATTAAGTAAAAAAAAAAAAAAAAATTAGTCGAAAGAATCAATATGTTAAATATACTATCAATGGACACTAAACTCCTCCTTAAATTTTGATTTAAGTAATATGTTGTTAGTTTGACCCTTCAATTATGATGGGGGGCATGAGTTCTTGTTCGAAGGTGAAATATGACAAAAGATGTAAAAGAAGCTTAATTCTCTTTAAAATTTAAATAAAGTCAATAGCTCCCATGCATCGATTAATATAATGTTTGGATTTGACCCGTAATAACATATCTCATATAGTTGTATATAAAAAAAAATAGTTATTTAGGGCCGGTTTGATTTTGTTTCTAAAGTAATTTTTTAATTTTAAAAACTAAAAAATTATAAAATTGGTTTGAAAAACTGTTTTCAATAAGTTGGTTTTTAAAAAAAATAAAAAACATAAACTTAAAACAGTTTTTAAAAATAAAAACTTATTTTTAGTTTTTTTTTCTTATTTTTTAGGCCGTTATTTATCCACTATCAACACCATATCACTAGGACTAACCACTACCACGTCACTGTAATTGATATTTATCATCATTGGCAACGTTTATCGCCACCAAGTTGCTTTGAAAACATATTTTTTTAAAAAACAAGTATATCCAACTATATATTTTTTGAAATTTCTTTTTTTAAAAAATTTATAAAAATGTTTTGAAAAAAATGGGAAACAAAAACAAACATGCCCTCATGCTCTATGATTTTGATTTAGTTGTAATTCAATATTTAAACTTTAACTAGTGTAACTTTGTCACTTAATTCAATATAATCCAATACTAAAATTTTAGCCATTTAAAATATTAGTTTATAATGTAGGAACGAGATATACAAATAGTTAAAAGAAACAAGTTACACCATGTCAAAGTTTAAAGATTGAGTTTTATCAAGTTAAACTTAGAGAAAAAGAATTTTAAAATTGTAAAATTTAAAATCATATTTGTTACTAAGAGTTGATAAGAAAATGACAAAAACTTAATAAACAATTCACAACTCATTTTTTAAAAATACCTGATTTAAAATTTTAAAATTTTAAAGTTCTTTTCTATCTTTTCCCCCTAAAATTATAACAGCGTAACTAGCTTGTATTGATAGAGTTTTCACTCGTTCAAAATTAAAGAGGGGCCAAATGATTAAATTTTTTTTAAAAATATATTAATAAATTGACTTAATATGATGTGTTATAAGAATTATAATATTTGTTAATATAAAATGTAAGAACCACCAAGATTCATTTAGTTTACAATTTCTGAAGAATATTAGTTTAATGTTTTTTTTTTTTATCATCAAAAGAGTTTAAATTTTTTAACTTACACCCCATTTCACACTTGACTTCTTTTATAATTCCCAACAAATATCCTCTCCATCTAAATTCTAAAGAACATAAATAATGAATAATGAATGGGAGTGCCCTGGATTTTTATTGCAGGAACCAATTCTCCAACCATAATAATAACAACGTTAATAATCTTTCGTGAGAAACATAGGACATGAGAATGGGGACATTTTTGTAATAATTCGAATTGTTTCTCTCTCCTTCTTTCTCCTCACAGAACAACTTTGAGCTCTGACAGCTCTACACCGTCCCATGATGTTGGGTCCTCCTTCTTCCTTCTTCCTTCACACTCCGATTCATTCCTTCCTAACACTTCTACTTTTTATAGACGAAACCAAAGAGAAGGGACTGTTAGATAAAGAAGAAATCTGATATTCACAAAGACAGGCCTTTTTTCTTTCCTCTCTTCTCTTATCTCATTCTGCAACTTCCATCTCTGTTTCATTTGAAGTTGCAGAACATGTCTGGTCACTGGGGAATACTTGTTTCAGATCCATGGCTTCAAAATCAGTTCACTCAAGTCGAACTTAGAAGCTTGAAATCCCACGTAAGTTTCATCATCTCCCTTCCTATAATCTCTTTTTCTTTCTGTCATCACCATCGATTCATTGCATGTCTCTTCCTACTTTTTCTTGATTCAGTAGCAGTCTGGTGCATTTAATTCCAGAACATTCTAAAAAGAAATCGAACCCGGTTTCCGATCCTCTGTGTATTTTGTTTATCATGTTCCGAATCCAATTCTTTCTCATCCTCTGTTTGGTTTGTAAGAAAGTGTTGGAATGCTAACTTTGGAATCTTATTTTTTTTTTTAGAAACTAAAACATACTTTTCTACTTTCTCTCCATAGAGTTTGGAACTTTGGATCATCATCATCATTATTTTGATTGTTTTTCTGAGCTTCATGCAATTGGGTTTCTGGGTTATACTGAGACCACTGATTGTTTGATTGATGGTTATTGGTTTATGTAGTTCATGGGCATGAGGAGGGAGAGTGGGAAGCTTATGATTGGTGACTTGGCCTCCAAGATGTCGAGGTTGAAGGTCGTGGGAGAAAATCTGAGTGAGGAAGAAAGAGCCTCTTTCATCCAGGATTTGTATCAGAACACAGAAGAGGAGGTCGATTTTGAATTGTTTCTCAAGGTTTGTTTTGTCATCTCAGATTTGGTGTTTAATTTGTATTCTTGTTTTCTGGAAATTCTATCTTCAAGATTCATCACTTTTTGCTTTCTCTTAGATTCTCTTATCCTATTGTGACTGATGATAGAGCCAGTGGAACTTCTCTGAAGATTCCAAAGCAATAAACTATTCTTTTGATTTGAATTGTAAATATAACAACATTTTGAACCATAAAACAGTGGGCTCTTAGTTTCAAAGCCTCCCATTAGGAATATTGCTCATCTTTATACATGGCATAAGGATCTTGGAATTCTGGCATAAGATCTTTTGCACTCTGAATTGGTTGCATCATACGTTGACCTTATTAGATTTTAGTGATTGGATATGTATTAGGTTTGTTTTTCTATCAAAACAGCTTAAGCCGATTTGATAGGACTTTGCCTGAAAACCATATATACCTTTAATTCTGAGATTGTATTTTGGATTATTATTTAAATTGCAGTTTACTGACAAATGAGGGTGCCATAATGTTACAGGTTTACTTAAAGCTACAAACTTTTGCAAGTTCAAGGACAGGAAATAGTGCAAAGAATTCATCTGCATTCCTAAAGGCTGCTACCACCAACTTGCTTCACACCATAAGTGAGTCAGAGAAGGCATCATATGTTGCACATATAAATAACTATCTTGGAGAAGATGGTTTCCTCAAGAAATACCTACCTATTGATCCTTTAACTAATGATCTATTTGAGATTGCAAAAGATGGTGTTCTTCTCTGGTAATATATATAAATTTCTTCATTTATTCTTCCTTATTTCTTTAGATCAGTACAGTCTTTTGAAAATGGAATGTACATGCTCTTTGCAGTAAGCTTATCAATGTGGCAGTTCCGGGTACAATCGATGAACGCGCAATCAATAAAAAGAGAATACTTAATCCATGGGAAAGGAATGAAAACCACACGCTTTGCCTAAACTCTGCTAAAGCAATTGGATGCACAGTGGTCAATATTGGGACTCAGGACTTTATTGAAGGAAGGGTATGTATCCAAAACCCTTTTGCGTTTTCACATAAACTAAAGGTGCCATAATCACTGATATGTACTGTAATTTTGGTTATTTTTTGTGCTCATTTGTAAGAGTTACACAATTAAAACTGGGATGTTATGAAGTTGACTCAGAAGTTCTGCATTGTTCCTTACTTAACGATCCTGCTTTGCATTTTTGTTCATCCATGTCTGATTTTTCCCTATTCTATTTCTCTGTAGAAATAATTCTTTATTTTTTTATTTCAGCGTCATCTAGTGCTCGGATTGATCTCACAGATTATCAAGGTAGAATTCAACGGGCATGCCGATATTTAATATTTTTCGCCTCATCTTAGGAGTGATTAACGAATATTTTATCTGTTATACTGCATTCTAGAATCTTGACCAAAGTAAGCTTAGTTGGCTTTATTGAGGCTAACCTTTTGCATTCCTCATGGTTGTGTGAAATTAGATTCAACTATTGGCTGACCTGAACCTAAGGAAAACTCCTCAACTGGTGCAGTTGATTGGGGATAGTAAGGTATTACCTCACATGCAAGCATATTTTTAATAAATCATTATATATTTATATATTGATATCATATAGTTTTTTTAACTAACAGGACATGGAAGAATTGATGAGTCTACCGCCCGAAAAGATCTTGTTAAGGTGGATGAATTATCATTTGAAAAAAGCTGGGTACAGGAAGATAGTCACCAACTTCTCCTCTGATGTAAAGGTAACTGAGAGTTCTTACAAAGATTCGTATATGTTCGTACGGTGTCATATATATTCCTGGTATGTTTACAAGTCGAATAACTTAGTTATTTTAACCAACAATATTCAAACTTTGCATGATAATTCAAAAGTAATTTGACGTTACTTATTTGGATTGTCAGTTAACTTGATAAGATTTCAATTAATATATGGCTGTGTAGTGTAAGAATTTCACATCTTGACACATGATGGTAGATAAGAAATAAGTAACTTACCTAATAGATTGGCTTATCTTGTTGAAGATATCTACTTTTCTTCTTTTCCTTTACAAGTTGAAAAAGTTGGTAAATGGTAAAGAGTTTCTGAACAAAATTTATAATCCGATCAATTTTATGAATTTATGAAGTAATGATTATAAGAGAAGCTTTCTTTCTTTTTTCTTTTTTTAATGAATTTCTGTGCCCGGAGCTGATGATTTAGTATATATGGTTCTGAGCCTGCAGGATGCTGAGGCTTATGCTCATCTTCTAAATGTTCTTGCACCTGAGTACGCCAATCCATCCACATTGGAAGTCAAAAATCCATTTGAAAGAGCAAAATTAGTCCTTGAACATGCCGATAAGATGGGTTGTAAGCGATACTTAACTGCAAGAGATATAGTGGAAGGGTCCCCAAATCTTAATCTTGCTTTTGTTGCACATATTTTCCAGCTCAGGTGAGAGAATTGGCTTTCTCTTAAACGCTATTAAAAATTTATATTTATCTCTTTTTGAGTCAATGAGAAGAGAATAACTGAGGCGTAATTTGGGAATTTGGAAGATACTGTAACTTTCAATGCCGTTATTAATCACATTTGGCATTTCATGTGCTCACTGAACATTCAGTAGTTGATAAGGTTGTCAACCAGGCAACTTTGGAACAAAATAGCATTACAATTCATCTTGTTGTTTAGTTAATGGTTCTGTTTTACCTTTTATTGTAAAGTCATTATCTTTGAAGTTTTGTAATGGTGAAATGTTCCCTGCATATATTTATTTATTTTTTTGAGTTTTAAATGCTTGAGAGAAACATATACAATCTTACTCATTTTTTCTATTATAGGAATGGACTTTCAACCCAAACAAGGCAGGCATCTTTCCTCGACACATTGCCAGATGACACCCAAGACTCCAGAGAAGAGAGGGCGTTTCGCCTTTGGATTAATAGTCTCGGCAATTCAACATATGTCAACAATGTTTTTGAGGATGTCAGAAATGGGTAAGTATCCCGCATTTTCACCATTTCCGTAATAAGAGCTAGATAACTAATTTGTGGATATTAAGGAAGCTAGTTAAATTAGTTATTTGTTACAAATATGTGTTAGTTATAATACCGAAGGTAGTATTTTTTATATTTTTATCTTCAAATTGCTGAGTTGCTGGTGATTTTTGTTCTTCACAGGTGGGTACTACTGGAGACTCTTGATAAGGTGTCACCGGGGATTGTCAATTGGAAGATCGCTAATAAGCCTCCGATTAAGATGCCATTTAAGAAAGTGGAGAACTGCAACCAAGTTGTGAAAATTGGGAAACAACTTAGGTTCTCTCTGGTAAATGTTGCCGGAAATGACATTGTGCAGGGAAATAAAAAACTGATATTGGGTATGTTGTTCTCTACATTTTATATGCTGCTAAATCATAGTATTTCAACTGAATAAATGTGCAAATGAAAAAATAAAAATAAAAACTGACAATAACAGGAGAGTAAAATTGTTATAAGATTAAGGTTTTATGCACAGCGTGTAAATGAGATGGAAATGATATCTTGTTCAGCTTATTTGTGGCAATTGATGAGATACAACATCCTACAACTCCTAAAGAACTTGAGATCTCACTCTCATGGGAAGGAAATAACTGATGCTGATATTTTGGAATGGGCCAATAACAAAGTCAGAAGCTCAGGAAGCCAGAGCCGCATGAATAGCTTTAAGGTATCAAAATCAATCAAATACAAATCTAATTATCTTATTTTAAGAAGCTACTCACTTGACTCAGTTCATGATTAAGTACACCAATTTTTAACTTATCATATAGTGGTTTTTCCCCCTGGTGATATATGGTATGTGTGGTTGATGCACACGTGTCAGGGGAAATCCTTGGTCTACTTGATGACCTAGTGTCTAAACTCTACCACATTTCACTCAGTTTTTTGCTGGTCAGCACCTTCTATAGGTAGTTTTTTTTTTTTTGGTTTGTTTTAGCTACCAACTACTAGCTCTGATACCAAATGTTAGGAGTAAGTGAGGTGAGGAACTTTCCCTTGAAAACAAATTGTTGAGGTGAGAGAGCAACCTATATTTTTAAGTACCTGCTTGAGCGGTCTATACTACTTCTCATTAGGACTTAGAAATCCCATACTACTTTAGTCCTATTTATGGCCTTTTTCTTGTTTATGAATAACTACTGAATAAAGAAGAGGAGTTATAGTTTTGTACTTTTACATGACAAACAGTTTATCTGATAGTCGTTCTCACAAAATTTACATTATACACCTTTAATATAACTTAGCATATAATAGTTTTTGAACTACTATTCATGGCCTCATAATAATATAATACAGTTACAATTACAGATATATTGTACTATTCTTTTTAACAAACCCACAATGTAGTTGTTGCCTTTTTGTTACCGAATGAACACAAATTTTAGCCAAGAGAAAGAGGACATTGAATATTTGAAGAAGTAAGCTAATAGATTACACCTTAATTTTCGGGCCATCCATTTGCTTTTTGATGAAGATTTTGTTGCTTAATAAAATTCAAGGACACGTATGGTGAGGGCATTTAATCCGTGTGTTTATTTACATTATTGTATAATAGTATTATTTCATTATGCTTGGAGAACTTGTTTCTTGGAAAAATTTATATTATTTCTGACAAGACAAAGGAAGAAAGTTTCTGTCAAAAAGTTTGGATTCATATGACATGTTTCATTTCATTGATTGTTTAACATCAAATTTCAGGATAAAAGCTTGTCTGATGGAATTTTTTTCCTCGAGCTTCTTAGTTCTGTACAGCCCAGAGCTGTAAATTGGGGCCTCATAACAAAAGGAGTAACTGGTATGCTGTCTTCTATATTCTCAGTTTGTTTCTTTAATCATATATCATCGAGTATTGATGATTTGATGGTATACTAAAGAGATAAGAGAAATAAGGAAGAAAATAGTGCATGAGATATGAACTAGAATTAAAAACACTTAGATAATGACCTTGTAATCTAGTGGCATGAAATCATTGTAAGTGGGAGGTTGCGGGTTTGATCTTACTTGTGACCTCAGGCTGTTAGTACTTGTCCTTTTATTTTATTTTTTTTATTTTTTTAAAAAACAATTAAAAGCGCTCATCCACAAAACAAAGAACTATATAAGGCAGTTTTTTGGGCACTTTTGACTTCAAGTGGGGTACAATGTTGAATCTTTCGACCTTAAAGACTACTCTGATGCCATTGAATTTGAGGGAGAGCTCATCGTACAAGACATTTGATTGAATGAATGACAGTGGGGTCGAACAGTATTTTACTTTTGGCTTGTGAATTTCTAGGCCTTCACCCTCAAAATATATTTTATTTATGCAGACGAGGAGAAAAAGATGAATGCCTCTTATATTATCAGCATTGCTAGAAAGCTTGGATGCTCCATATTCTTGCTTCCTGAAGACATCACTGAGGTATTTTGGACTTTATCACTATTTGCTTATCTATTTCTTGCTTGACATCATATCAATGTATAATTTTTTAATTATTATTAAAAATATTTTCAAAACAATTTGAATGCTCAATATGAGATGTATAGGGAGACTTTTCCCATGAAAAAGGTGGGGTAAATCTATCCATAAAGTATTCCCCTTGGGCATTTGAACGTTCCCAAATGGAGCTGAAATGTCATCTCCATTAAATCTTGAAACATTGACCGTTTATTAGAGGGAGAGATAAAATATTAAGATTTAATAGAAATGATACTTTTACTTCATTTAAGGACGTTCATATGTACTGTCGCACCCATGGAAACTTCATAGTGTCAGATATGCATGTGAGAATACTTCATAGGTAAATTTGCACCTTCACTTCTTAAAAAAGAGAGAAAGAAATGCAACTCTTTGATATCACCTGTTCAAATTTGAGTATTGTCAAGTCTAATTTGTAATTTTTGGTTACTTTGAATTATTGTTTACCCTATGCTTTCTTCTAAACCCTAAAATGGTGGTAAAAATTTTCAGGTGAACCAAAAGATGATCCTTACACTAACAGCAAGTATAATGTATTGGATCTTGAAACACCCAAATGAAGAGAGGACAACAGCTACTTCAGACAGTGATAGTGGGAGTCAAATGGAGACTGTCTCAAATTCAACTTTGGATGACTCTGCCTCTGATTCTTCCTTAGAGGACAATCCCAACATGTAAATATGCCTCGAGTGAATACCCCTTTTTTTGTCTTTTTCCATTTTTTAACGCTTTTGATGTTATGGTTTATATATATAAATATAATAATATATGATCCTACCCCTTTTTATAGTTGAACATAACACTAGGTAATTTAATGATTGCCAAGTAAATTTTGCTCCCTTCAACTGTTTATGTGAATAGTGGATTTGTTTCCTTCTTTCTTTTTTTTGGTTGAAGATATAAATATTTTCAATTTTTTGTGGCTGAGTTTTTCATCTCCTTCTGTTACTTTGAAATATTTTCATCACAATTATGATGTCTGGTGCTGATCGATGGATTACATACAATAGAATTGATTAAGAGCTGTTGGAACATGTAATTATAGTAATACCAAGATTTATCTCATCAAGTGAGATTGGTTACATGGATCAAATGGCTTTAATGTCACGTCTATGACTCTATCAACAAATAAATACTTAAATAGATTTTTAATTAAAAAATGTCGTCCGATGATTCTATTCAACATTGTTTTTGTTCTTCCTCTACTCTTTTTTAAAAGACTTTATAATGTTTAGTTTACCTTTCTCACCAGTGATTCCAACTAAATATCTTCGATACCACAACAATGTCATAAAACAAAATTAATCATCATAAGTGTTGATTAATCAACATAAACCCAACATTATAATAATTGATTGTGAAATTGAGAAGTATTAGATCCTTGAGCATGAATTGATTAGTGGGAATGAATATGTAATTGATTGTTTTTTTATGGATAAATGTCAAGGCTGAAACAAATGCTTGTGCATGATAAGGTTAATAGCCTGTGTGATCTTATTTTGTCATGGAGTTGACTATAAGAGGTTGAGTTAGTTGAACTTAGAAGTTAAATGTGTGATTATTAAGGATGTTTTGTGTAATTAGTACTCTATTTGGTTCTAATTATAGGACAACATTGGGGAGTTCATTTTGATCCTAATTATAGGACAACAGTCTAATTTTTATCAATTTCTTCCTAAAATACCCTTATTGGTACTTTCTCAATAATAATTAAACACAATAATAATTTAATAATGCACATATATATTATATTAAGTAAGCTATATTTACAACTCATTAATACTACATACACCTCAATTCTACTGTTTTTTTAATAAAATAATAGATAGCTCGTGTGTGTACCTCAATTCTACTTTTTTTTTTTTTTTTTAATAAAATAATAGATAGCTCGTATGTGTGTGTATAGATAGCTCGTGTGCGTGTGTGTGTTTTTTTTTTTTTTTAATAAAATAATAGATAGCTCGTATGTGTGTCTATAGATAGCTCGTGTGTGTGTGTGTGTGTGTGTGTGTGTGTCTAGCTCGTATGTGTGTGTATAGATAGCTCGTGTGTGTGTGTGTGTGTGTGTATGTGTGTGTGTGTGTGTGTGTGTGTGTGTGTGTGTGTGTGTGTGTGTGTGTGTGTGTGTGTGTGTGTGTGTGCGCGCCATGCATCTTTTTTTTTTTAATAAAATAATAGATAGCTCGTGTGTGTCTCGTTAATATTACATATGTGTGTGTTTCATCGAAGACCTTTAATTCGAGGAAGGAGGAAGTGGTAAAATGTGCTTATACATTAAAAAGAAGCAAAGCTCATTCAAAGCAATGGTTTTTTTTTTTTTTTTTAATAGAAAAAATAATAAAATTAACTAACTTAAAAATTCCGGTAATTATGTTATATAATTAGGAACGGAGGGAATACAATGAAAAAGTTTGGCATCTCATTCAAAGGTCAACTAAAATTCTGTCCTGTGAAAAAATATGGTCAGACTCAATTTTTAGATTTTCTAGTGTTAATAAAACCCTATCCTTAATGAGAACGTTTATCGTGTATAAGGATTTAGACCACCAAGTGGTCGGGGGTTTCTGAGGAATTTTAATGACGGGGGGCAAAAAAAAAAAAAGTTACATTGTAAATAAAAGTATTTGAAATATGATAGAGACCTAATATACAAAAAATTGAAAGAAATCTATTACAAAAATTAAGATTATTTCATTTGTCTCTTACTCTACGTATTTTTATATTATTAAACTTATCTATTATTGAATCCGTTCTAAAACTCAAAACAATTTCTTTTTCAATATATGTGATCAAAGAATCATCAATAAATTAGTTATCATCCATATTCTCATAGCCATCTTTTAACAAAACTCAAAACTTGCCCATAATCCTTACCCTAAAATATTCTCTAATTAGGATAAAAATAGTATCATTAGAAAGATAAAATCATATATAATAAATTTCATAAAAAAAATTAATAAAAAGAAGTGGTTTTAAATACCTTATTCATTCTTAAAATTTATCGTAAGACCGGCCGCCGGAAGAAGGGACGAAGGTATTTTCGTAAATAAAGTAGAGTCACTCATTTGTTAAATGGTTTACACCATGCATCATACTCCTCAGCACTAACTTGGAGCTTCGGTAGTTTTCTAGTTCGACGCCACGTCTCCACTGCCTCCTCTTCCTGCTCAACACCTTCATCGACCTCCTCCCTCTCCTTCGAACATTGTGTTTCATTTGACTTTTCGAAATACTCCTTCCACCCCGATCAAAGCCTTAGCAAAGAAAAGTGAGGTTCGAGAACCCAGTTCGCCAAGGCACAGGTTTATCCTTGTAGGACAGGCGAGGGTCTCTAGCCGACAAAAACACCTTACCAAGATCCCCTTTCGTCCGTGTTGTCCCGGTGGTCCCACTCGGAAAGTCACAAACCGATGCGGCCCTCCATTACTACGGTCATCGATCCCCCAGCTCCCTTCCGGTTTCGGCCCTCACCCCTCCGCCTTCTCCCACTTTAAATCCGCCGTCACCCTCCGTCCTCCCATCAATAATCATTTTGTCCAAAAAAAAAAAAATGTATGCACGAAACTACGGGTTTTGTCCTCCTCCCGCCCGTTCGCTCATTTTCCCCCTTTATGTAATTTTCCATTTTAATTAGGGATATTTTTAGAAAATAATTATAATGAACTAATTTAACTTTTCTCCTTAATCTCTCTAAATTCTAGTAAATAGCTCTTATAATTAAGGCCTGGAGGAAGTAATATTTAAGTCGGAAGTTGGCAAAACCTCTTTAATTTATCATATTTGTAAGTAGAGGTGGAAATAGTCTAGCCCAGGCAACACCTTAACCAACTAAACATGAGCCTACAATAGAAATTTAAAATCTAAGTCCGTCGGAGCGATATGTAGGCTTTTTTAGGCTTAAGCAATTAGGCCTTCAAAAGGCCTTGAAGCCTATTTAAAAGTCTACTTAAAATGTAAGCTTTAAAGCCTACGCCTCCAAATTTATATTTAACCCTTTAACCTTATTTACAATCCTACATTATGTCTTAAAAAGCCTAACAATCATTCTCATCGTAATATAATATAAGGGCTTAGTAAGGAAAAGAAAAGAATGCCTGATGACAATAGTTGTCCAAGTAAGTAAGAAAAAAAAAAACTAATCGTTTGTTGACTAATGAGATATTCTCGGAAATCAACCAAGTAAATGGGGACAAACTCTTCCTACTAAAATAATAATATTTCATTTGGCATTAAAATAAACTCATAACAATTATTATGCTTTAGTGGATAAGCGCAAATCAAGGGAGAGGTAATGAGATAGCATTATCTCAAGCAATAAAAGAGAAGAGAGGTAGGAGTGAATGATTGATGAGAATGCAAGATTTGAATGCGTGAATGAAGATGTGATGTAAAATGTATTATTAAGACCGAGTTGATAAATTTATAAAATTATCTAGATGATATTATATTGACATAAATTAGAAAAAGTTAGATAGGTCAGGCTTATAGGTTACACCTTGTGAAAATTCATCTGACATGTTTATCTAAATAGGACTGACAATAGGCATGCGTTTGAGCACCTATTTACTAAATAGGCTAAATTAGGCTTCATGTAGGCTAAGTTGTAGTCCCCTGTTATCCATCCCTATTTCCAAGTTCGAACAAAATTATTCCAATCAAATTTTTAGGATGGCATCAAC
Organism: Acacia acuminata; assembly: GCA_019022655.1. Classification (NCBI taxonomy): domain Eukaryota; kingdom Viridiplantae; phylum Streptophyta; class Magnoliopsida; order Fabales; family Fabaceae; genus Acacia; species Acacia acuminata. The sequence continues at coordinate 1,059,465 of JAFJYI010000164.1, read as the reverse complement.
GAATGGTCAACTTTTACTAATATAAAAAGGCCTATAAGACTACTACATCTAGACCTTTGAAGGCGGTTTAAAAACTTTGCCCTTGTCCTTGAAATTGTGACATATGTGAAAGCAGGCACTGAAAAGCAACAACAGCTATATTTGAAGAAAATGATAACGCGAAGAAAAGTAACCGATTGAACGAGGAGGATCATAATCCAGAGGTGAATTCTCTACGATGGGGGAGAGATAGAGAGAGAGAGAGAGGCTTAAAGTGTTAATACTTGGTGTTGTTCACTCTGCTTATAACGCATGTGGTTACGAATTCTCAAGAGCAGAACAAAACCTGAGCGGCATTATCACAAACATCTCATATCCATTTCGTCTCATCCAACTTATGAGCTAGCCTGCGAGAACAACGAACACTCTTAACAGTTCACTTGTACAACGGAACATACAGAGTACTTGCAATAAACTACAACAACTACACAATGCGAGTCGTAGATCCTGGAATTCAGGAGGGAAATTGTTCCTCCCTCACTCGCTATTCCTTATCCCAATCCAATTTCACCAAAACTTACCTCTTAAACATGGAATACCAAAGCATCATCTTTCTGCGCTTGAATTTTTTTCCCCCGTGAAATGAATGTGTGTGTAGGGTTAAGTAGCAAATTTGTCCTGAAAGTTTTATTAAAGAGCGATGTTGTTCTAGAAGATTTTCTTGTCTCATGATTAGAAAGTTTCAAAACGTAATAATTTTGCTCAATTCTTTTAAAAAATTAATGGTCAACGTTAGTTTTTTAACGAAATAAAGCAACATTGATATGTTTTAAAACTTTTGGGGTAACACTTGAAACAAAAAAAAAAAAAAAACTTCCAGGCAACATTGCTCCTGGATCTATACTTCTTGAATGGATTTGCTACTTAACCATATATATATATGTATATATATATAATATCATTCTTATTAAATTTGTATTTTTATCATAAAGGTTATGCATGGAGCTTCAGGAAGTAAACACTTTATAGGCTTTTTCTTATTTTATGGCGTCATCGTGCAAGTTAGTCACACAATTGAAGAAAGACATATTAAGGACTGAAAAGGGCAACTGCGAACTCATACAATATTCAGACACCCTGTTTAAACAATGTCGCTAAAAAATATTAAGACACCCTGTTTAAATCTAATATATATTAGATTTAAAATTTTGATATCAAACAAATTAAATCCACAGGAGGATAATCAGATGGTAAGAGTAGAAAAAGGTGCTGGTAGATTTTCTAAATCTTGCTATAAACAAGAATTTTGTATACTACCAACATCCATTGGGAGCAAATGGAAAGAGCCTTGCTCTTAACCAAGTCCTCGGTTTGGGGTGTGGGAATGGAGAAAATGGTGTTGGGAGCTTTTCTCCCATGACCGTGGGCTCGACACAGGGTGAATCCTGATCAGTCGGAATCGAAGGTTCCAGTGAACTAGGTGGGCAACAAAAAACCAAAAGAAAAAAAAAACAAAAAAGAATTTTGTATACTATAACTCAACACAATAATTAGACAATGCTATGTAAAAAATCATCATGCTAAATAGAAAACATAAATTATTTGGTACAGGTATTGCAAGGATTCATTTATGTAATAAATATGAACACTAGCATTACAGATCTAAAAAATTGTTTCCCAAGAAAAAGAATCTTACAAAATGTTGTCAATAGTGTGTTTTGCAAACCACCAGCAGGTGTTTGTGTTTATTCTGACTCAGGAATCACTTCCAACTCTGAGTTCAAATGTCCTGTAGGAATAATGGTACTTGAATTGATTGAAGTAGCATTATCGAATGGAGTAGGAGGCAGCTCTAATTTATCTACTTCTCCTTCTAGCATCTGTATCACCATTTTCATGGGTGGCCGGCTTATTGGATGCCACTGAATACACCAAAGTCCCACAATTGATAGTTTCTTAGCAATTCTATTATCATCATCATCCTCTATATAAACATTTGTGTCTCTTCCTTCAAGCAAATTATGGATCCAACCTGGGTATAAGACTTGAAAAGTTTCTCGATTTGTGTCAATATTTTTTCTTCCTCCAACCATCTCTAACAATAACATTCCATAACGTAAATGTCTGATTTATACGATACTTTCCCAAAGTTTCGAGAGAAAACTTCAGTGCAATATAACCTAAAGTTCCTCTAGCTGCCGTCATCGACACTGTACTCTGATTCTTAGAACACAATTTGGCAAGACCAAAATCAGAAATTTTAGGAATGAAATTGTGATCTAATAACACATTATGAGGATTGATGTCAAAGTGAAGAATTCTATAATCACAACCTTGGTGAAGGTAGTCAATCCCTCTGGCAATGCCAAGGGCTAATTGTTGTAACTTTAGCCATCCAAGAAAATTTTCTTTGTTGTCAGGGGAAGACATGAACTTTTGAAGTGAACCATTAGGAAAAAAGTCATAAACAAGAGCACGGTGAAAACCATCAGCACAAAAAAAGCCCGAAAAACGAACAATATTGATGTGATGAATTTTGCCCATAGTCCCCATTTCATTAATGAAGTCTTGCCCATCGTTATCTGAATTATTAAGTACTTTTACAGCCACTTGAATTTCAGAAGATAACTTACCTTTAAAGACAGTTCCATGAGCTCCTTCGCCTATTTTATCCTTGAAATGGTTTGTAATTCTTTTGAGATCAGCATAAGAGAATCTAGTAGGCTTCATTGCCTTGTAATCTTCCATAAACTTTTCCAATCTTTCTTGATCTTCTCCCTTCTTCTTTAAGTAGCGATATATGTAAAAGCTTACAATGAAAAACAGCACCAGCGTAATTGACCCTGGAATTACAGGAGGACATACTCAATTGAACATCCAATTTCAATCAGTGAAACATCCCCAAACCAAATTAAACTTTAAAAAAAAAATAATAATAGAGGGAGAGCAAAATCAATGGGTGTCTCCAGTACCTGGTATAACAATTGCGGGAACCAAACTAGTTTTGTGCTTTTCAGCTTCAGATTTTGGCTGCGGCCAGTGCCATGTTAGTTCTAAGTCCAAGTCCTGAAGCTGAAATGCTCGTATTGGCGAAACTACTTGAAACATCAAGGTGCAGGAAGCTACATCCCACATGAAGATACTATCTTCAGGGGAAACAACATAAATTGGGCAGACGAACATATCCTGTAGGTTGTTAATATTTCTCAGGTGTCTTGACCCAGCTGAAGAACAATAAAAGAAAGTAACATTTTCACTCGAGCCAACAAACTCTAGAGGATAAGTGGATGAATTGTAGAGACTATGTTGAAGAAAGAGTCTGGGAAGACAACGTTTTGGATCACGTAAGGACATGTGTAAGAAGTCGGATTCATTGTACATGTTATTGACCTCGAATCTGATTCCATTGAGAGCAGGAATAGAAGAGAACTCAACCATCGTCCCATTGTTATAGAGATGGAATGGAACAATTTCATCATCAGGCACATGCTGGTTCTGACCATTACCTAGTTTTAGAAGCAGCACCAACAACAAAAATCTGTAATGCCAAATCATGGTAACAAAAGATATTTATTTTCTCAAAAACTTGGATACAGATTCCTAAGTGTTCGGTAGTCGCATATCTCGTTAAAAACTAAAGCAGGAGAAGGGGAATGGAATTTTGAAGGAGTTTGCTTTCCTATATTGTCTGTTCTGTTGCCACTTAAGTATCCTACCAAGGAAGATGCAAAGAAAAATCATCAGTCTGACAAAAATAAAGTTGGCGAAGAGGGAAGTAAAGAAAAGTTATCAGTCAAACGGAAATTCACGTCAACTTTGGGGGTAAAAAATACAAACTATCCGCGTGGACCTGGAAGAAAAGTATGGGGGCTCATAATTCAGCAGCTGCACATCATTCTCAAAACTCATCGATGTAAAGACAGGTCAATAGTCACTAATCAGACAGAAATGTAAAGACAGGTTAGTAGTCACAGAAAAATTCAAATTACCCGGCCTGCAGCAGTAAGAAAAGTTAAAGAACATTTAGTCGTCAATATATATACTAAACAAATTTTTTAAGAAAAAGATAGAGCTACGAAAAGTAGCTGATTGAACGAGGAGGATCATAATCCAGAGGTGTAGCAGCTGCACATCATTCTCAACGATGGAAGAGAAAGGCTTAAAGTGTTGGTATTTGGTGTCTTTCACTCTGCTTCTAACGCATGGTTTTACGAATTCACAAGAGCAGAACAAAACCTGTGCTCCGTCTCGGTGCAGCATTATCACAAACATATCGTATCCATTCCGATTACGAGATGACCCACCCAACTGTGGCGACCCCAAATACGAGCTAGCCTGCGAAAACAACGACACTCTGGTTCATCTGTACAACGGAACATACAGAGTACTTGCAATAAACTACAACAACTACACAATCCGAGTCGTAGATCCTGGAATTCAGGCGGGAAATTGTTCCTCCCTCCCTCGTTATTCCTTATCGAAATCGAATTTCACCGAAACTTACCTCTTAAACGTGGAATACGACAGCAATAATCCCTATGGCGCAAATCTGAAGCGGATGGGATTAAAAGTTTCATTCAAGCACGTTGCGTACCTGAACTGCAGCGATCCAGTGAGGGACGACGCAGCGTACCTGGATACATCTCCATGCGTGAATTGGGAACCCATAGGAGAAGGAGGAGGATATGTTTATGCTGTAGCCGGAGACTTACTGGTTAAGGAGCTAAAACGTCAGTGTCGTGTGAAATCGGTGGCGACCATTTCGTTAGATTGGGATTCACAGGTAGGTGGTGGTGGAAACAAGTCATCATCATACGCCGATATTCACAGAGTGCTTTCCAATGGATTCGAGGTTTTGTGGTGGAAACGAGCTTGTGTTGATCATAGTTGTCCATCTTCTAGTTTCTGCTCTTTGAACCGTGATACTCTCAGCCTCCAATGCGCTCGGGATTTTCCGACCTGTTACAATCCCGTGGGAGCTGAGCATACAGGCATTTGGATAGGTTTCTCCTCTTATCTATTTTCTCATCATTATTTATAGGTTTTAAATTTTATCCGTCCAATTAATTTAAAAAATGATTAATTTATACTCCCTAAATTTTTTTCCCCTCCCAACGGTTTTAGGTGGGTACATGGGAGAATGGGGAACAAGTGGATAAACTCGCAAAGTGATAACAAGTGACGGAGTGATGACAAGTGGATTTACATTTCCTAGCGAAGGGATTTCATGCAGTAATCACCTACTCACCTTCCTTTCTGCTTTAAGTTTATATTTTACATTTTCTTGGGCCAAAATCAGTAAGTAATAGAAAAATTAATTTGTTAAATAAATTCCACTTTTATGCAACTTTACAAAATTTGTTTCCCTAGATATAAGTCTACCATCAAAGTTATTAATGATTGTGTTTTCCAATTTTACCTCTATAAATTCTAAGAGATAAAAAAACATGTTAAAAATGTCTCACGGAAAATTCTCGATATCAAAAAAGTCTTATTGATAATTAACAATTCCATTTGTGGGTTTTAACAACTTCTTTGGGACCTTTTTTACATTATAATTTTCTCAAGGATTTTTTTGACATTTTCTTAGTCCCTTGAGATCTTAAAATGATTTTCCTTATGAAAAATGTAGATGAGAGAAAATATATAACATTTTTTTCCAATACTCATTGTTAAATAAAGATAAATTTCGAAAAGTTAGTGAATTTTAGATATATTAAATGTCTCAACTTCTATTTTTAAGCATATAGGATTTGGTCAAACCTTATTATACTAATACTATCTACAATTTTTAATATAAGACTTAGTTGAATTTTTTAAAGTGATTAAAGAATCTGAATAAATTACATTAAAATATTTATATTTATCATTTTTAAAAAATTAATTTGTTAGACTGTAATAAGGCCTGACGGGAGGAATTAATAAAAATATTGTGACCAAGACTACTAGTAGTGCGGTGATATCGGGATTCATTTCCCTCTAAGTCGGGGTTCGATCCCCCTCCCCCTATCGTCTTTGCATAAAAAAAAAAAAAAAAAAAAAATACTGTGAAGAAAATCAGAGTGTAGCTTTTTTTTTTTTTTTTTTTTTTTTTTTTGTAAAGTATACCTTAATCATCTGCATATGATCCTCCCACGAGTTTTGAATTAATATCATGTTTTATTTATGTGTGATGCAGATAAGTTAACAAAACTGCGCCTTTTGGCAGAAGGTAATGATTCCACTTTATTTGGTCATAATCCCGGGGTTAATATATCGAGATAATGCTATATTACTATTATTCTACTTTATTAATTTTAATCTATTTCTACCTTGTTGTTTGACTTTTTCAAAATTTCTCCTTTTCAGATTATCTCTACGGAATTCAAAAAGGCAAGTTTCCATATGATTTATGTTCCTGGTTTCTTATATTTTTCATATTTTATTATTTAATTGATATTTAATTTTAATTTATTTTCTTGATAATTTGATTTTTATTTATTTTCTAACTTATAATTTGTGACATATTTTTCTTTAACTTTCAAGGTCATGATGACGATTCTTTCTTTGAATGGAATAAAAAACAAATAAAAGTATAACATATATTGAAAGTTTAAAAAGAAAAACAATGTGATTAAAACGAAATATATTAAACAATTAACCATTTATATTTTTTAATTTTTTAAATAAATATTGTTTATGCTAAATATATTATTAAATACCCTTGTTCTAGGTTAAATCTAGATTTTTAGGTGTGAAGGTATTTTCAACGTCTTTGTTAGGCTAATTAAATATCTTGCTTTGTAAAGATATAGGTTATTAAAGAGTTATTGCCTCTAGACTCAGGTTCTTAATATAATAGTTAGATAATTAATATATACATGTATATATATATATATATATATATATATATATTAAAGAAGGGTTTAATGTTTTTGTTTTTTTGTGAAATATTTTTCCCGCCATACTCACATAAAAGTGGGTAGGTTCCATCAATATTTTCTCTCTTCCTTTTACAATGGGACCCACCCACTTTTATATGAGTGTAATTAGAAAAAAAATATTTCTTCAAGAAAAACAAATATTAAACCTATTAAAGAAATCATTTATGATTGTTATTTGAAAGACATGTGTATCGGGAAAATAGCATTTTTAATCATGTGTATTGCAAATATCCTAAATTAATTGATGGAAATATCTTTCATATGTGCAAGTAATAGAGATACTTTGAAGAGAATTATAAATTTATGAGATAAAGCATATTGAAGTTTTATATTTAGAATCAAAGTGAATCTTTTATTTAACTCTTATATTTAAGACTGGAATGAGACCTGGTGTTCAATTATTATCTTGTCACATTTTTTGATGCATGCCTCAAAGTAGTATATCCAGTGTTCGCTTATATCTTGTCACATTTTAAAGTTTAAGACAATTATTTCTTATACTTTAAAGATCCACGTGATGATATCATAATTAGATCTTTATTCAAAGATTGATTGAAAATTTATTTTCTTATAGTTTCATTATTGTTATCCAAGTAATAATCATATTCCTTTCGCAAAACCAATTCCATGACCATTTTGTTGTCGTCGGAATATACATATTTGTCCAGGACTAAGCCAAGCAGTGGGAAAGGATATAGACCCCCACCATGAAGACTATGATTTCAGTCTTACAAAAGCTGCAATCACATTAGGAATAATCACCGGAAGAGGTGTTGTGCTATACATCTTAGTTAGATATTTTTTGGGTACAATATTCCTATCTACATTGTTGATTTATACATGTCATAGAAGACACTTATCAATGTATGAAAACATTGAAGATTTCATAAGACTTCACAACCTTATTCCAATAAGATACTCCTACAAGGAGCTGAAAACAATGAGTGAGGGTTTTAAGAATAAAATGGGTCAAGGAGGTTTTGGCACTGTATATAAAGGGAAGCTAAGGAGTGGTCCTGAGATTGCTATCAAAATGTTGGGTGAATCCAAAACTAATGTTCAAGATTTTATCAATGAAGTGGCAACTATTGGTAGGATACATCATTTCAATGTGGTACATCTTGTTGGGTTTTGTATAGAAGGAACAAAACGTGCTCTTGTTTATGAATTTATGTTAAATGGATCTTTGGATAAAGTTATTTTTTCCAAAGCAAATGTCTCATTGAGTTATCCGAAAATATATGAGATATCTCTTGGAATAGTTCGTGGAATTGCTTATCTTCATCATGGCTGTGATATGCAGATATTATATTTTGATATCAAGCCTCATAACATTCTTCTTGATAATGAATTCATTCCGAAGATTTCAGATTTTGGATTGGCAGGGTTATATTCTATTGATGATAGTATTGTCTCTTTGACTGCTTTGCAAGAGGGACAATAGGGTACATGGCTCTTGAGTTATTCTACAAGAATATTGGAGGAGTGTCTCATAAGATTGATGTTTATGGTTTTGGAATGCTTTTGATGGAAATGGCAAGTCGAAGAAGGAATTTGAATCAAGATGCAAAAGATTTAAGCCAAGATTACATCCCCTTATGGATTTATGACCAATTTGATGAAGAGAAAGACATAGAAATGGAAGATTTAACAGTGAGGAAAAGAATTTGGCAAAGAAAATGTTTATAGTAGCACTTTGGTGTATACAATCAAGCTGCCGATCGCCCCTCGATGAATAAAGTAATAGAGATGTTAGAAGCCCATGATATTGAAAGTCTTGAAATGCCTCCAAAACCTTCTCTGTATCCTAATGAAAGGGTTGTAATGAATGACAGTTCCGACTCTAGTGAATCAACATCCACTATCTCTTCACATTCTCATGGTAGTCAAAGTTAGGTTGCAAGTGATTATGGGAAATAATAATTAAATCAGCTTAAAACTAGTCAAAAGCCCGTGTATTTTTTATTATTTTTTTAAAAGTTTAGCTCATCGGTTTGTATTTGATAGCAACATTGTTTTATTACGTATCGATCTGGGTTGTGCTTTAATAATATAGCATCTCATTTTCATTATTTATCATGTCGTAATGATATGTTTATAGTAACACTTTGATTGTATAATTTAAATTATAAATGAGTTAATTTAATCTATTAACAGATTGCTTAATCTTTTTCACTGATAACGCTACCTAATGTTACTCTCAAAAACTAACTTTGGCGGCCTTGCATTACCCAATGATAAAACTACATGATATTGACTCAAAATTCAATGACCACAACTAGGTGAAAAGAAGTACCAAAGAAATAAAATTTTGTTAATATTTAAGCTTATTTTGAATGATTAATTTTGGCTAACGAACTATTCAATTTGATTTTAGTTAATGGTCTTGTTCTGGTGTAGAACACAAATGTCCAGCCTTGGGCTAGTGCTTTGATCTTGGATCAATGGGCTCTTCCCGAATATCTATGGAGGAGATATCCAGGAGAGCGTGGGATCACTGTGCACAAACTAGGCTCTCGCCAAAGGGGGTGGTGTGTGTGCACAGTGTGGCGGAATGTAAATAGTATTGAGTTAGAATGTGTGCACCTTAGGATTTGACCTTTGTATTTATAGAGTTTGCCTTGGGTTGGATATCTAGCATTGTGTCTACCAGATATTGATCCGGATACTCCTATATTGTTGCTGGATAGGATCTCCCTATAATATTGGATCTCCCTATATTATAGGTAAGCCTTGATACTTGATATTCCCATAGTTGGGCCATCAGCATGTTGGGCCTAGTGCATCTCCGTAACAATTGCCCTCAGCCTGGTAGTTCAAGCTTTTGAGCTGCCGAGATGTATTTTGTCCCCAGTCAGTTGTACTAGCCGAGCTTGGCTGTCGAGGGCCATTATATTGTCGAACTGAATTACGTGGATCTAGGCTATCGGAGTGGCTTATTTTGAAGATCCGAGGTCTTGTCTCAGAGATCCTGAGTAGTGCAAGATTGTTTTGTTGGCCGTGGTTTCCAATGCCATTTGTGCAAAGATCCGAGGCAGTGTATCCAAGATCCAAGGTAACATCTTAAAACTCGCATGTCCGAGGTGGTGTCAGGGAGCGTGCAAATCCGGGATGTTCCCTCTGTAACATCCCAATTTTTCTAATAGTAATTAAGTGCTATTAGGATATGGTTTATTAAATAATATGGGTTTAGAGAAAATTTAGAAGTATAAAATTAAGAGTTGAAAATAATAATAATAAATAAATAAATATATTGTCAATTTTTAAGTTGATTAATTAACAATGATAAATGATATTGATAAGAATAATAAAGAAATATATATATATATATATATAAGGGAAATATCTTCATGAAATAATCTGATCTATATATAAAAAAAAGAAATAGATAAGAGAGAAAATAATTATATATTATTATATCTTTCAAACTAATAATATTTTAATAAGAGAACCAAACCCTAACCTTACCCTTATAAAACCTCCTTTATTTCACCCACGGCGGCATCATTCTCTGTCATAGGCAACTGGTGCATTTTTCCCCTCTACACAGTAGCAGTCGCAGGTTATTTCCTCTCTTTCTTTTCTCTTTTACGGCATTCTCTTCCTTCTAGTCTTGTCAAAAGAATTCATTGTTCATCCTCTTTTTTTCATCTATTCCTATTTCGTGTGTCTTATCTTATCTTGTCCTTTGCTCCACCAAATCGGCGGGGCACTATTCCTCCACTAAATCTCAATGCAACGTCCATGTGGGTTGATATTTAATTAATCCTTGTGATCCACATCTTGTCCATTTTGGTGTGAGGGTATTTCTTCTATAGGTATTGCTTTTATAGCCTCTGCAACCTATATATGCGTGGATAATATACATTCTTCATTGTCAGATTTTCTGAAAGAGTATATGTATAATACATTGATATTTCATTTAAAAGTCAAAACCCCTCCCTTCCATGAATGCTTTGTGGTAAGGCACATATGTTTTATTAATTTCTTCTTTTCTTCACTCTCTTATGTGCATTAACATACCTATAAATTATGGGTCCTATAATCCTTTTCACCCTTTTCAGCGTATCAAAGTTGCAGCCACACCCAGACATACATATAATGAATTTAAATCACAAAGTAAATATGTGGTAACTAATAAAAATGTAGTTATACTATATAAATTATTAGATGGGTAGATTTATATTTAGAGTAGTATTATAATAACTTTAGAATAGTTTTGGGAAATATCGTAATAGATATTTATATTTTGACTTTTCGACTCTCATTGAGAGCTTTGGTGTGACACTTGTGTGATTGCTGCACATTGTTAGGGAGTAACAGGTAACTCGAATATTCTTCCATATACTTGTGAATTGTATGTAATTGTGAGTAACTATCTTTTATTTAAAATTAAAGGACTGAATTATATGTATATGTGTATGTATTGTAAATTGATATTTTTTATGAATTGAAGCATGATTTACTGTACCTTGACATTTAATTCTATCATTGGTGATTTAATATATGTCTGACATGGCGGATGCATATGTGATGGGTTGGAGTAAGGAGGGATTTGTATGTTAAGATCTTTTACCACGTGGTATGTCATCACTCTGTGCACAGTGGATGACATTTGTCAGGGCCCCTTCTTCCATGTTTTTCTTTGGCCGGGATTGCATTGGAGCTGTGGGACATGTGACACCTCCTTAGTTGTGTTCTTTTAAGGAGGGGAGCCATAGTTCATGCTTAAGCTCTATACCTTTGGCCGGGTATATCTTAAGTTTTGGTGAGCTTGGAACCATCCAGTCAAATGGATGAGTTGCTATTGGACTATGTGTTAGCCTATGGCTCCAGTCAGCAGTTGAGGATGGACGGTGATACAAGGGCGGCAACATATTGCACATTGTATCATTGTACGGTTCACATTGTCATTACGATAAGAAATGTTGTATGAAATTATTGTACATACAAATATATATGTAATCAGTTCTGCTTTTTGTCATATGTGACTTGCTTGTGTACGGTAGAAACTTTCGCAGTTACTTGAGATTGTCAAATCTCACTCTATATTAACAATTTTCAGGTGATTGTTCTAGTAGGGAGCGAGGGAAGGAATCTATGGAGTGAGCCGTAAAGGCTCGGTGTTGCTCCTAGAACTTATGTTATGTCGTTTTATTTGCCATGACTCTAAGACTTACGCTTTGTATTTTATTATGAAATATTTTGTGAGTTTATATTGACTCAAAAACATATTTTGATTTGAATCAGTTATGTATTTTTATGATTTGGATGTTGATCATCTATGTTGGAGATATTTCAAGTGTTTTGGATAAGATTTTAGGTGTTGGATTTTGGGTTGTTTCACCCTCGGCTTAGCGCGTTCAAGCATTTATGCGGGGTTCGATAATCCGAGTTGTCCGCTAATGGCTCCACATGCTTCCGAGGTGAAAAACCCTTTTGTATTCGCCATCATTGGCCCTTTACACTTGGCTTCCCAGGATTGGCGAGAGGCTGTAACCGCCACGCCTAGCCATGTATCGATTTTTGCGCGCATTTAATGCCTCCTCTACGCGCCGTACGCCACTTCTGTGCTCAGGGTGGAAAGACTATTTTACCCCCGACGTTTTGCCATCAGACTGCTTACTGGAGTATCTTTTACTCATAATTCATATTTCCCTCTATTTCTTGTCTTCATCGCTTCCGCTATTTCTCTTTGGAGCCACCTTTGGCTTTTCCCGCACCGATCATCTCCACGTCGCCTACGGAATCATCGCTCCATACTTCTTCAACCTTCGTTAACTCAGGTATACACGTCTCCTCCCTTAATTTTAATAATTTCTTAAAAACAAATAAAAATTGAGGAAAAAGTTGAAATGGTCAAGTGAATAGTAAATGTTGAAAATGCAAGATACCAGGAATTATAAAGAATTTTGGGAAAGTTCTAGAAAAAAGCATCCAAAATTTTAAAATCCCAAATTAAGTTCATTTCTTACAATTAATAAGAAATTCACAACTCATTTTAGTATAAAATCGCTGAATTGATATTTTAAAATTTTGGAAGTTTTTTTTTCCCCTCAAGATTTTCTTACCTTTTTTATCCTAATAAACTCATCTGTAAAGTAAGGTATGGTATGACACAATCAAATAATCCGAAATGAATTTTTTTAATGATTTTTAAAGACAATGTATGAATATAATATAATTAATGGGCGTGTGTGTGTGTATATATATATAATGAATTTTTGATTCCATGTAGAAATTAATATTAAAATTTAAGCCAGAAGTTGGACCCTACCTCCTCAATTTACCATATTCCTAAGTAGGAGTAGAAATAGGCTTTACTAAGCAAGGCCAGAACCAAATAGTCCTGAACCTACAATAGAGATATAAAGTCTGGGCCTGTATGTAGTTATTTTTGGGAAAATCTAATTCTAGGCCCAAATAACTAAAAAATTGTCAAAAAATGCCACAAAAAAGGTTCCAGGGCATTTTTTGATATTATTTCATAAACGTTAACAATTATATCAGTATAACATTAACAATTAGATCAGTAGATGTTAACAACAATATCCTAACAACTACATCAGTACACGTTAACAACTATATCGACAACGTTTTAAACGAAAGGCTTTAGGACAAAGAATCTCGTAATACTAGAAAGGCTTTAGGGCAAACTAATTGTTTGTTAACTAATAATATATTTTCTAAATCGACAAAGCATAAAAGGAACATGTAAGTCAATTTCAGTTAATCCATAAACAGAGTTGACAAGGCCCACAACATCTGATAAATATTAAATATTATAAACATTTAAAAATTTAAATTATTTTTATTTCCAACGGAGATCAGGTTTAACACGATGAACGTTTGTACTCCACTGAGTTTTCCAACTGTGCAATGGACAAATCAACAATAAAAAATCAGATTTGCTTTGTCTTCGTTGGAGATTATGCATATTAATTATACTTGGAATAACCCATCGGAAATTGCAACTATCATTAATGATTTCAATTTAAATGTCCAATTTGATCTTAAATGTTTGGTTAAAATATATTTCTAGTCTTTTAAGTTTTATATGAGGTAGATTTTTAATCCCTTAACTTTATAAAATATATTTTTGGTTGCTAATTGAAGTGATAAGCGTGTAGGCGACAAATTATATTTAGGTTTTAATTTTACAATATAATATATTTAGATTATTAAACTAAAATAAACTTTTTCAATCTTTCTCATCTTTGCCCTTGTTCATGAAATAGCAATATATGTAAAAAGCTTGCACTGAAAAGCAACAGCAGCTATATTTTAAGAAAATGATAACGCCAAGAAAAGTAACTGATTGAACGAGGAGGATCATAATCCAGAGGTGAATTCCCTACGATGGGATAGAGGGGCTTAAATCCAGTGAATTGGTATTTGGTATTTGGTGTTGTTCACTCTGCTTCTAAGGCATGTGGTTACGAATTCTCAAGAGCAGAACAAAACCTGAGCGGCATTATCACAAACATCTCATATCCATTTCGTCTCATACAACATATGAGCTAGCCTGCGAAAACCACGAGACTCTTGTTCATTTGCACAGCGAAACATACGGAGTCCCTGCAATAAACTACAACAAGTATACAATCCGAGCCGTAGATCCTGCAACTCAGGCGGGAAATTATTCCTCCCTCCCTGGCTGTTCCTTGTCCCAATCCAATTTCACAAAAACTTACCTCTTAAACAAGAAAATAGGGGAGGCCAAGCTTCACCCTTAACAGGTCAGACCTATTCTGAATCAAGTGGCCTGAACTTGGTCTATGGCTTGTTATTGGCCTTATTTTCAGCCTAAGCCTAACCTGTACAAAGGCCTGGCTTAGCCTGAGGCCTGGTAAGGAGGCTTGTTAAGTCAAATATTGAATATCAGCAAAAATTAGGTATATTAAGATCTGGTATGTTAAGGAGGACTGTTAAGGTCAAGCCTGTTAAGATTTTGTTTTTTTTAAAAAAATAGTTACAATTTTTTTTCCAGGTAGAACAATTACTTTTTTTAAGATAGAATAATTACTTTTTTTTCCAGATTGAGTAATTAACTTTTTTTTGTTAACATAGAGTAGTTAATAGGCTCAGGCCAATCTAACAGGCGTAATAAGCTTTTTAGTAAGCCTAGGCTTGACCTGGCCTGTTAACTAAAACAAGTCTTTAAATGGATCTTGACTTGACCTTTTTTACTAATAGACCCAAACCTGACGAGACACCTACTTCTAGCCCTACTCTTTAACATGGAGTACGAAAGCATGATTTTTCTATGCTTGAATTTTTTCCCCCTCTATTGAAATGAATGTTATATTCACACACAGACACACATATAGTATCATTCTTATTAAATTTGTATTTTTATCATAAAGGTTATGATATAAGAAAATACCTGAGCTTCAAGAAAAAACATTTTATACTCCCTCCGGTCCTAATTATAAGACAATATTTGGAGGTTGGTTTTGGTCCTAATTATAAGACAACATTCTAACTTTTATCAATTTCTTCCTAAACTACCCCAATTTTATCCTCTCAAGTGTGTTTGGTTCTTAGTGAGTATATGTATATGGATGGGTAGACTTTTCCAATTAACATTTAAAGATATGTGTGTGTGTGTGTGTGTGTTCGTGTGTGTCTGTATGTGTTTCTATATATGTATATATGTGTGTGTCTACACACAGATATATATAGACACACACATATATATACATGTGTGTGTGTGTATACATATATATATGTATGTGTGTGTGTGTGTGTGTGTGTTTTTCTCTGTATATATGTATGTATATATGTGTCTGTGTCTTTATATATGTATATATTTGTGTGTCTAAACACAAATATGTAGGCTTTTTTTTCCCTATTTGTCACCTTTTTAATAATTAATTATCATTTTGCCACTGTTTTCAAAATATTTCCCAATGTGCCACCATTTAGTCGACTAAACCAAGATTTAGTCGACTAAAACGCGGGTGGCTGATTTTTTTTTAAAATGCCCTCGATATTTAGTCGACTAACTCACTTGAGTTAGTCGATTAAATCTCGGCAGGGTTTTTTTTTATTTAAAAAACCCGACATTTAGTCGACTAACCAACTTGGGTTAGTCAACTAAATGTCGGCGAGGGGTTTTTTAAAAACCCTAAAAACCCCCAACCGCGGCTATAGGACCCTAATCGACTAAATTCCTCCCCAAACCTCTCCCCCTCTGCTATTTTTGACCAAATTGTTGTTGAATCCGTTGGTGGTTGCGGAGTCAACTTCAATCTAGTGGGATTTGCGTCGATATCGGTATGTTTTTTTCTCCATTTCGATTTCCACCGTAGTTTTTGGGTTTATGCCAACTTCCTTTGCGTGTTTCTGTTTTGTGCTTTCATTCACTGATTTGTTGGGTTGCTGTGATTGATTTGAGTATTGCTATGATAAGAGGCAGAGTATGACGCAAATGGGGTTTGGAAAAGCTAGCCTGTCGCCATTTAGTCGACTAAACCACCTGGTTTAGTCGACTAAATCTCTAGTGTGGTAAAAAAAACAACTCCCCGCGTTTTAGTCAACTAAACCAGGTGATTTAGTCGACTAAACAGTGCACAATGGGATGAGTGCATATGAGAAAACAGATTGGCTTCTTCTAAATTGTCAGTTTGTATGTTAATGCTTAGAGACCAGTAGTTAGTTAAAATGATGGGTATATATAAACTATTGGAAAGAGCTCCTATACATTATTTGAGAACAATGCATGCTGATTAAACATTGTGGTTTTTTGTTAAAATTTGTTCTTTAAACTGTCTCAAACCCATTATGTTGTGTTTTACTTGTAGGTCTTTATTGTCATCATGCGTCGTAGAGAAGGTCCTTCGACACCTAAATGGGAGTAGGAGACGGATAAAGCACCGAGCGACCCGTGGGGCATCCTCCTCTAGGACACATCGTCACCGGGAGGCCGAGCTCGTTGACCTCCCGTTTGGGTATTTGTTTGAGAATGATGAAGCGAGAGCATACACGATTCTGGCGGCATCTTGCTACCGGCCGATTATCAAGCCAAGTCATTAGACATGGGATTCTTTGAAGAAGAAGGATTTGATATAGTGCCGATGTTGGGGAATTCCCATTTGACAGGGCTGGCCTAGATGAGTTGTGCCTATTCAGAGGTTATGGTGAGAGCTTTCTACCATAACCTGAGCTACATAAATGGCGATTTGAGGTCTCGCGTCGTGGGATTGACATACGATGACGGCTCCCATCCGGATGACTCTACCGGGATTTGATTTTGATGAAGAGGATAGATACCGGTATGATGGGGATACCAATGTAGCCATTGAGGGATTTAACCGAGATGAGGTCAGCGGAGATAAGGAGGCTAGGAGTTCATAGACCTATAGTTAGTGTGGGGCAGCTGACTGTTAGTTCCCGTATCCTCTTCTACGTGATGACCCACATATTGTTCCCTCGACAATACAATCATTCGAGGATGATGGAGGGTGACATCCCTGTTATGTGGGCTGTTCATCATGGCATTGCGGTGAATTGGAGGCACTACATTTGCCACATGATGTATAAGGCCAAACAAAAGAAGACAGCTGCACTCCCATACACGTATATGGTTCAGAAGATATTGGAGCATTTTCGTGTTCCTATGCACAAAGAGCAGATGGTGAACAAGAAGACGTGGAATTCTAGGTTTGGACAGTGGCTATTGGAGCAGTGCAAGATTACCAAGGTGGAAGATGGTGTGTGGCATACACTGGTGTCGATGAGGATGTACCTGATGTTGGCCCGGTTCCACCCAATGTTCCTCTTGAGGTCCATGCTGATGATGCCGAGGTTCATATGGAGGACTTTGTTGAGCCGGATAGTGGATTCTCCCTTCGTGATGTCATGCAAGCCATCAATGCTAACGAGGAACGATGTCCGGATGGAAGCCAAGCGGATGAAAGGTTCACGTGGATGCGGGGTCGGATTAAGGGGATAGAGGATACGCTTGCTAAGTTTTGGATTGGACGCCGGTGTCGAAAGATGAGGAAGACGAGGATTCCGAGACACCCGAAGATGGAGATTAGATGTAGGGATTTTATGTTTGATGTTGGCTCTCTGACTTTATTGTTTTATGTACGGTGGATTCACTTGATGTTTTATTGTTTGTTCGCTTAAACTTTGTGAATTTGATCTGGAATTGGTGATTTTTTTGGTAATGAATGTTGATGCTTTTAGTTTAGGCGCTCTGACTTTATTATTTTATGTATGGAGGATTCACTTGTAGGGTCGAATTGATGTTTTATTGTTTGATCTGGAATTGGTGCTTTTTTTTGGTAATGAATGCAAAACCTACACCGCAAAAAAACCTACACTCCTAAACTATCTAAATCGACTAAATGATGGTTTAATCGACTAGACCAAATCGATGGTTTAGTCGACTAAATGAGGTCCAAATGGTTTACACTAAATGAGGTCCAAGGCACACTTGCTGATTTAGGTTTTTTGCTTGCACTAAATCATTACAAACTCATTTTAACCTGTCAATGTGACTTGGGAAATGTGTTTTTGGCAACAATTAAGAGTGATACATAGGTTTGGTCCGCTAAAAAGTCATGACCAAAAAAAGTAATCATACACTCAATACAAAACATGTGACATAGAATTCAAGCTGGTCTAATCCTCGTTGGATATGTGCGGCTATTATGATCGGCTTGGTGGCAAGTCCTACAAATATAACAACTGCTTGAGGGTTGAGACTCCACCCAATCCATCTCATTTTGTATCCTTGTAGACTTTGGTCTTCCCCGTGTGCGTGACAAAGTTTCGTTTGGGATAACGGTTGGTCCCTCTCCTTGTTGAATCAACAATTCATTGCCCATCGGATACCAAATGTCTTTGCATATACCTGACTAATGTAGGGGATAGTGAATACCGAGGTCAACATAATCGTAATGGTTCAACTTTTCCATCTTGCATACTGCTAATACATGACTGTAGGGATACCTTCTTGCTGTGAACCTCCCACATTGACATTTGCGATTGATCAAGTCAACCCTCATTATGTCATATGTGTCGATTGGTTGTAAGCGTCCTCAACCTCATAAACAAATCTCGTCATAAAGTCGCACACGGTATGTGACTCGTCAACCGGTCCATCCTTTGTAACTCTTCTTCGACCTTTTTTGAGACTATCCTACCTCGCAGATAGATTTGTCAATCTCAACACACCTGGTGACAAAATATTCGACAAGTCTACTATAAGTCATCTTCACCAACGCCGTTATCGGCAGATTACGTGCACCCCTTAGGACCTTGTTGACACACTCAGCTAGGTTAGTGGTCATGTGACCAAACCTCCGTCCGTCTTGATCGTAGGACCTGCACCATTACTCCTTTGGAAGCCGTTCAAACCAGGTGACACATTGTGGGTTTGCGTCAATAAACTCTTGAAACCTCATGTCAAACTGGATCTTTGAACTCATGTACCCTCCATAACAAATAAATGTAAACTCATAACAATGGGAACAAATCAATCATAACAAATATGTCCAAGAAGTAATTCAAATGTAAACTTTTTTACCTAGTTTCATAACTGTTTTCTTCAATTGCATATCCCTAAATCTATTATTAAAGTTGCTCCCGACATGATGTAGGCAATACACATGATAGGCATATGGAGGCTGCCAATTCCGGTGATCTTTAACCGCCTTTATTATACCGGCATGACGGTCGCCCAGCCTTTGCGTCACATGATCAAAGGAGACAAAAAACCACCACCAATCATCATACTTCTCACCGGAGGAACAACAAAGAAAGGCAATTGGCGCTTCCCATCCCCATCCCGTGAAGTCGCAATCAACAGTACCTTTGTATTTTTCGTATAGGTGGGTGCCATCAATTTGAAGTATGGGCTTACAATATTTGAAGGCTTCTATGGTCTGGTGAAATGTCCAAAAAACCCTACGAAAGACACGTTTGTCGCCATAAAAACGATGTTCGTCGAAACATTCATTAGTATCAAGCACCGAAAACAACCCACATTACATTGCGTCATGTATATAAGCCAATTGGGCAAGAATGCATATGATTCCTCCCAATCACCAAATAACTTCACAATGGCCTTCATTTTCGCCTTCCAAGCCTTATTGTATGTTATATTATATCCATACAGACGTTGTATCCTCTCTTGTATCAACATTAGTTTTAAAGCTGGATCTTCTCTTAACATACCTAGTGAAAGCAAAGCAAGTTCAAAATGTTTTGTCAATAAACAAACCGAATGTAACTGCGAAAAAAAAAATTAGAAAACCTACTGATAATGGCTTCACATATAACATTTGAATCCAGTTGCCTATGATCCCGGGCAAGACTCTAGTTCAGGCAAGCGTGATTGTTACCCCACTTACGGACCACCCAACTATTTCCATTATTGGGGACCATTGCCCTCATATTCCAGGGACAACCGTCAGCATGATTTTGACACCTCATCAACAACCTACGCTCATCGCTTTTATAAACTTTGGCTGTACGATGAGACTTCATGCAATGCAATTTCACGGCATGTTGCAATTCAGACTTAGAAGGAAACTGATGATACAAATATAATGGATCACCTAACCGCCAACCACCTTGCTTGTCATCATCACCATACAACGTCTCCATGTCATCGTCACGGTGCCCCAATTAATTGAGGAATAGTGTGGGCTTTCGTTCCAAAATGGCTCACTCTCGGCCCGGATCTGTCAATATGATTTTTTCTCAAAAACACTAAATACATATTACAAATACAACTACAAATACAAGTTTACTCACTTACCCCTCCTAACCGGGTCAACACGGAGCGGTGGCATTGTTGCGGTCCTCGCGTTCTTCGGGTCCGTGCGAGCATCAAAATCACCCTCTACATCGCATCGAGGTGTCACCTAGTGGAATAAACCTCTCAAATTCGTCCTCCTCATCGCTATGCATATTCTCATCTTCCTCTTCATCCGTCAATGTTACCTGACTTAAGACTTGTGAAGGTGCAGATACGCCGACAAGTCTATCTTCTTGACCAAAATACTGTGCAGATCTTGTATGCATGGGTATAGACGATGATTCACCAGATTCAAGCTCAACATATATCTCAATAAAATTTGGTGCTCTTTGATTAGCAAATGCATCTGACACACTCTAGTCTTCATCATCACATACATCGTTACTAATGTAGTATACACTATCCTTACCCACTATAGTCTCCACTTTGGCAATTAACCAATGAATGCATTGGCTGCCATGTAGCCCCAATTTTTGGTGAATTCTTTCTTTGAGCTCCTTGTACGTAGTTCCCCGTTTGATTTTCATCATTTTCGTTTTTCCTTCAAATTGAACACCATCGGGACCTACAAAATGCCTCCCACTATAGTAGATTACAATAACGTGTGTGTTTGAACTTGAACTCATCCTTCAAACAACAATTTGTGAGCTGCAAAAGGAAGGGTTTCAACTTACAAACAAAAAAAGAAAAGCCGAACAAAATGAAACTACAACGATTACACAAAAATAATACCTTCAACAAGGTGGAATGACATTAAACTTTGATGGGTCGCACTAAAAACCGAGAAAATAGAGAGTATTGGGGGGGGGGGGAAGGGTTGCTATATGATAAGAGTTCCATTATGACGCAAATGGGGTTTTAAAAAACCCTTCTGCTGACATTTAGTCGACTAACCCAAGTGGGTTAGTTGACTAAATGTCGGATTTAGTCGACTAACTCAAGTGAGTTAGTCGACTAAATATCGGGGGCATTTAAAAAAAATCAGCCACCCACGTTTTAGTCGACTAAACCTTGGTTTAGTCGATTAAATGGTGGCACATTGGGAAATATTTTGAAAACAGTGGCAAAATGGTAATTAATTATTAAAAAGGTGACAAATAGAGAAAAAAAACCCAAATATGTATGTGTGTGTGTACATATATGTATGTATGTATATATTTGTGTTTCTATGTACATATGTATATATGTGCGTGTTTGTCTACACACAAATATATATAGACACACACACATGTGTGTGTCTAAATATATGTATAAATATGTGTTGTGTCTGTCAATAAATATGTGTGTATATATGTATATATATAAAAACACACACACACACATAGTGTGTGTGTGTTTATATGTGTGTGCATATATATGTGTGTTGATGTATGTACACACACATATATATAGTAAGACCATTATTTCGATTAGGTAGTGTGTGGGAAGGAAAATTTTATGTTGGAAAGATATGTGGTATGAGCTATTGATTCACTTTTACTTATATAATTTTAAATTTATATAAGGGCACTTTAAGAAAATGAGTAAAATTAACTAATTTAACTTCTTTCTTTAATCTCCACAAAATCGGTTAAATATGTTCTATAATTAGAACCGGAGGGAGTAGTATTTTTCTTATTTTATGGCGTCATCGTGCAAGTCAGTCACACATTTGAAGAAAGGCATTTTAAGGAATGAAAAAGGCAACTGCAAACTCAAACAATATTTAGACACTCCGTTCAAAAAATGTCGCTAAAAAATATTTAGACACCCTGTTTTATTCTGTAGCAAAGAATGTCATAATATATATTAGATCCAAAATTTTGATATCAAACAAATTAAACCCACAGGAGGATAATCAGATGGTAAGAGTAGAATACGGTGTAGGTAGAATTTCTGAATCTCGCTATAAACAAGAATTTTGTATACTAAAACTCAACACAATAATTTGACAATGCTATGTAAAAAATCATCATGCTAAATAGACATAAATTTAAATCATCATGCTAAATAGAAAACATAAATTATTTGGTACATAGGTATTGAAAGGATTCATTTATGTAATAAATATGAACACTAGCATTACAGATCTAAAAAATTGTTGCCCAAGAAAAAGAATCTTACAAAATGTTGTCAATAGTGTGTTTTGCAAACCACCAGCAGGTGTTTGTGTTTATTCTGATTCAGGAATCACTTCCAACTCTGAGTTCAAATGTCTTGTAGGAATAATGGTACTTGAATTGATTGAAGTAGCATTATCGAATGGAGTAGGAGGCAGCTCTAATTTATCTACTTCTCCTTCTAGCATTTGTATCACCATTTTCATGGGTGGCCGGCTTATTGGATGCCATTGAATACACCAAAGTCCCACAATTGCTAGTTTCTTAGCTATTCTATTATCATCATCATCCTCTATATAAACATTTGTGTCTCTTCCTTCTAGCAAATTATGGATCCAACCTGGGTATAAGACTTGAAAAGTTTCTCGATTTGTGTCAACATTTTTTCTTCCCCCAACCATCTCTAACAATAACATTCCATAACTGTAAATATCTGATTTATACGATACTTTTCCAAAGTTTCGAGATAAAACTTCAGGTGCAATATAACCTAAAGTTCCTCGAGCTGCCGTCATCGACACTGTACTCTGATTCTTAGAACACAATTTGGCAAGACCAAAATCAGAAATTTTAGGAATGAAATTGTGATCTAATAACACATTATGAGGATTGATGTCGAAATGAAGAATTCTATAATCACAACCTTGGTGAAGGTAGTCAATCCCTCTGGCAATGCCAAGGGCTAATTGTTGTAACTTTAGCCATCCAAGGAAATTTTCTTTGTTGTCAGGGGAAGACATGAACTTTTGAAGTGAACCGTTAGGAAAAAAGTCATAAACAAGAGCACGGTGAAAACCATCAGCACAAAAGCCCAGCAAACGAACAATATTGATGTGATGAATTTTACTCATAGTCCCCATTTCATTAATGAAGTCTTGCCCATCGTTATCTGAATTATTAAGTACTTTTACAGCTACTTGAATTTCAGAAGACAACTTACCTTTAAAGACAGTTCCATGAGCTCCTTCGCCTATTTTATCCTTGAAATGGTTTGTAATTCTTTTGAGATCAGCATAAGAGAATCTAGTAGGCTTCATTGCCTTGTAATCTTCCATAAACTTTTCCAATCTTTCTTGATCTTCTCCCTTCTTCTTTAAGTAGAGATATATGTAAAAGCTTACAATGAAAAGCAACACCAGCGTAATTGACCCTGGAATTAGAGGAGGACATACTCAATTGAACATCCAATTTCAATCAGTGAAACATCCCAAAACCAAATTAAACTTTTTAAAAAAATAGAGGGAGAGCAAAATCAATGGTTGTCTCCAGTACCTGGTATAACAATTGCGGGAACCAAACTAATTTTGTGCTTTTCAGCTTCAGATTTTGGCTGCGGCCAGTGCCATCTTAGTTTTAAGTCCAAGTTCTGAAGCCGAAATGCACTTATTGGCGAAACTACTTGAAACATCAAGGTGCAGGAAGCTACGTCCCACATGAAGACACTATCTTCAGAGGAAACAACATAAATTGGGCAGACGAACATATCCTGTAAGTTGTTAATATTTCTCAGGTGTCTTGACCCAGCTGAAGAACAATCAAAGAAAGTAACATTTTCACTCGAGCCAACAAACTCTAGAGGATAAATGGATGAATTGTAGAGACTATGTTGAAGAAAGAGTCTGGGAAGACAACGTTTTGGATCACGTAAGGACATGTGTAAGAAGTCGGATTCATTGTACATGTTATTGACCTCGAATCTGATTCCATTGAGAGCAGGAATAGAAGAGAACTCAACCATCGTCCCATTGTTATAGAGATGGAATGGAACAATTTCATCATCAGGCATATGCTGGTTCTGACCATTACCTAGTTTTAGAAGCAGCACCAACAACAAAAATCTGTGATGCCAAATCATGGTAACAAAAGATATTTGTTTTCTGAAAAACTTGGATACAGATTGCTAGGTGTTCGGTAGTCGCATATCTCGTTAAAAACTAAAGAAGGGGAAGGGGAATGGAATTTTGAAGGAGTTTGCTTTCCTATATTGTCTGTTCCGGTGCCACTTACGTATCCTACCAAGGAAGATGCAAAGAAAAGTCATCAGTCAAACGGAAATTTCACGTCAACTTTGGGGGTAAAAAAACACAACTATCCGCGTGGACCTGGAAGTCACAGAAAAATTCAAATTAGCCGGCCTGCCGCAGTAAGAAAAGTCAAAGAAAATTTAGTCGTCAACATATATATATATATATATCTATTAAACAAAATATTTGAGAAAATGATAGAACTAAGAAAAGTAGCTGATTGAACGAGGAAGATCATAATCCAGAGGTGTAGCAGCTGCACATCATTCTCAACGATGGAAGAGAAAGGCTTAAAGTGTTCGTTTTTGGTGTTTTTCACTCTGCTTCTAACGCATGGTTTTACGAATTCACAAGAGCAGAACAAAACCTGTGCTCCGTCTCGGTGCGGCATTATCACAAACATATTGTATCCATTCCGATTACGAGATGACCCACCCAACTGTGGCGACCCCAAATACGAGCTAGCCTGCGAAAACAACGACACTCTTGTTCATCTGTACAACGGAACATACAGAGTACTTGCAATAAACTACAACAACTACACAATCCGAGTCGTAGATCCTGGAATTCAGGCGGGAAATTGTTCCTCCCTCCTTCGTTATTCCTTATCCCAATCGAATTTCACCGAAACTTACCTCTTAAAAATGGAATACGACAGCAATAATCCCTACGGCGCAAATCTGAGGCGAATAGGATTAGAAGTTTCATTCAAGCACGTTGCATACCTGAACTGCAGCGATCCAGTGAGGGACGACGCAGCGTACCTGGAAACATCTCCATGCGTGAATTGGGAATCCAAAGGAGAAGGAGGAGGTTATATTTATGCTGTAGCCGGAGATATACTGGCTAAGGAGGTAAAACGTCAGTGTCGTGTGAAATCGGTGGCGACCATTTCGTTAGATTGGGATTCACAGGTAGGTGGTGGTGGAAACAAGTCATCATCATACGCCGATATTCACAGAGTGCTTTCCAATGGATTCGAGGTTTTGTGGTGGAAACGAGCTTGTGTTGATCATAGTTGTCCATCCTCCACTTTCTGCTCTTTGAACCGTGAAACTCTCAGTCTCCAATGCGCTCGGGATTTTCCGACCTGTTACAGTCCCATGGGAATAACTGAGCACGAAGGCATTTCATGTAGTAAGTCACCAACTCACCTTCATTTCTGCTTTAAATTTTTATTTAACATTTTCTCGGGCCAAATTAATTTGTTAAGTAAATTCCACTCTTATCCTTATTCCAAGTGCAACTAGTCAAAAAATTTTATTCCCCAAATATAAGTCTACCATCAAAAATTTTAATGACCATGTTTTCCAATTTTAACTCTATTAAAAAAGTAGGTGAGAGAAAAATATACTACCTCCGATCCTAATTATAGGATAACATTCTAATTTTTATTAATTTCCTCCTAAAATATCCATTTTGATATGAATGAAAGATTATGTGAAATCAATAAGGTAGTTGAAGTGTAATATATATATATAAAGTCATTTTAGGAAAATAAGTAAAATAAACTAATTTAACCTCTATCCTTAATCTCTCCAAAATCGATTAAATATGTCATGTAATTAGGGCAGGAGGGAGTAATATTTTTTAGCATATAGGATTTGGTGAAACTAGACTTATACTAATACTACCTAATTTGAAGAGAGGTAGACTACTCAAGAATTTGACGTTTCATTTCTTTTATGTTATAATTGATAATTATAATTGAATAAATAATTCAGAAAATTTAAATAGAATAAAAAGAAGAATGAATCAATGAAATGGTGCTTGGTCTTTATTGAGAACTTAAGTAAAGGGTAGAACTTAAACCCGGCACACGTGATAAGACCATAGACAATCAAGTGAAATCCAATCCACAAAATAATTTGATCTATAAATAACATCACTGCGCTAAAGGTCATAATGCTAGAGGAATTATTGCGGCAGGACATAGAGGGGAGTTCTTAATATAAGAGTTAAATGATTTTTTTAGAATAATTAAAAAAATTAAATAAATTACATTAAAATATTCATATTTATCGTTTTTTTTTTTTTTTTTTTTTCAAATTAATTTGTTTGAAAGGCCTGCCAGGAGGAACTAATACATATACTTTGGAGAAAATCAGAGTTTTACCTTAATCTGTTTTTTTCTTTTTTCTTTTTTTTGGCCGGAAGTGTACCTTAATCATCTGCATATGATCCTCCCACTAGTTTTGAACTAATATCATGTTTTATTTATGTGTGATGCAGATGAGTTAACAAAACTGCGCGTTTTGGCCGAAGGTAATCATTCCACGTTTTTAAATATCGAGAATATGCTATATTATTATTAGTCTACTTTATTAATTTTAATTTATTCCTTCCGTGTTGTTTGACTTTTTCAAAATTTCTCCTTTTCAGATTATCTCTACGGAATTCAAAAGGGTAAGTTTCCTGGTTTCTTATATTTTTCATATTTTATTATTTAATTCATATTTAATTTTAATTTATTTTCTTCGTAATTTGATTTTAATTTATTTTTTGACTTATAATTTCTGACATATTTTTCCTTTAACTTTCAAGTTCATGATGGCGACTCTTTCTTTGAATTGAATAAAAAAATAATAAAAATTTAACAAAGATCGAAAGTTTAAAAAGAAAAACAATGTCATTAAAGTGAAATATATTAAACAATTAACCACATACTTTTTAAAGAAATATTGTTTATGCTAAATATATAATTAAGTTCCCTTGTTCTAGGTTTAATCTAGATTTTTATATGAGAGGATACTTTTGAGAATGTGAATTCATTTTGTTTCGAGACAAATTCACATTCCCATTTTGCCCTCACTTCTCCATACCATGTCAATTTTGTCCTCCAATACACTGAATTCCAACAATCATATACATTTGGACAAAATGAATCAAAGCAATCATCAGTATGTTCAACATCTTTGGTAGGTTAATGAAATATCTAGCTTTGTAAAGATATAGGTGATTAAAGAGTTATTGCCTCTACACTCGGGTTCTTAATATAATAGTTAGATAACGAATTTACATATATTAAAAAATCATTTGTGATAGTTATTTGTGAGACATGCGTATCAGTTTCTCTAAAATAGCATCTTAAATCATGTGTATTGGAAATATCCTTAATTAATTGATGGAAATACCTTTCATATGTGCAAGTAATAGAGATACTTTGAAGAAGATTATAAATTTATGAGACAAAGCATATTGAAGTTTTATATTTAGAACTAAAATGAATCTCTTATTTAACTCTTATGTTTAAGATCTGGAATGAGAACTGTGTATATTCAGTGTTCAATTATTATCTTGTCACATTTTTTGGTGCATGCCTTGAAGTAGTATATCCAGTGTTCACTTATATCTTGTCACATTTTAAAGCTTAAAGAGAATTATTTCTTATACTTTAAAGATCGACATGATGATATCATAATTAGATCTTTATTCAAACAATAGTTAAGATTGGTTGAAAATTTATTTTCATATAGTTTCATTATTGTTATCCAAGTAAAAATCATATTCTTGTCACAAAACCAATTCCATGACCTTTTTTTGTTGGGAATATACATATTTGTCCAGGACTAAGCCAAGTAGTGGGGAAGGATATAGACCCTCACCATGAAGACTATGATTTCAGTCTTACAAAAGCTGCAATCACATTAGGAATAATCACTGGAAGAGGTGTTGTGCCATACATCTTAGTCAGATATTTTTTGGGTACAATATTCCTGTCTACATTATTGATTTATACATTTCGCAAAAGACACTTGTCAATGTATGAAAACATCGAAGATTTCATAAGACTTCACAACCTTATTCCAATAAGATACTCCTACAAGGAGTTGAAAACAATGAGTGAGGGTTTTAAGAATAAATTGGGTCAAGGAGGTTTTGGCACTGTATATAAAGGGAAGCTAAGGAGTGGTCCTGAGGTTGCTATCAAAATATTGGGTGAATCCAAAACTAATGATCAAGATTTTATCAATGAAGTGGCAACTATTGGTAGGATACATCATTTCAATGTGGTGCATCTTGTCGGGTTTTGTATAGAAGGAATAAAACGTGCTCTTGTCTATGAATTCATGTCAAATGGATCTTTGGATAAAGTTATTTTTTCCAAAGCAAATGTCCCATTGAGTTATCAAAAAATATATGAGATATCTCTTGGAATAGCTCATGGGATTGCTTATCTTCATCATGGATGTGATATGCAGATACTGCATTTTGATATCAAGCCTCATAACATTCTTCTTGATAATGAATTCATTCCGAAGATTTCAGATTTTGGATTAGCAAGGTTATATTCTATTGATGATAGTATTGTCAGTTTGACTGCTGCAAGAGGGACAATAGGGTACATGGCTCCTGAGTTATTCTACAAGAATATTGGAGGAGTGTCTTATAAGGCTGATGTTTACAGTTTTGGAATGCTTTTGATGGAAATGGCAAGTCGAAGAAGGAATTTGAATCAAGATGCAGAAGATTTAAGCCAAGATTACTTTCCCTTGTGGATTTATGACCAATTCAATGAAGAGAAAGATATAGAAATGGAAGATTTAACTAGTGAGGAAAAGAATTTGGCAAAGAAAATGTTTATAGTAGCACTTTGGTGTATACAACTGAAGCCTGTCGATCGCCCCTCGATGAATAAAGTAATAGAGATGTTAGAAGCCCATGATACTGAAAGTCTTGAAATGCCTCCAAAACCTTCTCTATATCCTAATGAAAGGGTTGTAATGGATGAAAGTTCCGACTCTAGCAGATCAACATGCACTATCTCTTCACATTCTCATAGAAGTCTAAGTTAGGTTGCAAGTGATTATGGGATAATTAAATTAGCAGTCGAAATTAGTTAAGAACCAGTATATTTTTTAAAAGCTTAGCTCATCAGTGTGTATTTGGTAGCAACATTGTTTTATTATGTATCTTGATTTGGGTTGTACGTTAACAATATAGCATCTTATTTTCATTATTTGTCATGTCATAACAATATGTTTATAGTAGCATTTTGATTGTATAATTTAAATTATAAATTAGTCAGTTTAATCTATTAACAAATTGCTTAATCCTTTTCACTGATAATGCTACCTAATGTCACTCTCAAAAACTAACTTTGCCAGCCATGTATCACCCAATGATAAAACTACATGATATTAACTCAAAATTCAGTGACCACGACCAGGTCAAAAAAAGTACGAAGTAAATAAAATTTTTCTACCTCCTTTAATTTATGTTTTTTTTTTCAAGGAGTTCTATTAAAATATGCTAATAACTAGACAAGAATGACCCTATTATTCAAAATCATTGTATACAATAAAACTAATAAAATCTTATAAAGTTCTAATCCCTAGAGATAAACCAAGTCATAAAAAATCTTGCACATATTGTGCATTCAACACCTATACTATTCGATCTTTCAACACCATGTTAAGATATAAATAATTCTTCAGTAGCTTTCATTTAAAAACTTGCACTCCACTTGAGGACTTTCAATTTTGAAATAAATATTTGTTATTACATAGTAGATTATGAGTTTGGAAGGAGATTAATAGCCTTAATTTACACATAACACACATCATTACTAATAAAGAAAATAAGATGCTGAATTATAAATGCAAAACCCAAACCACAACAATAACAAAATATTGCCATCTAATACAAATCTGACAAGTTAAAACTTCAAAATGTACCATCTTTGACCTCCTTTATTTTTTTCAATTGCAAGATGTTAATTTCCATTACTTGTTCTCTCACCAATACTACTATATATATGAGAATGTACAGAAACAATGGATGCTATTTCATTAGAGCTGGATATGTCATCCACTAAAACTATCTCATTGGGATGTGGAGAGGGCTTTAGAGGCATTTCAAGACTTAAAATATCATTTCCTTCTAACATCTCTATTACTTTGTTCATTGAAGGACGATTTGCAGGCTTTAGCTGTGTGCCCTAGAGTGCTACTATGAACATCTTCTTTACTAAACCCTTTTCTTCTTCCATCAAATCTTCCATTTCTATATCTTTATTATCATCAAATTGGTTATAAATCCATAAGGGATAAGTATAGTGTTCTTGAATGTCCTGCATGCAAATTCAAATTCCTTCTTTGGCTTGATATTTCCATCAAAAGCATCCCAAAACTCTACACATCAACCTAATTAGACAATCTTCCAATGTTCTTGTAGAACAAGTCAGCAGCTATATGTCCCATTGTTCCTCTTGCTTGGTCAAAATGGCAATATTAGCACTGATTGCATATAAAAGTGCTGTCCAAAATCTAAAATTTTTGGAGTGAAGTTTTCGTCAAGAAGAATATTATGAGGTTTGATATCAAAATGTAATTTTTGCATCTCACATCCATGATGAAGGTAAGCAATCTCATAAGCCACTCAAAGATATTTTATACTTGTCGATATATCAAGGATGTGTTTTCCTCCTTAGGAAAAAAATATTTATCCAAAGATCCATGAGACATAAATTCATAGATAAGAGCATGTTTTGTTCCTTTCACACAAAACCCAATAAGATGTACCACATTGAAATAGTGTGTCCTTCCAATAGTTTCCACCTCTCTTATAAAATCTTGACCCCAACTATCCACTCCTTGTGCCTACCAAAGACATAGATACAATGGGAGGGGCTATGAGCAGCTTCATTGTGTAGCCTCACTGTCTACTTAGAGTATGAAAGCCCCTACTCAAAAGAAGTCGACCACTCAAAAGAAAGTGCCCACCAAGTCCAAGCTCCTTAATCAATCCAAGGTCCCCACTAATAAGTCTAAGAGCCATACTTCCAAGACCTCTAATCAGTCCAAGAAGAGGCAAAATCCCACCCCCAATGATCAATCTAGGAAGAAGTCTTCCTCACAGAATAAAATAGTTGGTCAATCTTCCCGAAATTCCCTCTAAGAGTTCGCTGACAAGTTCTCTACTTCAGACCCATTTCCAATTATCACATTTCAGAAAGAGGTCTTCGATCGACTAAACCAAGTAGAAGCTATAAGAGAAGAGCTTGTTTCTGAGGTACTTAAGAAGGACATGGAAAGTTCAAGCTCTGTCAACTTCTTTATGAGATATTTCTTCAATTGTGATTGAATACATGGCTGCTTAGAACTTTGATTACATTTTGATAAGTTAGTTTTGACATTTCAGGCACCTATACCATTATTACCTCATCTCCCGTAGCCTCCAAGACAAGATCAAGCTCATATGCCCTAACCAAATCAATAACCATAGTAACGACATGGAGGAATATGCCAAGTAACAACACACAAGGTTTCTGGGGGATGAATTCATAAGGAGAGTGCTAGATAGAAGTGACACCTACTTCTTTGTGCCTTTCGTTCAAGGGTGGGAACATCATTAACATTGTTTAAATTGTTTTTTTATTTATTTTGTAATTGTCCTAATAGTGTGATCTATTATTGTATTTAGGAACCACTGGATGCTCATACTCCTAAATCCAATGCTCAAAAGGATTTGGTAGTATGACTTATGAGTAGTGATCCAAGCATAAGACCATACATGCAAGAGACATTCCACCAGTAAATTATTCATTCATCATCTCTTATAATTCAATTCATTTTGCATGTTTCTATATACATATAATTTTATATTGTATCTTCTCAGAGCGGTCTACACTTATTGCACTCAAAATGGTCTCTAGTGTGACAAAAGCAAGCTCCCTGATGGCCACTACATTAAACTATTCCAATGACTGTGTCTAAAGATATATATATCATTTACCAATGATTATAATATTAAATTGAAACACACATATAGTTTATATACATGAGTGACTGGAAAAAATTTCTTCTTATTTCTTTATAGTGCCCAAAGCAACCAAACATGAGTAATGATTGTTGGTACTGTGTCATACAGTACATGAAGAACATCATCACACACAATCCTAAAAATATTGATACATATAAAGTATATTATATGCTAAATTCATTCATATATACATTCGATTAGCTATATATTACAATATCTAACTTCAATCTATTGTTTTCTTTTGTGCACAATCTTTTATTGAATCCTACATGATGTTTAGCAACTCACAAATGGAAGAAGTGGCTGAAGAGTTGGTGGCATTTGTACAAAACCGTGTGAGAGTAAATACATATAGAATGACTGTAAATTTTTGGATACTGATGATTTTTTTGTTTGAGTTTTAGTTTTAATAGTATATACATGTACATGAATGATTATAAATATAATTTATATTGTTGTATTATTCTGCATATGAATGAGTGTAAATATATATTGTGATTCGTTTGGTACAAATGTATATGCAGGGGGATATTGAAAGCAGAACCACCCTTTTTTTTTAAAAAAAAGAAAAATTAGCTTAAACAAATTATGGTTGTTATCTAACAACTATTGTTAATGTCAACTATATATAACAGTTGTTAAAGTGGAACCATTATATATGATGCAACATTACCATATATTATGACAGTTGTTTACGTGTACCCAATTATTATCACAACAATGAGCATAGCAGGGCCTTACAAAGCCTCAATACATAATGGGTGTTATATTATGATCATTATAATAGGTCTAGAATAAATAATGATTTGGAACCATAATTTATTTGCATCGAGCTTTTTTAGTGTCTGCATATATATGAATGTTTAGAACCTTGATATATGACAATTTAATAACTGTCATGTATTGCAATTTCTATAGTAGTGATTACATATGTATTAATTCTATTGTATGCAAGACATGTTTACAAGTTGCATTGCATCACATACACAACAATTAATTTTGGCTAACTAACACCACCACATATATCACAATGTTCGAGCTGCAATGAAAATGAACACAACAAATGCATACATAGCATATAGGTTGTGATGATCGCAAAGTTGAGTGGTTTTTTATAACTATCAATTATGTTTTTCTACTTCTCTTACAATCCATATTATTGTGTTCATTATATATTGCTTTGAGTTGTAAAAAGACATGTGAAGATTATTATATAACATGATATAATATGTAACTCAGTGTAATTGAAAATAAGGGATGAATAGAGTTGAAGGTTACAGATACAGGAAAGCCATTCCTTTAGGACTTGGGGGAAAATAAAGCCTTCCTTCCACACATATAAATGTGATATTCATGTTGTGCTTATCGCCTTCATTCTTTGTGGTTGTTGTAGTTATTATATACGATTTTTGTCTATGAAATTCCTTATGGTTGGGATTGTGAAATTTCTGATTATGACAATGATATAATTTTATTGTATCATTCTCATAATGTCAAGTTTTGCAAATCCAATATTCATGAATTCCATGGATAAAAATCTGCATATATGTATATTAATTGAATCTTGTTTGTCATGCCTTTGTTTTTTTTAAGTTTCTTTTGTTTGGATACCCCCTTCTTGAAAGGGCTTAAACTATTATTAAGTGTTGGGTAGGAGTGTCGATTGTAATTTTAACTCCGACGTGTGCGGGGTGTCGATATGTGGTTTGTATCGCGGGTCATCCTTATAGTCCAATGTAGCAAACCTTGGATTGGGTGCTAAGTTTACTAATCTTAGACATTTTTGCTCTTTTGAGACTTAGTAAAATGTGGCTATGGCTACTTTAGTTTTAAGTGACAAAGGTAGGGTATCTTATTTAATGAAGCCGAGTCTAATATGGTTGATATACAAACTTAAGAATTCTATTTTGTATTGTTGAATGTACAGTGTGATGAGGTCTTGGTTGAGAGGGAAATCAAAGTGAAGGAAAATAATAAGGAGCTACCTGACTAGATAGCCGAAGTTATCAGTGACAGTTTTATGATTAAGACATCTAAATTAGATGATGAAAAATGTAGGTCGGAGTGATCTATACTTGTAAGAAAAAATTCATTTAATTGAATAATCCATCCAGTCCAACAATTTTGTCCTTACAAGTTATGATCATCCTTCCAATGTTTTAAATCCTCCAATTTAAAGTTATTAATCCCCACCCCGTCACTAGGATTTCTACCTTGTCGATACTTCTTTATTATTGGCTTTCAGCTTATTTTCCATCTCATCTAAAACCTAATCATGATATCAAATTCACTCATATAAAATCCAATTATCATATTTTTATATTAACTCTATGTAAGAATCTTCTCGTTTATCACCTCGAGACTAGGGTAGAACAGGGTCATGTTTCATATTTGAGGTCCAGAAGAATAAAAATGTATAAGTATGGTAAGCTAGCACCTAATCCATGAGTAACTGCATTCAACTTTAGGGATATGTTTACAATATAAATCATGTGACAACAATATATGTAGGTAACGGGCCTAAAATTGCATCAACTATATCCAACACTTAAAAATAATTTGATTCCTTTAGAGGTGGAGAAAATGCAAGTAAAAATATAAAACCTTGAAAAAACAAATGTTGGAATTAAGATTCAATTATTTAATAATATTGGTAAAATTCATGGTTAAATATAATTAATTTCTATATTGATTGAATTTCAAACAAAATAAAATTTACACTTAAAAAAAAATTGCCCATTTTTAGATCGGGTATGAAATTATCTAGTTTAAAAAATCAGTATTTTTTATATATTATAAATTGAAACTTTTTAAGAGTGGTCGTTAAAACAACTAATTTAAAAAAGTAACTTTTAAGATCGATTGTCAGTCCGGCCCAATCATAATAAGGACAAACTTTTTAAGCTGGTCGATATAAGATCATATCTAAACCTGATCTAAAAAGTCAATTTCAAATTATCTAAAAGATCTTTTTTCTAGGAATGTTTGCACACTCTTTACTATTTGTCTACTTACGGATCTTTGCTCCTTCAACTGGTATGTAGCCTTAAGTTGAGTAAATTCCTTTTATAAAAGCTACATTTCTGAACATGGACTTTTAAACTTGTTTGTGTCCAATAAAATTTATAAACATGGATTTCTCACCAATTTTTTGTAAACATATAAAATATTTTTATATAAAAAATCATGCTATTCATAAATAGAGAGGTCTCTAGATGTATCCTAAACCCAAAGCTGCAAATATTTGTCATGTGGGTGTTGTTTTGCACGAAGGAGTGAGACAAACAGTGAGCGCCACAATACGTGATAACGTGTAGGATGCCGTTGCCTCAAAGAGTGGGAGTCCTAATTATTGTTGCTGTATTTATTAATCACAACAATAATCTAATTAATTAATTACCAATCAATACGTTTTCTTCTGCCTTCAAAAAACAGTCTCATGTATTAATGAGTTTCTTCATTTATCTTCTCTGGTCTTAATTGTTATACTGGATGGTTCGGCATGATAATTTATTTTTGAGTAAAAAATACTCCAACCACCCCTCTATTTTGAAAACCCATATAGGCCTCCCTTATATTTTGAGACTCTAT
The DNA here is from genome assembly GCA_019022655.1 of Acacia acuminata. NCBI lineage: Eukaryota > Viridiplantae > Streptophyta > Magnoliopsida > Fabales > Fabaceae > Acacia > Acacia acuminata. Next base: position 1,023,308 of record JAFJYI010000164.1, on the reverse strand, counting down.
TTTCATCCACCCAAACCGTTAGTTGACCGTTAAGTTTGACTTTTGAACTTTTGTTTTACCAAAATACCCTATTTTAACATTAGAATTATTTAAAAAATATATATGTATTTGGGCAAAAAAGAAAAAAAAAATTATACCACCAAATTTTTATCCTAATATTTTTTTTTAAACTTTCTAATATGTTAAAATTTATGAATTTTGAGATTATAAAATTTATAATTTTAATTTTTTACCATATTTATTGAAAATTTATTTATTTTTAGTTTCTTAAATGACTAAAAATATATATCAACTATATTATTTTCTATCAAATATAATAAACTATATATATTTGAGAGATTGTATTAGGTCATTTAAATTTAAATTTTGATATTTTTCTACAAACATTTAAAAAACTTACTTAAATTTTTAAAAGTTTGTAATATTTACAAGTTGTCAATTAAAATTTAGAGTAAAATACTCTAACTATCCTTTTATTTTGTCTTAATTACACAGATCTCCCTTCTATTTTATAACATGCGCTTAAGTCTAAACCATTAACTCTGTTAAGAATATTGCAAAAAGATTCTAAAAATATATTTTCAATTGAAATTTATAAAATTTATTTACTCATTTACCCTTAATGCTAAATCCTAAATTTTAATCGATAACTTGTAAATATCACAAACTTTTAAAAATTTAAGTAAGTTTTCTAAATGTTTGTAGAAAAAATATCAAAATTTAAATTTAAATGACTTAATACAATCTCTCAAACATATATTATATTTGATATATATTTTTAGTCATTTAAGAAACTAAAAATAAATAAAATTTTAATAAATATGGTAAAAAAACTACAATTATAAATTTTATAATCTCAAAATTCATAAATTTTTAACATATTAGAAAGTTAAGAAAAAAATATTAGGATAAAAATTTGGTGATATAATTTTTTTTTTTTTTGCCCACATACATATATATATTTTAAATAATTCTAATGTTAAAGTAGGGTATTTTGGTAAAAGAAAAGTTCAAAAGTCAAACTTAACGGTCAACTAACGGTTTGGGTGGATGGAAATATAATCTCAAAATATAAGGGAGGTTTGTGTAACATAATTTTAGTTTTAAGGGAGATCTTTATGAGTTTTCAAAATAGAGGGGAGGTCTCACGTGTAATTAAAGTAAAACAGAGGGGTGATTAGAGTATTTTACTCTTTATTTTTCTAATAAGATTATAGATTTTTTTCCCTCTAAGCACAAATGTCCTATTACTAAAGACAATCCAATTTATAGTATTGTCGAGTGCTAAACGTGGACACATTTCCCAACAGAAATTCCAACTTTAGTTTACCATTTGTGAAAAACTAGTCATTTTCACTTTACCCAATCACGTTGGTAAATTAGGGATGTTAGTATATAGATAAATGTGGACTACAAAGATTGGTGTATTTTGGCTTTCATGGTTAGATTGGTTAGATTGGGTCAAATTGATTACACATTAGTTGTATACAAATTTAATTAAAATAATTATATGCCTATATTATATTAGAATTTTGAATTAATATTTGGATATCTTTTCATTCTGAAAATTTCATTAAGTGGTCCACGTATATATGTGGTCCACATTCGGTCCACTATCTCATTTCTTCTCAACCGCCCACTATCTTATGCACGATTAACTGCCACCTCTTTGATGGGCAGAGGTGGGATTAAGGCGTGCTTATTTATTTATGGTCCCCTAAGTTTGCTTACATTACATACAACATACTACATACAACGTTCAGATATTACACCATCTATAGAGTGAGAGAGAAGGCTTAGAGGAACCAAAACCACGAGTCAATTTCTTCTTCATCTCGAGAACAAATCAATGGTTGGAGGTATATCAGATCCTTATTCTTAATTCCGCATTGATCTAATTACTTATTTAGTTAATTAGCATTATTAGATAGCTATATTTCCAACATATTATACATACAAGAAATAAATATATAATAAGTCTAATTCTCAACATAAAAATACCTGAGTGAATAAAGTTTTCAAGGAAATAAAACACAACTTCAAATGATCTGAAAATATAGTGGCCTTTTTCAAAGGGTCAAAATATTGTTTATTTTCATGTTTTTTTTTTTTTAAAAAAAAAAATTTCAGTCTTTTCCAAAACTCGTCCAATATTCTAAAAACCATTTCAGTTCAACTCAAGCTGCCAACGAGTCTGGCTGAACATCTGATTCTTTAATCATTGATATAAACTGCTATCTTCAAGGATATGGCAAAAATGTGCATTCAGGATGGATTTGAACTATCCAAATTTCTTTATTTATTTTGTAATGAAAATAATTCCTTTTCATGTTAGTAATTATTAAAATTTTAAAAGTGAATGTTTGGATATCAATTATAGGAAATGAAGATGTGCAAACTCAGAATAAAAAGTTGGAGAATTAGAAAGGAGGACCTATATAGAATAATATTTATTAGGAAGAACCGTAAAAATTGTAATTATTTAGAAGGACCATTTACCAAAATATAAATTTAGAAATATTTTTCCCTTGAAAGTGATTTAATTTTTTTTTTCTACCAAAATTACTACTGCCAAAATCATTATTTTTTAATCTTAACTAATATCTACATAATCATATCATTTTATCATTTAATTATTACTCATAAGGTAGATATTAGCTCTATAACCCTTTTATATCATTATTTTTTTTTTTTCTTGATTTACATAATTTTATATAAATCAAGAAAATAAAAGCTCTATCAAAGGAAATTTATCAACCAAAATAAAAAAAATTAAATGCATTTCATATCTTATCATTATATAATTTAATTATTACAGGTAACATAGATATTGGCCCTTTAACCCTTTTATATCATTACCTTTTTTTTTCCTTGATTTATTTGTAAATCAAGGAAAAAAAAAGCTCTATCTAAGAAACTTTATCAACCAAAATAGAAAATTAAACACATTTTTTATCTTATTAAACTAGTTGTGTAGGCTCAAATAAAAAAATAAAACATTACTATATTGTATCAAAAATTGAAATATAATAATGGTTTCATGTCTCATTGACAATGGAAGGTACACTCGTGTTGAACATGATCCTATTATTATTTTATATATATATATATATATATATATAAACATTTCTTCAATGTTTATAATAAATTATAAATTTTTTTGAGTTTTTCCTAAGATTATATATTTTTTCAATTAAAATTTGTGTCAATTTTAAAAATAAAATTATAATTTTGACAAAATTGAAAGATGTTTGTGTTATTTTTTCTATAAATATCTATGATGAGAGAAATTGTGTTTAATTTAATTAAATTTAGAAGTTCATATTAGTTTTAAATATAGAATGTGAGAGAAAATGTAGGAGGTTTGATTAGGGACACTTTAGTATTTTTAAATTTTTATTTTGTTCATTGGTTCTTCTAAATAATTACAACTTTTATGGTCCCTTCTCAATAAATATTATCTCATGTAGAAGTCCTTGATTTTAATTTTCCCTAAAAAGTTCAGTTTAACCAAAGTAGGCCATTGGTATTGAAAACTGGGCTTTGATAAGCAAAACCCAATTTCACAAAAGTAGCCTAACAAACGTTTAATGAAAACTAGATTTGGGCCTCCAAAAACATGAAGCAAAATTAATTACTCCCCTTGTACCAATTTTTTTTTTTTTTTTTTTTAAATTACTCCCTCCTATCCTACATAAGGCCAATTCACCTAATTTGATTAAATAAGAAAAAAAAAAAAATAGTTAAGGTAGTATAACATTTTTTCCCAAAAAAAAGATCCTATAACCATTTTTTCATAATCCCCTCAATAAGGATACATTAAAAAAATTGATAAATATAGAAAATAGATTTTACATTTAAGATTAAAATCAACTCTAAAATTAGATCATATATTAAATGCGGAAGGGAGTATTATATTAGGAAGATTTGAACCCTAATCATTGTAAAGACCCAGCCCTACTTTTATCATTTGAACTAGTTTCACAACATCCTTGTCCTCAAGGTTAGGATAATAGAAGAAGCTCTGAATTACAGAAACATGACATCTAAGAAGAAAGAACTTTTGTTGAAATATTTGGACATCTAAGAAGACTTAAGGTTAACCTTAACAGGGATGCCCATATAGAAAAGATGCCAGCTAAAGTGAGATGCAGAAAAAGAAAACATCCACAGTATCACAATCTAATATTAATTTCATTCACTGTAAGATTATTTGATAGGTTGACCAACAGATCAAGGAACTTGTCTATATGATCCATAAAAGTAGTAAAAAATCATCTAACAATATTGATTTAAGTGGAACCAACAGAATTATTATGTAATATAGAGGGGAAGAAATTCAACATTTCTGGTCAAGGGATCTCATATAGGTAAGCGTATATGATCCATAAAAGTGGTAAAAAATCATCTAACAACATTGATTTAAGTGGAACAGTAATACATAATCAGAATTAATATGTAATATAGAGGGGAAGAAACTCAACTTTTCTGGTCAAGGAATCTCATATAGGAAGGCAGAGTCAGGGCTACCTTTCTAATATGCTCAAGTAAGCGTTTCTGGCACATTGTGTCATTTTTTTCCAGCAACAACATGATTGCGTTGTCTCCAGCCATAGCCTTTGCCTATACACAATAAAAGTCATGGTGGAGGAAGATTTAAATTTGTAAAACTGGTTGAATCTACATTACATAAAATTTGAAAAGTAAACGTTTGCTTGAATTTCATGCCTCATGTAATTCTTTCACTTTATAATAAATTAATTCAATATAATTTAGATTGCAACATACATTTGTATACTTGCAAGCTTCAATATCAAAATTAGAAATTTACACACTTCATATTTTTGTTTTAATAGAATTAAAAAGATTATTTCGCCATAAATTATCCTACCATTATTTACAAATGGTAAATACAGCTTGACTCGGTAATTTTACATGGATAAACGGTTTCAATGAACAATAATTTCCAATTTTCATTTCGGCCCAGGTACGATAAAATCGATTTACCTTAATTGGACATGCTACCTTAATTGGACAACAAACTTACACATAAAAGGAAAAAAAAAATTTTTTTTTAATCCTAAACTTTTTTGAAAACCAATGACCTTTTTTTTGACTTTTAAGAAAAAAAAGGACTAGGACACACTATGACTTAAAAATCCAAAAAATGCCCCAAGATTTAGCAGCAACACGATTGCAGGGATATATATCCACCATAAACGGTTTCAATGAACAATAAATTTTTAATTTTCAGTTTTTGCCCAGGTATTTTAAAATATTTATCTTGAACCGTAAAAAGGATTTTCAAAAAACTATCATCTAGCATTTTTTTTTTTCATTAAGAAAGTTTCAAAAAAATCTGCGCTTACAACAAATCATCCAAATACATGTGGCAGTGAATCTTTATACTTGGGCTTGGTGGGGTGCGCCAGGCCCGTGCAGTAGTGCAACACATGGGCGACGCGCGAGGGACCCAGTAGCAAGCTACTGTAGCGGACCCTCCCCTTAAAAAATTTATTTAATATCATGTGAGCCGATGGCCCACGTATCAGATATTAAACTGATAAGAACAGATACTACACTTGATCTTAGCCAAAAGGCCGAGAAAGGTATGCTTTGGAACATTACACAGCTTGGCTTTTATACTTGCTCTATGCGCTTCCGTTTCTTTGCCTGCCCGATGTGGGACTCTTCCCTCCTTGGCAGCTGAAACTATGCATTATAAAACGGACTATTTTCCAGATCTTTTGTTCCACATACACAGTCCTCATAAATCCCCATCACTATAAGGAATAATCATGTAATATAACAGGAAAACAGGAAAGTGTAGAAGAGGTTGCTTAAAAACCAGGTTCATCAGAAACAAAAGGCGGTGGAAGGTAAACCACATTTAAGTATTATCCTTGCAAGCTTCAATATCAAAGAGAGTCGTATGTCGTTCATACCAAACCACATGGCATGAAGAACATGCAAGAAGGCTGGCTGTTGATCTGTCCCACTGGTAAGAAATTAATCACAAGTTTAACACATTATAGGTATTGAAACTTCAATCAGCTTCAAGGTCATCAGTACAGAAAAGACATATAAGAAATGATCATACTTATATCAAGTTCTCCAATTACATATAACCACATATCTTATTTTTTTCTGGAGTTTATAATTACACAATATGAATTACAAAATAGGACACATGACTATATGTAATTAGAGAACTTGAAGAAGTGGGTATATAAGAAATTTGACTTGAGTATTTTCCTATAAGAGAATAAATCAGTATGGAGTGTTCGTTACAGGATGAAATTAAGATAATGAAGACCAAGGGTAGCATGGGGCTGGCCGGTGGCTGGGGGAATGGCGGGGCATCTTGACTCTTGGTCAACACTTTATATTCAATTCAATATAAGCGGCCGCCACATAAATAATTAATAATTAATTCACTCAACAATATCCATCCAAATCCCACTGGTAGGAACCAGTTATGGTGGCACCATCGATCTATAGCTCATCTGGATTGTATAGATGAGATCTGGATGATCCAGATTTGATATTTTTTTCTTAATTTTTCCTAGGAAAGTATTTTAATGCTAAAATAAAATAATTTTTTAACTAATAATTTTTTAAAAAATAATTTTTTTCATTTAAAAAATATTAACTATAGACGGTCCAGATCTCATTTACATAGTCCAGATGAGCTAGGTTGATGGTGTGTCTACCACTCCTCATTTATAAGTCCTTTTAACCAAAAAAAAAAATTGGGCCCTATTTATAAGTCCTTTTATCTCATTTAAAGATAAAAGTTAAAAGGTCCCTATAATCATGACCTACCTCTTTTGGTATGCTATTTAGGTTGATGGTGTCTACATTGGATAAGCACCAGACAAATAAGAGAAGGGGCCCACACATCCTCCAAATTTTATCTCCAAATGTTTGAAAAATTTTCAGAAGAAAGCTTAACATCTCTCGTCTTTATATACTAATATATAAACGGATCATTCAGTGACAACCCATCTCTCATCCCATCAATCTCTGTTGAAAGCTATGGCAGCAATGTTTCGTATGTGCGTCCTTCTCATACTCATCTCCCCTGCTTTGGCCGTACTGTGCAACCCGGCCGACAAGAAGTACCTCCTCCAATTCAAGCAGGACCTCAACAACCCTTACATGCTTGTCTCTTGGAACCTGGACACTGATTGCTGCTACTGGAACGCCGTTAAATGTGACCGCAAAACCCACCGTATCATCTCCCTCACCATTCTATATTCCGGCCCCTTCACCAACTTCTCCTTTCAAATCCCTCCTTCTATCGCCAACCTTTCTTCCCTCCGTACCCTCATCCTCCATAAACTCCCCAACCTCGCCGGCCACCTCCCTCCTGCCATTGCCAACCTCACCTCCCTCACTTACCTCACTATCAGCTGGACCAATGTCTCCGGCCCCGTACCTGACTTCCTCTCCCAGCTCAAAAACCTTCAATTCTTAGACCTCTCCTTCAACAACCTTACCGGCTCTATTCCTAGCTCTCTTTCTCAGCTTCCTAATCTCATCTCTCTTCGCTTGGACCGCAACAAACTCACCGGCCCAATTCCAGACTCCTTCGGATCCTTCAACTCCTCCCCTTCCCTCTTCCTGTCCCACAACCAGCTTTCTGGTACAATCCCGGCGTCCCTTGCCAACCAAGATCCGATGAGGATAGAGTTGCAAAGGAACAGGCTGGAAGGTGATGCTTACATGCTTTTCGGGCCCAACAAGACAACCCAGATGGTGGACTTATCGAGAAATTTGCTGGCGTTTGATATCAGCAAGGTGGAGTTCCCCACAAGCTTGATATCGTTGGACCTGAATCATAACATGATATATGGCAAGCTTCCTGAAGGATTGAAGGCGGTGGATTTCTTACAGATGTTCAATGTGAGTTATAATAGGATGTGTGGTGAAATTCCTCAGGGTGGAAGGTTGCAGAGGTTTGATGTGTCTTCCTTTTCTCATAACAAGTGCCTCTGTGGATCTCCGCTGCCTGACTGCAAATGATATTAGATTAATTAACCCATAACGTGAAAGCACGAACGAGTGAAGAGTGATTGCAGCTCATTTAATTTGCTTTCCACCATCAAAATAAACATCGTTTAAATGATGCATTTATAACCGAATGTGTTGTTGTGGCCAGCATAGGAAGCATGTAATAAATGTTTTTGTATAAGGATTTTTTGTTGTTGCTCAGAGTATAAGGATTCACTCCCTTAATTCCTTTATAAATAACCTCATATCAAATCAACATCTACAACCTCACTCATATCATCACTCAAGAGATATAATCACAATGGATTATGATATATCATTATCAATTTACAAGTTGTCAAGACAATTTTTTCCAATCTTATAAATCAACACCAATTTATATAACATTATGTCATTGGTCATCTATATATAATTGAATACTATTCTACCAAGCCATTTTCTCAAAAAACGGCTCACTTACTGGCTTCTGTCTAAAAGCACAGCTCACAAGAGACAAATATAATACTCCAAAAGCACTTATTTTAATGAATCTCAATGCCTACCCTTTGATGACCAAGATACAAAAAAGTGTAGAAGCAATATAGTTTTGGAATGCTTTTGATGGAAATGGCAAGTTAAAGAAGGAATTTGAATCAAGATGCAGAACATTTAAGCCAAGCTTATTTTCCTTTATAGATTTATAACCAATTCGATTAAGAGAAAGTGATATAAATGGAATATTTAAGAGGGGAGGAAAAGAATTTGGCAGAGAAAATATTTATAGTAGTACTTTGGTGTACATACAACTGAAGCCTTGATGAATACAGTAATAGAAATGTTAGAAACCCATGATATTGAAAGTCTTGAAATGCCTCCCAAACTTTCTCTGTATCCTAATCAAAGGGTTGTGATGGATGACAGTTCCAACTCTGGCAGATCAACATCTACTATTTCTTCACATTCTCATGGAAGTCTAAGTTAGTTTGCAAGTGATAATGGGAAATAAATAATTAAATTAGTAGTCGAAATTAGTCAAAAGCAAGTGTGTATATATATATATTTTTAAAGTTTAGTTCATTAGTTTGTATTTGATAGCAACATTGTTTTATGGGGTTTAAACTTCTCATGTTGCATGAGAAGAAGAAGATTCCTACACACACATGAAATAGTGAGACCCACACACACACACACACACACACACATATATATTGCTAATTATATATATATATGTGGGTCCCACCATTTTATGTGTGTGTGACATGAGAAAACATTTCTCCTACACCATGAGAAGTGTTTTTCTCTTGTTTTATTAAGTATCCTGATTTGGGCGGTGCTCATGACGCGCTACGGAACCTCCACCGTGCCGGGGGACCAAGCAGGGCATAGCTAGCGGCATAGGAGCCGACTCGGCGTCAGCAGCTTGAATGACTCTTTCTTCGAGCCCTGCTTCTCCATTCCCCCTCTCGCTGTTCATTCTACCGGCTGAGAGGTACTGCCCAAGGAAAGGAAAAGGTTACTTCCGGATCAGGAATAATAAATAAAATTGAAACAAGATAAAATCTTATATCAAAATGTGGCTGATAAAGCAAGCTAAGCTTCACACGGCCGAGGAAGCCAAAAAACCCTCTCACGGTTGAAGGCTCCGCAAGTGTATATAATAAAATAGAGTGAAAGGGTCCACCCCGAAAGGGGGTACTAACTAACAGCTGAGTCCTCTCCGAACCGCAGGAGATAGTTGCCCATCATACGGCTCACCAACTGCACTTGCCTCTATGGGAGACTCGCTCCGGGCCAGCTCAGAACTTAGCGATGACGGAGGATGAAAATGAAATTCTGGATTGCAGCAATTATCCCACATTCCATTCTTTGGGGGTAGTTGGATCAGAGCGGGAAAGAGGAGCCCTATCAAATTAAACAACACCTCACCAAGAAGGCAGTACAAAAAAAAAAAAAAATGAAGACTATTTTAAAAACTATCTCGATTGCCTGTAGTAGCCCTGTCTCAACACTTTCTGCGCCAAAGATCGTCCTCCGAGATGATTCCCACATATCCATTCGTGGACTTCCCTGAGCACGTAATCTGCCTCGCTTGGGCGTAGGCATCGGAGATATGGAAGGCTGAATGACCTCTTGTAGAGCACATCTCCCATGAGCTTGTTAATGGTACCTGGGCACCTCTTGCTAGCTGTTCTACTGCCATCTTTGATGGTGAAACAATCAGTCATTTAGTGATCGAGAAATATAAGACTTTGTGCACACCTGAGAACTGTCATTGCGTGGTCAAGAGACGACCGTGGTGCGTGAGAGGTATTTCCCGAGCTGTCGAACTGTGGCGCTGGAGTAACCGCCTCGTTTAGACCGGATTATAGAGGATCAGATCTAAAAAGTATAATCGGTGACAGTTATGTAAATATAAAAACTTTTTAGACCGAATTATACAGCATTAGGTCTAAAAAGTATGACTGACTGCAATTTTATAAATATAAAGAATACTTTTAAGACTGGATTATTGAAGATCCGGTCTAAAAAGTATGACTAGTGGCAACTTCATAAATATGAAGAACACTTTTAAGACTGGATTATAGAAGATCCTATCTAAAAATAACTTTTAGGACCGGATCATAAAGGATCCAACCTATAAAATAACAGTCTAGTACTTTTAGGACCGGTTGTTACAAACGATCGGTCTTAAAAGTTAAAAAAAGGCCAAAGTAGCTGAACCCTGTTAAGTCCGTGAGTGCCTGTCTTCTTGGTGATATAGTTTTTTAGATAAACAAGTGTCCCAAGCACACAGTCAAATCCTCAGCAAGAATAATGCCATCCTCTTTCTCAAACCTACTTGCGATCTTCGAAGTCATCCCAAGAGCCACACACTCAAATCCTTAGCAACGTTGGCGGTGAGATGCTTCAAGGATTTTGTGATGGCGTTGACTCAAATCCTCAACAATGGTAGGAGCCTAGTGCTTCGAGGATTCTGGATGACGACGGCGTAACATCCCAATTTTCTAAAAACATTTATAAAATAGTTTGATCGAGTTGAGTTTCGGAAGTATTTAAATTGAAAAGTAACTGATAAACATTCACTGTAATGTATATGTTTGCTTTAAAACAGAGGTACAAAAATTTCGAACAACTAGTAATGTTAAGTACATATCAAAAGAAATTTTCTCTAGCCTTGTCCTCATGCTCGCGCTTACCCTTGTCTTCAATCCCGTTCACTCCGGATCCCGAAGCTATGGTAAGAGCCGAAGTTCAATGCCCATTGAACCTCGTAGCACGGTTAACCTCATTCTTATGTAACGCTTATGTATTACGATATTCATGACATTACAAAGAATAATCACATATGAAAGACAATAACAGAACACGCCACTCGTATATGAATGTTATTCTAGTTTGCACTATTCACCAATGCCACGATGTACATTCGTGTCCTCGCCGCTAGGAAAACTCAACGGTATTATCGTAACCATAACCTGTATAGCTGAATGTGTATGAAAAACCTTAAGACGAGTCTTAGTCTATGAACACATTTATCACATATAAGTATACAATAACCATTAGAGTTAGTGTTACGGTAAGACGCGTCCGTACCTTCGTCGGTGATCGTGGTACGTACGTCGGTCGGAAAGCGATCTCAGATATCCTATGAGGGTAATATCGCATTTATTAATTCACAAACAATATCCTAATAGATATTCTAGTCATAAATGACCACTTTACCCCTAGTGTATTTATTTTTCAATTATTTTCCCTTAATTTTCGGAAAAAACGCTGTTTGACAGCCTTTGGACTGATTTTTCGCCTAACTTTGAAAAATCAGAATTAAATCTACAAAAATCAAAACGGGATCTGTAATATTCCCCGGACTCCTTAGGATGTCTATTTTTATGTAAAAATACTCATTTCTGCCCAGAACTTCTGAGTCATTCCCAGGTTTAAGGTTTTCAGCCTCTGCCCAGAATTTTCCAGAATTTCGTAGCCTATTTTGCAGAATTTTTATCTCATAACTCAGAGTCATTTTAATAAGTTCTTGGCATTTTTGAAAAGCCCTATATGTCTACTTTACCCATGAATTTTCTCATAATTTGTAACTTCATTTTCAACATGAAATATTGGCATTTTTATCACTGACTCCGAAAATCGCCTATCCGAAGGATTTCGCCAGAACTTCGTTACTTCGGTGTCTTACTCTCAAAATTTTTGCTATATGACCTACTTCATTAATTTTTTGTTTTAAACTCATTTTTGAACTCAGAAAACATGAATTCTAACTATTCCTAGGAAATCAAAGATTAAAACAACAATTAATCTAAAAACTCAAAAGCTAGATATCAAGAATTTACCTAGAACTTTGCTCCTTCTTTCCCAAAGCCTCTCCCTCTCACTTTCTCTCTATATTTTAGATGTTGTTGCTTTGTGAATTGGTGAGGATTTATGAATGCACTACCCCCTATTTATAGAAACTCTTGGGTTAACTACCTAGCAACTTCAAATCACTTTTAACCCTTGGATTTAATCTTAACAAAGAAGTTTTAATCCCTCCCATACACCTATGAACCATCCTCCCCCTTTCTCTCTTCTCTTCATCTTTTTCCCATCCCCAAATGCCAATTTAGTTAGGTACAAGTTGGTGTTTTTATTCAAGATCCATTTCCACTTTTTAAATCTCCATTTTATGGCTTAATTAAAGGTCTTTTTTGAACTCTTAAATCACTTAAATATGAATCTAAAAAGTTTATAAAAATCACTTTGGAGACAACTATGTTCAAGCTTACACTACGCTTGTTCATAATATCTACTTATATTTGTTCTATGATCAAAGGTTTTTAAGATACGATTTATTTTCTATCGGTTCTCATTTACTTATATCTTGAATTAATCCCAATGGTTTTTATCTTACCCTTTATTAATTACCCATTAATTACCTAAGCTTACATCATTTTTTTACCACAAAAGTCCTATATAAAGGACTCTTATCCTCTTCCAACTTTTAATGCTTGCATGTGCTCTTATCCTGCATGTGTTATATGTTTAATATTAATTTAATCCCACTTGCTTCTTCCTCTTTTATTTGGACCGAAACTCACTCTTCAATTAGCCTAGAATTTGTGTTTCATTTACCTTACATTATCATGAAGCAAGAGTTCTCATTGGTTGTTAAATTCTCACTTGGATTATGCTTTATGAAATTCATTTTAAAGCCTTTAGATTAGCTTTATAATATTTAATCTAAGCCTTTGATGTTGGGTTGGAGAAAAATCTAAACACTATTAGTGATATTTGTTAATGATTTAGGATTAAGGATTAATACAATTTTCTTAACTCTTTAATTAGTAATTTTCGTCACTTTTATTAGTTAAAGGAAGAATTAATTAATCTTTGGTAAATGTTGCTAATATAGTGTTTTAGGGGTTATTAGGCCTAATTGCCAAAATTTGACAAGTTTCTAAATTAATTTTGATGATTAAAAACTCCTTGTATGCTAATCTTAACTTTTAAATATCATTTGGGTCTTAATTTAATTGATATTTCCTTAATCATGACCTTTTTAAATTAATTATTAATTAATTTCGAAAATTACTAAAATATCACAATTATTGCAAATTTAATTGCTTAATAATTGTTGCTAATTTTCTCTAATTGATTTAGGCATTTAGATGACATTTAATCACCTTTACGACATAAATAAGACTTATACTTAATTATGTTAATCTTAGGGTATTTTATGATCCATAATTCAAACTAGAAATTTTGGGTCTTTGTTTAATTAGTTCCTAGGAAAAATTGCCTAAGAAAATAAAGCAAAAAACCTACAAGAATTTAGAGGTAACGTACTCTCTTATTTTAATAAGTATTATTTCCCAAAATATTGTATTAAATAGAAGTAGGGATTTCACGGGTATTATAGACAGACTCCTTCCTCTTTGATCTACGGCTCCTCCCATGCCGCCTTCGCATAGATTCGGCTTAAACTCAAACCCAGATCTCTTCCTGTATAAGTCCTGTTTGTTCCTACCTTAAACCGCTCCCGCCGTCGATCCGGACTTCGATTTTGGTTCCTTGAAACTTTGCCAAGACCGACAAGAGGATCTTGCTCGATTTGGTTAATTGAAGCTTGTGATTTTTTTTGTAAATCTGGATTTCGATTTCACCTATGATTTTATATTCATTCAAATTCGATTTCCATGGTGAAGGGTTTGTATTCATCTTTTTGTTTTTTTTTTCTTGGTGTTGCTTCCAATCTTCTCTTCATTCTTTGTTGCTAGAGGGACATTCAAAATATTGCCAGATCTGGTGATGATTTGGGACCGCTTGTTTCATTTGGATTTGTTATTATTATTTTGAAACATTTTAAGACCAGATATTTTAAAAGTCAGGGCTAAAAACAATTTTTTTCAGAGCGGTCGCTCATCCGGTCTTAAAAGTAACATACTTTTAGACCATCTTATTGAAGACGGGTTCTAGATCCGATCTTACGAGTTGTTTTTAATCTGATCTTAAAAGGTTTTTTTAGTACCGGTGACGGATGCTTCTTTTATTATGTATCCTGATCTAGGTTGTGCTTTAATAATATAGCATCTCACTTTCATTATTTATCATGTCGTAAAGATATGTTTAAGGTTGCACTTAGGTTGTATAATTTTAATTATAAATTAGTCAATTTGATCTACTAACTGATTGCTTAATCCTTTTCATTGATAACGCTACCTAATGTTACTCTCAGAAATTAACTTTCGCTGCCCTGCATTAACCAATGATAAAACTACATGATATTAACTCAAAATTCAGTGACCACAGCTAGGTCAAAAGAAGTACTAAATAAATACAATTTCTTTAACATTTAATTACATTAGGCTTATTTTCAATAATTAATTCTGTCCAACAAACTTTTCAATTCCTTTAATTTCTACTTTTGTTTTCCAAAAGAGTTCTTTTAAAATCTGCTGTTAACTAGACAAGAATGATCTTATTATCCAAAATCATTGTATACAATAGAACTAATAAAATCTTTTAAAGTTCTAATCCTACACTACTACAAAAAACAAATGGCTTTTACTTCCTCA
Source organism: Acacia acuminata (assembly GCA_019022655.1). Taxonomy (NCBI): domain Eukaryota; kingdom Viridiplantae; phylum Streptophyta; class Magnoliopsida; order Fabales; family Fabaceae; genus Acacia; species Acacia acuminata. Next base: position 1,008,246 of record JAFJYI010000164.1, on the reverse strand, counting down.
TAGATGTCCCTTTTTTGAAAAAAGGAAGTAAAAAATAAAGACGGTGGTATTTTTGTAATTATATGGAGGATTTTGGTGTCTTGATTTTGAAAAAAGATTGGCATCCTATGTTAAAAATTGGAAGCCTAAACAAGGGATTTTTGGTATCCTAATTTTAATTTAGGACTTCAAAAGTGAACTTTGACGCCACTTTTGACAACAAAATTAGTATTTTTGGCATCCTACAATATTGTTAGGATGCCAAAGTTAATATTTTTAGCGTCCTATAATGGATTCAGATGCTAAAGTTAGTTTTTTTAGCGTCCTAAAATGAGTTTTGGATGCCAAAGTCGTTTGAAAATCTCATCCCCGTGACCTTTTTTTTTTTTTTTTTTTTGTCAAACCCCTCATTTCAAACTCCCACCCATCCCATCATTTACATCCCATAACTCCTTTCTTGGTTTTAGCTTAGATACGTCAACTTCTTAGTTTTCATTCTCTCATTTCATCTTTATTGCCTTCGTCTTCACATGTATTTTCATTTCATCACTTCATTCTCTTAGTCTTTTCCACTGCTCCTCCTCGTCGAACATGTGGAGTAGCAAATTTGGTCGCCTTCGTCGCCGTCGCATTGATCTGGTCTCACTATTTCCTCCCTTGGTTTTCCCAACGTGGCAAGAGCTATTGTCCTCACCGAATTTGATCACCCTCGCCATGGATATTAAGGTTCTAGATCTGCCTCTCAGACCGCCGACCAACTCCTCTGAAATTCCTCCCTCGCCGAGAACGGAAGCAACCTACGTGGCTAAGTCTGATTCCTCCCTTCACTATTGTTTTGATCTGTTTTTTTTCTCTCTCTAGTTTTACTGTGATTTGTTTTTCCTTTTCTTCTGATTGATCTGGAATTTTGGATATGTTAGTTCGATTCTTACTTTATGCTCCTCCCTCTCTCCCTTTCGTGTATCTGCATATGCTAATTTTTGGATCTAAACAAATGCTCTTTTGTTTTGGATTTGAACCGAATGCTTTGTTGTTTTTCTGGGGAATATTTGGTCACAAATTTTTGAAACTACTATGTGGGCAACCTAAAGATGCTCACAAACGGTGTTAAGGCCTAAGGTTTGGGGGCTTTTTTTTTCTTTTCTTTTTTTAAAAAGGCCATATGTCATCCTAAAAATTTTAGGACGCCATAAGTATTAAATTAACATCCTAAAATATTTGGGATGCCCTAACTCTTGACTTATCACACCTCTTGGATAAGCGTCCCCCAAAAAAGGACGTAAAAGGGGCTAAAAAAGGACGTTAAAAGACCTTTCTTAGTAGTGCTAGGAGATAAACCAAGTCATATGAAATCTTACGCATATTGTGCAATCAACACCTATGCTATTCAAAGAGATGATCTTTCAATATAAATAATTCCTCAATAGTTTCCATTTAAAAACGTGCACTCTACGTGGGGACCTTTAATTTTGAAATAAAATATTTATTATTACATGGTAGATTATGAGCTTGAAAGGAGATTAGCCTTAATTTACACATAACACACATAATTACTAATAAGCAAAACAAGATGCTGAATTATAAAGGCAAAACCTGAACCACAAACAATAACAAAATATTGCCATCTAATACAAATCGAGACAAGCTAAAACTTCCAAAAGGTACTAGCTTTGATGACCTCCTTTTTTTCAATTGCAAGATGTTAATTTCCATTACTTGTTCCCTTACAAATAATGCTATGAGAATGTATAGAAACAATGGATGTTGTTTCATCAGAGCTGGATGTGTCATCCACTAAAACTATCTCATTGAGATATATAAAGAGAGGGCTTTGGAGGCATTTCAAGACTTGAAACATCATTTTGTTCTAACATTTCTATTAATTTGTTTATTGAAGGACGATCAACAGGTTTTAGCTGAATGCCCTAGAGTGCTTCTATGAATGTCTTCTTTACTAAATCCTTTTCTTCTTCAATCAAATCTTCCATTTATTTAGCTTTATTATCTTGAAATTGGTCATAAATCCATAAGGGATAGTATAGTTGGCTTGAATGTTTTGCATGCAAATTCAAATTCCTTGTTTGGCTTGCCATTTCCGTCAAAAGCATCCCAAAACTATAAACATCAACCTTTCCAATATCCATTGTTCCTCTCACTAGAGTCAAAATGGCAATAGTACCATCGATTGTATATAAATGTGCCAGTCCAAAACTAAAATTTTTGTAGTGAAGTTTTCATCGAGAAGAATGTTATGAGTCTTGGTATCAAAATACAATGTTTGCATCTCACATCCATGATTAAGGTAAGCAATCCCATGAGCCATGAGCTACTCCTAAAGATATCTCATATACCTGTCGATAACTCAAGGATGTGTTTTCCTCTTTAGGAAAAAAATATATATATATATATATATATATTTCTCTAAAGATCCATGGAACATAAATTCATAGATAAAAGCATGTTTTAATTTGTTCCTTCCACACAATGACCCAACAAAATGTACCACAGTGAAATTGTGTATCCTTCCCATAGTTTCCACCTCTCTCATAAAATCTTGACCTTACTATTCACTCCCTGTGACCACCAAAGACACAGATACAATGCCCCTTTGGTTAGCGGTAGAAGCTGGTTTTTCAACATGATTTACGGTTTACGAGGTAAGTATGTGAGATGAGTTATATCTCAACTTACGTGAACAAGCTTTTCTAACGCCAACTCAAACAGGTACATAGTAGGAAGGGCTATATGCAGCTTCGTTGCATGGCTTCACCGTTTACGCAGAGTATGGAAGCCCCCCACTCAAAAGAAGTTGGCCGCTCCAAAGAAGGTGCCTACCTAGTCCAAGCTCGTTAATCAGTCCAAGCCCCCCACTTTTAAGACCCCCACTTAGTTCAATAAGAGGCATCATCCTACCTTAAGATCAATCTAGGAAGAAGTCTTCCTTACAGAATAAGACCGTTGGTCAATCTACCTGGAAATCCCTCTAAGAGTTCACTAACTGACAAGTGCTTTGCTTCAGACCTATTTCCAATTATCACATTTAAGAAAGAGGTTTTTGACCAACCAAACCAAGTGGAAGCTATAAACGAAGAGCTTGATTCTGAGGTCTTGAACAAGGACATCGAAATTCAAGCTCTGTCAACTTTTTTATAAGGTATTTCTTCAACTGTAACTGAATAGATGGCTGCTTAGAACTTTAATTACATTTTGATATGTTGATTTTGACATTTCTGACACCTATACCATAATTACCTTATCCCCTGCAGCCTCCTAAGACAAGATCAAGTTCATCCGCCCTAACCAAATCAATAATCAGTGTGATGACATAAGGAAGATGCCAAGTAACAGCATACGAGGGGGATGAATTCATGAAGAGGTCGCCAAATAGAAGTGACACTTACTTCTTTGTGTCTTATGTTTAAGGGTGGGAACATCATTAACTCTGTTTAAATTAGTTTTTATTTATTTTGTAATTGTCTTGATGATGTGGTTTATTATTGTACTTAGGAACCACTGGATGCTCATAATCTTAAATCCAATGCTCAAAAGGATTTGGTACAATGACTTTATGAGCGGGGATCCAAACATGAGACTATACATGCAGGAGATATTCAATCAGTAAGTTATTCATTCATCATATTTTATAATTCAGTTTATCTTACATGTTTGATATTCAATCGGTAAGTTATTCATTCATTATATTTTATAATTCAGTTTATCTTACATGTTTCTGTATATTTAATTTTATATTGTATCTTCTTAGAGCGGTCTACACTTACCGCACTCAAAATGGTCTTGAGTGAAATAAAAACAAGCTCACTAATGGCCAGTACAATAAACTATTCCAATGATCGTAATGCGAAGGTATATATATATTATTCATCAATGACTATAATATTAAATTGAAACATATATATAGTTTATATACATGACTGACTAACAAATTTTTCTTCTTATTTCTTTATAATGCCCAAAGCAACTGAAGATGAGCAATGATTATGGCTACTGCGCGATGCAATACATGAAAGACATAATCACACACAATTTTAAAAATATTCATTTAGATAAGGTATATTATGTGCTCAGTTCGTTCATATATTCATCCGGCTATCTATATGATACAATATCTAACTTCAATCTATTGTTTCCTTTTGCACACAGTATTTTAATGAATCTTGCATGATATTTAGCAACTCACAAATGGAAGAAATGGCTAAAGAGTTGGCAGCAGTTGTACATTTATGGATAATAATGATTTGTTTGTTTTAAAGTTTTGGTTTTAATAGTGTATACATGTACATGAACGACTGTATATATATTCTGATTTATTGCATTGTTTTGTATATGAATGAATGCAAATATATATTATGATTCGTTTTGTACAAATGCATATACAAAGGGGATATCGAAAGCACACCCCCCCCCCAAAATTTTTTTTAGCTTTGATAAATCACGATTGTTATCTAACAATTGCTATTTATGTCGACCATATATAATGGTTGTTAAGATAACCATTATATATGTTTAACATATATAACAGTTGTTAAAGCAGAACTATTATATATAATACAAGCATTATCATGATTATGACGGTTCAGAACCGTGATGTATGACAGTTAATAATTATCATATATCACGATTTATGTAGTAGTGATTACATATGCAGTAATTATGTTATGTACAACACATGTTTACAAGTTGCATTGATATCACATTCACAACAATTAATTATTGCCAACTAACACCTCCACATATATCACAATGTTCTACCTGCAATGGGAATGAACACAACAATGCCTAGATAGTATATAGGATGTGAAGAGCACCAAGTAGAGTGATTTTTTTTATAACTATTAGTTATGTTTTTTTATTTCTCTCACAATCCATATTATTATGTCCATTACATATTCCTGTGAGTTGCAAAAAAAAAATGTGAAGAGCATGATATAATATGTAACTCAGTGTAATTGAAATAGGGGATAAATATAGTTGGTGGTTGCAGATACAAGAAAGCCTTCATTCTACAGGTATAGTTATGATATTAATGTTGTGCTTGTTGCCTTCAATCTATGTGATTGTTGTAGTTATTGTATGCGATTTTTGTCTATGAAATTCATTATGGTTGGGATTGCAAAATTTATTATTATGACAACAATGCAATTTTATTGTATCATTCACATAACGATAAGTTTTGCAAATCCAATCTTCACTAATTTCATGGATAAAAGTTTAGATACACGTATATTAATTGAATCTCGTTTGACAAGCTTTTGTTTTTTTTTAGATACCCCCTTCTTGAAAGGACTTAGATCATTATTGAGTGTTAGGTGAGCTAGAGTATCGATTGTAATTTTAACTCTGATGTGTGGGAGGTGTCGATGCATGGTTCGTATCGCAAGCCATCCTTATAGTTGAATGTAGCAACCCTTGGATTGGGTGCTAAGTTTACTATTCTTAGACATATTTGCTCTTTGAGACTTCAAATAGAATATGGCTTTAGCTACCTCAATTCTAGGCAATAAAGGTGGGGTATCTTATTTAGTGAAGCTGAGTCTAACATGATTGATATATAGACTTGAGAATTCTATTTTGTGTGGTTTAATATGCTAGTGTGATGAGGTCTTGGTTTAGAGAGAAATCAAAGTGAAAGCCAATAATAAGGAGCTACCCGACTAGATGGCCAAAGTTATTAGTGGCGGTCTATTAAGACATCTAAATTAAATGATGAAAAATGTAGGCTAGATGATCTATGTTTGTAAGGAAAAATTAGTTCAACTGGATTATCCATCTAGTCCAACAACTTTGTCCTTACAAGTTATGATCATCCAGCCATTGTTTTTCATCCTCCATTTTAGTGTTATTAATCTTTACCCCGTCGCTAGGATTTCCACCTAGTGTGCTACTTCTTTATTATTGTCTTTTAGCTTGTTTTCCATCTCATAAAAACCTAATCACAATATCAAATTCACTCATATAAAATTAAATTGTCATATTTGTAAATTAAGTCTAGGATACTCGAGTTCATTAAACAAGAATATTCTCTTTTATCACTTGAGATTGGTGTAGGGAAGAGCCATATTTCACATTTGAGGTCGTGGTCCAAAAGAATCAAAATGTATAGGTATGACAACTTAGCAACCAATCCATGAGTGATGCATTCAATTTTAGGGATACTCACAATATGAATCATGCATTAATAGTATGCAGATGACAAACCTAGAATTGCATCAACTAATTTGATTCCTTAAGAGGTAGGGATAATGCATGCAAAAAAAGTAAATCTCGAAAAAACAAATGTTGGAATTAAGATTTAATTACCTTATAATATTGGTAACATTCATAGTTAGTAAAATTATTTTCTATATTGATTATTTAAACAAAATAAAACGTACATTTTTTATTTAAAAAAATGCCAATTTTTAGACCAAGTATGAAATTACCTAATTTAAAAAGTGGATATTTTTTATATATTATAAATTGAAGTCTTTTAAGAGCATTATTTAAAACAGCCGATTTGAAAAAGTAATTTTCAAGACCTATTGTAGGTCCAAATCATAGTAAGGACAAACTTTTTAAGCTTGCCGATATAACATCGATTTAAGCCTAGTCCAAAAGTCAATATCAACCAATTTAAAAAACCTTTTTTCTAGTAATGTTTGCACACTCTTTATTATTTCTCTACTTATCGATCTCTGCTCCTTCAACTGGTATGTAGTCTCAATTTGAGTAAATTCCTTTTATAAAAGCTAAATGTCTGAATATGGACTTTTAAACTTGCTTGAGTCCAATAAAATTTTTAAACGTGGATTTTCACCAATTTTTCGTGTATATATATAAAGTATTTTTATATAAAAAATCATGCTATTCATAAATAGCGAGGTCTCTAGATCTATCCCAAAGCCAATTAGCCAAGGCTGCAAATATTTGTAAAGTGGGTGTTGTTTTGCAGGAAGGAGTGAGATAAGCAGTGAGTGCGACAACACGAATATACGATAACGTGCAGGATGCCGTTGCCTTAAAGAGTGGGAGTCCTAATTGTTGCTGTATTTATTCATCCCAACAATAATTTAATTAGTTAATTACTAATCAATATCTTTTGTTCTCGCCTTTAAAAACAAGTCTCATGTATTAATGAGTTTCTTCATTTCTCTCCTCGGGTCTTAATTGTTTTGCTGGATCTTTCGATTGGTTAGATTGGGTCGAATTGATTCTATATTAGCTAAATAAAAATTTAATTAAAATAATTATATGCCTATATTATAGGGAAAATTCCATTTAAATACCACGTGAATTTGTAAAACCCCCAGAAGCCCACCGAATTTGTAAAAAGACTGAGAGGTGATAAGGACTTTTCAGGGTTATGCATTTTCGTGGGAAAAGACCATACTGCCCTTGCCCTTAATATGTCAGGAGATAGGTTATACAAATTCATTGGCAGTACACTTTTCATTCGAAGGTAGACAAGAAAAGCGACCCCCACTGCTGGAGCTCACTGTGTCGTCTGGACGCGTCGCCCACCCACCACCGTTGACCGCCCACCCACCACCGTTCAAGCACAAACAAGAGGCATGCTTCGCTCTCTGTTCCCAATTTATTAACTTCCCTTTGATTTTTAAGTTTGCAATAATTTATGACAGAGCTCCAATATCAAATGATCTAACAAGTGTGACTGAATTTAAGTTTGACATCATGAAAACTGGGTTTTAGATTGTTAAAGTGGAGTCATTTGCTTTCTCCCTCCATTTTTATGCTAAAGAGAACTGTTCCCAAAATTATTCCTAAAAAATTGATTAATGGTCATGAATTATATGAGCTCCTCCTCTGTCTCTTTGGTATCAAATAAAGCGGTGAGAGGCATTTGTTGATTTGTATTTAAAAAAAAAATAGAAGTGAAGCATCTTTTTTGCGTAGAGTGCATCATAACTTGGATACGTACAATAATTAAGGCTGCTGCATCCAGCATTCAACTCAATGCACCAACTAAAATTAATTAAACTCTGTGCATTCATTGTAATTATTTGCTCCTTCTGGAACACATTTTCTTGCATTTCTCTGCATTTGGGTTTTTTTTTTTGCATTCACTGTTGGAACTTTTTTTATCACTTCTTTGTCTCCATATGCATAATTGCTGCATAACTTTTCATATGGGTTTTAATAATTATCATTATCCAATGATAATAACAATAGTTCCTAATGATTCGTAATATCTAGAATGATACATACTGCCGTAACCATTAGCTTTAGTTTAACAATTAACTAGCATTGATCATTACCCCATGCAAAGATGACCATTAGCTTTACTTTAACAATTAACTCTCATTTAGACTTGCAATATTGCCGTTTAAGATTATACTCGTAGGAGTATAATCTCTTTCTAGGTGTATATGAATTCTACACATGTTGTCGAAATATGCAAATACAATTCTCCTCTTCTTTACATCATATTTATTATAGTTGTCATTAACTGGTATGATGTTTGGTAAATGTTATTCTTGAATTTGTAATTACCATTGAAGAATTTGTAATTACCATTGTAAAATCCGTGAAAACCATTACAGACTTTGTGAAAACCATTAATATTGGAGGAAGTCGTAATTATATTCCTTGTAATTACTATTACTACATTTTTAACTTATGAAATATGATATATATATATATATATATATATATGTGGTCTAACATTGTGATGAAATATTCGTTGTTTGTTGCAGGTTGGAATGCAAGATGACAACAAATATGGCGGCAACACCTTCTTCAAAGTCACTAATTTGTTTTTCCATATTGGGGGGGAGTTCTTAGCCAATGGTGAAGGTGAAGTTAAATATAATGGTGGGAGTGTGAGGGTAAAATCGATAAAGGAGGGGATGAAAGTTGAAGAATTAAGGGTAATGATAGGTCAATGGTTTGGTTTAGATGGTAATAAGTGTAACATTAAATACACTTTAAGCTTTAATGAAAAGATTTTAATAGACATGATTGATGATTATGAAATGGAAAATTTGTTTAGTTATAATGAAAGAAGTGCACATGTGTATGTAGGATGTAAAGGTAGTGATAGTGCAGCAAGGGAGATGGATGATCAAGAAAGGTATGTCGTAGTTACTTTAGTTAGAATAGTAATAATCTCATATAGGGTTGTTCGTAATATCTTGATAAAAGTTGTCATTATCTATGCAGGGTTCATCAATTCGTGGATCTTATAGAGCAAATGGCTTACATTGAGGAGCCGATGTCATACTGAGCGAGTGATGATTAGGCAAACAATGAGTGCAGTGGAATACCTCTTTTGAGCCTTCCGTGTGCAAGTCAGAGCACACCAATACCGATGCTAGAGATGAACTCTAAAAAGTGGAAGGACTTGTTCATAGGAGTGAATCAAACATTTGCAAATTTGGATGAGTTCAAGAAGGTGTTCCACAAGTTTAGTATTGCCCACAAATTTGAGTACACATATGTGAAGAATTCAAGGGACTGTGTGTATGTTAAATGTAAAGTTGAAGATTGTCCATGGAGGATAACTGCAAGGGCGATTGGGAAGAGCAATAATTTCTTACGTGTGACAAGATACACTGAAGACCATGATCATACAGTACAAGACAATCTTGAGGTGACACATTTTCGAAGTGCTGCCTTGACAAGTACAATTATTATTGAAGAGGTTAGAAATCACACAGACAAGCGTCCGACTGATATAAGGAAGAGTTTGGCAAGAGAGTACGGTGTGCACTTGACATATAAGCAAGCCTATCGTGCAAAAGTCCAAGGCCATGGAGGAAATTCACGGTAGACCTCCGTGGTGCATATATGTTAATACCATGGATATGTGATAGGTTGAAGGAAATTGATGACATAATCAACAATGTTGAATGGGTCGTTAATGGGAGCAACACCTTTGAGCGTGTATTTATAGCATATGGTTGTTGTATAGATCATCCTTCATTGCTAGTGCTTCCACTGCCTTTGTACATTGATGGAAGCCACTTAAGTGGACTATATAAGGGGACTCTGCTGTCAGACATACATGTTATCACAGGTCATTAACATAATAGCCAAGCATGAATGGTAAATGTCATATGTGGAAGCACTTACTGGGTCTAAAGAGGCCACAAAATTCGTTTCTGAAGTGTCCTTCTTAACCTCTTTACCGGCCTTCGCGGTATACAACATCCCAATGTCATTCTTTTTCTCTTTCTCAATCATCTCCTTCACCTTCTCTTTGGTCCAGAACTGAATTGGACTCTTTCCTTTGTGATCAACTGCCTTTCCCAATGGGAACCGCTCCCTAAAATATAACTACAACGACAAGGTTAAACATTTAAATGTTATGTCAAAAAAATGTTAACACAAATCACAATCATAATACTTACCAATAACATATATATGCACCCTCCGACATAGGAGTTGCAATATTTGTTTCCTCTTATCGCGTTGACATAATCAGAGAGCTCGTTTCGGAGGTCATTGGCAACATATGTGGCCCAGTCGAAGTGGTCAAATCCTTTCACGGTCGAGGTTAATACCTTCAGCAACTGCAAACTGGGAGTTGTGCTTGATGTTGGAGCGAGAAAAGTCCCCAATATGTGCATCATAAATAACATTTCAAACTGCGCTCACCTGACTCCCCTGAAGTTATGACGTTTAGTATGTCGTCATACTTCATTTTACCATAGTCTTTTCTCAGTTGCAGATATACTGGATCTGTGTCAGTCACATTCATTGTTACCTCATTCCCACTATGTGGCACCCCAAGCAACTGAGCCACATCTTTTGCTTCTATTTCATGTGTCTTCCCCCTTATTCGGAATTGATTGGTTGGGGGATCATAAGCTCTCATTATAGGGACTAACATTTCCCGTGGCGGTCTCATACTTTGAATTTGAAGCAACTGTCCAAACCCTAACTGCTGGACCTTTTTTTTTAATGTTTCATCAGAGTTCACAAATGCTACAAGCTTGAAAAATTTGTTCAACGAGCATCGTGATGGAAAAGAGGAGGTGGAGGTGCCCTTCTTGCTCTCGATCCTCCCTTCTTTGGCTCTATCAATGTATATTTTCCTCTCATCGACACTCAAAGCCCTACACGCTTTTGCGCACTCCCTACTCATGTCAGTAAAGTCAGCAACTTTATTCTCTTTTTTAAAATCCTTGCAAAACATAAAGTACGCATTATTAGTGGACATTTTGCTACACTTTCGCTTTGGTAAACCTGAAAAAATGAAATGGCAAGAAACAAAATTAGGAGAGTTCATGAACCACATATAACAGCAAATGCTTTTACTCATTTAGCAAAACTAGTTCCAACAATTTTAATACAATAATATCAGCAATAACAAACAGAATTAACATCTTCCATCTTCCATACTCTAAATCTTTTAAAGGAATGTTAGAAAAGTCCTTCAAATAAAGCGATTAGAAAAAGAATAGTTCACGCAACACTAGCATAGCAATTGTAGGATGCTCACCATTAGCCATACTGTGACAACATACAGAATTTGAAATTTATTCAATTTTTTGCAAGATTTGGTCCTTGTCAATGATACACCAAGAGAGAAGAGGATCAACAAAATTAAGGTTATGTTACATGTCCGAGGTGAAATATGACACAATCTAGACTAAATTGCACTAGGGGCTAAAGATAAGAGATACATCAGATGGCAACACTATCAGTGGAACGAAAGGAAATTTTTAAATGCATGGAAGAAGTCTTGCTATCTAGCACAATCTAAAGAAGTTTTCAACTGAATATAGTAATCAATTATAACCATATATGAAATCTTTGATATATATCAGTAGGTATGAAAACACACACATACACATACATGTTCTCTACTAGAATACTAAAATCTGTCCAATTAGCAAAAAAAACATTCTCCTTCTGGTTGAAACAGAGAGTACTAGTTACCTAAAACATGGTGCCATGGAGGCAAGTCTGATATCCCCAAGACAAAATGTTTATCCAGACTGTTAGTTATAGTTTTATCTTTCATTAACATGTTTGTCTTCTTACACTTTTACCCTTTTCTCTCTCTCAATTCTTGAGTTTGAACACATATCAACATATACAACTATTCTCATTCTTCACATTAAACATATCTATACTATGAATTGTACAAATCTAGGAATGTTATACTCACTATTTGTAATTTCTTCTCAGTCTTTGCCCCAAAAAAAGGAGATAAGTTCTAGGTGGAATTCTCACAAATATTGACATGTCATCAATATTACCGCATAACCAATGACTATTTACATGTAATCAATATTACCGCATAACCAACGACAAATACTATGGGCTCATATATATTACTATTGGCATCAACCAATGAATCCGCTAGAAAGCACAAGTTAGATACAGAGTGCTTATTTAGCTAAAACATGACCTTTGAGATAAAATTCCAAAGGAGCCAACAAGAAGTTATGACGAACGCATTAATGCATATGGTTAGTTAGAACTTGCAAGGTTGTATTGCTCATCCATGTCCTGAGCTAACATTGTTTCCTACATCAGCATGTTTAATGATATAACACTAAAGTATTATTTTTTTTCACTTGTTATCCCTAATTCATTATAAAACTTCCAAACTAATTAACCAAACTCCTGTTACTTAAATGAAAAAAATGATATAAAAGTATGTTAGTTGAGAACTTATCTACCCATTGAAATAAATTTTTATTTAGCAATCAGCAATTAAAAAATGTTAAATCTGGGCCTTTCAAATGTGAAGAGCCCCCTACCCATATAAAGGATGAGTAGAGGAAGTTGGTTTCCATAGAAGGACCACTTAAGATATATCAAATCACGTTCATGCAGGATGTGGGGCGACGAAGAAAAAGGGAACTACAGGTGTTAAAATTGTGGGCCAAGCACAAGTTTCACATTACTTCTAACAGAGCATATCATTGAAACGTAATCTTTTTCTACATCTACAATTTCAAAGTTTCTTCGACAACCTTAACAGATGGAAACGAAGATATGTTTAAAATTTTAAAAATCAACGACGACGAAGATACCATTCATACTAGCACTGCAAAGTGATTGAACATGATGATGAGGTTATGTTTTTGTGATAAGCTTCTAAAGCACTTCAATTACCATTCAAACCAAAACAACAATCCAGTGACTGGGTTCGAACTTAGAACAAAAATAAAAAAACAGAGAGGAAGAACCAGTTTAGGGCTCAGAACTAATGGGAGGAGGAAGATACCTGACGGCGGCGAAAATGGCTTCCACAGCGACGACAGCGGCAACAGCAGCAATGGCAGTGGCTCAAGAACAACGCGCGCTAGGGCAGGAAATGGGCAAATGAAATTTGAAAATAGTTCGAAGTGCCTGACCGTGTTAATAACCAAGATAGTTAAGGGCAGTATGATCTTTTCCCACGAAAATGCATAACCCTGAAAAGTCCTTATCACCTCTCAGTCTTTTTACAAATTCGGTGGGCTTCTGGGGGTTTTACAAATTCACATGGTATTTAAATGGAATTTTCCCTATATTATACATAGGAGAAATAAATCTATAATAAGTCTTAATCACTGATTTTCCTTTTTTTTTTCAAATGTCAGCAAAAATGGTCACGAATGATGAAATGATAAAAACAGTCTATTCCATGCATAGATATAAATATCTTCAAACAAATCAATAGAATCCTATAGGTACTACTGATACAGCTGACAAACAGGAAAATGAACTTTAATTTTCCCTGTAATAATTTGCTGGTTCCATGTATGTATGTATTAGAATATCATTTGACTTACAGAACTGATTCAGTGACAGCCGCATTTCTTGGGGTTAAGTTTGGATATTCAATAGTCGCACATGGTTTATATATCTGTTGTATACTTGTCTTTTTTCACTACCTTCAGTCCTTAATATAATAGCTAGATAACTAATTTGTGAAAATTAATGAATACTTTAGTTAGTTATTTATAATAAACAGGTTTTGGTTCCCCTAAAATACCAGTTTTAATCATGTGCATTGGAACTATCTCTTGATAGAAACCCCCTTGGGACGATAGGAATGCTTTAGGACAAAGATTGTAAATTTAGGAGACAAAGTGGATTAAGATCTTATATTTAGGATTAAAGTTAACATCTTGTGTAGCTCTTAGGGACCGGAGGGAGTAATAAGTCGCGATCCAATATCTCTCCCACTTTCACATACTCTTTTGTCTCCTCAATCCTTGGGCTCCTAATGCTCTTATTTAAAAGTTCCAGCACAAGACAGTAACAAAACAATTCTGTGTTTCAAACTTGCCTATTTATGACATCTGTGCTTTTTCTCATTTGGTGTTAGGATCCTTTCATCAAAAACATTATAAGAAAGACGATAGTTTTTGTAGCCCAAAGCTGCAATAACATAACCGTTTAAGGTTCGACAATAATGAGAAGCTAACCTTCAGCAGCCCTGGCAAAAGAAGCAAGCATTCTCTCAAACATTTATCGAGTAAAAAATCATGATATTGAATAACCTGTTTGAGGCAGAGAAAAGCGTACATGTAATTATAAACTAAATGTCAAGAGGATGTTATGTTCTCAATGACACAGAATTTCCCTTATCTATGCTCTTGGCTGACTCAAGTCTGCTATACATGACATGCCAGTTGGGCTCACTTACCTAAAATAGAAATTTTAATCATATATTGAGAAATGCACCCAGCTGAATAAAAGACAAGCAAAGTAGAAACTAAGTAACAGAGTGCCATTTGAAATTCAATTGAGTCTGAGTATACATATTTGAAATTATCACACACACACACACACACATATATATATATAAATTATAAATACAAAGGCAACCTGTCCAGAAACTTTGAGGGGGTGCAACAACCTTATAACTAAGGGAAAATGTTTCAAGACCAGTAATGCTAACTGGTTCCTCCAGATCGTTTCTAACAGAAACTATGGCTAAATTCAGGACCTTTGATTGAACCCGACCTTTTAAGCAAAGAAGATTTTTCCTGAAAGAAAAATGCATACTTATGCCTATAAGTCACCTTAGAGGTTAGGATTCAAATGTATTTTCTCACAAACTGAGTTACTTGCCACTTGCCACAACACACGTCAAGTCTTCATGCAAAGGATCTGCTGCAGCTGCTGTAGTACGCAAAGCAAGGTCCAGAAGTGACTAAGTCATATGAAACGGGGAAAAAAATAAGATGAAAGCCCACAGTTACAATCTTAGTCTTCTATGGAATTATTATATACATCTGTTTTTTCCAAA
The DNA here is from genome assembly GCA_019022655.1 of Acacia acuminata. NCBI lineage: Eukaryota > Viridiplantae > Streptophyta > Magnoliopsida > Fabales > Fabaceae > Acacia > Acacia acuminata. The sequence continues at coordinate 993,050 of JAFJYI010000164.1, read as the reverse complement.
AGGAAAAAAAATACAGTATAGTGCTTATTTATGTATACCTACAGACCAAGTAAATTAAGAAGTAGAATGCTTATCCCTATATCAAAAACTTTTCCTCCATTTCAATTAAGAACCAATTTTCATAATAAATTACAATTTAAAAAGTCTTCAATTCTATTCACAGCCTCCCTGATTTTTACAGCATATTTTGTTCCCCTACCTTTCTCTGCCAGCAAACTCAAACCAAAAGTCAACATGTTTGGATAACTGTGATGGAATACATGATTAAGGACAGTGAAATTTATTTTATTTTATCCTAAGACAATTAGGAAAAAGAAGGGAATATTCCAATCACTGTTTAATATTGTCCTCTATACTGTATCAGCTTTATTGACCGCAGCTTTCCCAACAGATCAAAATAAACATACATATCTCACCATCAGAAATGACCATTGCAAGAACTTCATAAACAAGTTGAGAATTTTATCACGAGATTTGAAGTCTACCTCACCTTATCTTTGATGAGATTCAGGAGCTCACCACTTGCAAGGTTATAAGCATCCTTAATACATTCAAGATAATAATGATTTGAACCAAAGCTTGTTAGTTTTAAATTTTCTGATGCAGGGACCTGATGAGAAGGAAGTTAACTACATTTAGAAGTGCAACCGGATATAAAACAAGGAAATCTTATTTGGTAATCAACCTCCTGTGACAAGAAGATTGAGAAGAGAAATCTATTCTGCATATAAAGCATAATTGTTAAAGCAGAAAACCTGTACATTGTGCCCACATTCTCTCATGACATTCAGATATTTTCCAGTGGTTAAGATTGTTCGTGTCATATTTGATAGAAAACTAGGAATTCCATCTTTGAGGCTGTAACTGTTGTGAATGACGGAAACATATTGAACTACCTTTTGGGGTGATTTGTTCTCTGCAATGAAAAATTCACCATAAGGGTTATCTATCACTCCTTCATAAACCCGTCTTTCATGTTCTTCAAGCCAATATGCACAAGAAAAGGGACAAATAATCAGAATCAACTAAAATTTCAAGTTAAAATACATAATCCTCCTATCTAGTTTAAAAATATAGACTGACCTGGTTATATTTTAAAAATACAATACCATTCAGTCCTGTTTCAAAAGTAATGCTTAACAAAACCACATTAGAGGCCAGTCAACAGCTAGATTGACTGATAAAACGCCTGAAATACCCTAACAATTATTTATATAAATAACTCTGAACAATATTCATGCCCATTAGCAGAGGTTGGGAGTTAATCCACACATTTTCTAGATTTTTAAACCATTTACTGGAGTTTTGAATACTTGTTAGTTACTCCAGTATTTAGAGAATTTGACCACCTAATTTGGGCTTTTGAATTTCCCAAGGTTATGCTTGTTTCACCTCCCTCCATTCATCCCCTTCACGTTACTTTCTCATGAGAAAATAAGGGGTGTGGACTATGAGAGACAAAATATAATTCTTATTTAATCTCCAAATCTGAAAGAGTACATATAAGCCTTTATATAGGCAAACAGAGTTAAACCTATAATCCCATAAAATCTAATCAAATCAAAGTAAATCAAACTAATTGAGATATAATAGGAAATATCCTAAGATGGAAATATACCTATATCTAATCATAATAATAAGATAATAATCATAATAAATGCATGATATTATCACACTCCCCCTCAAGTTGGATCATGGATGTTAATCATGTCCAACTTGCTTATACAACTCTCAACTCCCTTATCACTAGTAATCGCCGCCTACGTCAGCAGATTCTTTTTTGTCAACCGTGGCTGCCACGGCCGAGCCGGCAATTGGTTGCTTCGTAGTCCGAAGTACGGCTAGCATTTCGATGATTTTGTTGAGTGGTCATTCTTGGATGATTCTTTGGAGGCTTCAGCTTCATCATCTCTTTCTTTTTCTCTTCTTGGCTTCCGGTGCAGTTTACCATGAAGGTCCCAAAGAGAATCCTTTTTATGTCCCGGTTTTTGGCAATGATCACATACTAGTCGACCTTTAGGACCTTTGAATCGAACTGCAAGTGCTGAGGTCTTAGAAGGTACAAAAGTCGCAGTGGAATTATTGTGATTCTGAAGCATTGATTTGCGCCTATCCTCTTCATCGCGCAAAGTGATATAGACTTCACGCACAGAAGGCAAGGGCTCTTGACTAAGAATCTGTGCCCGAACATCATCATAAATAACATTAAGCCCACCAAGAACTCATAGACTCTTTCCTCTTCTTTTTCTTTGTGGTCCTCTTTAGCATCGGCCCCACAATGATGAGTTTTATTTGTTAGGGCATCAAACTCTTGCCACGTAGCTGATTTTTTCGATAATAATCATCGAGTGACATGTTGTCTTGTTTCAGCTCCCATAATTTCTTCTTAACACCAAAGATGCGGAGCGACTCCTTACGATACTATATGTCTCACGGAGAGCCTCCCAAATCTCGCGGCCGATGAAAGATACATGAAACTCTTCTTAAGTGAGGAGGACATCACGTTAATCAACCAAGAGGATACCAATGCATTTTCTGACTTCCATTTTCGAAATGCCGGGGTTTCTGATTTTGAGGGCTTTACTGCTTCACCATTAATATATTCAAGCTTGTCTCTTCCATCAAGAGCAAGAGTCATGGATTGAGACTATTCCCGATAATTGTTGCTGGTAAGTTTCTCAGAGACAATAAGAACAATGGAGATGTCACTAGACCCAAGTCGTGGCATAGAGGATGAGGCATCTGACTGTGTAGACATACTGACCGTTGTAGAGACAAACGAAGCTCAAAGGTAAACTGAATAAGACCTGATAGGACGACGGGACCAGTCGTCAGACAAGTTGAGGAGCACGATGACAAAGGAACTACCACCAACAACGATGAAAGGCTCGACGACGATGACATCGTCGAAGAAGAGATAGGTTGTTGATGAAGAACTGTGCTCACGGATTGGGGGCGACGGATCGGGCGCCGAACGAGATGAGAGGCACGATGACAGAGGAACTACCACCAACAATGATGTTGATGAAGAACTGTGCCGGAAACGTGACGACGGGACCAGTCGTCGGACGAGATGAGAGGCACGATGACAGAGGAACTACCACCAACAATGATGTTGATGAAGAACTGTGCCGGAAACGTGACAATGAGACTAGTCGTCGGACGGGATGAGAGGCACGATGACAGAGGAACTACCACCAACAATGATGTTGATGAAGAATTGTGCATCAAACGTTACTAGGGTTGAATAACCTAGCTTTACGTCATAATCGAGACAACGATGAACCCATACCACAAAACCTGTCGGAAATGGCCGGAAATGAGGAGAGGAGGCAGAAAGAGGGAGTCGCCGGTGGAAACTCCTTTCGACTCGCCGTCACGCCCCGTCACCGAAAGTTTGCCTGCGTGCGTGTGAAATCCACGCGCCGTCGTGGGGGTCTCGGACGACCACCAAAATTTGGTCGTTCACCGATCGGAGGACGGGGAGAACGTTGAAGTGGCGGTGTACCAAGATGGGGTCAGGAACCGAATTCGACTTCTATCTTCTTTTACTGTTGTAGACGCTTAAAAGAGAAACAGTGGCTACTTGAGGCACTATTTTCAGACTGGAGAGATTCAAAGAAGATAGAACAAAAGATAATCACACAAAACTCGATACCATGTGGACTATGAGAGACAAAATATAATTCTTATTTAATCTCCAAATCTGAAAGAGTACATATAAGCCTTTATATAGGCAAACAAAGCTAAACCTAGAATCCCATAAAATCTAATCAAATCAAAGTAAATCAAACTAATTGAGATATAATAGGAAATATCCTAAGATGAAAATATACCTATATCTAATCATAATAAATGGATAATATTCTCACAAGAGGAAATATCATTGTAATTTCACTTAACAATGTTATTCTTATATTCCTTTTGAGCTGATGCTAACTTTTGATAATGTGGCCATGACTCGCAAACTTGGATATTTGAAGCAGGCATACTAGAATTGATAAATATTACTTCGACATTGCCGGACATCCAGGTAAATAATTAGTGCAACTGTTATTATTTTCTAGACAAATCTTGAATGTGTTTTTCTTTCTCTTATCTTCCTTGCAACTTGTCCAGGATTCATAAAACTTCCAAGCAGGGTGCCTTGGTGCACCTTATTTGTATCAATATTTTTTTAGGACCGAGCATGATTATGTCCTTCATATACTGCTTCATGCAGTACCCATAATTATTACTCATGTCCAATTGCTTAGGGTACTATAAAGAAATGAGGAGAAATGGTGTCAGTCAGTTATGTAAATAAACTATGTGTATGCTTCAATTTAATATTATAGTTATTGGTGAATAATATATACACCTTCGATTACGATCATTGGAATAGTTTATTGTAATGGTCATTAGTGAGCTTGTTTATGTTGCACTCGAGACCATTTTGAGTGTAGTTAGTGTAGACCGTTATGAGAAGATACTATATAAAATTATATATATACGAAGCTAGCATAAATTATTAGAGATGATGAATGAATAACTTAGTGGTTGAATATCTCCTGACATTACTACAAATAATGCTTTTAAAATCTGTTTTTTAGGCTTTTTAACGTCTAAAAATAGGGAGACGCCTATTTTAGGGATATAGTAAATTCAAGATACAACGTCTCTAAAAATAAGGGATGCCACAAGAGAAATAAGAGAAATTTGGGACGCCATAAATTTTTTTTAAAAATCCCCACAAACGAGCGTTTGAAGACAGAGGAAGAACCAGAACTCATTGTTGAACAACTAACGTTGCAGATAGAACTAAATAAGAGAATGCACATGAACCTTGGGCTTGATCTTCATGATCTAGCCCCTTCCTTAAACTTCAAGCTCTAGCTTGCCTTTGTTATATAAAAAAAAAAAAAAGAGAGAGAGAATGCACAAGAAAAATGCGATACGCATGACTACTGTGCAAATATAGTGGGCTTTTTGAACGGGTCAAATATTGTTTATTTTCATGTTCTTTTTAAAAATAAAAAAATAAAATAAAAAATTCAGTCTTTTTCAGAACTCGTCCAATTTTCTAAAAGCCAATTCAGTTCAACTCAAGCTGCTATCGAGTCTAACTGAAGATTTGATTCTTTAATCATTGATACAAACCGCTATCTTCAAGGATATGGCAAAAAAAGTGCATTCAACTAGGTCTTTGAACTATCCAAATTTCTTTATTTTGTAACGAAAATACTAGTAATTCCTTTTCATGTTAGTGATAATTAAAATTAAAAATGTGAATGTTTGGATATCAATTATAGAAAATGAAATTGTGCAAACTCAGATTAAAAAATTCAGTTTAACCAAAGCAAGCTACTGGTATTGAAAAACTGGGCTTTGATACGCAAAACCCAGTTTAACAAAAAAACGTGTTGAAACTGGACTGTGCAAAATGAGTCAGATATACGCTCTGCTTGGGAACTTCTACTCAAAACTGATCCAAGACCTTGAAGTTTCGCATTGAATTCCCTCTCAAATTTGCTGCAGTATATCATAAGTGTCATACTAGGAAAAAAGAATTGCATGAAGGCTAGTTTTATAAAATAGAGAAATTGTCTTCTTTCATTCAATTTTCCCAAGGCTTTCATGTTTCTACTTGATCATTATGGGATAATTTTTTAGGGAAAGGGATATTGTTTTAGGGAAGATCGGGTGAAAAGTTCCTCTTTGAAAAATTTATAGACTAAAAGGACCTAAATTTAAGTACAAGTGCTTGTTGTGTAAACGACCCTTTAGAATACCGATACTTTCTGCGTACAAAAATATGTCATGTTATTTTGACCAATAAAAATTTCTGAACATGGACTTTTCATTGATTTTCCCTTCTTCTTCTTCTTCTTCTTCTTCTTCTTCTTTTTTCAAGTGTCAGCAATAATGGTCGCGAATGATGAAATGATAAAAACAGTCTATTCCATGCATAGATATAAATATCTTCAAACAAATTCATAGAATCCTATACGTACTACTGATACAGCTGACAATTAGGAAAATGAACTTCAACTTTCCCTGTAATAATTTGCTGGTTCCCTGTATGTATGTATTAGAATATCATTTGAGTTACAGAACTGATTCAGTGACAACCGCATTTCTTGGGGTTAAAGTTTGGATATTCCATAGTCCCACATGGGTCATATATCTGTTGTATACTAGTCTTTTTTCACCACATCCAGTCCTTAATATAAATGTTAGATAACTAATTTATGAAAATTAATGAATATTGTATTGATTCCCCCTAAAATACCATTTTTAATCATGTACATTGGAACTGTCGCTTGATAGAAACCCCCTTCAAATGTAATCAATAGGGATGCTTTGTGACAAAGATTGTAAATTTAGGAGACAAAGTGGACTGAGATCTTATATTTAGGATTGAAGTTAACATCTTGTGTAGCTCTTAGGGACCAGAGGGAGTAATAAGTCGCGATCCAATATCTCTTCCCACTTTCACATACGCTTTCATCTCCCCAATCCTTGGGTCTCCTAATGCTCTTATTTAAAAGTTCCAGCACAAGACTGGAACAAAACAATTCTGTGTTTCAAACATGCCTATTTACGACATCTGTGCTTTTTCTCATTTGGTGTTATAGGATCCTTTGATCAAGAAAGACGACAGTTTTTTGTAGCCCAAAGCTGCAATTGCATTACCGTTTAAGGTTCGACAATAATGAGAAGCTAACCTTCAGCCTGGCAAAAGAAGCAAGTATTCTCTCAAACATTAATCGAGTAAAAAATCATGATGTTGAATAACCTGTTTCAGACAGAGAAAAAGCGTACATGTAACTATCGACTAAATGTCAAGAGGATGTTATGTTCTCAAGGACACAGAATTTCCCTTATCTATGCTCTTGGCTGACTCAAGTCTGCTATACATGACATGCCAGTTGGGCTCACTTACCTAAAATAGAAATTTAATCATATATTGAGAAATGCACCCAGCTGAATAAAAGACAAGCAAAGTAGAAACTAAATAACAGAGTGTTAGGGTTCCATGTGTCCTCTTTTACAGTTTTAAGGAAGAGTAGTTATTTTCTGTTAATTTATTATTCTTATCTGTTGTATAGGAAGTTATGGTTTCTTATTTGTGGTATAGTTATTCTATCTTATCTGTTTAGGGAAGTTATGATAGGAAGTTATAGTTAGGACTCTATAAATATATTGTATTCTCTTTCTATAAGATCATGAATGAAGATATGATATTTCAAAATTGTGTTGTGTTGGCTAGAGTTAGATTCTGACTCTAGATTGTCTTATATTTCTCTTTCCTAGTCCCTAAATTCTTCTAATCCTATCAATTGGTATCAGAGTGGTAGATCCTTGAGCCTGTTTGCTATCATGGTGAATACAAGGAATTCATCTTTTGAGAAGAACTCTCCATTACAACCCAACCAAAACCCAGAAAATTTCCCACATATCCACCCTCAGAATGATCCAGCGGTCATTTTGGTGCAACAACCTGCACAAACACAACCAAAACCCGATCAACACCATTCAACAACATTCTCACACAACTAAATTTGATGAATTCGAAATACAATCTTTGAAGAAACAGAAAGGGCCAGCAATGTTTCAAGGAGAAACAAGTTTTAACAACAGAGAAACTTACATGGAACAAGATGTTGAGATGGATAATCCTTGGTGGAGTAAAAATCCTTCTAAACGGCCCTATTCGAAGGTTGAATTTCCGAAGTATGATGGTGGCGACCAAGAGGCTGGGTTTTGAAGGCGTAAAAAAGTATTTCCGGTACTATCAAACACCCGAAGATTTGAAGGTAGATGTCGCTGCAATTAACCTTGATGGCGATGCGTTAGATACATTTACATGGGTCTCATCACGACGAACCATACAATACTGGGATGAGTTGGTTCAAGTGTTTCAGGAACAATTTGGCCCAACTGAATTTCAGAATCCTGATGTTCATCTCTGCGGCATTAAACAACCGGTACTCGGGGGAGTACAAACAGAATTTGTTCGTCGCCAAGTACAAGTTCGGGTTGGCTCGAACACTGCCTCCTCGGCATATTTATTAATGGATTAAAGGAAGAATATCAAGCCGATGTGAAGATTCAGAAACCACGCACTGTCTATAAAGCAGTCAGTTTAGCGCTAGAATTTGAGTCGAAATTGCAATCTCAAAGTAACCAGTGCTTCAATCAGCGATTCATTAATCCACGTGGCAGCGACTTCAACAGTCGAGATTACCGTTATTCTACCCGCAATCAATTCGGTAATTCTAATTTCACAAATCCCAGAAATTCAGCGTCTGTTACAGCAGTCGACGCATATAATCAGGGAAATAATCAAATTCTGATTCCTTCCTATCAATCCGGAGCAATCGCCGCATCACTCAGATATTCAAATGCCACAAATTCAGGACATCATAATTCAGTTAACTCATTCAGCGCTACATCTCGGGAAATAATCAAATTCTGATTCCTTCCTATCAATCCGAAGCAATCTCGTCGACAGGTTATAGGAATTCAAATTTCAAAAAACAAAGTTCCCAGAAACAATTTTCGTCGGCCAAGTCACACAATTTTCAAACAAATTCATATACACCAAGGCTAACGGAAAGCGAGAAACAACATAAATGTGAAAAGGGGCTTTGCTTTCGCTGTGGTGATAGATTCACCCCTGGCCATCGCTGTTCATCATCGACTTTGCAAATATTGGAGATTACCGAAGATGCAGGGAAGACGCCTGAATTCTCGAACAATGAGCAACTTACCAACGCCAATTTAGCTGAAATTTCCCTTTTCATGCCTTGAGGACAAGGTTGATTTTCAAGGGGAGGGTATTGTTAGGGTTCCATGTGTCCTCTTTTACAGTTTTAAGGAAGAGTAGTTATTTTCTGTTAATTTATTATTCTTATCTGTTGTATAGGAAGTTATGGTTTCTTATCACGTGGTATAGTTATTCTATCTTATCTGTTTAGGGAAATTATGATAGGAAGTTATAGTTAGGACTCTATAAATATATTGTATTCTCTTTCTATAAGATCATGAATGAAGATATGATATTTTAGAATTGTGTTGTGTTGGCTGGAGTTAGATTCTGACTCTAAATTGTCTTATATTTCTCTTTCCTAATCCCTAAATTCTTCTAATCCTATCACAGAGTGCCATTTTCAATTCAATTGAGTCTGAGTATGCATATTTGAAATTATCACACACATACACACACTATATATATATAAAGGCAACCTGTTCAGAAACTTTGAGGGGGTGCAACAACTTATAACTTGGGGAAAATGTTTCAAGACCAGTAATGCTACCTGTTTCCTCCAGATCGTTTCTAACAGAAGAACTATGGCTAAACTTAGGACCTTTGATTGAACCCAGCCTTTTAAGTAAAGAAGATTTTTCCTGAAAGAAAAATCCATACTTATGCCTATAAGTCACCTTAGTGATAAGGATTCAAATATATTTTCTCACAAACTGAGTTACTTGCCACAACACACGTCAAGTCTTCATGCAAAGGATCTGTTGCAGCCACTGTAGTACGCAAAGCAAGGTCCAGAAGTGACCAAGTCATATGAAACAGGGAAAAAACATAAGATGAAAGCCCACAGTTACAATCTTAGTCTTCTATGGAATTACTAAATACGTCTGTTTTTTTCCAAAAGAAAGAAAGAAAGAAAAAAATCCAGTAGAGTGGTTTTTTATATATAATTTTTTTAGGAAAGTTTTAAATGGAGTTTTAATAAAGAAATAAAAAAAATATTACATTAATAAGAGAGAGTTATAAAAATAATTACAATGTCATCCTTCTAGGCCTTTTAAGTATTTTTTTAATGACAAAAAAGTATATTACAATAAAAATAAATTCCATCATAACTTTCTTATTATCAGTGCTATCAAATACATCTTTTTCAATATAAGGCACTAAACAATCATTTAATCATTCATCCCCCATCTGATTGCGAAGTGCAGTCCTAATGTATTAAGGGTGAGTAATTATTCAAACATGTATTAATTTATAATTTTTATTTTATTTTATTTTTTTTAAAAAAATCTCCAATTCAAGGGTGGTCACTTGCCCCCTAGTCTACTATGTGGATCCGCCTCTGCCTGCACAGACCAAGTAAATTAAAACTTATTGATCATTAAGAACCAATTTTCATAATGAATTACGATTTAAAAAAGTCTTCAATTATATTTACAACATCCCTGATTCTTACAACATATTTTGTTCCCCTACCTTTCTCTGCTAGCAAACTCAAACCAAAACTCAACATGTTTGAATAACTGTGATGGAATACATGATTAAGGACAATGAGATTTGTTTTATTTTATCCTAAAACAATTAGGAAAAAGAAGGGAATATTCCAATCACTGTTTAATATTGTCCTCTATACTGTATCAGCTTTGCCAGCGTAGCAAGTTCACATATATCTTCAAAATTATACTCTTCTAAGTTGTCCATACCTGATCAAGAAGAAGACAGTGCTTTATTGACCGCAGCTTTCCCAACAGATCAAACTAAGCATACATATCTCACAATCAGAATTGACCATTGCAAGAACTTCATAAACAAGTTGAGAATTTTATCAAGAGATTTGAAGTCTACCTCACCTTATCTTTGATGAGATTTAGGAGCTCACCACTTGCAAAGTTATAAGCAGCCTTAATACGTTCAAGATAATGTTGATTTGAACCAAAGCCTGTTAGTTTTAAATTTTCTGATGCAGGGATCTGATGAGAAGGAAGTTAACTACATTTAGAAGTGGAACCAGATATAAAACAAGGAATTCTTCTTTGGTAATCAACCTCCTGTATCAAGAAGATTGAGAAGAGAAATCTATTATGCATATAAAGCGTAGTTCAAAGGAGAAAACCTGTACATTGTTCCCACATTCTCTCATGACATTCAGATATTTTCCAATGGTTAAGATTGTTCGTGTCATATTTGATAGAAAACTAGGAATTCCATCTTTGAGGCTGTAACTGGTGTGAATGAGTGATGACGGAAACATATTGAACTACCTTTTGGAGTAATTTGTTCTCAACAATGAAAAATTCACCATAAGGGTCATCTATCACTCCTTCATAGACCCATCTCTCATGTTGTTCAAGCCAATATGCACAAGAAAAGGGAAAATAATCAGAATAAACTAAAATCTCAAGTTAAAATATATAATCCTCTTATCTAGTTTAAAAATATAGACTGACCTGGTTATATTTTAAAAATACAATACCATTCAGTCCTGTTTCAAAAGTAATGCTTAACAAACCACATTAGAGGCCAATAAACAGCTAGATTGGATCATAACCAATACAATACCATATCAGCTAGATTGACTGATAAAACGCTTGAAATACCCTAACAATTATTTTTATAATAACTCTGAACAATATTCCTAAGAGGTTGCCACCTAGACGGGAGGTGGATCATAAGATCGAGTTGGAACCGGGAGCACGTCCACCCGCTATGGCACCCTATCGCATGGCACAGCCTGAGTTGGAAGAGCTAAGGAGACAATTGAAGGGGTTACTTGATGCTGGGCATATACGGCTTTCCAAAGCACCTTATGGGGCACCTGTCTTGTTCCAACGCAAGCATGATGGATCGTTACGACTATGCATCGACTATCGGGCCCTTAATAAGGTAACTATTAAGAACAAGTATCCTATTCCCTTAATAGCTGACTTGTTTGACAGGTTGGGTAAGGCAAAGTACTTCTCCAAACTTGATTTGAGGTCGGGGTACCATCAAATTTGCATTTCCGAAGGAGATGAACACAAGACCGCTTGTGTGACAAGGTACAGGTCCTTCGAGTGGTTGGTGATGCCTTTCGGTCTAATCAACTCACCGGCAACATTTTGCACATTGATGAATGAGATCTTTCTTCCTTTCCTTGATCGGTTTGTGGTGGTCTACTTAGATGACATAGTAATCTACAGTGACACCTTGGAGACCCATGTAGAACACTTACGGGCCATGTTCCAGACTTTGCGCGAGAATGAGCTATATGTCAAGAAGGAGAAGTGTTCTTTTGCCAAGGAGGGGGTGCACTTCCTTGGGCACATCATTCACCATGGGACCCTTATGATGGATAAGGAGAAGATCCGTGCTATTGAGGAATGGGAGCCACCCACCCGAGTATCTGAGTTATGATCTTTTCTTGGGTTGGTAAATTACTATAGGCGGTTTATCAAGGGCTACTCTGCCAGGGCAGCTCCTTTGACAGATTTGTTGAAGAAAAATAAGCTATGGGAATGGACTAAAGAGTGCCATGATGCCTTTGAGGATCTGGAGGCAGCGGTAATGGAGGAACCTATACTAGCTCTCCCGGATTTCTCCAAGACTTTTGAAGTTCACACAGATGCTTCCGACTTTGCTATTGGAGGGGTACTAATGCAAGAGAGGCATCCAATAGCATTTGAGAGTCGCAAGCTCAATGATGCCGAGCGGCGTTATACACTCCAAGAGAAGGAGATGACAACCGTAGTACATTGCCTGCGCACTTGGAGTCATTATCTACTGGGATCCAGGTTTGTGATCAAGATCGATAATGTGGCTACTCGCTATTTTCAAACTCAGAAGAAGTTGACACCAAAGCAAGCCCGTTGGCAAGACTTTCTAGCCGAGTTTGACTATGTGATGGAGTACAAACCCGGCACGGCTAATGTAGTGGTGGATGCATTAAGCCAGAAAGCAGAGTTGGCGTCAATGAGTCAAGCCAAGGGCGACTTGATCACAAAATCGTTGAAGGTATGAACCATGATCCCATTGCTTGACAACCAAAACCAAGAGGTTTTGGTTGGAGGATGGCCTTCTCTATACTATTGGGAGACGAGTCTTTGTTCCGAAATGGGATAACTTGCTAAAAGAGCTCATCAAGGAGTGTCATGACTCCAAGTGGGCCGGTCATCCGGGACAAAGACGCACACTTGCTTGACTGGAAGCAGCTTACTACTAGCCACAGATGAGGGACGAGGTGGAACTTTATGTGAAGACTTGTCTTGTATGCCAACAAAACAAGATAGTGAACCAACAACCTGCAGGACTGTTGGAGCCTCTCCCTATACCAGGGCAACCATGGGAAAGTGTTTCCATGGACTTCATTTCAGCTTTGCCAAAGTCCGAAGGGTGCGGCTCTATCATGGTGGTGGTAGACCGATTCTCAAAGTATGCAACATTTATAGCTGCCCCTACGGATTGTACAGTAGAAGAGGCGGCCAGGCTATTCTTAAAGAATGTGTTGGAGCCTCTCCCTATACCAGGGCAACCATGGGAAAGTGTTTCCATGGACTTCATTTCAGCTTTGCCAAAGTCCGAAGGGTGCGGCTCTATCATGGTGGTGGTAGACCGATTCTCAAAGTATGCAACATTCATAGCTGCCCCTATGGATTGTACAGCAGAAGAGGCGGCCAGGCTATTCTTCAAGAATGTGGTGAAGTATTGGGGGCTACCTAAGACAATCATTAGTGACCGAGACCCCCGCTTCACTGGAAAATTATGGACTGAGTTGTTCAAGCTCCTGGACACTGAGCTACACTTCTCCACGAGCTTTCACCCACAGACCGATGGGCAAACAGAAAGGGTGAACTCTTTGTTGGAGTGCTACTTACGGCACTTTGTGAGTGCTAACCAAAAGGATTGGGCCAAGCTACTCGATGTGGCTCAATTCTCTTATAACTTCAAAAGAGGGAGGCAACCGAAAGGAGTCCCTTTGAAACGGTGATAGGACAACAAACACTCACTCCTCATGCCCTTGCCACCACCTACAAGGGCAAGAGTCCAGGGGCCTACCACATGGCCAAATCTTGGCAAGAACAAGCTGAAGTAACAAGATCATTCCTTGCCAAGGCAGCCAAACGGATGAAGAAGTTTGCAGATAGGAAGAGGCGAGCTTCTGAATACTAAGTGGGAGACATGGTTATGGTAAAGCTCCTTCCTCAACAATTCAAAGTGTTCCGAAAGGTGCACAAGGGCCTCATCCGTAAATATGAAGGCCCGTACAAGATCGTGGGGAAGGTAGGAAATGTTTCCTACAAGCTGGACCTACCCCCAAACTTGAAGATTCATCTCGTCTTCCATGTTAGTATGCTCAAGTCGTTCCATGAAGATGTGGATGATCCAGATCGAGCCATCTCGACTAGAGCGCCTCCGACCATGACCAAGTCATTTGATCGAGAAGTAGAAGAGGTGCTAGCTGATCGAGTTGTGCGGCAACGAGGGGTACCACCAAGTACCCAATACTTAATCAAATGGAAAGGACTGCCAGAGAGCGAGGCCACATGGGAACCTCAGGAGGATCTTTGGCAATTTGAAGACCACCTACACCGGTACAAGGACAAGTTAGTGACGAGGACGTCACCGGATTAGGTGGGGGAGAGTTTCAAGCACTGAAGGGAACACAAGATATTTTGTGCTCAAGACACACTTAGAGAGGTTTCTAGAGAATTCCACATTTTTGTAAAACTTTGTACATAGAGCTAGAATTGTGTGGAGAATTCTAGAGACTCCTTTGTAAATATAAATATCTAGATATTTCTAGGGAAGGTTCGGGAGAACAATTCTCCACCGTTAGATGTAATGGATCTTAGCCATTCGTTGAGGAGGTGGATGCCTATAAATAGGAGGTGCCACCCTCATTTGTATCCATCCAAGTGCAATACAAGTTCTTGCATTCCAGAGCATCTCTCTCTAGAACTCTTATTCTCTCTCTAAAGTTCTCTTTGTCTTTGTACTCTTTGTCTACTTGTGAGGGTTTGGCTGACTTAGCCAAGATCAAGGGAGTGATCAAACTAAGGCCGCCACGGTTTTGGGTGGATTTTGTCTAAGGCCGTGACATGATGCTAACTTTTGATAAGGTGGCCATGACTCGCAAACTTGGATATTTGAAGCACGCATACTAGAATTGATAAATATTACGCCGACATTGCCAGACATCCAGGTAAATCTTGAATGTGTTTTTGTTTCTTTTATCTCCTTGTAACTTGTCCAGGATTCATAGAACTTCCAAGAAGGGTGCCTTGGTGAACATTATTTGTATCCATATTTTCAGGACCGTGCATGATTATGTTGTCCTTCATGTTGCATCACATAGTACTCATAATTGTTGCTCATGTCCAGTTGCTTTGGGCACAATAAAGAAATGAGAAGAAAAATTTGTCGGTCAGTCATGTATATAAATTATGGGCTTAACATTTCTCCAACTGTGGCAGAAAAATCCATCTGCAACAAGGTAAAACGATGCTGTTTCATTTTTTTCCCTTTCCTTATATCTGATTTGTCGAGATGCCCAGAGCAGCAAGAATGAAAACAAGAAAAGCGACGAGACTGAGTGAGGAGCAGCGAGGAATGACGAATGAAGATCTGCGAGTATGAGCGAGGAGGGACCATGGTAGTGCTGTGGACTGGTGGACTTTTGGGGTATTCTTATATGAGCTTCTATTTGGTAGAACTCCATTCAAAGGCTCAAAGAACTAGAGCAACTTTGCTGAATGTAATGTGTCGGCCATTGAGTTTCCCGAGAATCACCAAGTGTCGGCTTTGCTTCTAGAGACCCGATAAGGGGTTTGCTTGTGAAAGAGCCACTTCATCGTCTTGCTTATAGACGTGGAGCCTGCGAGATCAAACAACATCCATTCTTTCGCAATGTTAACTAGGAACTCATTCACATCCACGCCCAAGCTAGAAGCATAAGGAAGCCACCAGAATAATATGGAAGCCTGAATTGTCACAAGGATAAGAAGCAAAGCAATTTTTTTTTTCTCTTCCACCGCTAGGATAATAGAAGAAGCAAATGCTGCTGATGAGTTCTCGAAGAAAAGTCAATAAAAGAGGCTGCAATATGCTAGAAACGTATGAATAAAAAAGATAAACTTAACAGATCGCAAAATTAGGCACAGAGGGAAGGTGCACAAAACTGTGGTGAGAGAGAGTGAGAAGAAGGAAGGAGGAGAGTGAGAGAGGAAGAGAGAGTGGTGGTGATTTTACGTTTCTTTTTCCTTTGCTTATATGTAGATGAAATTGCGTTGCTTCAACCTTCATCGAAGCTGTGTCGTTTTTGTCCTATTGCAGAAAAGTTTTTCTGTAGTAAATGCAGAAATGATTTCCCCATAAATTATAGAAGTGCTTCAATTTAATATTATAGTTATTGGTAAATAATATATATACCTTCAGATACAACCATTGGAATAGTTTATTGTAGTGGCCATCAGTAAGCTTGTTTTTGTTGCACTCAAGACCATTTTAAGTGAGGTAAGTCTAAACCATACTTTGAAAAGATACAATATAAAATTATATATACGGAAACATGCAAGATAAACTAAATTATAAGAGATTGTCTTCTGCATGTATGGTCTTGTGTTTGGAACCTCGCTCATAAAGTCGAAGTACCAAATCCTTTTGAGCATTTGATTTACAACTATGAGCATTCCAGGTAGTTCTTAAGTATAATAATATATCACAACATCAGGACAATTACAAAATAAATAAAAAAATTAATTCAAGCAGAGTTATAATGTTTTCACCCTTGAATGAAAGACACAAAGAAGTAATTGCTCTTTTTGTTTGGCGCCTCTTTATAAATTCAACCCCCCAAAAACCTCGTGTGCTATTGCTTGGCATTTTCTTTCATGTTGTTACCTTGGTTATTGATTTTGTTAGGGCGGATGAACTTGATCTTATTCTGGAGGCCGTGGGGGATGAGGTAATTATGGTACAAGTGCTTGAAATGTTAAAACCAACATATAAAAATGTAATCAAAATTCTAAGCCGTCAACTATTCGGTCATCGTTGAAGAAATACCTCATGAAAAAGTTGACAAAGCTTAAACTTGTTGTGTCCTTGTTCAAGACCTCAGAAACAAGTTATTGCTTATCGCTTCCACTTGGTTTGGTTGGTCGAAAACCTCTTTCTCAAATGTGATAATTGGAAATGGGTTTGAAGCAAAACACTTGTTAGCGAATTCCTAGGAGGAACTTCCAGAAAAATTGACCAAGGGTCTTATTCTGACTCATTATTATGTATATGCATATACATAATAGAGGTAGGATATTGTCACTACCATAGTATGTCACTACCATTTCACTACCATTTTCTCACCATTGGATCTATTATTTGATCCAACGGTCCTGATTCACCCTACTTAAAACATTTTTCCTTCTCCACATTTCTCTCTCTTTCTCTTCTCTCAATTCAACGCATCGCCGCCCGCCAGGAATTGCCATCGTCCCTCCCCCTCCTCTGCGCCCCTCTTCCTCACTGATTTTTTTTTTGTGCGTTTGTTTTTGTTTTCGGATACGCGTAATTGCGCCGGTCATTCAATCTAGGGTTTCTAATTCGGGTTCATATTTCCCAATTTTCCATGAATTTTGGGTGTGTATCAATTTTGCTTTCTGATTTCGTATATGGAATTTTAAATTTGAATTTGAATTTCGCTAGATGCATCCCGATGTTGAATATCCGGAATTCTAGGTGCTTGAGTTGGCGGAAACGCCGCAAGAGATAGCAAGAAGACCCGTATTGTGCCTCGCCACATTCAATTGCGCTTAGGAACGATGAAGAACTTAGCAAGCTTTTGGGAGATGTGACAATTGCTAATGGAGGTGTGATGCCCAATATTCACAACCTACTACTCTCTAAGAAGGCAGGAGGCTCATCGAAGGGCGCTGGTGGTGATGACAACTCTTAAATTTGAGGCTTGAGAAGCTCCTACGCTTTGTCTCATGTGATTCACTATCTAATTTAGTTTCATTTTTATTTTTCTTGCATCAATATGGGGATTGATCCTTTGTTTTCTTTCGACTTAGTTGTAGCCTTAGTTAGGGCTTCTGATTGTAGTATGAATAGAAATTATCGCCTTATGATTCCTTCAATGAAAGAAGATATTGCTTAAAATTTAATTTTTTTCCGCCTCCATCCCAATGCGGCTTTCATTGCTATTTCGGATTGCAGATGTTAGAATGAGTGAGAAAGAGGGGCGTAGAGGAGGGGGAGGGACGGCAGCGATTCCTGGCAGCGATCAGATGAGAGAAGAGAAAGAGAGAGAAATGTGGAGAAGGAAGAAGGTTTTAAGTAGGTTAAATCAGGACCGTTGGATCAAATAATAGATCTAATGGTGAGAAAATGATAGTGAAATGGTAGTGACATAATATAGTAGTGACAATATCCTACCTCTACATAATAATAGCTCCGCTAAAGTAATAAAACGATGGGTATATACAATTATACATATTCTTTCCAATGCCCCCACGCGCGCGATGTTCTTTTGTAATTTATGAGGCTTCTTCTGCTAAAATCTTAATATTGCGGAATTCAAAATTTTGGAGCTATTAACTCCGCTCAGTCTACTCTTCTTCTCAGGTCTGTGCTTTCCCTTCCCGATCTTCGCTGGAAACCTCTCTTTTCCATCTTCGTTCTTCAGATTCAGGGTCGATTATTGTGGGGTCCTCTTCCTTCTTTTCAACATTCTCATCTTTTTTGTTTTTTTCACTTTTTTTGCTGCAGCCGTAAATTCCATTCTGATCTACTTTGAACTGAGATTTGGAGGTTGAGTTCGATTCGATATGAGCCAAAGCAGTGCTGGGTTTGAAAATCCTACTGGCTGTTACGATGCTGCGGTTCAAGTATCTCTCTCTCTCCCTATTGATTTGTTGTTTGTTTTTGTTCATTTTAATTTGATTCATTTGAAATGTGGCGAGGTGCGAATTTCTTGTACAAGTTGGAGTAATTAGACTTACAATTGTGTAATAGAGCTGCACAGGTGGTTTCATATGATTTAAACATCATAAATTCTAGGTGAGACCACAAAATATTTGGTGGAGGAACTACTAAATCTGCCACTCTCCATTCTTCTTGTTCTTGTTCTTCATTGGTTTCTTCTTTAGCTCTTGTTCATTGGCTTCTTCTTCACTACTAGCTCTTTATGTTTGTTTTTTTTTTTTGGCTCAGAACTAGCCCTTCATGTTAGAATATGAAGTATTGGAGTAGTAAGGAAACAAGAGCCTCAAATTATTAATGAATCCTTAATACATAATTCTTTATACAAAGAATGAGCAAGAGCCTTTATATACAGGGAAAGCATAACCTCAACTAATTCCTAAAATATAATATAAATAAATCTAATTAAATACTAAATTTAAAAATATTAAATATCAACATAGGATATATAATATTTCAATATGAGAATATATCAAATATTTATATACGATATAATAATGTCTTAACACATAAGGTTGTGGGTTCAAAATTCACCATGTCCAAATCTCACCAATTTTTTAATTCTTTAACTTTTTGAATAAAAAAATTATTTTTTGAAAAAATGTTATTATAAATATCTCTTAAAATAATTTTTTTTTTTTAAAAAAAAAGTAAAAAAAAAAAAAAAAGATCTGATTGTCCAAATCAAATGGGACATACGATAGGTAGAAACTCACCTCTATAAATATCTAAATGCTTCTTTGAAATTTGGAGGATCCCAACTCACCTAAATTTTTTTTTTTTTAAAATATTTTTTTTATATAAAAAGGAAAAAAAAGAAATAAAAGCTGATATTTTCTCCTTTGACACAACTCTCACTTCTGTCAAAATAAGCGTCCCCACATCCATGAAAGTTGTGTTGGAACTGTCATGGTATAAGGAAGGCCACGTCAGTTGAGAGATTAAAGCAGCATGCCTGGTCTAATGTTCCTGATTTATTTTATTTAGCTGAAACAAAAAACTTCCTATCTCAGCAGCGTTCAAAACTTTAAGCCCACTTTGTTATATTTACTTTGATTCTAAATATAAGAATTAGTTGACTAATTTTGGGATATCAAGAAAGCTAGATAAATTATTTGATTATAGCATGTTACATGTTATCTTTGAAATTCTTATATGAATTGCTAAATTATATATTAACTTATAAGTCATCCAAATTAATTTTAAAAAAAGTCATAAATACAAAAGATAAAATAAAAAAAGGTTCTTATATTTAAGACCAAAAGTTACTTCTCGGCTAGCATTTATATTGAGGATGAGGATGGGAGGTAGTACTAAATATATATACACTGATGCATTATATGTAAAGGGGGCGATACTCTAGTAGCTTGGAAGGGTTTTTGGAATTTATTGGTCTTTTATTATATAAAAGCCAATGGAAGAGTATTGGAAAAATTTGACAAAGCATTTTGTATGATTTGATCCAATTGTTTCCTTCTTATAATGTTGTCAGTTCATGTATTGTGGCCTCTGATCATAGCCTGGATTTTTTCCAATTCTCAGACTTCTTGTGGGAATACTAAAAAACCAAGCAGATTTGAAGCTTTTTGGTATCATTTCCCTGAATGTGAAGAAGACATGGTCAAAATATGTTGGGGCAAAAAGGGGTTCTCCAGCATCTGAAGTGTTTTTTTGGGTGACTATTAAAGTCTGCATCAAACTCAGTTCCACATTAAGCACGCTTGAAAATTGGAGCAAATCAAATCTGGGCAATTTTCATGAAAAAGTTCAATCATTTGGTAAAAGTATTCTTGATATCTCTTCAAACAATGAATTCCCATGAAATATTAATTCTTCCTCTGAGCCTGCTTTCTCAAGTACCAAGCATTAACTTGAGTTTTTTTTTTTTTTTGGGTACTTTCAAATGGTATCCAGTGTCTTTTTTGAATCCTAGTTATCCGAGCAATCCACTACTCTAGTTTCAGAGTTTGTAACTTTTCCTTTCAATGTGTTTCTTCTAAGATTCAAACTCAAGATCTAAAATGATTCAGCGAAGCCTTACATCGCTGGACCAACACTTTTGTGGAACTAAGAGTTAAAACAAAAAGGAGGGCAAACACAGCACTGAATACTTCCATGCATGCAGTAATCTCCAAAAGTTCTTGGGGTGATGATCAAGTCAGAATCAATATATATATATATATATATATATATATAAAATCTCATCATCTCCTTCACGGCTTCAGTCCTCAAAAAACACTGTAGCTTAGCCAATCTGCTTACTTGTATTCATGCCTCGGGCTTCTCTTCAGATGTGTCCTTTCTGCACCTCTTTTTCTCCTCGATTCAGTCTTCATTCTCTTCCCCAGACCTTTTCTGAAAAGCTGCTTTCTTCACCTTTTTTTCCTCCTTGATTCAACTGCCTCTCTGATGCCCCTTCTTTTTTCCCTTTCCCGGTCCTTCTCTCTCAAAAATGTCACAATCCTCGTCTATCCCACAGACTCAAAATTTCAAA
Organism: Acacia acuminata; assembly: GCA_019022655.1. Taxonomy (NCBI): domain Eukaryota; kingdom Viridiplantae; phylum Streptophyta; class Magnoliopsida; order Fabales; family Fabaceae; genus Acacia; species Acacia acuminata. The sequence goes on along the minus strand of JAFJYI010000164.1, from coordinate 971,853 downwards.
ATCTTCCTCCTCAGTCATCAGGTACAAATTGTTAAGCCAAAAGTGAATTGGCAGTGTGGAGAGCGACGGCGAAGAAGCAGCCTGAAGTGTGAGGACGGTGGAGAAATGCTCTCACCCATTTTTCTTGATATTTTGATTTCTATGGACCATCGGCCTATTTCTATTTTTTTGGATATGTGAGCATCATTTCGTTCATTTACAGCCCATAAACACTCACCACCTAACAAAGATGGTTCCGAATAGAAGAAGTGGTTAAGAAGACGGTGGGTTTTGATTTCATGGCGGTGGCTTTTTTACTGAAAAATTCGTCATAAATTTCTGATGTAGCTTTTTTAGCTATTCTTTTTAAGCAACATACCTGAAGTTTCATAGAAACACTGCATATCTTGCTCATGTCATCCTCTTATGTATTTGTGCTCTGCTTCTTACTCGCATTCTATTTCTGTTTTCTGGAAGAATCTCCTTCTGTTTATACTTTCTAGTGAGACATAGCATGAGAAACAGTATTTTAGTAAAAATGAAACGATTTCCCCCCCTTTTTTTAGTTACATGTTTGTTTGATGATTGAATATCTGATACAAAGTTCAATGTGGTGTGACAGGGGATAATATCTTGGTCCAGCAATTGCATCCAACATTGCTTGGGTGGCTGTTTTGTTAAACCTTGATCTGGGAGGAACCCTCTCTAGGGAAGGGGTGATGATACATATTGTGGGGATGAAGAACACTCTATCTAAACTCAATCCTTCAGATGTACATATCATTGATGGTTTTGGGAACTATAACTTGGAGGTTAGAGGAGTTGAGGGCACTGACAAATCAGTTCTCAATCTCTACTTTCTTGATAGTGGTGATTACTCTATCATCTCCACAATATGTTTCAGGTTGATGTTATCCCTTCCAGACTTGTCACAGGTCGTGGATTCATTTTTCCATAAGTTTTTGTGGTTATGTTATGTTATAGACAAAGTCCTATTTTTTTCTCATTTTAATTACCACTTGATTCATTCTAGTATTACTGAAGCTTTATGTGGTAATTACAGTTAGTGAGGAACATGAGAACCTTTACATGTTTGCGAACATTGGCTGATATTTTCTATCTGCTGAACATGCTCATAAAGTTCAGAACAGCTTATGAATCGCCAAGTTCAAGGATTTTTGAAGGCGTGAGTTAGTTATGTATCACCAAGTTCAAAAATATTCATAGATCTTATAGCTACACTACCTCTTCCAGAACTGAGCATGTGAAATGGAAGAAATATGGCATCTCCCTTTACAATAATTTTCCCTTATTTGTTTGGTTATACTTATTTGCTTTAAGCAATCCAGAGTAGGTTCTATGCTGACCAGTATCCCACACACACACACACTGTTATGCAACAGAACTGAGTATGTGAAATGTATACATTATGATTTAGCTTAAACGATATACATTTGACTTGGTTTTGAACTTGATCCATTGTGAAATGTATATAGGTCCTTTTTAATAACAATATTAGTATTTAGGTCCTTGATTCTAATTTTCCCTTATTTGTTTGGTTATACTTATTTGATTTATGCAATCCCGGTAGACTGGATTCATCACATTTATACTTTAAATAAATGCGTGCTAAAGTAGGGAGAGGAGAACCCAAAGAAAGGAAAAGGCATAAATGAAAAAAATGAAAGGTTTGTAATCTTGCTACCATCTTCCCTTTATTTCTGTCCTTTCCCCTTATTCTCATTCCTTATGTTTTCATTTTAGAATGGTAGATCAATTACAGAACACGTCATAACAGTTTCCTTTTTGTATTTCTGCAGGCTACTTGGTTTCTGGCAAATAGGTTATGGACTGCACATTGCATAGAAACAAAGTTTTTCTTGGTCCAGCTATCAATTATATAAAAGTAATTGTTTAAATGGTGATAAGAGCTTACAAAAGGCAAAATGTTGCATGAAGTGGCAATTGCAATGTAGCAGCTTTTGTTATTCAGCAGCTGTCCGTTTGAGAAGGTAGAAATATAGTAAGCAGATAAGAGATGTGAGTAAGAAAACTTGATGATCTATTGTTTCAGCTTTTCCATTCAGCAGCTGTTCATTTGAGAAGGCTACTTTCACTCATTCTGTCATTGCTTTTCCATTGCATGTGCTTCTCTTCTCCCAACCAATTTCGTTTTTATGATCTATTGTGGATTGCTTTTGACTGTGTCAGAATGATAATAGTCCCTTTTTGGTTGGTTTTTGGGTAGATGTTAAATCAACATGATGATTTAAGGTTTGATTGTTCAATTTTTATGGTCCTTTCACTAATATTTTCATCCTTTGTGAAAAAACCTTTGTTGGTCCTTCAGTAATGAGATTTTTCTTAATTACATTTTTCAAATAAGCACTTGGAATTGAAATTTGGTTTATGGGGAAATGCAGGGATAATATATTAGCTCAGAGCTAATCCTTCTGGTTTGAGAATAGAAGGAGGTTTGAAATGATATATTAAGCATGTAATCAAACCTTTGATTTGAAATCAGTATTATGCATGCAATCCTTCTTATTTTATTAAATAATATATTAGCTCACTTGAAATCAGTATTATCCCCTGTTAAGTATTATGCAAGGTTTGATTGCACTTTTGTAGGCTCCGCTTTATCATTTTTAGTTTTAGGTTGTACTTTTGGGAATAGAATAAAGCTTACTTTATTTAAAAGCTATGTTTCATTTTGCTAACTGCACAAGTCTTCCATGCTTTAGTTTGAGATAGCTAAAGGATCAGATTAGTTCAGTTTGGATGTAGAAATTAATTGTTAATGATGGGAGAGAAATAGAAAGAGATTTGAATTCATTTTAAGTTCATGATTCTCACTGGTCGCTCCACCTGGGTAAAGACTGAAGTCCAAGTTGGTGGGATGTTTACGTCTGCTTATATACTTCTCATTATATGCATTAAATTTTCTCCATTGGCATAGAAAATTATACGTGATATGCTATTCACATGTTATGAAATTTCTCATTCTCTACTGACTGTTCATTAACTTGCTTTGCCATTTTTCTTAATTAGATTTTTCAAATAAGCACTTGGTTTATGGGGAAATGCTGGGATAATATATTAGCTCAGAGCAAATTCCTTGGGGAAATGCAGGGAAAATTTCTCATTCTTCTTATTGCCTTGCAGGTTCATACAAGATTATACATGTTCTTGAGCAATTACCCTGTCTTCTTGATTCTACTTGAAAAGTTGCATATAGTCATAATGTGTTTGTCATTCTTTTATTTCTTCTTTGAGTAGAAGCTACTATGTTAATTTTTTTGGTGCAAGTGGATGTTATACTTCTCAATACCTGATGAAGATTCCAAGGCGGATGGATGCAGCACAGCACGTATGAAGGCAAAACTAAAGTTTTATTTGAAGCAAAGGAAGTGGCTCTTAAGATTGCAAACTTATAGCAAATTGTTCTATTGCATTTTTGTTCATTCACTTTTTCTTTAGTATCCATGAAATCACCCCAACTTTTTTGATGAATCTCATGTGTAAAATAATTAAGATTCAAATGTGTACAAAGAGATATTTAGGAATGTTAATCGATTAGAAAACATTGTTAAGATTTCATTTGTAATATGTACTCTGAATTGATTAGAGGATATTGCTGTTTATCATTGTTGAAATTTCATTTGTAATATGTAGTTATTCATTGGTACTGATGTTTTCATGTTCTTTAAAGATAACAAAGTTGTATCATTTAGGAAACAAAATATGTTTGAGTAACCTGTGAAGTATTATCACATTGTGCAACATATGGGAAGCACAAGCTCGTTGCAACAAATGGCATGTTCACACTTTTCTGATCCCTTTTGAGCGAAACTTACCTCAAAACATCTTATATACTCAGGGATCTTAGCAGCCTTGATATGTCTCATATTACTATGGAGCTAGCCTCTTTCTAGACAGTAGTTCTACTCCTTCGGAATATCTTCCTAAGGATAGTTCTCTTGCTATCTGTCAATGCTCCCAGAGGATGTTACTGATATGGTTTCCAGTATCTGAAATTCAGAGTTCATGCTCAAACAACTCAAGAAGACCCCGTATTGTGCTGATTCCAAAGGGTATTGCTGTGCAACAAGGAAAGATTTAAGGTCCATAGATCTTAGCAATGTTTCCTATGTAATCATTTCAAAGATAATCTGCAATAGATTTAAGGGTATTCTGTATTCTTAACTAGATTATAATCTCCCCACACCTAAGTGCTTTTCTGCCAAATATACTTATTCCTGGTAACATTCTACTAGTAGATGATTTAATGCTCCAAATAAACACTTCTAGGGCTAGGAGGAAGAAATTGGCATCCCGCAAAATTTATTTTTCAAAGGCTTTTTGATCGGATGTCATGGTAATTTTGGAAGCTGTCATGGTAGAAATTAATGTTTCACAGAAGTGGATTGATCATGTTATGCAATGTAATAAACTAGAGATGTAAACAAGTTATGCTCATAATGTGAACCGTTAATTTCTTTGTATTATAATCAATAGATATACAACATCACTCATTATATGTAATGAAATTCAAAATAAAGTAGTGTAAACTTCACAAGTCTTCACAATAATGACTTGCAGTACTTGAATATGTGCATGCGTCTCATATTTTCATTGCTATGTTTTTAAAAGTAAAGTGCTTGATATAGCTACTAAATGGTGATAGTAGATATTGAGAACAGAAATAAACAAGTGTGTATTTGAATAATTATGCGGTGGGATAAGAAGCTCGCATTGCTATACCACAAAGGCCTTCTTGAGCGTCCACATTTCTTTGTATCCTAATGTATCCTTCTTCACCCCATTCTATTCCCCATGAGTTCTTCACTAACCAATATTCGGTGTCATCACTAACACCATAGCCAACGACAGTAACACCATGATCCAACTTAGTGCCACAAGAACCAGTGAAAATGCCACTTTGATAAAATTGAAAATCAGATCCACTTGTTTCTATGGCCACTGAAACTGGATGGTTGGCCACTGCATTTTGTAGGGCTTGCTCGCTATTAGCAGGAACATCCTCATACCCGTTAATAGTAGTTACATGGTTACCTTCTTCATTGTCATTGCAAGTTCCATCAACGCCCTTGTAAGGGTAGTTGGCTTCTGAGTTGATACCATTGTTTTGTATGATAAATTTAAAGGCATCATTCATCGAACCTCCTTCACAACCATGGTCAACATCCGTGTCACAATCAAGTAACTCTTGTTCTGACAAAGAGATTAGTTTTCCTGTACTCAACATAGTGATTCCTTCTATTGCTGCCACAGCAGAAAATGCCCAGCAACATCCTACAAAGTACCACATGTAAGACAGTTAAATAAAACTTCAAGAACTCGGATATGTTGAGGAGTAATGAAACAATCCTTACCACATCCTCCTTGGTTCTTGATAGGTGTAACAGCTCCTTGCTCTCTCCAATCCACAGAGGAAGGCACATCAGTCATATTTTCATATTTGAAAGAGGGTGTCCTTGTGATTGAGGAGAACATATAACCCTTGAATCTATTTCTAGAAGTTGTGAATTCTTCATTTGTGAGATCTGTAAATTGGTTTATGCCTAGCTTATAAGGCTTGTTTTCATCAGTGTTAAAGCCTTCAATGTACTCCACGTTTTGCTTGAATATGTTGAAACGTTTCTCCCCCTCCTGAGGGTCCTTATACACTCTGCCATATTGAATCATCCACTGCTCATGCCTTTCTTGCATTGAAGCTTCTTGAAGAATTCGAGATGAGGATTGAAACGCTAACATTCCAAGCAAAACAAGAGCCAATGGAAGAATTTTGAAAGCCATGTTACTGTGACGATGGAGAATCTGCTTCAGATAGCTCTGTCAAGCGTGAGAAAGAAAGATTATGCTGTGATGATCTCCAATGTTCTTGAGGTATTTATAAATGGAAACTTGAACTGACTTGTAAACCAATCATGTTCCATGATTTAATAAATAATATCCTTTCTCTTTAGAATGCCTGTTTTGAACAAGACAGTTGGGAAAAGTGTAAAATGGAGGTCCGTGATAAATGTTTTAAATGGTACGTAAGGTATTTTGACTGCAAATATGATTTTAAAATTACAGAAATAACTAAATTGTTAGGAATATATTAATTGTGTGGATGCACGTGAAGCGTTGAAAAATTGGTCAGGGGAAAATTACATCTTAGACCCAGATGGAAATTACTCCATTTTTCCATCTTTATATATACACACAACACACACAGTTTCAGCAATGAAATGCTACAAGAGAGGGAAAGTGTGAGAGAAAGGAGAGACATGGAGAAAGTAGTGTGAAAGAAGGAAGAGGAAATGATTATAGTGATATTCATGAATGAGAATTGCTCATGTTTTATCTCTTGATTTTTCTCTCCTTTATCTCTTGTTTTTTTATTTTTCTCATATTTCTTTTTTATTTATATTTCTTTTAGTTTTATAATATGTTGTCAAGACAAGAACTCTAACAAATGTATATTGTTGTTTTTGTTTTTTTTTTAAAAAAAATGATTTTATCTTACTTTCTTTAATCATATATTTATTTATTTATCCGAAATAATTTAAGTCACTATATAGAATTAAAGATATACTTATATCGATTTTTTTAAACATAGGGTTCTATAACTAAATTAAATATTATTACTATTTTTATATTATTTTGATTTTCTTTAGGAGTTCTTATATATTATTAATATTTTAATATTTTAATAAAGCTATACACTTTTGATTTTATATTTTAAAATTATATGATCAGAAATCATATTAATAGTAATGGGTATGGGCCTACTAAAATATACCCACTACCTACATATTATTATATATATTTTAATATCCCCTCCTGTTTTATCATTCACGGCGCAAGGTTGAAATAAATATGCATGTCAGCCTCACATAAAACACAAAAGATGAATGAGGAGGAAGTCGTCGGCCTCACACAAAACTAACAGAAAAGATGAATGAGGAGGAAGTCACGGGAGTAGTGTATAATTGTGTGTGGGCTCCACCTGTTTATATTATTTTATCTATATTATATATATATATATATATATATATAAATATAAAATTTTATATAATTTCTTATTTCTTTAACTTATATGTGAGAAGTCATATAACTTTTTATTTTTTATTTTATTATATGATTAAAAATCATATATAAATTTTATTTATCTTAAAAATAAACGGTTAAAAGTCATAGATTTAATTTTCATCATGAAAATAAAAGTGGCTTAAAGCCATAATAATGAAAATTGGCTTGAAGGCATGAGATGAAATTGGCCTAAAGCCATAGAGTTTTAATTTTTATTGCAATATCGTACTTTTTTACGAATTTCCTATTATCATCTTTTGTGTTATTATATTGCATTTTTATATTTTATGAATTTCATTTTATTGCATTATTTTGAATTATGTTAAATGTTAGTATAAAATTAAATTTGAGGCGCATGAAAATCTCAAAAATTAAATATTTGACATTAATAGACTCTCTTGTTCTTTAGAACAATTTAAATGAATTGTATGACTACCATCAGAAAATGGTTGTTTTCCAAAACCTCATTATAAATGAGATGTATCCAATTTGCTTCTGTAATAGCGATATTATAAAAAAAAGGTTTTAAGAAATATGTTGAATTAAGTTTTTGACCTTGTATGGCCAAGCAAAACAATTTTTGTTGCAAAAATCATGAATATTGTCCAACAAATTCGACTCCATTCCCAAAAGTGAATGAACTCACGGATAAATTTAATTGTGGTCGTGGACACAAGTATAAACATATCTACAGTTTTGGGTATGACCATGGTTGTAATTGTGAAGGTTCAAATTCTCACCTGCAGTGGAAAAACATAATTGATAAAAACCACAAAAGAAAAACTAGTGGGCATAATAAAGATGCAAAAATTCCATGTTATCACAATGGTGATAAGGATCATTGGTTTTGTACCTGTCTTACATCAAGACATATTGATAAAAAGGCAAAATTGAAATAAGTCATGTTGATAATTTAAGAATTATGAGTAAATCAGCCTTAAAATCTATTTTAGCAGTGGAAGACAGTGATTTTTGGAAATATGGACTAATTTGACATTTTGAAATTTCTTGATACTAAAATATTAGTTATGATTTTGGGACAGTGTCTTATTCTGTAATTTTCTTTGTTCTTTCACTCTTCTGAAAGTAACATTAATATTACATAGTAGGCCCTAATTTTTGTCAAAATTCCCAAATAGCCACAAACAAAATATGTTTTCCTACATCTTGTAATTCCGAATTTGTTTCTAGAGTTTGCGACTATTTATTTAAGATTGCTTATATATTAGTTTTTTCCTCTTTAAACAAAAAAAAAAAAAATGTGGTGATGGATTATTATAAATATTAAGGCCATGAAGGTTTATGTTTCAAATATTATATGATATAAAGAGGTTTTGCTAACTATGGAATAGTATTGTCTAGAAGACAATAACTTGTAAAGAATTATTTCATGGTAATAATTCTAAAGGCTAATAGTCATGAGGACTAATTAACATATTTTGTCCAACAATGACAATGTGAGAGACTAATGTTCAAATTATATTTGGTAGTATAAATTTGAATGAACACTCTAAAAGAGCTAATATTTTGTTATATGAAGGAACATAATATTTCCCATATTAGAATTTTTGGGTGTGTAGTAGATGTGCTTGTAACACCACCACAACACACCAAAATGAATCCTCAAAGGAGGATGAGAATATATATTGAGCATGAATCTCCTTTAATAAAAAAATTAAATGGTTTGAAAGTGATAGACCAAATTGAATTGAAATTCATGAAAGTACATGAAGAATAAAGTATTTGAACTTTAAAGTGAAAGATATATTATTCGCCTACTATATACTGATATGTCTTTAAAATAGTTCATATGACTTATACTTGAGGGGAGATTGTTAGAATACAAGTGTGAGTTAATTTTTGAAGAGTTATACTCATACACTTCTCACATAAAGCCTAGTAGAACTCTCAAAATGAATGTCAGATTATAATTGAGAAAGTTTACAATTGGTTGAGATATATGTTATAGTAAACTAGAAATTTGCAATAATGTTTGAATAAATTATTGACATCCATTGAAGCAATTTCCAAATTATATGATCCAGAAATCATGTATTGCCTCCATAATTGGCTAGATCACTACTAATGAAAACAAAACTTTATCTTGGTATATTTGATCTTATATAGCAACATTTATACAAGCCAACAAAATTCTCCTAGGAAAATTGGCTTTTGGTCAAGAGCCAAACAAATTCCAGCTTAAAAGATTTGAATGTGTAATGTTTATTAATCCACCACAATGCATATAGATGGATAAAGAAATAAAGTTGAGATAAATATTGTGTAAGAATCTCTTTCTTCTTGTTTGTCTCTAAATGAAACAAAATAATATTTTTACAAGAAACAAATGAATTTAGACTTATACTACAATGGATTTAAAAGACTTATGCTACATAATTATTCAATTGTCATTTGACATTATTTTTCCTAACACGAGGAGGAGAAATTGAATAGTTGGAAAAGGAAATACATAGAATGCATTATTACTATTAAGTATATATGCTTGAATAAAGAAGTATGAACCAGAAATTCATTAGACTATGCATTCATGAAATATTGCTAGATGGAATCACAGACCTAAATGAGATTTACTAAATCTTATATTCTAGCTAAAAAATGCTCCAATAAGTATAAAACAGGTAAGACATGCTCGAAGCATAAGAAACTATTTTGTTCCAAATATAAATATTATGGATAAATTGGAACATAGAATTAAGATGATTATATTAAGAAGACAAACCGTATACATAATTTTCGAAAATTTTGGGTCAAAAATGTCAAGACATTGCAAACCTCAGGAGAGGTTAAGGTACTTGAAGAGTAATATAGATATTATTAAATTATGTCAATTGAAAAAATGGAGCCGAAAAGATTGAATTGTACACAATAATGTTGAAAATGATATCATGTGATCAAATGAGGATATTGTATAAAGATATGTCTTAAGAAATAGACATAAAGATGATTGGCCAAAAGGAAAAGTGAAAATTTGAAAAAGATACAAGTATGATTATATTATGATAGTTAAGGACCTGCAATCTAATATGAGATATATGATTTTACGATGGATATAATAATTTTGTATATATTATTAGTCTGGCAGTTTATGATAGAATAATTATGCATCTGTTATATATTGTTATATATACCTATATGTATATAGTGACTAAATTATGAAGCTTGCATAAAAATCTTTAAAGGATCCACATGTGTCAAAAACGCATGTCTCCAAAGGACTTAATGTACCGTATAAGTATAAATCCTTCAAGGACTCATGAACCATCTAATTCAAGTTTTTGAAAACAATACTTAATTAAGTTAAATAAGTCTTTGTAATGAGGCACATTCATAATGAACATTTAAAGGGGAGAGTTATAAATATATTAATTATGTAGACGTTCATTGACTCTCAACCTTCCATATTATATCACGGGTTTTAATATATTATATAATATATAAAGACGTGGGAACCAAGCACATTATTTCTCAATTTCTTCGGCTGCCTTCACGTGAAGTGTTGAAAAATTGGTCAGGGGAAAATTACATCTAGACCTAGATGGAAATTTCTCCAAACGACCCATTTTCCATCAATATAATTTATACACAGACAACGCACACAGTTTCAGAGATGAAATGCGACGAGAAAGAGAGTGTGAGAGAAAGGAGAGATGGAGAAAGTAGTGTAAAGGAAGGAAGAGGATAGGAGTATAGTGATATTCATAAATAATAATTTCTTCCGTTTTATCTCTTGATTTTTCTCTTCTTTATCTTTTGCTCTTTTTTTTTTTTTAGTTTTTTATAACATAATAATATTTTAAGAATTATTGCAAAATGCCAAGCTTAGCGTCAATACAATGGTACATCATTCAAAGAGATATATACAATATGATAATGAATACAAAACATGGTATTAGGATGGGAATGAAAGTTGTCATCTAAATTATTTTCTTTCCTTTTTTTTTTTTTAAAATGTAAACGAAGAGCTAAAATGGTTGCTAAACCACCTTACTAATTATATGTAGATTATATTTTAATAATTATGAATGTTAATTAAATTTGCAGCTGTCGTTTTGTCAAACTGCTTAATCATCGTAAGCATTGTTTTATATTTTTGGCTTACCAACATATAATATAAAAAATATATATGGGTACTATACATGTTATGCTCTTAAATTATTTTAGTCACTTTGTATATACTATTTGTCTTTTGTGCTTATTCTTCACATGACTTGTCGGGCTTTTTAAAGTTCACAAGATATTTTATAAGGATCTCCCGTTTAAATTTGGATCCTACTGCAATTTAAATATTGGCCATATTTCAAGCTAAATATCAAATCTACCCGATCAAAATAATATGATAACAAAAATTGCCAAAGATGTATGTGCTCTGTTATACTCCATTGGGTTCTCATTATAAGAGCCTGTAGATGAGTTTACTTTAGTTCTTAATATAAAAACTCAAGTATTTTGTCCCTTAACTTTATTAAATTTTTCCTAATTTCTCTCTATTAATTTCACATATCAAGAGGCTTCCAACCAAGCGAGTAGTATCCAATACAAATAATTAAAATCAAAAAAGGAATATTTTAGGGAAACTCATACTTTTTTTTATACAAATAATTGATTTAAATAATTTTCTTATAATATGTTGGAAAGACATCTACTTTTGCAAACTTATTAAGGTTAAAATCAGTTAGTGTGATGTAATTTATGTTTGGATTGACTTTTCTTAAAAAAAAGGTCAGTTTGACAAGTTGAAACTTAATTATTTGAATTATTAATTGAAAATCAAGTTTAAATCAATGTTTTAAAAGCCGGGCCAGACGTCGAGTTGGAGAGGCTAACGATCATGGTTCAAACAAATTAGATCGGTTGGGTTGTTTGGTCAAACTGGTGATATGATAATTAAATTAAACATTATATTATATACATTTGATATAAATATAATTAAGGGAAAATATTGTGAGGTCCAAAGGACCTTTTTGATAAGAGAATTTGACATGAGATTTTTTTATAATTTTTTATGATCTTTTGGACTTCACAGTGATTTTCCTTATAATTAGTTAGATATATTTTATGCTAGACATAATTAAAGTGATTTTTTGTGATAATATTTAATTTGAATTTTGTACATATGCTATTTAAAATTCTATTTTCAATTTTTTAATTAATTTTTATTTTTTAGGGTATTTTTGCAAATATCAAATCATTGATCTTTAAAGTAATTTTATTTTTTTAATTAAAGGTGGGTGAGAATTTTTTTCTTTCTTTTCTTCGGTATTCTTGTAAATATCAAATTATTGCTCTTTTAAAGTAGTTTTATTTTTTGAAATTAAAGGGGATGGAAACCTTTTTTCTTTTTCCCTTCATGTTGCTCGTCTCTATCTCTCTCTCTCTTTTATTCTTATCATGGCATCACTTTTTTGGGCTTGTTTGGTTTGAAGGGAGGGAATCTAAGGGGAGAGGATCAAACAAAATGATAGAGGGTTACCTTTTTTGGTTGAGTTGGTTGGGGGAGGTGGTGAGGGATTTTAATGATCCTTATTTGTTTTAAGAGAGGATGAATGATATCAATTTATCATTCTACCCTAATATATTTGGATATATTTTTTATTTACAGGTTATTTAAATTAATTTACATCTTATCTAATTAATATAATAAATTTTTTATTTATAATTAATATAATAATATATATTTTGTTTCGAATTAATTGTATAATAATATGTTTTCTTAAAACTATAATAGTACTTTTTTATGCTAGTTTCATTCAATGAGACTCATATTGTGCCTTTCCTCCAAGGGGATGTTACTGATATGCTTTTCAGTTTCTGAAATTCAGAGTTCATGGTCAAGCAGCTCCGCAAGATTTGAATCCCATAAGTCTTTCCAGTGTTTTCCATATGGGTATTCTTCCCAGATTATCTCTCCACACCAAAGTGCTGATTTAATGCACCAAAATTTATTTTTCAAAGGCTTTTAACTGGATCTCATGGGAATTCTAAGCTGTCTGCATGGTAAACAGGAATTTTCCTCTAAAGTGGTTAATCTGGATCTCACTTTCGTTCAATACCAGCTACTAATCTTCTTTCTTGCTTCATTGTGGATCTCAATCATCTTCCCCTAAGTGATATATATCATCCATTCACCATCAATGGACATGACATCCTCTTATGCGCTAGGATTGGGAGAAAGGGAATTTTTCTTAGATTTAAACCAATATGAGTTTTAATATATTCACAATTCACAAAAATAAACTAGAGATGTAATTAAACAAGTCATAGTAATAACGAACCATCAATTTCATTGTATTATAATATACAAATACATAACTGATATATATATAGAATACCACTCATTACATGAAAGTCAAAATAAAGTATAGTATAAACTTCACAATCATGACTTATAGAACTAAAATGTGCTCGTATCTCATACGCATTGCTATGTTTTTAAAGTAATGTAGTTGATAACTACTACATGGTGCATTAGATATACAATAGCACCATTCAATGAGAGTATATATGACAAAGTAAACAAACAAGAGAGTGTGTAATTTTGACAATTATGCAGTGGGATAAGAAGCTTGCATTGCTATACCACAAAGGCCTTCTTGAGCATCTATATTTCTTTGCATTCTAATGTATCCTTCTTCACCCCACTTTGTTCCCCATGAGTTCTTCACTAACCAGTATTCGGTGTTATCACTGACACCATAACCAACGGCAGTAACACCATGATCCAACTCAGTGCCACAAGAACCAGTGAAAATGCCACTTTTATAAAATTGAAAATCAGATCCACTTGCATCTATGGCCACTGAAACTGGCTGGTTGACCACTGCTTTTTGTAGGGCCTGCTCACTATTAGCAGGAACATCCTCATACCCCTTAATGGAAGCTACATGATTGCCTTCTTCATTAGCATTGCAAGTTCCATCAACACCCTTGTAAGGGTAGTGAGCTTCTGAGTTGATACCATTGTTTTTTATGATGAATTTGAAGGCATCATCCATCAAACCACCTTCACAACCTTGGTCCACACCTGTGTCGCAATCAACTAGCTCTTGCTCTGATAAGGAAATCAGTTTGCCTGTACTCAACTTAGTGATTCCTTCTGTTGCTGCCACAGCAGAAAATGCCCAGCAACATCCTACAATTGTATCAAAAGTAAGACAAAGTTAAACAAAACTTCAAGGACTTGGATCAATTGAGGAGTAATGAAACAATTCTTACCACATTCTCCCTGGTTCTTGATGGGTGTAACAGCTCCTTGCTGTCTCCAATCCACAGAGGAAGGCATATCAGTCACATTTTCATATTTGAAAGAGGGTGTCCTTGTGATTGAGGAGCACATATGACCCTTGAATCTGTTTCTAGAAGCTGTGAATTCTTCATTTGTGAGATCTGCAAATTGGTTTAAACCCAACTTGTATGTCTTGGTTCCATCACGATTAAAGCCTTCGATGTAGTCCACATTTTGTTTGAATATGTTGAAACGCTTCTCCTTCTCCTGGATATCCATATACACTCTGCCATGATGAATCATCCACTGTTCATGCTTCTCTTGCATTGAAGCTTCTTGAAGAATTCGAGATGAGGCTTGAAACGCCAACATTCCAAGCAAAACAAGAGCCAATGGAATAATTTTGAAAGCCATATTGATACTGAGACAATGGAGAATCTGCTTTATGATTTGAGAAAGAAAGATGATGTGATGACCTCAAGTGTTCTTGAGATATATATAGAGCAAAATTCACGCTGAGTTGTAAACCAATCATGTTTTTTGATTTGATCACTAACTGATTATAATAAAGAAAAACCTCTCTTGGAGGTGCGTGAAAAAAATTTTGTCATGAATAAGACAGCTGAGAAAAGTGTTAAAATGGGGGTCTTTGAGAAAAACGGTAAGTTATTTTGATTGAAAATATGATTTTAAAGTTACCAGCAAAAACAAAATAATGCAAAGCTTGGCGTTAATTAATGAACACAAAACATGGTATTCAGAAACGTTTGTGTATGGAATAATATAATTAGAACAATATTATTATATGTTTGCTAATTTATATAATACCGAACATTTCGCTTGTCGATGAGTTACTTGGAATGGAATGGAAAGATGTCGTCTAATTAAATTTTTTATTATGAAAACGAAGAACTCATGAAACGATTGCTAAACCACGTTACTTATAAAAATTGCGGTAATTTTAACAAGAATCTATTTAATTTGGCTGTTGTCGTTGTCCTCAAACTGCTTAATCATCATATGCAATATTGTTTTAGTCACTTTATATATATAAATTTTGATCCTACTGCACCTTAAATATTGGGAACTTTTCAAGCTAAATATAAAATTTAACCATCCCAAATAATAATAATAATGTCAAAGAAATCTACGCTACAATAAGAATCCAAATTATTTTTATTATGCTTTGGTTGTATTATTATTATTTTAATAAGAAACATAATTACTTTAACAGTAGTTAGATTTTCACTTCAATTAATCTAGCACTTTTAAATAAAATTTGGCAATATACCTTTTATCTTTTAATTTTATATAAAGTTTTAGTTCATTCCATTAATTTTATAAAGTATATTTTCAGTTTTTTATTGATCCTAACACCTAATATTATCTCGTCAAATCATATTTTTTGTGTGTTTGACAAATCATTGTTATTTTAAAAGTTAAACCTTATATGTCAACATTTGAGAACGTTTTATGGTATTTAATAAACTAGATTTCTACCATGTGTAATCTTTTTATTTTGGTGAACAAGGTAATCCTTTTTAAAAAAAAAAAAAAAAAACATGAGCAAGGTAATCTTTGATATATCAGTATTTTTCATGTTCTAAAGGAATGTTTGATTAGTATTGATCAATATGTATAGGCGATGGAGATGGTTTCTCTTTATTGTATTTCTCACTATAAGCTATAATAAGTATTGCTACAGCTATGTGGCACGTGCAAGTTTATATATAGTATTTTGAGCTTCAGAAGTCTTTAGAACTACATAAGAACAATTTATGGTTTCAAAGCATTACCTTATGAGATATGTAATATTTATTATATATTATAGTCTTTATGGTTGGACGATTTTTATTTTTTATTTTTTATTTTTGGTATGCACAATAAGGAATATTTATTTGTAATCATAATCAATCATGTAATTATTTTATAATAATCTATTTTGAATGACCCGCATATTTTTATATTGAAAGCCCCAAATGTATTGTTTGTAAATAAGTGCTTGGTTTTTTAGCCTATATCAAGGAGTTCTCATAATTCAAAATTATGTCTATAAATTGAAGAGTTATCATAATTTAAAAGTATAGTTTTTTTTTTGAAAAAAAAAAAATAAATATCAGGGATTCAATTTGAATTCATTAATTAATAAATATAATTTATAGATGATGATTTTATAATTTTTTTTTCATATTTCTTCAAAAGGAATCGATTAAGTAATTAATCATACTTAAAAATGATTTGATTATTTCTTGAATTTCATTTATTGTTGATGAAAATTATTGATTTGATGATTTCATTTAGAAATAGTGATATTATCATCCCACATTATATATGATTATTTCCTAATTTCATTTTTTATATTTCTTCATAACTAATTGATTAAGTAATCATATTTGAAAATGATTTGATTATTTCTTAAACTTCCTTTATTATTGATGCAAAATATGGATGTTGATATTATTAAGAAATAGTGACATCATCATCTGACATTATAATATATATTATTTTCTAAATTTTTTTATTTCCTTTATTTATATTTTTCCATATTAGATTTGATTAAGCAATTAGATTAGTTCATACCCCCATATTGATAATCCACTTAAATTATATAGAAAATTCATGCCTCTTTAGTTTTTTCCTCATGAAGTGCTAACTTTAACATTTTGATTGTGGTTAGCTTTCATATTTATATTTATTTTATTCTTTTTTTGGGATTTTGCTGATTTTTCCCTTTTGTGTAAAATTAACATCCAATTTCCCATTTCTCAAGTTAAGAATAGTGCCTCATGCATCCTTATATTTCTCAAATCAATTTTCATTAAATATTCGCATAATTGCATTTTAATTAACATATTATAGACACGTAAATTTATTAATCAATATAACTTCAAATAAAAAAAATTATTCATCAATATAATATAACAAATGGTAGCTTAGTGTATATTTTTTGAATAAAGGATATTCATAAATGACAAAAAATTATAAAATCAAACTTAGATAGGCTAGTTCGGAGAAGGCAAATATTATGCTATAAGAGTATAGCATAATATAAGTGAAAACGTCAAACACAATTATAAGTAAAGTAGACTCAACCTTAGACTGCTAAAATGACACATTCAGAAACTTAAAACAACACATGCTTTGTATCAAAAAAAAAAAAAAAAAAAAAAAAAAAAAAACAACACATGCTAAAATGGCACATTTGAAGGTAGGGTGGACATATAAGACACTCGACATCCCCATTACAACCAATAGAAGTGTCGGCTATCAATCAAGAGAGTGTTGTCTCTCTTCTTTCTCATTGAATGAGTGGTTGAAATTCCTAACAACTGAACTATTAGAAAGTCATCTTCGTTTTGAACTTTTTTAGCTGACATCAATGTCATAAGGAGCTTGAGGCATAAGTTTCTATTTCGAAGGGCTATAGAAAAAAGACCTATTAAATGAATAGCACAACAAACATATCAATATATAATCAAGTATTCAATCACAATCCGCGCTAATATCAACTAAATCCTTTTCTTAGAGTTAATTTTGAGTAAAAATGCCCAATCTACTGATAAGTATTTGATGTTGCTTCACTTGCTCTAAGCCTAACAATAATTTCCTTCTAACACACGCTCTAATTGTTTTGGGAAAGTTCCAAGCTCTCATTTCTGTAGTTAAAAATGAATATTAAGAAAGTCAAGTATAGAGGAATATGGAAAAAAATAAATTTAAATTAAAAAATTAATATACTACAAGGAACAAAAGATCAAACAAAAGGAGGAAAAGAAAGGATTCAGGTATGTGCGGCCGCTAACTTTTCATCAAAAGATGACGTCATTTTAATCAACATCCACTTTTTGATAACCCTAGCAACAATAGCCCAAGCATCCTTATAGCCAACAATATCTCTTATGAGTTCATGAGGCCGATTTGCCATGATGTTGGGGATGAAGAGTTGAGGTCACTAACAATGAAGAAGGGAGAACACTAAACCAAATACAATGGTGACAATAAAATATATATATATATAAAATACTTATGGGGTCAACTATATTTGTTGGAAATTCAGCTCCCTATAGATTTAGTTTGAATTATAATTATGATAACTCTCTGAATCATGAGGGCAAACTAATAATTTATGGATATAAAATATTGATATTGACTTATAAAAGAGAGCGATAAATAGTCAAAAGAGGGTGACAAATATTGATATTGGTATTTATTAGTGTCGAAGTAAACATAATACATTAATGATGTTAATATAAGCACAACAATTTTCTCAAAAACGGTTGCTCACAAAACAATTTTCAAGGACATTACTACGAGTATTATAGAAGATATAGATTTGTACTTTTGAAAAGAACATCAAATATTCTAAAGCATCAAATTCAAAGTAGTTGTCTACAAAATGCTATGATATGATATCTCCACTAACTTGATAGAAGTGGAGATACCTAGAAGCTAGAATTGGTATTTTTGTCTTCTTTTTTACACCTAGAATTTTACTCTACCGGAAATGGAGCATATATTTGACTATTAACGAACTATCTAAACAACATTATATCTAGTTATGTCAAGCAAATCATTTTAATACTAACATTAACTATTTTACTTTGCTAGACATGCTGACTTGGAGCAGATTATGTAATACCTTCTAGTTTGTGTTATTTAGTGATATTTGCATATCATTCTTTTTTTTTTTTTTTTTTTTTTTGTGTGGTAATGCAGAGGGTTAGATGAAATCTTGCAAAATAAAGCAAATTAGGTAGATAAGCTAACCAGTCTATAATTTGAAGTTAGAACATTATAGACCGTAGGGTTAAAATTAGCTTGACGAACCAACCAATCCACACTCACACGTATTCGCTTGTCCGAAGACGCGATCAATTGTGATGGTCAAATTGCAATGAGGTCCTTGATATTCATAATAGGCTAATAAGACTGTCGATCAAGCTGTATGTAGAGTTAAGAGGTAGAGAAAAACCAAAGCGTATGCTTAATGAGGTTATAGAGCAAAAATGTTTGGTTAATAATTTAGGGTAAAGGTGCAAAAATGCACATGTGATTTACCCTCAGCAGAACCAGCACCATGTGCTTTTTTTGGGTGCAAAAATACCCATGTGGTTACCATTTTGGAGCAAAAGTCACCCAAACCGTTAGGGGAAAAAACGTCTGTTATCTTGCTGTTAAAAGCTTGACTTGGAAGTCTGCAACCTCTTTTCAACCTTTTCGTTCTTTCCGGTAATTCATTTCTCCTCCTTGGAGTCTGAGGAATTGACACCGCCAACGCTTTGCTTCCTGTGCTGCTCGCATCCTTCTCATCACCACAGCTCACATATTTTGAATTCAGCCCTCCCAATAAAACTTATATATCATTAGTTTTTGACTTCGATGATCGATCTTGAAGTTCATATGACGTTGAAAATGACATTGGTTCATTTGTGGAGAAAAGAGACAAAACTTTAAAGGATTATGGCTACATATATAAAAGCATTGATTGAGAAACAAATATTCTTCAGTATTAAGGGACAGATCACTGTTTAGCATAATCACCCAATTTCGTCCCTTGTCAAAAGTGAAGTCGCAGAGCATAGATGGATTTGCAAATATAACGCCTTCAATAGATGGAAGAGAAACACAAGGTTCTAGGGAGGAAGCTTAAAAAAACCATCGCAGAGAAGAGAAGAATTTGCAGAAAGAAATTCGGTCTCAGAGAGAAAGGTGTGAATTTTCAAAAAATAGAGAACCAACAACAGACATGGACATGAATCAAAAGTGAACAGTGTGTGAGGAATACCTGTGTTGCATGGGCTGTCTGCTTTAATTTGAGCGCTCAAGCAAATACCCATGACAGAAACGAGACTTAATCCCTTCGCCTTGCACTTGCTTGTATATTAAAAAAAGCAAAGCACAGAAGAAAGATGAGGGGGTTGAAGACAAAGAAGAAATTCTTCACTCTAGATCGGAAATTTTCTAATTTTGTGCTTTGATTCTTCATAACTTGTGATTTTTTAGGTATCTTTCCGATAACCATTTTGTTGTTGGATTTTGTGTCTTTTCTTAATCAACATGGTATTCTTCTTGAATTTCTGTTTTGCTTACTCTGCATGCACAATTTTTTTTTTTTGGTTAAGTATTCACTGATATTACGGTTAATTTTGATTGTGCAATCAGTTAGTTTTTGATTCGATAATTTTTTTCCTTATTCATGCTCCTGGATTTATAGTTGCTGTTTATGAGTTACGCTCTATATGTTTACTTTGATTTTTCAGTGCAGCGTTTTTATGATATTGTAGCTTTATGTTTTGCGTTTTGCAGGTTATTCAACATTGAAATCAAAATTTGATACATGTCGCTAATTTGTTAGGTAGTTCTTAAAGATAGATCAGTTTCACATTTTACCAAGCATTACAAATTCAATCTACCCACATTATTTAAGAATCGAAAAACCGGCCAAAGATGCTCGCTCGACGGTTAAAAAGTCGAGATTCGGATCTAGAGTGAAGAAAAGGGGGACGAGGAGGAGGAGAAATGAATTACTTGGAAAGAACGAAAAGGTTGAAAAGAGGTTGCGAGACTTCCGAGTCAAGCTTTTAACAAGAAGATAACGATGTTTTTGCCCCTAACGGTTTGGGTGACTTTTGCTACAAAATGGTAACCACATGGGTATTTTTGCACCCAAAAAAAAGCACATGGTGCTGGGCGCTCCTGAGGGTAAATCATATATGTATTTTTGTAGCTTTACCCAATAATTTATTAAAATATCTATTTTTTTGATAGAGCACAAAAGTCCTTCCTGAATACCAAGGTGTTACGGATTCGTATGTTCGGCCCTAGTCTAACGTGGCCTAATAAGGACCCACTTAGGTAGTAGAGCAGGAAATGTCAGATAGTGGAGCAGGCATTTGCTAGACGTGGAGCTGCATGATGATCAAAGGACGAATGCCTAACCTTCAGGACGAAATCCTAGATAATCTCTAACTGTTGGGATCCGTACAACGCAGCGGATTAAGAAACTTACGAATCTCGTCCCGAGGATCACTCAGATGCGTTTAAACCCAGGCTAGGGAATCCGAAATTCCCTTTGGAGAATTCGTTCGCGTCTCGTTCTTCCTTGAACAGGTAGGCTACCTCCTCGATCAGTAGAAGACGACTCGTAGGATCGTCTTCCTCCACCGGTATCCACACGAACAACTCCCGAACACAGCTACGGTAGTGTGCTAGCGCCTCTTGTGCGTCTCTCTTAATTTTCCACTCTAGGGTTTATTGTCGCGGCTTTACGAATACGCTCGAATAAAACTCCCGTAGGTTTTCTCAAACTCGGTCAGCGTATTATATAAAATTAATTTGCATTAATTTTAAATTTCGAATTTCAAATATGGATTAAAATACATTAATTAAATCTAACTGTTAGATCTAATGTAACACATTTATTTAATCCGATTAAAACTAGATCTGAAATTCAAATTTCGAATTTGAATTAAAACATATTAATTAAATCTATTTGATAGATCTAATCTAATGTATTTATTTAATCCGATTAAAACCAGATCTAAAATTCAAATTTTGAATTTGAATTAAAACATATTAATTAAATCTATTTGATAGATCTAATCTAATGTATTTATTTAATTCAAATTAAAAGCCTTTTGATTTAATTTATCTCCATAAATTAAATTCGAGAAATAATATCTATCTATTTAATTAAATCGAGATACTATATCTCAATTTAAATTAAACAAATATACGATATCTTTATTCGAATATTAAATGAGATACAATATCTCTATTTGTTTTAGATATTTAATTTATCAAATAAATTAAATACAAAACAAATATTATATATAATAATATTATAATCTTCATTAATAATATTAATATATATAGTAATTTTGAATTTAATATATATTTATCCTAGATTAAATTCGGTATTCATTAATCTCGATTAATCGAGATTCAATGAATCTGACACTTTTGCTCGTGTTGGGTTATTCTTGTGTGCGACCTGCAGCCCATATGAGATTGGCGGTGGGCCAACACCGTATCCCAAAAGTCGCATGCCAAAAGACATTGCGAAAATTCACATAGCAAGACATGATACTACTTATCATCAACCATGCGTCATAATTTGGTCAAGGATGAGGCATGGATATGTCAACTTCCTTTTCTTGACCATTACTTTCTCGATTCTTGAGTAGTCTAATAAGTGAAATGGAAACTCCTTTCCATCACAAAGTATGGCCATACATTTCTTAGACTCACTCATCGAGGGGCCCAAAGATTATCTCACTACAAATGTGAGGGACAAATTTCATCTTGACCATTCACATTCCTCCATATGAAAACCACTGATCCCGATCCCAGACTTTATCATCACCCGGTCAAAGGTGACTTTTGACTAGGTCAAAGACCAGTGACTCATCATGTAGGAATCCATGATGATCTCAGGTCATAGGGCATCGTGACGCGGTTATACATGAGATAAGCTTATGACTAGATCCATGCAGCTTTCTCATAGTGGGTCGGTCCAGCACCTTGTACTCTTACAAGTGCCCATGACTTTGATTTGTATCTCCATACCTCATCAAAGTTATACTGGTCTTATCTCATCTTCGCTCCCGCGTAGATGACTGACTCGGGACATTTAGGATATCATCTATAAGATATATCCAGGGATCAGTTATCACTGTAAACATGCGAATGAAGTGATAACTCAATGGAGAACAATGACTTGCCACTAGGGCATAATTTCCAACAAATCTCTATAAATAGAAGATTACCCTCAGGTGCACAACTCGAATTCATATCCCTTTATCTTATGGTTACACTGCGCACACATCCCACTCCTCTTGGCTGAACGCCATTCTTGTGTAGCACAGTGATCGTTTGATATTCTGTGGTGTCTTCCTCATAGACATCATAGAACTATCTTGTCTCCGGGGTCCCTACCTCTTGACCTAGAGAAAATCATAGATCCTAAACTAATCCAACACTAACCATTTGTGGTTAGACATTTATGTTCCTAGAATCGAACATTGGCGCCGACCGTGGGGATTTATAGATTTCAATTCCCAAACCACGAAAGATCACCGATACCCATTTCAAATGGCCGTGAGTACTAGAAGTCGCGCTCAGACAGCTCGGAACAATAAGATGCCGGAGAGCGATCTCAGCGGCAACTACTTCAGGAACAGATAACCCAGTTCGCTGACTCAGTTATCCCGGATCATGACCACGTTACTAGGGAACTGAGGAAGAAGCCGAGGATACTGGAACCTCTCTAGTCCCTAGGCAGGAAGATCGACCGGGAGTCCATCCACAAGATCCTCTTCTATAGTTTCCGATGGAAAACAATGATATCCGTCGTCTGAACAACACAATGGACTAAATGTTACAACGAATGGAGGAGATGGAGACTCATTGACAACTTCAGAGACAGGCAGATATCCGGGCACAAGAAAACATGAACCAGTGTAATTCCTTATAGAGGCAAGAGGAATAGCAAAGGATGCAACAGTTGTTGAACGAGCGTACCAAAAATCCAGAACATAGCACAAGCCAAGATATCGTTGGATCGAATCAAGGTTTTGTCCTTGTTCGAGATAAGGGCAAAAGTGTTTCCGAACCAAGCCGGGTTAACAGAGCAACGTCGGCTCATATTGAGGTACCTCGATTGAACCACCAGGAAGAAGACTTGGCGAAGTCCCAAAGGATATAGCTGTTAAGGGAGCGCCTCAGGCAGCTTGAAAATTCCCCGTGAAATGCTGCCCGAGATACAAGCAACCCTAGTCGGGTTAGTATCACCACCCCTACGCAAGTGAATGATGATAAGAAAAACCAGGATCGGGGCCAGGGGATTCAACCAACGCACTTGGAGCAAGCAACGAGGGAGCAACCGCGGAAGAATCAGGAAGGTGGCAGGACTGAGGTAGCACCTCTGGCTCAGGACACACCGGGAGCGCACTCTAGAAGGAGCAACGTTGTTAAAATCCCAAGTATATTTTCCAAGGAGATCATGACAGCGACTTATCCGAAGGGTTTAGATTTAAAGACCTGCCGAGATATGATGGAAGCCAGGATCCGCAGGATCATGTCACTAATTTTAAAACGCAGGTTATGGTAAAGGGATTTAAAGGACTTGTCGTGCCCCATTTGTTTGCTGGAACTCTTCGAGGACCAGCCCAAATTTGATTTAATTCCCTGCCATTAAACTCCATTCATGACATGAAAGATTTCGAGACGAAATTCCTATTGAATTTTGCTACCAGTTGGAGGCAGCCAATGACCGAGTTTCAGCTTGGCCAAGTCAAGCAGGCGCCTAATGAAACTCTGCAAAATATTTGGAGCATTTTAAAGACACGGCCTTGCAGGTGCCGGGATTGAAGGAAGACGTGCATCTATACTGTGCCATTGCTGGCTTGGACAGCTCGTCCCGCTTAAAAAAGTCCATCATGAAATGACGTCCCCATACTCTAACTGACTTCACAGACCGATCTACGCAGTACTTGGATTTAGAGCAAGAATTATCAAGTATTACGGCGAGGTACGGGAGAAAGAGTCCGCCGAAGGAAAGGGAGAAAGGTGGCAAGTCTACCAAGGGAAAAAAGGAGCACAATAGTCACAGGCGGGAGTGATAATTGAATATTTTATACACTACTTTTTGTCTCTTGATTTATAATTTAGGACTCTTTAGCTAATAAATAATGGCTTTTATACTTATTTGGGCTTTGGGCCTTTTATTATATTTTAGCCATTATTTAATAATAAATTCCAGTTTTACATTGCTTCACCATTTTTACCATAATTCTTGAACTAGACATCGGATTTGCCTCATTTTTGTCTCATATTTCAGATGATTCAGAGAGCTACAATTGTTATGAAGACATGAAGAGCAAATTCGGACAAGAGGGCGGTTGATTTTGGAGCTGAAGTCATATGTATTTTTGGGCTCAATTTTGTAATTAAAGCCCATTTTATTTTATTTTCCATTTTGGGCCTGAATTGTGGATTGGAACCCCATTTCATTTTGCCATTTTAGGTCAAGTGAGGCAGCAGCCACAAACACATTCTCATTCAGGTTTTTAGATTTCAGTGGATCAAAATAGTAGTTTTCAAATTCTCTACAATGTTCTTCGGGTTCTTCGTGTTCTTCATCTATTTTTCGTGTTTCTTAATTATGTTCGGCTAAATTTCTGAGATTAACCCAACGATGAGGATTCCATCCACTATCCAGAGGATTCACGCTTAATCGGTAACCGTCTAACTCGTTTACGCATTCTTTAATCGGATTCGATTTTTGGATTTGGATTGGGTTTTTGATTAAAAACCCGGATCGACATTTCCCAAGGACGTAGTTCGGACTAGGTTAAAGTATCACTATGCCATCGTACAGAGGTGCACCACTGATTCAAACAAATTCTGAACGATTGTTCAGTTGAGGGAATTTATGGACAAACGCAGAGATTTTGGTTTGTCCAGAGTCGATCACGAGTTCGGTTATAAATCTGTTTTCGTCAGGAAGGGAAGTGGTGGAATCCAATCCTGGGTTAATCCTTTAATCCTCTATTTTCTGTTTAATTTGTGTTATTTCGTTTTGTTTCTACATAGTTCAGTTTTCAATCTCTTCTGAATCAAAAACCCCCGATTTTCTTGTTTGTTTTATTGTTGTTCAAATTAAACCGATCATGTATTCGTTGGGAAATGACCCGAGGTTACATTATATTGCAAATCCTTTTCTAATCTGGTTATTTTGGGAGATTACGGCAAATCTCTCAAAATATGGCGCCGCTTCGGGAATTTGCATCGGTTTGATTAGTAATAGTAGTGTAAATAGCGTCGTTTAGGTGGTTCGGGTGGCTGGACAGAAATTTTTCTGATCCAGATCACTCAAACCAGGTCTTATTCACAAGGAATTGGGCATTCTAGGAAAGAGTCACTCCTAAGTAGGGAGTGAGGTATACCTTATTTTCCCCAAATTCCAACGTTTAGACCACTTTTTCCATTTTTTTTTAAGTTGTGATTTTTTGATTTCTACTAGTCGGTTTTTTTCGAGTATCTCGAATGGGCTGAAATTGGGTACAGTGATAGAAAATGGCCTATCTCACATGACACACCAAAAATATTTGATTTTCCATGTGCTAAACTCCGTTTTGCCAAATTCCATCGTTTAGACCACTTTTTCAATTTTTGAAGTTTTTTTATTCCATTTTTGGGTTCCCCAATGGTCTAGGAGTTGCCTTGTCCAAGTCCCAAAAATTTTAAAAATCATTTGATAGTGTTTCTGGACTTGTTTAGGTCAATTTCTACCATAATTTTTTGTTTTTGTGTTTGCTTTTGTGTGTCTTAGTGTTTTTCTCCTTTTTACCACTTTTAGTGGCATTTTCGTAATTCTGATTGGCTGGTGGCATTTTCGTAATTCTGATTGGCTGGTGGCATTTTTGTAATTCTGATTTTCTGCAAATTCTGCCTTGTGATTATGCTGCATGAGTACTAGGAGCACTATCAATCCGAAGACTTGTTGCCATTTGATCCTAAAATAGAAAGAACAATTCTTCTTGCTAGAAGAGTTGTTAGGCTAAGTCGTGGGATTAATCTTGAATTGGACATTGAACTTAAGTCGACCATTCGATTGTGTTCATTCTGTTGATCTTTCGATTGTGTTTCGATAGTACTTTTGATAGTCTTGTTGTTTTCACGATTCTAGTAGCAATTTTCCTAACTCGAAATTATGGCGGAAAGAACAGGAAAATCGGCCTACTTTAAAGGAATTGAATGAACTTTGATGTTAATTATCAACCTTTGTGCATTCAATATCCTCGCCCTTCTTTGCTAACTTTGAGCTTAAATCTGGTCTAATACACTTGTTGCCTAAGTTTCATGGTCTTTCAGGTGAGTGTGCCATTAAGCATTTGAAGGAATTCCATCTAGTGTGCAGCACAATGAAACCACATGCCATTGATGAAGATCAAATCAAGTTGAGAGCTTTTCCTTTCTCATTGGAAGGTGGAGCCAAAGACTGGTTGTTGTACCTTCAGCCTTCATCTATTAGGAGCTGGGTGATGTTCGAGGTTATTTATGGAGAAATATTACCACCGCCTCAAGAGCAAGCTGCGATCAAGAAAGAAATTGCCAACATTAAACAGCCAATGGGGAGACTTTGCATGAGTGCGGGAGAGGTTCAAAAGGTTATGTGCAAGCTGTCCACACCACCACTAGATCAGCGAGCAACTCTTGATTACCCATTTCTATGATGGTCTCGCTACTAGTAGACAAAGGTTTGGTGGATGCTTCTAGCGGTGGGGCTCTACGTAATAAGACACTGAAGATGCCCGAGAATTGATATCCGAGATGGCGGCCAACTCTCGGCAATTTGGCACCGGGGCCAATAGTACTCCTGTTTACCATGTGCAAACACCTCCAGTCTAGTACGATTCTCAGAGATTAGAGAATAGACTTGATGATCTAACCTCTCTGGTGAGGCAGCTAGCAGTGACATAGACAGTACAATCTTCTCCTCCTCGGATTGGCTACTCATGTGGGTTACTGTTCGACCCTTACCATTCTACGACTCTTGCCCTACCTTGCATGATCCTACTTATCAAGACCGTCGGTAGCTTCAATGGGTGCTTTTCCGGGAAAGCCACAATACCAACGAGAATAATGCCTTCTCCAATACCTACAATCTTAGTTGGAGAAATCACCCTAATTTCCGTTGGAACCGAGAATCGAGAACCGAATAACCAATATCGGCGGAATTCTAGGAATTACCAACGAGACGATACGAGACCATAGAATTTCCAACAGCAATTTGCACCTCCTTTGCCTTTGCCAGCACCACCTCCTCGACCCGGCCATATGTGCACCTCCACGAGGCGGCACAACGACGGGCTAGTAGTAGTGGTAGTGGTGGTTCCTCACTTGAAGATATGATGAAGCAATTTGTTACGACCAATATGCGGTTCCAACGGCAAGAACGACACTTCCATTCGAGTTTGCAAACACAGATTGGGCGGTTGGCAACATCATTGAACCAGCTTCAACCTCGGGGATCCAACACTCTTCCTTCACAAACAATTCCTAATCCTAAGGGAATGTGAGTGCTATCTCCCTTTGTTACGGCAAGCAATTGGAGGAACCTAAACCAGGTGCAGATGTGACTTCCACATTAGAAAGAGAGTCAGAAAATGTGAAGATTGACTCTAAAAATAAAAAGGCAGTGCAGCAAGGTGTAGAGGAAGACATCCCCATTCCTCTTCCTTTCCCTCAGAGAGCAGTTCAATCCAAGAAGTTGGCAGAAAAAGAACAAGAGAAGGATATACTTGAGACATTCAAAAGAGTAGAGATCAACATTCCTTTCTTAGATGCGTCAAACAAATTCCTAAATATGCCAAGTTTCTGAAGGAGTTGTGCACCAACAAGAGCGGCGAAGGGGAGTGAACGAGTGAGTTTGAACCAGAATGTATCAGCACTCATCCAGCCTACAATGCCTCGCAAGTGCAAGGATCCAGGGATGTTTTCTATCCCTTGTTGTTTTGGTAACTATAGATTTGATGATTGCATGCTAGATTTAGGTGCTTCTATTAATGTCATGCTTGCATCTATTTATAAATCTCTTGGTCTTGGTCCTTTACGTCCCTCTTGGTGTTGTTGTTCGACTAGCTAATAGGAGTAATGTTCATCCTTGGTTTAGTTGAGGATGTATTAGTCAAGGTTAATGAACTGATATTTCCCTGCTGATTTTTACATCTTAGATATGGAGGATGAGTCTCCCAGTAGTAGATCACCTATTATTCTAGGGAGGCCTTTCATGAAAACAGCTAGGACTAAGATAGATGTGCATTCTAGTACTCTTTCCATGGAGTTTGGTGATATATCTGTGAATTTCAATATCTTTGATGCCATGAAACATCCTAGGGAAGAACATTCTATTTTCTGCATTGATGTGATTGATGATGTTGTGGATGATGTTATTGCTTGATTGGTGTCTTGATTATCCCGATTTTGCATCGAGAGTAATTCTCCCATTTGTGCATGTCTTGATAATGAATGGTGCTCTGTTTGCACCGATTTGCTTAATGCTTTGCATTATTTGGTGATTCGACTTGCTTGGTGATTCTACATTACATGTGGATTCGATATTGATTCGAGTTTGACCTTCATCTTGATCCTAATGTGCATCCCGATTCGATTTTGATGAGCTTAACTCGATTTTGATGAGCTTGATTCGATGTTAACATTGAGTTGTATAGACGCGGTTCTTGTTTCTTTGAATGTGGTTTCGGGCATTTCCAATGTGATGACATCGAGTTGTTGCAACAACCACCCAAGCTTCTTCCCTCCACTAAGCAACCACCCAAGCTTGAGTTGAAATCCCTTCCAGATCACCTGAAGTATGCATTTCTGGAGGTGGATGAGCAGTTGCCAGTCATTGTGGCAAATAATCTTCTTCCTGACCAAGAAGATAAGCTGCTAAGCTTATTGAGGGCGAACAAGAAAGCTATTGGGTGGACATTAGCTGACATCGTTGGCATTAGCCCTTCCATGTGTATGCATCGAATTCTGTTGGAAGAGGACTCTAAGCCGGTGAGGTAACCCCGAGACGCCTTAATCCTCTTATCCTTGATGTGGTGAAGAAGGAGGTCACTAAGCTTCTGCAAGCTGGTATCATCTATCCCATTTCTGATAGCCAGTGGGTTAGCCCGGTCTAGGTGGTTCCTAAGAAATCCGGAGTCACTGTGGTAGCCAATCAGAAGAATGAGCTCATTCCTA
The DNA here is from genome assembly GCA_019022655.1 of Acacia acuminata. Lineage (NCBI taxonomy): Eukaryota > Viridiplantae > Streptophyta > Magnoliopsida > Fabales > Fabaceae > Acacia > Acacia acuminata. The sequence goes on along the minus strand of JAFJYI010000164.1, from coordinate 941,774 downwards.
CTCGAGTTTAGAATAGTTGGAGAGTTTGCATTGACTATAGGAGACTCAACCAAGCCACTCGCAAGGATCATTACCCTCTACCTTTCATTGATCAGATGTTAGAGCGATTGGCTAGTAAGTCTCACTACTGCTTCTTGGATGGCTACTCCGGATACTTCCAGATCCATATTGCTCCTGAGGATCAGGAAAAGATGACCTTCACATGCCTCTTTGGAACATATGCCTACCAAAGGATGCCTTTTGGCCTTTGCAACGCACCTGGCACCTTTCAGCGTTGTATGGTAAGCATTTTCTCTGAGTTTCTAGAGGACTGCATGGAGGTTTTTATGGATGATTTCACTTGTATATGGGTCTGATTTTGATGCATGCTTAGCTAATTTGTCTAGAGTTTTGCATAGGTGCATTGAGTCTAATCTTGTCTTGAATTATGAGAAGTGTCACTTTATGGTTGAGTCGGGTATAGTCTTGGGACACATAGTGTCTAGGAAAGGGATTGAGGTAGATCCCGCTAAGATAGATGTAATTCTTGCTTTGCCTTACCCCATCTCGTGCGGGAAGTTTGCTCTTTTCTTGGTCATGCGGGTTTCTATCGGCGTTTCATTCGGGATTTCAGGCAAGACTCGCCCGACCCTTGTCCAACCTTCTGCATAAGGACACTGACTTTGTATTTGATGATGCTTGCAAGGCGGCCTTCGATCATTTGAAGCGTTGCTTGACTACAGCCCCAGTGATCCAAGCCCCTAATTGGTGCCTCCCCTTCGAGTTGATGTGTGATGCTTCCAACTATGCGGTTGGTGCTATCTTGGCACAGCGAGTTGAAAGAGCATCTCATGTGATTGCATATGCCTCCAAGACTTTGGATCCTGCCCAGTCCAATTACACCACTACTGAGAAGGAGTTGTTGGCTATTGTATTTGCTTTTGATAAGTTTAGGTCATATCTGCTAGCAAGTAGAGTAATTGTTTTCTCGACCATCTTTGCTTTGAAGTTTCTTTTGAAAAAGAAAGATGCTAAGCCACGACTCATCCGGTGGATGTTATTGCTCCAAGAGTTCGATGTTGAGATTCGAGACAGTGGAGCACAAAACGGGTAGTGACCACTTGAGTCGCATCACTCATTCTCCCTCTCACCCTCTCTTCTATTCGGGATGATTTCCACGATGAGCAACTTCTACAAATTACAAGGTAAGCTTCCATGGTATGCTAATCTGGTTAACTACTTGGTAGGCGGTGTTTTGCTGTAGATTCCACTAGAGCCCAAACCCTTAAATTAAAGAGTGAATCTAAATATTATGTTTGGGATGACCCTTATCTGTGGAAATTTTGTAGTGACCAAGTAGTTAGGAGATGTGTGCCTGATCATGAGTTTTACTCTATATTGCATTTTGCTCATGCTTCTGCCTGTGGTGGTCACTTTGGACCCCAAAGAACTGCTAGGAAAGTATTAGACAATGGATTATTTTGGCCTTCATTGTTTCATGATTCCCATCTGTTTTGTAAGTCATGTGATAACTGTCAGAGAGCAGGGAGTATTTCCCGTAGGCATGAGATGCCCCAAAACCCTATATTGTTTTGTGAGATCTTTGATGTTTGGGGTATTGATTTTATGGGTCCATTTCCTGCTTCATTTGGTTATACTTACATACTTCTTTGGGTTTGATTATGTCTCGAAATGGGTTGAGGCGAAAGTCACCCGGACTAATGTAACATTTTCTGCAGGTTTGACATTCCTAGAGCTATTATCAGTGACCAAGGCTCCCATTTTTGTAACCGAAGCATGGGTGCCTTGTTACGCAAGTATGGAGTGCTTCACAAGGTCTCCACGACATACCATCCTCGGACCAACGGTCAAGGCGAAGTCTCAAATAGAGAGATTAAGCAAATCCTTCGAAGAAGACTGTTAACTCTACCGGAAAGATTGGAGTAAGCGATTAGAGGATGCTTTGTGGGCATATCGCACCGCCTACAAGACTCCGATTGGGATGTCTCCTTATCGGCTTGTCTTTGGTAAGGCATGTCATCTTCCGGTTGAGTTGGAGCATCAAGCCTATTGGGCCATTAAGCGATTGCAACATGGATTTGGCTAAGTCGGGATGGAGAGGAAGCTACAATTGCAAGAGTTGGATGAGCTTAGATTGGATGCCTATGAGAGTTCGCGGTTATACAAGGAAAAGACTAAGGCATTCCATGATAAGCATATTCGAGGAAAGAATTTTACGTGGGCCGAAAAGTTCTTCTACTTAACTCCCGTTTGAGGTTTATGCACAGTAAGCTTCGATCTAAATGGGATGGCCCTTTTGAGATCACTAACATTTTTCCATTTGGTCTTTGTTGAGCTATGTGATCCACCCACAGGACGAACCTTTAAGGTCAATGGGCATCGCCTCGAAGCCATTTCATGAGGGATCCCGGCGCGGCTGAGGAAGTAGAGATTCTCCTCATTGATGCCACTTATCCTCCATAAACCCCTTGGGGAGTATTCTTCTTTCTTTCTCCCTCTTTCTTCTATTTGTTTTCCTTTTTCTACTTTGCTTTTTGAAAATAAATACGTTCTTCATTCTATGATTGCTACATATTATGAACTAGGACATTTTGGTTTTAAAGGATCATTTTGTTGGGTCTACCATTCTTGACTCTTCGATTACATATCTTGGTAGTTGATTTGGTGATGTTGGTTGCTTAAGTTGGTGTTGACCTTGTGAGATTTTGGGCTGCATGAATGGAATTCATCTTTTGCCATTCTTTCTTTCATGTGTGCATCTGCTCATGATTTGTGTTCTCTAGAACTTGCTCCTTTTCTTTTTGAAACTACATTTTTCACTTACGTGCATAAGTATGATGGAAGCTTGTTTTAGTTCTTTTATTTTCCTCACTTTGGCCAAATAGCCTTTCCCTTGCATTATGATTCCTTCGCTAGCCCTTTGTGCCTTTTTGACTCATTCTTTTCTAAGCCACATTACAAGCTTAAGCGTAAAACCATTTTATTCCGCACCTTGAATTTTTTTTTTTTTTTTGAGCATTGGTTTCACCTTGGTTTTGTGTTTAAGTGTGGGGGTTGCTCGGGAGTGCAACATTTTAAGTGTGGGGGGATGTTTGCTTTTGTCATTGTGATTATGTATATAGTATAGTTTTTCTCAAAAAAAAAAAAAAAAAAAAAAGAAAAAAAGAAAAAAAAGAAAAGCAAAAGAAAAAAAGAAAAGAAAGAAAAAAGAAAAAAAAAAAAAAAAAAAAAAAGAAGAAATAAAGAAAGAAAATACATAGAAAGAAAGGAGATATACAAGTAAAATAAAAATTTTCTTACATAGAGAATGATTGTGTTAATTAGTATTCTTTTTAATTTCTTTGGTGCTTAGTCTCTCATTCCATACTATTACCTACCTTCACCCTAACCCCATTACAACCTTTCATAACAAGCTCTCTTGATTTGTGCATGCATGTGTTATGAGTAGTGGAGATGTAGAAATTGAGCAAGCTTATGGTAGGACAATTTTCTTGAGTAGAATTTGAGCGATACATTTATTTACCTTAAACACTTGAGAGATTGATTTATTGAGTGCATCATTTGAGAGACCATCTTTTGTGATTAGCATCATTGATTGAGATTACCATGAATTGTAATTTGAGATGAAGGGATTGTGGTCTTGATTGATTGATCTTTTGGAGATTTGTGTCCCTTGTTCAATTTTTGCATTGTTAGCAATTGTTAGAAAAAAGAGTTTCTCCTTTAGGTCTTTTTCTTTGAATTTTGCTCGGGAGTGCAAAAAGATAAGTGTGGGGGAATTTGATAATTAAATATTTCATACACTACTTTTTGTCCCTTAATTTATAATTTAGGACTTTTTAGCTAATAAATAATGGCTTTTATACTTATTTGGGGTTTGGGCCTTTTATTATATTTTAGCCATTATTTAATAATAAATTCATTTTTACATTGCTTCACCATTTTTACCATAACTCTTGAATCAAACATCGTATTTGCCTCATTTTTGTCTCATATTTCAGATGATTCAGGGAGCTACAATTGTTATGAAGACATGAAGAGCAAATTCGGACAAGAGGGCGGTCGATTTTGGAGCAGAAGTCATATGTATTTTTGGGCTCAAATTTTGTAATTAAAGCCCATTTTATTTTATTTTCCATTTTGGACATGAATTGTGGATTGGAGCCCCATTTCATTTTGCCATTTTAGGTTAAGTGAGGCAGCAACCACAAACACATTCTCATTCATGTTTTTAGATTTCGGTGGATCAAAATAGTAGTTTTCAAATTCTCGCAATGTTCTTCGGTTCTTCGCGTTCTTCATCTGTTTTTCGTCTTTCTTAATTATGTTCGGCTAAATTTCTGAGATTAACCCAACGATGAGGATTCCATCCACTATCTAGAGGATTCGCGCTTAATCGGTAACCGTCTAACTCGTTTCTCCATTCTTTAATCAGATTCGATTTTTGGATTTGGATTGGGTTTTTGATTAAAAACTCATATCGACATTTCCCAAGGACGTAGTTCGGACTAGGTTAAAGTATCACTATGCGATCGTACGAAGGTGCGCCACGATTCAAACAAATTCTGAACGATTGTTCGGTTGAGGGAATTTATGGACAAACGCGAGATTTCGGTTTGTCCGAGTCGATCACGAGTTCGGTTATAAATGTTTTTCGTTCGAGGAAGGAAGTGGTGGAATCCAAATCCTGGGTTAATCCTTTAATCCTCTTTTTTGTTTAATCTGTGTTATTTCATTTTGTTTATGCATATTTCCATTTTCAATCTCTTCGAATCAAAAACCCCGATTTTACTTGTTTTTTTTATTCTTGTTCAAATTAAACCATCGCTGCGAATTCGTTGGGAAACGACCCAGGTTACATTATATTGCAAATCCTTTTCTAATCTGGTTATTTTGGGAGATTACGGCAAATCTCTGTCAAAATATGAAAGTTATACTTCACTTAATGTATCTCGGTCACGAGTCTGGAGAGAGGTGGCCCAGACGGAGATGAAAAAGATAGGGCGACCCCAGCCTTCCTATAGCCGATCTAGGGCAGACCAATCTCGTTTTTGTGAATTCCATGATGGCCCAGGGCACACAACAGATGAATGCTATCACCTCCGCGACGTAATAGAAAAACTTGTACGAGGGGGAAAGCTGCGGCAATACGTGGTGGAAGCCCTGTGGCAGAAGAGTGAACGCAAAGAGCTAAGTAGGGAGCAGAGCCCCTTGAGGGAAAATGAAAGTCGGGAGAGAAGAAGAAGTCAGGAAAAGATGACGAAGAATACCCGGAGGCAGACTTCGAGTGCAATTAAGTAATTATTAGACGGTGTTAGTTTCGGGCGTATTGATATTTTGTCTTTTTTTCCTTGAATCTGTAAGCATGGTAAATGCCCGACTTCAATTAATGAAATTTTATGATTTCCTTGAAACTATGGCTCCCGAACGAAGATGTTCCGAAATCAAAACATAGTCCTCTGGGATTGATAATTCCCCTTAAATGGTTAAAACGTGCATTAAAGAAAACAGACGTGTTTCCTTGAGACACGATAACACCAAAAAGAATGCGTGAGCGAGATATCGGGTAAAACGTGTTCCTCCAGGATACGATAACGCCCACATTATGGTTAGTTTGTGGTTCTCTGAAATACGGTGTAACTATTGAAGCCCGCTGTGGCTATGATATGTCCAAGCTAAGGTAGTAGCAAGTTAGTTATCATAGCGACTCTGATCAAGTCAGACCGTTTTGAGTTTGGTTACGATATTAAACCTAAACGTGTGATGAATGACTTTTTGCTCCTGATTGATTTCTGGTAAGTCATTTAGGCAGGTAGCTTTTGCCCATGAGTGATCCTAGACCCACATTGTGCACAACGAATTGGTAATATCGGCCAAGTCCTCGAATTTAGAAGAGAATTTAGAGCCCGCTAGATGCAGCGACAATAATTTAAAGACTGAACTCAGAAGGATATTCAGAGGAAAAATAGGAATAAGTAAATTAAACAACTTTACGTCGAAAGGAAAAAGGAATTCTTCAGAATTGACAAGTAATGTATGTCGAATAACTAATGATTTTTAATAACTTGGTTACAAAAAGTCATTAAGGTTGAGAAACCTAAGAATAAAATATAACATCAGGGACCCTGAGCACCCTGAGTACTCTGAGGGTCAGGATGAACCTCCGCACCTTCCTCAATCCTCTGATTCCCTTCTACGTAACTTCCAGTAGCGACCTCGGAAGAAGGAAAGAGAGGAATAAGTTTGCCCCTCGAACCACGGACAGGGGATCCATTACGGTCGTGTTGAAATTAATGCGGGGATTTAGGAGAGTATTGTCGAAAGACTCCTCAACACCTTCACTATTGTTGCGTCCTTTTCTTTAATAGCGGCGTTAGCAGCATCGAATGACGACTGGCAGCGGCTCAGGTGACCTTGGAGCTCGTCTTGCTTCTTTAGCAAAGCTGCGATAGAGGACTTATCCCTAGCATGGACTTCCTGGTATGATTTTAGGTGATGAATCACCATCTCCAAATCAGACTTTGTTTTCTTTGCTTCAGCCTGCATCGTCCTCATGGTTGCCTCAACAGCCTTCACTTGATCTAAGGCGTCCGACTTAACGGCTTTAATCAAGGCTTGGTGACTTTCTACCTCAGATTTCATCTTTTGGAACTCGACCTCCCGAGAGGCATACTGTGCGTTCACCGCAATCAAGTTTTGAGCTAACCCGAAAAATTGAAGGGAGCCCAGTTCGAGGTCCTTGATTTTTTGGATCTCGGCATCCCCATACTTTGTTGGCTCAAAAAAGCATTGGGGAGGACAAATAGCACGGCTTAGTTCAGGAGGGATATTCTGACTCTAGGCAGCTCCAGGGGGAATTCCCGAGTTTGATTGCAAGGGCGGAGGAGGATTTATGAAAGCCGGAATAGAGGCCATTGGGATGGGAGTCGTCTCTGGAACAATAGAAACTTTTGATTGTTTAGAAGAGGAGGGAGTGACTCTCATTTTCTTGGCCAAAATAACATGGCCATCCTCTTCACGAGTAGGGGTAGTAAATGCTTGTGCGGTTCTCTTTTTTGCCTCGGGTTTGGTAGAGTTGGTTTTAACCAATGCCCGGGCGAAGGAGGGCAACTCCTCATTGGCTATTTCCTCATCGGTCAAATCTGCTGAACCAAAACGTAAGGCTAGTCATCACCTTTAAACAAGTACCAACATGACAAAATAGAAGATCGTACCTGTTAGTGGTAGCATAACGGGTGGAGGTCTGGAAAGCCGATCGGCTGGATTCAAGGGGCCGTGCTCTATGACATGATGCTCTAGAATGGTTATTGTCTTAAGTTCGGCATCAGATATCAGGTCGGCATGAAATGTGAAGTCGGTAGAAGAAAGCTTGTGGTGATCATAGGTCCAGTAGAGAGGAAATTTTTCTTCCATTGCCCTGGACTTGCAACTTCAAGGAACCAAGGAAGTTTCTTGACCTCGGCAACTACCTTAAAGAAGGCGGATTCGAAATTTTGAAATGAGTGAGTCAGTGGTTTAAAAAGAGGGCGATCGGGAATACTCTGGATAAAGGTCCATTCCTTTCGTCGGGAAACATCATCATCGGCATCCTCAATGGTACGTTGAACCTCAAAGAAGTAAAAAAAGACAGGGATGGTGCAAGTCAAGCTTTCGAGAGCCCAGCTTGTGGGATGAAGTTGAGAAGGAGCAAGGTGCAAATGATTCAGGAGGTTGATTTGAAACTTGGTAAAAGGAAAGCGAATCCCAAGTCGACAAATGCAATCCCAGTAGAAAAAGAAGAAATGAGTATCACGCTCTGGATTTTGGCAGTTAGATACAGATTCATTGGCTGCGGGTAAATGGATAGAGTAATTCTCCCCGCCATGAAGGCCGGTGTTCTGAAGCTCCTCGATGGTCATGGTGTTCTTTGTAGTTAACACCTCTTTGGCGACCCATAGATCCAGGACTGTTGGAGATGCGGAAAGGCCTGTAGGACCTTTATCTTTAGTCATTGACCGTCTTACTTGGAATGGAGATGCACGCATTTATACCTATACGCAAGAGTTTTAAAGTCAGAAAAAGAGAATATACCTGAAGGAATAAAGTCATTAGGTGGGAAATGGTACAACACGTAAGAATAGTTCAACACAATATGGGCTGGGATAGCCGTTGTGACGTTTCTACACCAAAATTCCAAATTTGGCTCTGGACTACTTCAGATGAGATCAGAAAATTGAAATTGGGGGGCCGGGATAGAAGTGGCAGGAAGGACATAAACCCGGTCGTGGATAAAAAAGGGACCAACTGAAAATTCGGAAAGAGTAGGGTCTGAATAAGACAGCAAAGGCACGTTATTTTGTGACCAAGGCTCAGGTCTAGGCTTTCGAGGTTTGCAAAATAAGGCATCCTTCTTTTCTTCGTCAGAATGCGGATTGATCCAGAACCAAGTTACACATCCATCAGGAAAAGATTTGAGCATTTCCTTATCTATGCTGGGGAGAGAGCTATTGTAAGGATCAAAAGATGGAAGATTGTTGGTATCCATAAGCCCCTAGAAAAAAGAGTCGGGGGTAAGAAGGAGAGAACCTTGGGAGGGTAACTAAATGGATTGTGACACTTGAAGCCCAGAAATATGATAACCTAAACCCAAAAGTATGACAGCATGACCCAGAAAATCAATGAATTCAAGATAAAGAAAAGCCCAGAGACGTTTGAATGATTCAGACCAAGTAAGGGGATTTTGACATGTTTCCTCGACATTTCTCGTTCTGAGAGGAATTACCATTGCTCATCACCATCATCCAACCAGTCACATTTTAGTAAAAGAAAGCGTTAGGGGGAGGGTTGCTGGAAATCTATACACATTTAAACCAACCAGAGAGATTTGAAATGCTTACCCAGAACAGTTAGAAAGCTAGATATTTGAAGGAAGAAGGCGTCCAAACTAGAAGGCACAGAGAGGCCACAGAGATGCTGGAATAATGAAATAGTATCAGGAAATAGAAGCCTAGTGAGGAAAAAGCACTGAGTGTCTTTCGCGCAAGAAATGTCAGAGTATAAGACAAAGTGACAAGGAAGGAATACATATAAGCGTTACGGATTTGAAAAGTTGGGGGAGGAGTATGAGGCAAATCAGGATGAGATATCATAAAGAGTAATCATGACGGAGGCAAAAGGACGTGGACATTAAATGCGCACGAAAATCGAAGACGGTTGGCACAGACGTGTGGCTTTTTAGTGGGAAAGGGAGGTTACATGCTATGATGCAGGGAAACGAACGGACGGAAGCTCGTTCGTATTTCATTACGTTTACAAGACATTTCGGGATAAGGGCAAGGTATACCGGTTGGACGCATGCGGGTTCAGTAACTCGGCTACCAAAAGCGAAACCTTGGTCTACATAGCCGTGGGCAGGATATGAGGGACTTAGCCGACTTTCACGGTTCCTCGAAGACCAAGGATAGTGCACTGCATGAATTCGTGAAGCTAGCAATGGGTGAGAAATGAGTTACAAGCATCACTTTAATCCTCATAAAAGTGGACAACCAATGAGTGAAGAACCAAAGGCAAGTTGAGAGCCTGTCAAAGGTCAGAAAATCAAACCCTTTAGCTCGAACATGTGAAAAAATCGGTGATAGACAACAAATGCCGGGAATGGGCAAACCGGGCTATTAACCAGGTTGCTAGCGAAAGTGATGACTAATCCATCCTGGAAGTTTAGAGACCTAAACTACCGGGCTGGGGGGCAACAGAGTGGACAACGAGTGTAGTGCAAAAACATGATTATCAATAACCAGGATTAATGCAAATTGGAAGTCAAGAAATCAATCTCGGATGAATATTTGAGTTCAACAAGGACGAAGCAAACTGGATTATTTGCGAGGAGAGCAAGCATTTTCCATTAATGTTGATTCACTTACATGATATTAAATGCAGGAATATAAGCCGGACAATTATCCTGGCAAAAATTACTACAAGAACAAGCAAAGGATCATATTTCTCCTCGGACAACCTGGATAAGCTGCAAGTATCTTGGCCAAGTCCGTGTTTCACATCAAACAATCAATACATCCCGGCAGCTCAGAGACCTGAACTACCGGGCTGGTGGCAACTGTTACGGATTCGTATATTGGGCCCTGGTCTAATGTGGCCCAATTAGGACCCACTTAGGTAGTGGAGCAGGAAATGTCAAATAGTAGAGTAGGCATTTGCTGGACATGGAGCTGCATGATGATCAAAGGACGAATGCCTAACCTTCAGGACGAAACCCTAGGTAATCTCTATAAATAGGAGATTACCCTCAGGTGCACAACTTGAATTCATATCTCTTTATCTTATGGTTACACTGCGCACACACCCCACTCCTCTTGGCCAAACAATATTTTTGTGTAGCACAGTGATCGTTTGATATTCTGTGGTGCCTTCCTCATAGACATCATAGAACTATCTTGTCTCCGGGGTCCCTACCTCTTGACTTGGAGAAAATCATAGATCCTAAACCAATCTAACAGTAACCCTTTGTGGTTAGACATTTATGTTCCTAGAATCGAACACAAGGTATTTCAAGAATCCTTTTATCCAATTTCTCCAATCTCCACATATGGAGCAATAGATAAAATTGAACCAACAATAACATCAATTTTTTGTTAATTTAGAAAAAAAAAATTATTATGAAAGTATTAATTTACTGAGGCAAATTTCAAATACAATACATGGATATATCATATGATCATATATTTCAAGTATAAGGAAAAAGTCAAGCAGTATGACCACACACTCCTCTTTTCTTTGTCCTCTTCTTTAAAAAAGAAAGACCATTCAAAAGCACTTGTAGAAATCCAATGACTCTCTTGCCTTATATTCTGGAACAGTGTGTCAAGCTCCCTGCATTAATATATTCAAAAGTATTGTTATAAGAATGCCGATTTTGGACCTGTTTGATACGCTGAAAATGGGGGAATAGAAATGGAATTGGAATTGGGTTTTATGGGGGATCCAATCCAATTAAACAGGTCACAATTGGGTTCCATGGACTGACCTATGGAATCTTAAAATTTCCGTCGGATTCTAGTTTTGTCATTCTCATAATTCATATCCATCTCCATTTCTATCTCCACTACAAATATTTCTAATGAAATCTTCTACATTTCTTTCTGTAATCTTTCTATGTACTATTTTTAAAGTTAATATGAAATTTTAAATTTCACTAAATTAAATAAAAGTTTGCACAATTTTTATTTTTCACAAATTGCATAGATTTTTATATAAAAAAAATTATATATTCCTCAATTTTATCAAAATTATAATTTTTTAAAATTAACAGCTAATTTTAATTAAAAATATTAATTACATAATTTTAATAAAACTCAAGGTCTTTAATAATTTATTACACATGTTAATCCAAAAACATTTATATGATTTATTTTTATTATAGAAGAAATTTATGTGGGTTAAAAAATCGTTTAATGTTAATAAAATTTAATAAAATATAAATAATCTATAACATGAAATGAGTTTAGTTTATATTTTTTTATAAAAATATCTTAATTGATATCAATATTGATGCTTTATAATATAAATCCTGCAACTTGATCATATATTCGTTAATTAAATAATGTATTGATTATATGAATATAGAACTTGACAAATAAAAATTTAAAAAATATGAGTTTGAATTGCAGTTAATTAAATAATATATTGATTTTATATGATTAAGAAACTTGGTGAAAATTTTTTTTTTTAAAAAAAGATACAGATCACATTACATGTGAAGAATGAGTGGTTTTACTTTTACTTTTAGTTATTTTTTTAATTATAAATACCAGAGATAATATAGAAGGTTTTGTTATAGAAAATTTAGTAATTTTAAATTTATATATTATGATATTTTTTGTTCTTCTAAGTAATTACAATTTTTATGATCTTTTTCAATAAATATCTTTTCTTCGGGTTCTTTCGTTCTAATTTTCCCATGAGTTTACAAACGTTGGTGAATGTGTTAACAAGTTTCAACACATTAGTGAATGTGTAGTGAAAATACAGCCAAAAAAATTATTTTTATTCAAAAAGGATGATAGGTAAGCGTAATAGCAAAACTGATTAAGAGAGAGGGTACCAAAACTTAAATTTTCATATTGTTGCATCTCCTTTCATCCTTTGGTTTCATCTCCGGCAACCCTCGGCACGGCTTATTAACTCCGGCGTGGCTCATGTCTAGCCAGGTATTCTGGTTTCGTCTTTTGATTTCCAGGCCATTTTCTTCGTTATTTCAGGTGTTATTAAAGGAACAATCATAAAGATAAGCACTGGGATATTGTTCTGGTCCCCCTCCCCCCTCGGCTCTACCTCTAATTAAAGTGGTTTTTAAAACAAGCCGTTTAGGACTCTGGCGGACGGTCCAGCTGTCCGGTTCTGAAATCATTGGTTTAAATATAAAATAATAGAAAATGATATGAAATTTATCAAATAAATAAATACACACTCAATATGATAATTTTAAGAGAGATATTTAAATTAAAACAAAAAATAGTTAATATTTTTTTTATTAGATCAAGGATTTCCCCTCGTGGAAGGTTTCTTACCTCTCTCAACAAGTGCATTGTTTGGAAAGTTAATGCATTATTAATAAAAATTTGAAAATAATTAATTAGATATATTTAATGCTAGACATATTTCATGTGTTTTTTTTTTTTTTGTGATAATGTTTAATTTAAATTGTGTATATACGCTATTTAATATTACTTTTTTTTTTTTTTAGTGTATCTTTGCAAATATCAAATCATTGATCTTTTAAAGTAATTTTTTTAAAAAAAAAAAAAAAAAATTAAAGGTGGGTGGGATTTTTTTCTTCTTTTTTTTAGGGTATTCTTGTAAACACCAAATTATTGGTCTTTTAAAGTAGTTTTTTTTTAAAAAAAAAAAAAAAAATTAAAAGGGGGTGGGAACCTTTTTTCTTTTTCTCTTCACGTTGCTCGCCCCCCCCCCTCTTTCTCTCTCTTATTTTATCATAGCATCACCTTTTTGGGCTTGTTTGGTTTGAAGGGAGAGGATGAAAAAAAAAATGATAGAGGGTTACCTTATTTTGTTAGGTTGGTGGGGTAAGGAGGTGAGGGTTTCAAGTGATCATTATTTGGTTTAAGATGGGATGAATTATAGCAATATATCATTCTACCATAATATATTTCGTTATATTTTTTTATTTATAGGTTACATCTTATCTAATTAATATAACATCATTTTTATTTGTTTCAAAATTAATTGTATAATAATATATATATATATATATATATATATATATATATATATATATATTTTAAAAAAACTATAATAGTATTTGTTATGCTAGTTTCATTCAATGAGACTAATATTGTGCCTTTCCTCCAAGAGGATGTTACTGATATGGTTTTCACTTTCTGAAATTCAGAGTTCATGCTCAAGCAACTTAACAAGATTTGAGGACCTTAATGCACCAAATACACACATCTAAGGCTAAGGCTAGGAGGAAGAAATTGGCATCCCTCAAAATTTATTTTTTAAAGGCTTTTAACATGAATTTTCCACTAAAGTGGATTATTCTCATTATGTAGTGTATCACTTTAGTTCAATACCAACTTCACTTCAATCTAAGTTTATCTCAAGCCATTATACCTTGCAAGGATATGAGAGAAGGAGGTCCTCTTTCTCCTTACTTGTATATTCTAACTAGTAATGTTCTTTCTCGCTTAATTATTGATCTCAATCATCTTCCCTTAAGTTGTATAGATCATTCACTCACAATCAATGGACATGACATCCTCTTGTGCTAGGATTGGGCGAAAGGGAATTGTTCTTAGATTTAAACCAATATGAATTTTAATAGAATCACAATTCACAAAAATAAACTAGAGATGTAAACAAGTCAAAGTAATAATGAACCATTAATTTCATTGTATTATAGTAATATACAAACACATAACTGATATATATATAGAATACCTCTCATTACATGAAAGTAAAAATAAAGTATAGTACAAACTTCACAATCATGACTTATAGAACTGAAATGTGCTCGTGTCTCATATGCATTGCTATGTTTTTAAAGTAATGTAGTTGATAACTACTAAATGGTGCATTAGATATACAATAACACCATTCAATGAGTAGATATGAGAAACTAAACAAACAAGGGTGTGTAATTTTGACAATTATGCAGTGGGATAAGAAGCTTGCATTGCTATACCGCAAAGGACTTCTTGAGCGTCCACATTTCTTTGCATCCTGATGTAACCTTCTTCACCCCATTCTGTTCCCCATGAGTTCTTTACTAACCAGTATTCGGTGTTATCACTGACACCATAACCAACGGCAGTAACACCATGATCCAACTCAGTGCCACAAGAACCAGTGAAAATGCCACTTTTATAAAATTGAAAATCAGATCCACTTGCATCTATGGCCACTGAAATTGGCTGGTTGATCACAGCTTTTTGTAGGGCCTGCTCGCTATTGGTAGGGACATCCTCATACCCCTTAATGGAAGCTACATGATTGCCTTATTCATTGGCATTGCAAGTTCCATCAACACCCTTGTAAGGGTAGTGAGCTTCTGAATTGATACCATTGTTTTTTATGATGAATTTGAAGGCATCATCCATCAAACCTCCTTCACAACCTTCGTCCACACCCGTGTCACAATCAACCAGCTCTTGCTCTGACAAGGAAATCAGTTTTCCCGTACTCAACTTAGTGATTCCTTCATTCTTTGCCCTGTGACAAAAATGCCCAACAACATCCTACAATGTATCGAAAGTAAGACAAAGTTAAACAAAACTTCAAGGACTTGGATCAATTGAGGAGTAATGAAACAATTCTTACCACATTCTCCCCGGTTCTTGATGGGTGTAACAGCTCCTTCTTGTCTCCAATCCACGAGAGGAAGGCACATCGGTCACATTTTCATATTTGAAAGAGGGTGTCCTTGTGATTGAGGAGCACATATGACCCTTGAATCTGTTTCTAGAAGCTGTGAATTCTTCATTTGTGAGATCTGCAAATTGGTTTAAACCCAACTTGTATGGCTTGGTTCCATCACGATTAAAGCCTTCGATGTATTCCACATTTTGTTTGAATATGTTGAAACGCTTCTCCTTCTCCTGGATATCCATATACACTTTGCCATATTGAATCATCCACTGCTCATGCTTCTCTTGCATTGAAGCTTCTTGAAGAATTCGACACGAGGCTTGAAACACCAACATTCCAAGCAAAACAAGAGCCAATGGAATAATTTTGAAAGCCATATTGATACTGAGACAATGGAGAATCTGCTTTATGATTTGAGAAAGAAAGATGATGTGATGACCTCAAGTGTTCTTGAGATATATATACAGCAAAATTCACGCTGACTTGTAAACCAATCATGTTCTTTGGTTTGATCACTAAACAATTATAATAAAGAAAAGCCTCTCTCTTGGAGGTGCGTGAAAAAAAAAAAAAAAGTCATGAATAAGACAGCTGAGAAAAGTGTTAAAATGGGGGGTCTTTGAGAAGTGTCTAAAACGGTAAGTTATTTTGATTGAAAATATGATTTTAAAGTTACCGGCAAAAACAAAATATTGCAAAGCTTAGCGTTAATTAATGAACACAAAAATGGAATAATATAATTAGAACAATATTATTATATGTTTGCTAATTTATATAACACCGAACATTTCGCTTGTCGATGAGTTACTTAGATGGAATGGAAACATGTCGTCTAATAAAATTTTTTATTAAGAAAACGAAGGACTCTTCAAATGATTGCTAAACCACGTTACTTATAAAAATTGAGGTAATTTTAACAGGAATATAATTAATTTAGCTGTTGTCGTTGTCAAATTGCTTAATCATATATCATATGCAATATTGGTTTAGATTGTGAGTAATATAATATAATAGATTGATACTCAGATTTATGTTCTCAAATTATTTTATTCACTTTATATATATAAATTTTGATCTTACTGCAATTTAAATATTGGGCATTTTTCAAGCTAAATATAAAATTCAACCAGCCCAATTAATAATAATATTAATAATACAACGAATGCCAAATAAATATACAATACAATAATAATACAAATTATTTTAATTATGTTTTGGTTGTATTATTATTATTTTAATAAGAAACATAGTTACTTTACACAGTAGTTAGATGTTCACTTCGATTAATCTAGCACTTTTAAATAAAATTAGGCTATATACCTTTTATATATTAATTTTTTATAAGGTTTTGGTTTGATCCATTAATTTTATAAAGTATCTTTTCAGTTTTTTAATGACCTTAACACCTAATATAATCTCATCAAATGTTATTTTGTGTGTGTAACAAATCATTGTTATTTTAAAGTTTAAACTTTATATGTCAACATTTAAGAATGTTTTATAGTATTTAATAAACTAGATTTCTTCCCTGAGTAATCTTTTTATTTTGGTGAACAAGGCAATCTTTTTTTCTTTTTCTTTTTTGACCTGAGCAAGGTAGTCTTTGATATATGAGTATTTTTCATGTTCTAAAGGAATGTTTGATTAGAATTGATCAAGATGTAAATGAGAAGGATATGTTTTCTCTTTATTGTATTTCTCACTGAATATAGGCTATAACAAGTATTGCTTCTCCGTGAGTTGCGCATGTAGGTTTGTACATAGCATTTTTAGCTTCCGAATCTTCTAGAAGCACACAAAGACTGTTTATTGTTTCAAAGCATTACTTTATAAGGTATGTAATATTTATTATGTATTTTAGTCTTTATGCTTGGACATTTTTTTTATTGTATACATAATAAGTGTTCTGGTGTAGAACACAGATGTCCAGCCCTGACCTGGTGCTTTGATATTGGATCAATGGGCTTTGCCTGAATATCTATAGGGGAGATATCCGGAGAGCGTGGGATCACTGTGCACAAACTAGGCTCTCGCCAAAGGGGGGTGGTGTGTGTGCACAGTGTGGCAGAATGTAAATAGTATTGAGTTAGAACGTGTGCACCTTAGGATATGGCCTCTGTATTTATAGAGTTTACCATAGGCTGGGTATCTCGGCACTGCGTGATCCTTGGTGCGAGTATCTGATGGAGATATTGGTCCCAATACTCCTATATTATGCTAGATAAGATTTCCCTATAATGTAGGATTTCCCTCTATTATAGGCAAGCCCTGATATTCGGTATATCCTCAGTTGGGCCATCCCGGCATTGGGCCTTAGTACAGATCCATAACAGTTGCCCCCCAGCCTGGTAGTTCAAGCATTTGAGCTGCCGGGATGTAGCATGCCAAAATGATGACGGTCGTCCCGAGTAGATATACCAAGATCCTTACGTCACCATGTCAGGTGATACTAGCTCTGACCACAGGAGTCATGTGTTTTCTTTTTGAAGTCTATGGTGCCAAGGCACTCTACTGCTACCCCTCGATCTGAGGTAATGTGGAAGGGCTCAGTGTCCGAGGTAATGTCAACCATTTTGTACAACTTCGAGGTTTGGGATTTCGTATTACTTTCATCATTACCTTCTGACACATGGCGCCTTTGGAGTGGCGAGGGGTCATAACCGCCGCGTCAAGCCATCAGCGGTTTTCGTGCGCATTTAATGTACCTGTCACGTAATGTGTGTCATCCCACTTTTCGAGTGAATTGTCTTCTTTACCCCCGAATATTCAGTACTACAACGTTCGAAAAGAACATATTTGTTATTTGTTCGTGTTTCCCTCCATTTGTTTCACTCTCCTCAATTTGCCATTTCTTTGTTTCCTTCGACAAACACAGTTTCTTTCTTACCGCCATCATCTCCGTGCAACCTCCAGACCTTATTTTCTTCACCCCATTTCCAACTTACACTAAATCAGGTATGCTTATCGCCTTTTTCCCATTTCTATTGCTCTATTTTTATCTTTGTTTTCCAATTCTGGGTTCTTCTGGGTAGGTTCTTGATAGGCGCATCTAGGTATCATTTTAACTTAAGTCCATCGTTCATCGTGGCGTAGTCTTATGTGCGAGAGTATCCCTTGTCCTCTACCTGTTTGGCTCTCCTTTCCTCATCCAACCTTCTGTGCCTTTCTAGGTCCCATTTTTCCGGTGGTAATGGATAGGTCTAGCCGTTTGCCTTCTTTGAGTAGAAATATAACTCCAAAAGAGGAGGAAGCCTTACGCGTACGCTACCCACTGACCAGCTTCTGGTTGTTTGGCTCTTCCCTTTCTGAAGACCAAAGGCTTACGACCTTGCTCCGTGGTGGGTCTAGTGAGAGGAGAGTCGTGGGGTCATCATTTGTTGTTGTCCCACCTTCCCAGGCGGGTTCTCGTAGTGGTTTTACTTGTTTTGGGGACCGAGGAGGTTTAGGGGCCATCTCGGCTCAACCTATCAACTTTTACCAGACTCCCCCTCGGGCGAGGTCGGATCCCGTCCTCGAAGGATACCTCGGCCCTTGCTGGGATTGCATTGCTTCTAGTTGGGATTGCATTGCTTCTAGTTCCCATTATATCTTGCTTGGTCAAGATTTTCTTGCCAATCAAATTGTAGGTTCTTGCCAACATAGGTCTCTACCGGCCCCCATCTCGACCACTAAAGTTCATCATCCCTCTATTGTCAACATGCATACGTCAGGTAAACCTTTCATTCACTGACCCTTTATCCCTTTTTTTTTTCCGGTTTAGGTCTAAATGGAGTCATCTCCATCATCCGATAGGACCCTGTCTGTCACTGGGGAATTTGATTCTGCCAGTCCACCACAGGTCCTGCTAACCAAATATCCCTGGGTTGTACATGGGGTGCTGACAACTCAGTCATTGATGTCGCCTTCCGATATATCTCGGATCGACTTGGGAGACGGTTCCTGCTGCACCTTGCGCCCTCCTTTTGATGGGGAGCCCGTATGCACTGTCAGGGAGGGAACCAATAATTCCTTCTTCTTCTGGTATAAGTATTGTTCCACCCGACTTGGTGTTCACTTCCCGTTCACCGAGTTCCAAATGGACGTTTTAACTTACCTTCATCTTGCTCCTTCTCAGCTCCATCCTAACAGGTGGGGCTTTATTCTAGCTTTCGAACGTTTCTGTAGATTATTACCGGAGCCCATTCCCTGTAAACGCTCCATCTTCTTTTATTTCTCCGTTCCTTTTACTCCTCAGTCTGACAAGAACAACAAGGAATTAAAAGGTCTAACCTCCCTCCGAGGCATCTCTGGTCGGAAACTCTTCTATGCCTTCTCTGATTCCTTTAAGCGGTTTAAGACTAGTTTCTTCAAGGTTGTTGCCATTTCTGGGCAACAACCCTAGTTCCTTCATGGCCCCGCGTCCAGAGATGTGGAATGGAAATTTCCCTTGTACTAGACCAAGGATCATCATAACAAGGACCCATCTAGCTACCAGGTTGATGGGGACGATCTTCCTGCTGAGGACGCAGTGTTGGTGTCTCGCCTGGTAACCTTTGTCAAGGAGCACGGTGTATGGACCGTTGGTTCGATCTCTCTCAACCTCTTCCTGAGGCTGGAGTGGGCCCCGTATATAGTTCATCTTTATGTGTTCAATTCCTCTTTTATGTTATTGCCGTTATGTTTTGGCCTGTTTTGATCTACTGTTCATTTTGCAGCTCAAGCTATAGGCCTGTTGCCACGTGTCCCATGTGAATCCTGGCGTGGAAGCTCAGCCGAGGAGGCAGACTCAGAAATGCGCTGCTGCCAAGCCTGGCAGGGGAAGGGGGAGGATTGTGCCTTAAGCTCCGAGGTCCAAGAGGACTAGGACCTCGGTCCAAAGCGGTCCCTCCTCGTCTCCTTCGACCGGGCAACACCAACTAGAGAAAGACAAGGGTGTTACGGCTGAGGAGGCTCAAGCTCATCCTCTGGGCAGTCTGGCTCCACCTTCTCCTCCTCCCCTCCTTCCTACAAGTTGCCACGTGGTTTTGGCTGGGAAAAGGGGGTGGCTGAGGAGCTCAGCGTCGCCTTTCTACCTCCTCGTCGCTATCAGGATACTACCCTTCCTCTCAATGAGGCCGACGAACGTTTGATCCACTCTGTACAGGATCATCTGTTGAAGGGCGTAGGTCTGACGTAGTCCCTACTCCTCCTGAAAAAGAAGGTGGTCAGGGTCTCGACCAAGAAGCGTCATATGGAGACAGACCGGATTTGAAGTTTTGAAGTCGGTTCAGGCGTAGCGGGGCAACTTGGCGGACGAGCTGGGCGCCACGAAGGCAAAACTCGTAGACATGAAGAAGGCCCTTTTTGACTGCTCGAACACTGTGAGGGCGATTGCCAAGGATGCGTTCGACATGACTCTGGCCCAGATCCGATACTTTAACCCTACGGTGACTCTGAAGCTTGATGAAGTTCATTATCGGGCATACATTCACCAGGCAAAATATTTCTCGCTTCCTCCATCCCCTGACAACGCCTCAATATCTGAGTGGTTGACATATCTCTTTTTTCATTTTTTTCCTTTTGGGCATTTGTGCCCTTTTGACTTTACATTATCCCGGCGTTTGCGCCGGTTGTATATAATTTTTAATGACAATCTCTGATTACAATACCAATTAACTGCCATATTGTTTTGAACTCTAAACTTTGTTAGAAATTCTTCGACCGGGCCAGGGTCTTTGCAGATCTGTGTTTACTTCCAGGCTTGACACCTGGGAATCAGTGGTAGGGTTTTCTTTCTTAACCACAAAGGGTGTTAATTTAAACTGTGTAAGGTCTTTATTTTAACCGCGCTACCGAGTTTCGGATCCCTTTGTCCGGGTTCATATCCAGGATAAGGACAAACTGTCACATGTTTAGTCGTGGTGTGTGAAGCTCAACACTTTACATATTTTGACCTGATCAGGGTCGGAATGACAATTCATCTTCTTATCTAGGAGCGAACGTTGATGCATCAATTTTGCGAAAGCCTCTAAGGCAACTTCACGTTGCTCATAACCTGGGCGCGTCGAGGTACGTCGGCCCTGGTGTCATCCGTCTAGACGTGTATTGATTGTGACCGGGTTTGGGGACCTCGGTGTAACGCTTAAGCTATTGACAAAGTGCACTGTGAACTTCCACTCAGGAATTTTCATTTAAAAATATAATATGCTCCGAAGAGCGAAAAAAGTCACATGATAAAAATGTAAAAATGAAAAAAATGTAAATTTTGAAATCTAAATGCTGAAATCAAGAAAGACTAAGCTCAAATAGGATGTGTCTGAGGATGTCCGTGGGCCGAGCCGAGATCTAACTATAGTAGATTTGGAGCTTATGGGCGTTCCAAGTTCTTTTAATGGGCTTCCGTCCTAGGGTTTCGAGTATATAGGCTCCATTGCCCAGCTTCTCTTTGACCCAGTAAGGACCTTCCAAATTTGCAGCTAGTTTGCCCTCTCTGGCGTTTTTATTTTCGATGTCGGCGCGTCAGAGTACTAGGTTGCCCCTGTTGAAAGCACGGGTCCTGACCTTCCGATTATATTTTGCCGCAATAAGTTGCTTGGTGGTTAGTTCTCGACAATGCGCCATAACTCTGACCTTGTCGATCAAGTCCAGCTTCGTCCTTAAGGCATCGTTGTTTGCCTCTTCTCCGTCTTGGATGGTTTTCATCTTCCTCCATGTCGGCTGTCCTATCTCGACAGGGATCATTGCTTCGCAGCCATACGTCATTTGAAAGGGGTTTCCTGGGTTGAGATCTTGACGCTGGTCCTATACCCCCAAAGAACACTATAGAGTTGTTCCACCCAATTAGATTCCGCGTCCTCCATCCGTTTCTTCAAGCCGTCAAGAACGATCTTGTTAGCAGTTTCGGCCTGACCATTCGATTGTGGGTGCTCAACCGAGGCGAAGTGGTGCTTGATGTTGAGTTCCGACATCATTTCATGAAAACCTTTATCCACAAATTGGGTCCCGTTGTCCGTGACTACCTCGGTTGGGATCCCAAAACGGGAGACGATGTTATGTCGAAAGAATCTCCGTATGCGGGCCGAGGTTATGGTTGTCAAAGGCTCGGCTTCAATCCACTTTGTAAAGTAGTCTACTGCGACAATGAGCGATTTGAACTGCCCGGGTGCCGCCTTGAATGGCCCGAGGAGATCCATCCCCCATTTGTAGAAAGGCCATGGGGCCGTGATCCCTTTCATTTCTATAGGCGGGGGCCAAATGATTTTGGCGTGTTTTTGGCAACTCTCACATCTTTTTACGGATCCTTTTGAGTCTTCCATCATGGTCGGCCAGTAATAACCTGCACACAGAGTTTTCCTAGCTAGAGCCTTACCTCCCATGTGGTGACCATTGATTCCTTCATATATCTCGGCTAACACATATTTGGCCTCGGATGGACCCAAGCATCTCATCATTGGCGAGTACAGGCCTTTTCGGTACAGCTGATCATCGACCATGGTATAGATGGTGGCCTCTCGGATTAACTTCTTTGCTTCGGTCTGATCTAGCGGGATAATGCCTCTCTCTAAATAATCCTCTATCGGTTTCCTCCAGTCCGTCGCTGTCGATATAATCATGACGCAACTCGGTTCTGCAAGATTTTACTAGAATACGGTCCGATGGTTACCAGGGCCTTTCGTACTAGCAAGTTTGGATAGGATGTCGGCTCTGGTGTTTTCTTCTCTTGGGATGTGAGTCACGATCACTTCTTCAAACTCGGAAATCACCTTCTTTGCCTTATTCAAATACTTAGCCAGTAGTGGTCCCTTAGTTTGATAAGTGCCCTCGATTTTTGCCAATACAAGCTGTGAGTCGGTGAATACCCTTACTATCTGTGCTCCGTGTTCTTTGGCTTGTAACAGTCCGGCTAGTAGGGCTTCATATTCAGCCTAATTATTTGAGGTCGGGAACTTGAGTTGAAGGGAGTGCTCAATGGAGATACCCTCCGGGCTTTCGATTATTATTCCTGCTCCGCTACCCTTTGCGTTTGATGAACCATTGACGTATACCTTCCACGTTTTCTCCTGATCACCCTCGGTCCTCTCTGTCGGGGTGAGTTACCTTACGAAGTCTGCCAATGCTTGTGACTTGATCGCATGTCGGGCTTCATAGGTGATGTCAAACTCGGACAACTCAATGGCCCAGCTGGTCATCCTTCCTGCCAGGTCTAATTTGTGTAATATTTGTTGGAGCAGTTGGCTAGTTCGGACCACTATTCGATGTCCCTAGAAATAAGGCCGAAGTCTTCTTGCGGAGACGAGTAGGGCGAACACCACTTTTTCCAGCTTTTGGTATCACAGTTCTGAACTCTGTAATGCCTTACTTGTGAAATAAATTGGTGCCTGGCCGATGTCGGTTTCTCGAACCAGGTCGGCACTTACTGCTTTTTCTCTGACTGACAGATATAAGAACAGGGACTCACCGGGATTAGGTTTTGACAGTACTGGTGGAGTCGCCAGACAGAGTTTGATCTTTTCAAAAGCTGCCTCGCACTCCGCGTTCCACCCTCCTTGTGTTTCCTTTTTTAGCAATCTGAAGAAGGGGAGCGCATTCTCAACCGACCTCGATAAGAACCTAGTGAGCGTGGCCAAGCAGCCGGTCAGCTGTTGTACTTCTTTCTTCGTCCTCGGGGCCTGCATGTCGAGCACGACCTTGCATTTATCCAGATTGGCCTCGATTCCAAGGTTTGTCAACATAAACCCTAGGAACTTCCCAGTTGGAACTCTGAATGCACATTTTGCCGGGTTCAAGCAATCTGAAACTTTCTTAACTTGTCGAAAGTTTGCTCTAGGTCCCGGATGTGGTTCGTCGGGTCTTTGGATTTCATGATCATGTCGTCAATGTAAACCTCTATGTTTTGTCCAATCTGGTCGATGAAAACACTGTTCTTCAATCTGAAAGGCATCACGTTGTAGCAATAGTTGGCCTTGTCGGTCATGAAGGCCGTCTTCTCCTGATCGTTCGGATGCATAGCGATTTGGTTGTACCCGGAATATGCGTCCATGAAGGATAGCAATTGAAAATTGGAGGAATTGTCGACCAGTTGATCGATGTCGGCAGTGGATAGGAATCTTTTGGGTAGGCCTTGTTTAAGTTGGTGTAATCTGTGCACTGTTACGGATCTGAATAAGGCCCATACTCAATGTAAGGCCCAACAGGAAATATATTGCATATTAGGATCTACCTATAATAAAGGGGAATCCTATCTCATCTACAATCTAGGTATATCTAAATCTATAGCTGGTAGTTACGATATCAGGGCCTTGGATCACAGGGCCCAAGCAATTCAACCTAAGGTAAACCTATAAATACAGAGGTCAAACCCTAAGGTACACAGGTTCTAACTCTGAACTATTTACATACAATCACATGGAGCACACACCCCACCGCTTTGGCTAAACGCCTGTGTGTGTCTCAAACTATGTGGACTTTGATCCCTCTATAGGGTACGTAGGCCCTAGGCTTTGCTCCTAGGTCAAGTCTGATCAAACAATATCAAACAGGCTAGTCAATGACAGATCCACCCCGGCAGCCCATAGTTCTTGACTACTATCTGCGGGCAACTACTATACAGTTGTCAATGGTGTAAGAAGAACAAATGAAAGCCCTCACGGGTTATTTGAATTTTCAAATGCTATCCAAGGCCGAGGCAAGCTAAAACAAAGAACGAGGGAAATACAAATAGATCCCGCCTTGGGAAAAAACTTATCGCCTAAACAAGCAAATCGGTAGCAGAATACGGATGAATCTGAATTAGTCAAAACTCGAACAAAAGCAAGTAAAGCTTGAACAAATCAGATGTGAAAGGTCCCGACCTCGAAGTCAGGCAAATCACCTCGACATTACCCCAGATCTTTGAAACATTACCTTGGATCTTTGGGGTAGATGACTTCGGTAGCCGGGATCAACACCTGGATTCAAATGCAGGCGAACCATCTCCGCACTACTCAGGATCTTTGAGACAAGACCTCGGATCTTTGAAGTAAGCCACCTTGATAGCGAGGATCAACGTAATTCAGTTCGGCAATGTAAGGCCCACGACAGCAAAGCTCGGCTAGTAAAACCGGCTGGGGCCAAGATACATCCCGACAGCTCAAAAGCTTGAACTACCGGGACGGGGGGCAACTGTTACGGACCTGGATAAGGCCCATATTCAATATATGGCCCACAGTGAATATATTGCATAACAAGATCTGCCTATGGTAAAGGGGAATCTTATCTCATCTACAATCCAGGTTTATCTAAATCTATATCTGGTAGTTACGATATCAGGGCCTCAGATCACAGGCCCCAAGCGATTCAACCTAAGGTAAACTCTATAAATACAGAAGTCAAACCCTAAGGTACACAGGTTCTAACTCTGAACTATTTACATAGAGTCACATAGAGCACACACCCCACCCCTTTGTCCAAATGCCTGTGTGTGTCTCGAACTACGTGGACTTTGATCCCTCTACAGGGTACATAGGCCCTAAGCATTGTTCCTAGGTCAAGTCCGATCAAACAATATCAAACAAGCTAGTCCATTAGGGCTAGCCAAATCTGTGTTCTTCAATCCAAAGTCATCACATTGTAGCAATAGTTGGCCTTGTCGGTCATGAAGGTCGTCTTCTCCTGATCGTTCGGATGCATAGTGATTTGGTTGTACCCGGAATACGTGTCCATGAAGGATAGCGATTTGGTTGTACCCGGAATACGCCTTTCTCTCTGAAACATCATCTCGAACTTTTTGAATCGGTCCTCCATTATCTACTGTATTACTCTGAGGTCTTCTTGGCGCTGGAGGTTATTGCGCTTTTCGTTACTGTTCATTCGCCTCAGCATTGACTCCTGTGTTTTTTGCAGGAGGACGACACCTGGATTTGGAACCGAGGTCTCCTTTATCGTACTTCATGTGTTTTGTCGACGATAGGGGGAGAAGATGTCGTGCCAGAAATGTTATCCTCCGGGGTATTCTCTTGCTGCTGCCGTTCCTAAACTTGATGGTGTTGACTTGCCTCAGCCTACCGTGGATTCCCAGGCTGAGGGTTCCGACTGTTGCTTCTAGTGTTAGCGATCGGTGGTCACAGGGATCAAAATTTAACTTCCCTACGGTCGGCGCCAATGTTCTGGTGTAGAACACAGATGTCCAGCCCTAGGCTGGTGCTTTGATCTTAGATCGATGGGCTCTGCCTGAATATCTATAGGGGAGATATCCGGGAGAGCGTGGGATCACTATGCACAAACTAGGCTCTCGCCAAAGGGGTGTGGTGTATGTGCACAGTGTGGGGGAATGTAAATAGTATTGAGTTAGAACGTGTGCACCTTAGGAAATGGCCTCTGTATTTATAAAGTTTACCTTTGGCCGGGTATCTCGACATTGCGTGATCCTTGGTGCGAGTATCTGATGGAGATATTGGTCCCGAATACTCCTATATTATTGCTGGATAGGATCTCCCTATAATGTAGGATTTCCTTCTATTATAGGTGAGCCCTGATATTCGGTATATCCTCAGTTGGGCCATCCCGGCATTGGGCCTTAGTATAGATCCCTAATAGTAAGCAATATTTATTTATAATCATAATAAATAATGTAATTATTTTATAATAATCTATTTTGAGTGACCCATATATTTTTATACGGTAAGTCTTAAATGTATAGTTTGTAAATTTCAAAATTATGTCTATAAATCAAAGACTTATCACATGTAACATAACCCTAATTCTATAATGCTTATTATGTCCATTAACATGTAGTATTAGGAATATCAACAGAGTTTTGGACGCGATAGAGCATTTAAAATGGCTTCAGCGAAGGAGTAACTGATAATGCGTGACTATATATTAAATACTAGTTGGGTTAATCCCTACTGAGATATTAGCAATACAGTCATCCAAATATATAGTTAGCTAAATATTTATTAGCATTATACAGTCCAACAAAATATTTAGATTCTTCCGTATGTCCTCACGAATCTACTCGTGCGACTTACTTTTGCCTTTAGATCCAGATCTTGAAGCTCATATTCAAGTATAAACAATATATGATAGATAATCATATTTGGAAATAATACAACATTTAGCAAACACGCTGCCACTAGACTACAACAACACATTTATCGTTACCAGTGGAAGCACTCACCAATGCTACATGTCTTAAACACGTATCCTCAGCGCTAGGAAAACAAATATGCATTATTATCATATAAAAACAATAATCCATAGCCAACTGAATGTAAACAAACATATGACCTAAGATCCAGTTCTATACACGAGTACGCATGACCCAACACCCATTCTTGTCCATGATTTCACAATTATGATTCAAACAAGCATATATAGGCACACAAGACATAAGATACTAGAGTTACTCATACATAATCATACATTTCTTTGCGTAGTTAGTAATACGCTTGTCTTTTGGAAACAATCCCAGATTTCTTGGAAATCCTATAATATTACAATCACATTATTACTTTGCCCATAGTTTATATGATATTATAATAAATACGATATTACTTAGAATAATATCCAAAGGGTTATTTTTACCGCTTTTTGTCTTTTTACCCTTAGTGGATAAGTTATCCAATTTTCAACTTTACTTTTCCTTCATTTTGAATTTCTTACTTTTTTGTCAGGATTTTTCAGTAACTTTAAAATCTCATAATTAAATGCACATAATCCAAATGATACGCTTCCAAACTACATGACCTTTGACATGTCTATTTTCATCGAAAAATATTTTCAGAAGCTTGAAAAATCCATATTTTTTTGTACAAAACTCTAAACATTGCTTGTAACCTATCAAAAGAAAGCTATTCCTGTCTACTACATGTCTAGAAAATTTCAGGATTTTTAGACATTGTTTGATTAGTCAAAATGCATGCAATATCACTACTATTTTGATTAAACTTCCAAAAACATAAGTGTGACGCTCGTACTTTATACGCCTTTATATATCAAAGTTATAGCGTACAGGCATGGAAATAATTTGGTCGACTTTATTGTGGAATAAAACTTTCTTGAAATAACTTAGTTTGAAAACATGGGGATAAATTTTTCGTGATGCGAAGATATCCCATAAGGGATTCTTAATACACTAATCCAAAATTAGACAAACGATAAACTATAGTCCAACTATTTAAATTATCCCTTCTGCTGTAATACCCCTTGTAAGTACGACACTTATCAAAGTATTGCAGCGAATGATAGTGAGCAACACAATGATAGAATAGTAAACTGATAAATAAAACATACTTGGTTGTGCGTAGGAATAACCTACTGAGTTCTTAATACAGTGAGCCGTGAATGTATCGGTACCAAAATATTAAAATTACAAAAAGGGAATTAAAAAAAACATGTCTGTAAATTCCCAAGCCTATTAAAATCTAAATGGGAGCCATCAGTAGTCTGCACTTGCTGCCTTTCCTTTGAAACTTCATCTGCTGCAATGATCGTGCCCGGATCCTGAGCTTTTAGGGATATCTAGGATTCAATTTGAATCCCATAGTAACAGTTAATCTCACAAACAGAGTATAAATAGTATATGACAGTCAATCATAACAAGTAGTCTACAACAGCATAGCATTCAGTAAACATAGTGTAGATCTCATGCAGTAAACATAGATCACATAACCGTAGTGCTAAGTATTGAAAGTGGAGCTTAATCACCAAGAGGGGGTGAATTAGGGATTTTAAAATCTTTTTAAAATTGCTCTGTTTATGATAGCAAAAACAAAGATGAACAGAGTGAGAGAGAGAAGAGCAAGACATACAAATTTATACTAGTTCGGTCCAACCTCTTGACCTACATCCAGTCCCCATACTCTTTGGGATTTCCACTATATCAAATGATTACACACTCTATACTCAAGAGTAATTCTCTAACTAGAACTTACTCCCCTTTACAAGTTGTAATCAATGAACCCAATCACCAAGTCCCCAGACTTGTGATTCTATTTCAATAAATGATTTACAGATAGAAACTCTCTCTAAGAGTAGATAATGATAAACACTGAAGCTTAATGTATCAGAAGATACTTTACAAGTGAAAACTGAAGGTAGTTGAAGAACTTTGAATGCAATTCATTTTTAGCAAATGTGTTAGTTGAGAAGACTTGAATGTTGCTCTATTTATACCAAGAGAGCATTAAATGACCGTTGTAATCTTCAATATAACCGTTGCCTTCATTGGACAAAGTTCTAGGTAAGTTTAGGTCTTCTTCTCTCACTAATCTTCTCTTAATCCAACTGGGCAGAAGTTTAGAGTTGACTTTCTGCAAATTAATCCATTGGAATAGCAGCTGCTAGATGTGGAAAACATTCTTTAATGCTTTGCAAACGTGTGCAGATGGATTACCCAAAAGTATGCAACTTTCTGGGTTTTGCATTTAATGGGCTGACATCACTTTTTGCTTTTTCCTTAAACCTTCAATAAACATTCTTTAAAGCATCTAAAACTCACTAACAAAGTGGTTAAACATAGCTAGGAATGTATAAGAATAATTATAAGAAGTATTGAAATCAAACATGAAGGTTTTACAAATTCGACAGATTTGAATTTCTGTCATCGCGATGGAAACTCGAGTTTGTTTATCAAAACTTGAGTTTTCAACTGTGCACTTAAGGCAAAACTCGAGTTTCAATATCAAGACTCGAGTTTCCTCCATACAGAGAGGAAAGTCGCGATTTGAGCTCTTGGACACAGTTTTGGCTGAAACTCAAAACTTGAGTTTTGGACTTTTAATGAAAACGTTGTGTTGAAGTCCAAAACATTAAAACTTGAGTTTTCAAATCAAAACTGAAGTTTTCAAAACATTGAAAAAGCTCAAAGCTCTTGGCTTGGCCAAAACTCGAGTTTCCAAATCAAAACTCGAGTTTCCATTTAAGTATGAAAACATTGAGAAATCTCGAGCTGAGCCAAAACTCGAGTTTCCGATGGAAACTTGAGTTTTCAAATCTTAGAAAAATGCATTGCTCTCTCGCTTGGCTCAAAACTCAAGTTTTGAAATCAAAACTCGAGTTTTCATATATTTATGAAAACGTTGAGAAATTGTGCCAAGTTAAAACTTGAGTTTTCTCTCGAAGACTCGAGTTTTCAAAGACGAGTGAAAACTTGAAAACTCTCTGTCAAGTCAAAACTTGAGTTTTCTCTTAACTTGGAGAAAACTCACAAAAGCTCAGAGCAAAGCAAAATCCTGCGCTTGTAGCACGAAACTGAGTTCAAAAGGTTCAAGACTCTCTGTCTGGCCAAAACTCGAGTTTCCAATCCAAGACTCGAGTTTTGTCCTTATTTGAAAATAATGTCAAGTCTCTGTGTAAGCCAAAACTGGAGTTTTGAAATCAAAACTCGAGTTTTGTCTTTAAGTGAAAACTCGAGTGCTCTCTCGTAAGTCCCAAAACTCAAGTTCTCATCTGAAAACTCAAGTTTTGCTTTGATCACCGAAAATGAGCCACTCTTTGCCAAGTCCAAAACTCGAGTTTTGAATCTAAAACTTGAGTTTTGTCTTGACAGTAAGTTTTCAACTTACCAAAGACAAAACTATATTTTGTGTTTACAATTGTTAGTTATCATCAAAACATATAGAGAATTAACAAGTATACCCTGTGGCTTGTACCTAGAGTCCCCCTGTACACTCGAGTTCTCAATCAAGACACCCAACTAGGATTAGTAGACTAGGACCTACTGAGAGTCCCCTGAAACCACCAGAGTTCTCAATCGGAAGCATCTAAGTTATCTGAATGCGACTAGGTTAGCCACCTAAGGACTTCCATCCAATAGGCCCTATCCTAATTCTATCCACCGGGAAGGTACTCCATGGTTAGTCCTTCCGCTCAATCGAGCCTGAGTGGTGCTGGCACACACAGGATGGGACAATCATGTATATGATTTAAAACAAACATACACAGCCATACAGAGTATGTGAGGATTAAGTTACTACTTGACTGCTTCAAACTCTTCAACTGGTTCCACGTCCTTTTAATTGTCTCGGCAACTATCATGTCCCATACATATACATTTACAGATGGCGGGTTATTATTTGTTCCAACTCTGCATAATTTCCAATGTCATGGGACTAGGCTTAATGTAAGGCTATTGGGCATGTACTAACTCTCCAAGGTCCATTTTAATTTTTGAAAGCCAAAATATATATTTTGGGCTTTATTTTCATTTTTATTCTTAGGCCCAATTTTGCCAATTTACTATTTTACTATTTTTTATTTTTATTTTTATTATTTATCCATAATTAATTCAAACTCTCATAGGCTTACCCTAACACTTAAAATTAGGACTTTAAATAAATATTAACAATATAAAAATACATTTTATTGTTGTTGTTGTTGTTATATTAATATTATTATTATTATATATATATATATAAATTACATTATAAATGGAATAATATAAGAATAAGCTTGATTAGATCCTATTATATAGGAGTAAGTTGGATTAGATTATGTCCCTATTATTTATTTATTTATTTTTGGATTTCGAATTTCCCCAAATACAAGGATATATATATATATATATATATATACTTACGTGTTTGCAAAACCCTCCTTTTTATTTTTCTCAAATCATATATATATGGGAAAATCATTTCTGCATCTACTGCAGAAAAACTTTTCTGCAGCTGCTCCAAACCATGTCGTTTCATTTTTTTTTTTTTTACTCCACTTAATATATCTTATTCAAACATATCCACATAGCATCGGTAGGGCAAACCCACCGTCTCGGTTATTTCGAGTCCTTTTCGATGAGCACGAGAAGAAGACGAAGAAGAAGATGATGTGGGGATTTTCATGGCGGCCAGAGAACAAATATCTCTTTGAATAGTCTCTTCCTCGTCCATGAATATCTGCTTGTACCTACACTCCACGCTGCAAAATCCCCTCTCTTCCCTGTTTTTAAACACACCAGAATATATAAGCCTTTCAACAGATCTAGAAGGTAAGAAGAGAAAGAAGAAGACAAACTTGTACAGGTAGATTTCTTTAAGATAGGTTCATGTTTAAGATCAGTGGCGTACTTGGTGAACTTTTTAGTCCACGCTGAGACATTGCCTCCAAACAAGGGGAAGGCCTTCCAAGTGCTCCACCACGTAACGTAGCAACTTAGTTTTTAGAACCTCTCGTCATCCCACTCCTCTACTTTTTCCTTTCTGCAGAACCAGTGAAATTATGCCAGAGTATTTATCTTCAAACCGATTAGAATTCAAACTCGTTTCTCTCACTTCCATGAATTTACCGCCATACTAGAAGAAATAAGTTTGTTGAAGTCTCTAAGAATATCGTCGAAGCCTATGATGAGCGTTTTTAATCACATGAAGCATCAGGAACCAAGTTGAAAAGTCTACATATAAAGCAAATGAATAAAAAAAGGGTCAGGAGACTGTCTCAACAAGCAGACATATATACTTTCGGAGTCTTACTACTGGAAGTTCTCACAGGGAGAGCTCCATCGCAGTATTCTTCACCTGCTTGACCTTGCTCTGATGAAGATGAACAAGACGTGGATCTTCCGAAATGGGTTTGATCGGTGGCGATGCACTTGGGGTTCTTTGCCGGATTGATTTCGAAGGTTTGTGGTTGGGTATATTGGCAGCTCAGGGATGGTGACGATGTTGTTCGTGTTGGGAAGGAAGAGGGGAAAAAAACTAATATGAAACGACGAGGTTTGGGGCAGCTGCAGAAATTTTTTTCTGCAGTAGATGCAGAAATGGTTTCCCCTATATATATATATATATATATATATATATATAGCAACGTCTTTCCATATGCAACGTTTTTCATTTCCCCCCTTTTTTTCAATTCCTAAATCTGACCCTAAACAATAATTATGACTATTAAAATAGTTGCTAGCCATAAAGGGATAGTAAACAACAATCGCCCTTTTCATTTGGAAACTATTAGAACCATCAAATTACACAAAATACATTTCTAGCCACACCAAACAACCTTGGCCGAGACTCACATACACATAAATCATCTTGGCTAATGGTTCCATATTATACAGAACCCTCTTTAAGCCTATTAGAATAATTATATTTAGAAAAATTCATTTCTTCTTCTTCTTTTAACTCGTAGCTAGTGTTATTCAAAACCCAACCAACAAAGTAAAGCTTTTTTTTTAAAAAAAAAAAAATATCATCTACACATATTTACGTAGAGTAGCAAGCTTTTTCCTCTTTTTATTTTTATTTTTACATATCCACACAACACGGTCACGTTTTCCCATATGTGCATAAAAGTTCTCATTCTTTTTCCTAAGGCATCAGGATATATATATATATATATATATATGGGTGTGTCTAGAACAACTTAAGCTTTGGTTTAATCTTATTCCTTCTTTTGTTACACCCCTACCGGCCTCGCCCTTTTGAGTGGTAGGTTAGAGGAATTCCTTTTATTTAATCACTGTCCCTTATTACTTAATCCAATTAAGTTATCTCAGAGTTAGCACAGCAGAGCACGGGATCTGGTTGGACAAGTTTAATGTACTGATAAACATATACAATATGAGTAACAAATAAGTCCCCAAAAGGTTAATACAGTCATCCAAATGTAGTACTGGGAATAAACAACAGTTATCCAAAACATAGAGTACAAAATGAGATAGGGCATCCCCTATTTTCTTCCATTCACCGCTTCACGCCCTACCTTCTTCACGCCACTGACCGCTATTGTCTTACCCCTATGTCTCAAAACTGTCTGGAGTTCAAGGTTGAACCCCAGAGTAACTGTTAGACTCAAGTATAATATGTATATAGTGCATGCAAGTTACCACAATCAGGAAACAGATGGCATACCACAAACATGCATTCAGAATCACAATCACAAGCACAACGACATACTGTCGAGCCGCCTTACCAAGGCAGGCCCCGAACGCCTGCGTACCGTTAAGCTACCTTAACAAGGCAACCCCGGATGCCTACATACCATCGAGTCATCTCACAAAACAACCCCAGACGCTAGTGTACCGTCGAGCCGTCTCTTAAGATCGACCCCGGACACCCGTGTACCGTTGAGCCATCTCTCAAGACAAACCCCAGACACCATCCCCAGCGCTAGGATCAACATAGTAGCTAGGGAGTTTAACCCTAACTACCCCAAATGCATCTCAGGTTTAGTAACAACTTAAGGACACACAATGCACTAGGCCCTACTTCCTTGCATCCACAATCATGGAAAATAGACATACAACAATAACATAGAATACGTGAGTCAACAGTTACTACCTGATACTTCACGAAAGCGATAACTCTTCCCTTCGAATCAAAGATATGTTCCACGCGCGTTAATACCCTAGATTCAACCAAAAATCATTCCTACAATCACACATTCAAAGTTTACTTTGAGTTTCATAAAATTCGCATAGCACTAGAATTTCTAGAATTCCTAACCCCACTTCTCTGATTTTTAATACATTCAAGAAAAATCATTTCGACATAATATCACTAGGCTTAGAACCCTTAGGATGTCTATTTTATAGGAAAAATAATTCTTAAGGCCAACTGGGTTTGAATCCTTTTCTGGTTTCCAATCTTTGGCCATTGGTCCAAGAGAAAAATCATGTTTTTAGGTCATTATCATTCTTAAATAGCTCTCTGTTGGAACCTCAAAATGACAAAAACCTTATATCAAAATCATTCTCAGAATGTTTAATTTTACCATGTACAATTTTGAATCATTTGAACTTCTTCAAACCCATCGATTTTCCTTCCTGCCCAAAAACCGTAAGAATCAGCAGATTTTCGTATATTAAAGACTTAGGCTTTGGAAGTTTGGAAAAAGGTGATCGCACATGTTCCCACACAAAAACACCCTCAGGACCCATTTAGAACCTTAAAATATGAAAATCCTACTGCCTTTTCACGAAACACCAGAGGGCAGAAGTGAAAGTAGCTAGATTGCCGATTAGGGAACTTACCTCGGAATGTCGGTTGTGTATAGCCTTCTTCACCTCCTAAACTGCAACCTTCAGCTGAGCACCCTCCTTCTCACCTTGAGCTCGTGTTTGGTGTGGGGAAATGAAGGGAGGGGTGCCCTTTATATAGACTTCAAAGGTGGGGCCCCTATCCAACCTTGATCACTATCCAACGGTCGGGAAAATTCCTCAGATTTCAATTATTATTTCTTTTCTTGTTTCTCAAGGCTTCTAGAGGGATCTTTTGGGCAGATGGGGTGCATTCCAAGACCCAAAAATGAAGTTCCAAAATCGCCCCTAGTGTTGGTTTCAGAAATTGCATGTTGTAGGTTTTAGGTCTAGGGGTAAAATGGTCATTTCATGTTGCTCTCTCTCCAAGGCCATGGGACCCACAAGATCTGCCCTTAGATGTGCCATAAATGCCCTTTATGAGTCATAATTACATATCATTCCATTGTCATGTCAATTTCAAAAGATGTGGTCCAGATTAAACCGGATTATTTTATTCTTTCTCTTTTATCATAATTACTTGATGTGACTTTTTCTCTCTTCATAATTACATGACATGACCTTTTATTTCTCCTTAGGGCCTACAAAATTTCTCCCCTTACAGTGTCCTGGGCCTGGGCCCGACTCCGGGAAATCCTGACCGGTCTTGCTTGGCTCCTTCTTGCCAGTTACACTTTTCCTCATAATTCGTGCCCTTCAACTCGACTTGTGTGGGCCCGGATCATCAGTCATTTTTCCCTGACCACACGTGGAAGGAATATAATACCTTGGGGATCAAGAAACCCTTATTCTAGTGTCTCGTATCTACCTCGTAATGCGTGTTATCCGACAATCCTGCTTCTGGCCCCGATATGCCATGTGTCTGACGTAGCACTACTATTATTGACTTTTCTTCTTGTACATGGACAGATACTTATTCTCTCTCTCATCCTTGGTTGAACACGCATTCCCTGTCCCACAAGGTCAGTGTCCCCATCCTACTAATGTCTTTTGTCTCTTATACATTATACCAACTTTCTTCTTCGAGCTTACTTCGTGCACAAATTACCTCACAATTGGTCATGGTTTCTTCTTATTTTGACTTAGTAAATTTCTCTACTTAATTATAACCAATGGTTTTTCATCTTAGGGCTTTTAAAATACTTTACGTCATAAATTATAGAGAATAAATGCTTCGAAATCAACTTAAGGCTTCTTATTACTATACCAACTTATGCTTGTACATGTATTACAAAAGTAGGGGGTGTTACATCCTTTATATATGCTTTCAACAGAGAAAGTATTTCCCTTATTCTTATTTCTTCTTTTATTTTTATGCAGCAACATATATCTATATATATATATATTAATCAGTAAACTTTTCAAGCTTGTCTCCCATTTATCTTTCATATGGTTGTGTGCAGGACCTACACCTATATATAGGTTATGTGCAACGACGTGTGTGTATATACCACTAAGTAACTTTATATACACATATACACTTAAATATGACAGGAAGATTTTTTAGTTTTATGAACAACTCGTGGCTTGCTTCCTATGGTTTAACACTCATAATATTGCATAGGGAAATGATAGAAACTCAAAGGTAAAGAAGCAAGATAACTTACCCTCATCTCCAAGCTTACTCGATGAGAATTTAGTGTTGTTTTACTTCCCATGTTCTCACGGCAAGAAGCAGAGGGGAGTTGATGGCTGTTTAAGCTCTCTCTCCCTCTCCTTCCTTCTCTCTCTCTCTCTCTGTCGGTTTCAGCTTAGTTAAAGAAACGCAAATGATTAAAAGCCAATGAGTAGTGAATATATATATATATATATATTGAACTAAGGATGATCCAGTTCGAAGGAAATACACAGGGAGTATTCATTATTGGGCTCAAGAGGTATGGGAAGTCAGGGCATGAGCGTATGAACCACTGGAAGAGTATCGCGTTGCTGCTCTTGCGTGTACAGTAAAGCCGAAGATTAGATACGCTAGTCTGATCCCTCTATGTTTTAGGCGCTGTGATTTTCTCTGTGCTTGCGTGATCTGCTTTTGCTGTCATTATCTTTTGTTAATCTGTTGCATTTTGGTGAAAGCTGAAGCATTGTGTGATCTAGTTTCTTCTCTTTGCTTTTGTGTTCTGTAACGTGTGTGCAACACGTTATGGTCTCCCTCAGTCTGATCTGTTCATGGTTAACGTGTTGCAGCTGGTTAAGGTTTTAATTGAATAGATACTAGGTTAAATATAGGGTCAGGTCAAGATATTATAATGGTGAGGGATGATCTTTATTTTGTTGTCACGTGTTCAGTTGAAATAACCTAATGGATTGGAATGATGTAGGCTGAATTAGGTTGGGTGGAGTAATATATATATATATATATATATATTAGGCTTGAGATGAGAGGGATACGCTGGAGGTTTAAATGGCTTATATGGCCATTGAATAAAAAGGGCTGTATGCTGGGCTAGGATGAAGATAATGGGTCCAAATGTTTATATCCCAAATGCTCATGTCCAAATAATTCTACTTATAGGGGCACATGACTTGCACATGGGAAAGAAGTGAATAAATGTTAGAAATTCTTTCTTAATTCCACATACGGATTTGTTTGTTTTTTTTTTTTCATTTAATCTATTTGAGTCTTAAAATATAAATCTTTGAATTTATTACTTTCTTGTAAATTTATAGGGAAAAATAGGTCTTAATTTCCAATACTTAATTTTATAATTACTTTAGGGCAAATTTCACAATTCAATTTCCCCTATAATATTCAAACTTTAGAATCCCAAAATTTGGGATGTTACATCTGCTGTATTCTTTACAGTTGCATTTTTTCTCTTGATCCCGATCCACTGCCTGTCTCTTTCATGTGATCTGGAGTTTAAATGAATGAACCCCAGGGGTAACAATTAATCTTATATGCAACTAAGAAATAAAAATGACAACATATCACATGTTAAGTATAGAATAATTTTCCATAAGTAAGTCGCACCATAACCGCAGTTATTGGCCAAGGACCTCAGCCCTTTAGTACGCACAATCTCAATCCATAGTTAGGAACACATGCACCATTATTTAGCAATCATGGTTAGTCATAGATGAATATATGCATACAAGCTAATAAGATAACAGTTCCCCACCTCAAACTTAAATCTTTATCTTTGTCCGATTGTGCTGGGATCAGTATAGGCGTCAAAGTATGCCTATAAATGTTTGTCATTGTCATCAGTCACTTGCAACATAACCAACTGCACGAACTATTTTCAGAGGATTAAATTGGTCATTAACCCCTAAAAATTTTCCTTTCCTGAATAAAGTTATTTATCCATACTTAAGCGTAATTTGAACCTACAAAGGATGTCGAGTTCGAGATATGGCGTAAAGACTAAGAAGATTACGGCTAATAGAGGGTGCCGGGATCAAGCTAAAGTGTATGAGTTAAAGTGATGAGTTGTGTGGTTTCCGGGATAGTGATTGGGTGTATAGATTGATGTGGTGAGTTGTCGTTGCCAGGATCGAGATATGGTGTATGAATTTATGTTCGAGTTGTTGTTGCCAGGATCGAGTATGTGCGTATGGGTTGATGTGGTGAGTTGTCGTTGTCGGGATTGAGTTTGTGTGTATGTGTTGATATTGTGAGTTGTTGTTGCTGGAATTGAGTTCGTGTGTATGGGTTGATGTGGTGAGTTGTTATTGCCGAGATCAAGTTTGTATGTATGTGTTGATGTTGTGAGTTGTTGTTGCCTGAATCGAGTTTGTGTGTATGTGTTGATGTTGCCAGGTTTGAGTTTGTGTGCATGTGTTGATGTTTTGAGTTGTCATTGCCAGGATTGAGTTTGTGTGTATGAGTTGAGATGATAAGTTATGTGGTTGCCAGGATTGAGTTTGTGTGTATGAGTTGAGTTGATGAGTTGTGAGTAGTTGCCGAGATTGAAATATGGTGTATGGGTTGAGGTGATAAGTTAAGCGAAATTGTCGGGTTCGAGATATGAGGTAGGTGATGGTGGGAGATGGATGGGTTAAGGGAGATTTCCAAGATCATGTAAGAGTATATGTGCTAAGGAAAGTGAAGGGTTATTAGAGGATGTCGGGGTTGTTTCTCATGGTTTTCCAATATACAGCAAAGCTTCTGGTTCCCATACATGTATATGCTACCCAGGTTTTCCTTCCCTTATCATGCATATACAATGTTGACATATGTATTTTAGAAACAAAAATCTATATTACTTCACCACAGCCTCAGCTTTACGATTCATGCAATAGAGAATTTCTTATGGCTTGGTTTCTTCGGTTTACTACTCAAAAATGGTGTTGGAAAAACTGACAGAAACTAAAAGGAAGATACCAAATGATTTACCTTCAGTTGTTGATCTGAATTGAATGATAGAGATCCAGCTAAAAACAAAGCCTCTGCTATTGCTAGCTTAAAACAGGGGAATGAAGGTGGTTGAAACTCTCTATCTTTTTCCACGTTCCTTTCTATCAGCTCTCTCTTTCACTCTCGTTCTTGGTTTTGGTTGCAGAAAGGTGAATGAATGGAATTCCAAGAAAAATACTTACATAAGAACTTAAGGGTCCGGTTCGACTGGAAACAATTAGAGGCAAATGTTGCTGAATTCAAAATGTATGGTGAGGAGTCTGGAGAAGCATGGCTCATCTGATCTTGTGTGTTTAGAAAATGAGTTGATCACGCTAATGAAGTATGGCAAATGACTTTTTGTTGTTAGCTTTCTCTCTCTATTGACTCTGCACAAGTCGCTAGTACTCCCTTTTTGTTTTTTGATGGTGTTTTAGTTGGAGAGATAGGGGCTGGTTTAATATGGACTAATGTAAAGGGTATTGGGCCCTGTGGTTTTGTTTGTCAGCTTTGCGCCTGGGCTGAGATGGATTGAGAATGGGATTAGTTTGGGTCCATGCGTTTTGATATATAATGGGCTGTGTGAATGGAAATTGCTTGTAGGAAATTGTAGAATTATCCCTCTTGACCCTACATGCCCATTATTTGCAAATTAGGGTCATTACTCAACTAATTTCAACTATGGAAAATAAATTAATCCTAAATTCCTCTAGGCCATTAAATATTAATTCCATACTTGAATTCATTTTTTCCCCAAAATAAATTAATCAAGGGAAGAATAGGCCTTAATTTTGAATAATTATTCTTAATGTATTATTCAGACTTTAAAATCCCAAAATTTGGGATGTTATAATAAGTCTTTTTCAAAAATCTGTAACTCTTTGTACAAAGCTCTAAAAATTTCATATTATATATCAAAATAAAGATCTATATGTCTACTTTTGTTTTGGAAAATATCATGATTTTTAGACATTATTTACTTGGTAAAACACTATTCACAAGTCGACTGCCTCAAGTGAGCTTAAATTTGGCAGCTTTCTCAACTTTCACCACTTTGATCTTTTGTTCCTCAAAATCAGTTTACCGTGTATCCACTCCATTTTTTTGTTTTAAATCTTTTGGTAACCTTAAAATCATGAAAATCATTTTGCTTTACACTTTTCTTGCTTAGGTCAAATCATTGGCTAAAACAAGGAAATCAGTAGATGAGCTAACAAGTCTATATAATTTGAAGTTGGAACATTAGAACCAGTAGCGTTAAAATTAGCTTGATGAGCCAACCAATCCACACTCACATGTATTCGCTTGTCTGAAGACGCGATCAATTGTGATGGTCCAAATAGGCTAATAAGAGTGTCAGCCAAGCAATAAGGAGAGGTAGAGAAAATCAAATTGTACACTCAACGATGTTATATAGTGAAATCTTTAGTTAATAATCTTTTAAAAGATCTATTTTTTTGACAGAGCACAGAAGCCCTTTCTGAATACTCCTTCCGGTTCTAATTATATGATAACATTTGGGAGTTGGTTTTGGTCATAATTATAGGACAACATTATAATTTTTGTCGATTTTTTCTTAAAATACCCCTATTTTATTCTTTCAAGTGTGTTTGGTTTTTTGTGAATATATGTATGTGGGTGCGTAGACTCTTCTAATCAATGAAACTTTTAGATATGTGTGTGTGTGTACACACAAATATATATAGACACACACATATGTGTTTGTGCATATATGTATGTATGTATGTATGTATGTATGTATGTATGTGTCTATGTATATATGTGTGTGTGTATATATATGTGTGTGTGTGTGTGTATATTATGTATGTATATATGTGTGTGTCTATCAATATATGTGTGAGTATATGTACATATATAAACACACACACATATATATACATATATATCTGTGTGTGTGTGTGTAAATACACACACACATACGTATACATACGCACACACACACACACACACACACACACATATATGTATATATAGTAAGATCATTATTTTAATTAGATAACATGTGGAAAGGAAAATTATAGGTCGGAGAGGTATGTGGCAGGAATTTTTGATTCACTTTTGTTTATGTTATTTTAAAATTATGGAAGGGCATTTTAGGAAAATAAGTAAAATTAACTAACTTAACTTCTTTCTTTAATCTCCTCAAAATTGGTTAAATATGTCTTATAATTAGAACCGGAAAGAGTACCAAGGTATTTTGAGAATCCTTTTATCCAAGTTCTCCAATCTCCACATATGATGCCTGCCCAAGCTGCTACTCCATTTTCATTTTTTTTTAACCTCTATCCACGCATGCAAATGAGTCTGGCTCACAAGGCACCAACCTCTCCCATGTCACAAGTTCAAAACTGTTTTGTGTGTGATATTATTTGTTCGCGCTCTTCATTTGACCCCTATCTAGAAAGAGAGGGGGGGGCAACCTGTATTCACAAACTATTTGACCCTTACCATTAGTTGACATTTTTTAATATTTTCTTACATATGATGTAACAAATATCATATGGATTTTTCATAATTTAGAGATCCTCTATACTATCTCTTCTTTTCTTCTTTACTCACAGGCAAAATGTTGTAGAAATATAAAACAAACACATCTTAAGAGATGGCCATTTGAATATGGTCCTTGTACTAAAGAGATATATATATTTATATATATTGTCCTTTAACTTTGAGGGGGAAATGAAGACAAGATTAAAAAATCACAAGTCACAGGCATGATTTTCAGAATAATAAGGGAGCAATAGATAAAATTGAAATAACAATAACATCATTTGTTTTATTAATTTAGAAATAAATTTATTATGAAAGTATTAAATTACTGAGGCCAATGTCAAATACAATACATGGATATATATCATATGATCATATTTCAAGTATGAAGAAAAAGTCAAGCAGTATGACCACACACTCCTCTTATTCTTTGTCCTCTTCTTTCAAAAACGAAGACCATTCAAAAAACGCTTGTAGAAATCCCATGACTCTTGGTTTATGGTCTGGAACAGGGTGTCCAGCTCCCTGCATTAATATATCAGAAGTATTGTTAAAGAATGCCAATTCAGGGCCTGTTTGATACGGTGGAAATGGAGGAATAGAAATGGAATTGGAATTGAAATCCATACTAAATGACTGTTTGGTATGTTATATATGGGTTTCATGGGAATCCAATCCAATCAAACAGGTCACTATTGGGTTCCATGGGCTGACCTATGGAATCTTAAAATTTCCGTGGGATTCCAGTTTCGTCATTCTCATAATTCATATCCATCTCTATTTCTATCTCCAAAAATATCCCTAATGAAATCTTCTGTATTTCCTTCTACATTCTTCCCATGTACTATTTTTAAAGCTAATACGAAATTCTAAATTTCACTAATTAAATAAAAGTTTGCTTAGTTTTCATTTTTCACAAATTGCATAGATTTTTTTATAGAAAAAATTACATATTCCTCAATTTTATCAAAATTATAATTTGTTAAAATCAACAAAAAATTTTAATTAAAAATTTTAATAAAACTTAAGGTCATTTATAATTTGTTACATATGTTAATCCAAAAACATGTATATGATTTATTTTTATTTTAGAAGAAATTTATGTGGGTTAAAAAATTCATTTAATGTTTATAAATTCTTTTTAAAAAAATCTAAAAAATGAAATGAGTTTAGTTTATATTTTTATAAAAATATCTTAATTGATATCAACATTGATGTTTTATAATATAAATCTAGTAACTTGATCATATATTCGTTAATTAAATGATCTATTGATTATATGAATATAGAACTTGTTGAAAAAAATTAAAAAAATGAGTTTGAACTGTAGTTAATTAAATAATATATTGATTTTATATGATTAAGAAAGTTGGTGAAAAATAAAAATTTTAAAAAAGATACAGATCATATTACATGTGAATATAATGAGCGGTTTTTGTAACATCCCATTTTCAAAAGCGGATAAATTTTTTTCATCGAGTAGAGCATCGGAGTGATTGAGTAACCGATATTTGTATTCAAAATGCCGTAAGTCCGGCGATTATGTAGCGGTAAGTTATACCGAGTGTGTTCAAAAGTAAATAACAAAAGTGGAAAGTCTTCGGCGAGTCCCTATGCGTGCCGCTTGCCTTTCTCCTCGATCCTCTAGTCCTCCCGACCCCGACGCTATGTTAAAAGCCGAGGTCCAATGCACCGGACCCCGGGTAACGGTTAACCTCATGTTTATATATACAACATAGACAAGATATGAGCATACAAACAAGCTTATCCCAACAAAGACACACGCCCCGGTGGATATGTCGCACTTAGCATACGTTTCGCACTTAACAATCGTTTCGCACCTAGCACCTCGCACCAAGCAAACGTATCCCAACACCCAAGCAAGCATAATAACAAGAATGATGTATGATTAGAAATGCATAACCACGTATGTAAGATAATAACAAATATGTAACATAACCACGTATGCTACAAAGAATACATAACCACGTATGTAAGATAATAACAAATATGTAACATAACCACGTATGCTACAAAGAATACATAACCACGTATGTAAGTCTTAGTCGATGAACACAACAATCATATATATATACCATACACATAGCACATGTACGCATACAATAAACATCGAGTTAGTGTTACAAGACGCGAACGTACCTTCGTTGACTAACTTCGATTTACGCCGTTGATAGCGGTACGACAAATGTACAACAAATGGTAAGTGATTACAGATATCCTATAAGGATGATAACGTTTCTAATCAATGGTCAACATTATACCGACATTCTAGTCCCAAATTACCATTTTACCCCGACTCCCCTAATCGGCGGAATTTCGCCGTAACTTCGTTACTTTAACTCTAATCTTCCAAAATTTTGACATATCTCTATCTCCAATAATAAATATCATATTTATCCCTAAAACATGATATCTAAACTAACTTGGAAGATTAAAGATTAATCTAGCATTTCTACTATAACTACCGAAGGAACTAGCAAAGCTTAAGACTAGGGACCAAAGAACTTACCCAAAGATTTCGCTACTCCTTTCCGAGCTCCTCCTTGCTCTCACTTCTCTCTAACCTCTCTCTAGGATTCCTTTGTGAATTGGTGAGGAATGAAGTGAAGAGGGGTTGGCTATTTATAGAGAATTTCCATGGATCTCAACCCTCGGATCAACTTTTGCATCAACGGTTAAGAAGACGAAGATGTGGCCTCTTGCAAACCATTCACTCTCCTCTTTTCTCT
Organism: Acacia acuminata; assembly: GCA_019022655.1. Taxonomy (NCBI): domain Eukaryota; kingdom Viridiplantae; phylum Streptophyta; class Magnoliopsida; order Fabales; family Fabaceae; genus Acacia; species Acacia acuminata. The sequence goes on along the minus strand of JAFJYI010000164.1, from coordinate 897,388 downwards.
ACCACAAATTTTCCCCTCACATGTCACCTTATGTCACCAACATGATGTCATCCATGTGCTTTATGAACTTCTACCGATAAAGTCCCCCGTTCGGTGTTCTAATCGCGTAATCTTAGAAAATCTCAAAAATCCGGAATACAACCTTGTTCTATTCTTCCTCTTTTGGAAATATCCGAGTTAACTAAATTTTTGATCCCATTAAGGGTATTCCGTTGTCCTGTTGAACATTTTCGCATTGTACGCCGGCTTCTGCTACAAAAATTACTTCGGGTAACATCAACTTCGACAAAAATTCACCGATTCATAATATGTCCAAATTGTTTTCTACTTAGTTCAAGGATTTCAAGTTATGATTTATTTTCCATTGGTTCTCACTTTTCTTATCTCGCCCTTTGTTTACAAAATATCTTTTCATCTGATCCCTTATTCGCCCCGCCTGCTACGGAAATGACTTCCGCTAACACCAACTTCTCGGACAAAAATTCACTTGTTTGTAATATGTCCCGACCTAAGAAACTTAGCTCATGGTTTTCTAGATAGGATTTAATTTCTATCGCTCTCATTTATCCAACCTGGTTCTTCCACAAATATCTCTTTTATATTATTATAATAATACAAATATCATGATATTTATTATTTATTTTATTATTATTATTATTTTATTTTTTATTTTTATTTTTATTTTTTTCCTTCCTCTTTTTTTTTATTTATTATTTTTTTTCTTTTTTTTTTCTTTTTTTCCTCTTTTTTTTTCCCTTTCTTTTTCTTGAAAATATCATTCCTCCCTTTTTTTTTACTTTAATTATCTTTAAAAATTCTCCCTATTGGTTCTTTTGTCCAAGCTTAGATAATTAGCCATTAATTACCTAACTAATCACTTTCTAATTGTTGATAATTTTCTTAATTAAGATTAATCATTATCTCACAACTATTTTACTTACATTGGTATTTTATGCTCCATGTAAAATATTAAAAATCATGGGCAATTTATGCTCCCCAAAATTATATTAAATTTTGCTTCATTATTTTTCAAGAAAAATAATCCCAAAAATTCCTAAAATTAGAGACAACATACTTTCTAATTTTTAATAAATACTTCATTGCCTCATGGGATTTATCATAATATTTTTAGGCCATTTTACGTCCCAAAAATGCACTTTAGGGATTTTTAGCTCTTTATCTCTTCCAATTTCCACGAAATTACCTTAGAAAATAAGATGATTATAACTTATTATTTGAGACTACATATTCACCTATTTCCAATAGATAACATTTTGGTAGGGCAAAACTTTAAAGCCTATAAACTCCGCAAGTATACTCAGCCGTATCAAGTAATAAAGTGATAAGAAAAGTATCGTTCCCACGAGGACTTAGTATCACAACCTTCAAATTGAGCATTAATTTCACAATTTCGTTTAAGTTGAGAAAACCAAATAAATTTAATTTAGAGAAAAGAAAGTAAAATTAAAACAAAGAAACTACCACACTAATGAACGAGCAACCTAGAGTCACTAATCCCTTATTTGATTCTTAGATTTTATTCCCACCAAATTAACTTTGACTTAACTTAATCGCCTAATCTAGAGTATTAATGTTTATAAGTGCCTGTCGGTCCACTTATACACCTACCTCAAATAATTATGCAATGTCTCACAAATTAATTAAGGTGCAATTCAAATCGGGCTCACTCTAATTTGACTATGCGGAGCTTCTGGTATATGTCTATCCTAGACGCAAATTAGATTAAAACCTAACTTCACGTTAAATTTAAACCTAATTCCACATTATTTATTCCCAAGGTCAATTTAGATTCCATCTTTCAAGTCCAACCCTAAATCCCCATAACATGCTCAATGGTGGCCACTCACTAAGCAATAGCAATAAACACAAGATTAAATAAACCGAATAAAATTAAGCAAAACCAATCTCGGGAATAATCTCTAAAACCCAAACAAGTTCATAGGTTCTCTAGATTGCAACACCAACTAGCCACACATGGCTTTATTCAAATCCATAACAAAAACGAAACTCGTGTTCAAAGAATAAAGAGAGAGAGAAAGAAAATTTCTCCGTCGCCTCCACAAATCCTTTCGTCTTTTCCGTGGAGATGATGAAGAGAACTGAAACGCTCAGCCTCTACTCCTCTGCTTCTTCGTTCCTTCTCGTTCTGCGTCTCCCCGATCTTTTTCTTTTACTTGTCTTTGCCTCCCTATTTATAATTTAGGTCTTGGGTCACTGATTCTCCTTTTCTTATTACAAAGATATCTCATATCTTGTAATTTACTCCACCAGATCACACAATTGATTTTGTTTCTATTTTTCTTGCTTGAGGCCATTGAATTTGGCTGATTGCATATCCTCTTAATTGCTTTGTCTACTTCTTTCCAAATCAGCTAATATTTCCTGCATATTAAAAATAGGATATGAGTAGATTTTATGTCGATTTATTCTTTGATCCTAAGTTTGATTCAATGATGGAAAATTCAATAAAAGATAATTAAATAGGTGTGTAATATCAATAATTCCAATCAAATCTCATAAAATATACACCTATTTAATCATAAAATATACACTTATCACATTTGCTAAAGTATAGTATTCCGTATAGATAATTATCCTGGTATTACAGCTTTACTTTTATTTTTAGTTATTTTTTAATTATAAATACAAGAGATAATATAGAAGGTTTGATTATAGACAATTTAGTAGTTTTGAATTTATATATTATGATGTTCAATCCTTTTAAATAATTATAATTTTTATGATCATTTTCAATAAATATCTTCTACTTCATTCTAATTTTCCCATAAGTTTAAAACGTTGGTGAATGTGTTAACAAGTTTCAACGCATTGGTGAATCTGTGTAGTAGTGAAAATACAACCAGAAAAATTATTTTTATTCAAAAAGGATGATAGGTAAGAGTAATAGTAAAACTGATTAAGAGACAGGCTGCCATAACTTAACTTTTCATATTGTTGCATCTTCTTGTGAGTTGCCCAGAGTCCCACATTGCCCAATTATTAGTACGGGGGGCAGTGTTTTAGATATAAGAAGAGGCCTCCCCATCCCTATACATATCCCTAAAATATTGTCTCTTAAGGCAATTTGAATTTCTCTCTCACTCATATTTCACTTGTAGATTGTTGGAGTGAAATTAGATTTTAGTATTTCTCTTATTGTTGCCTTATTCCTCTTATTGTTGTCTTGCTTATTATTTATTAGTTGCAATTAGATATAGTAGTTGTGATTTATTATATTGTTAAATTACGTCTACAAACTTTGTTTTCTAGTATTGTGATCTTTTAGTATAATCGATTGTGCTCTATATATCTCACTTCTGCAACAATAGGTATTAGAGATGAGGTTTTGTCGGAGTATGCTCTGTGTTTGCAACATAGTCTGAGCTTCCACATTAGAAAAGAATTACTTTTGCGCTTTTATATTGGTAGCTATTAAATAATATTTGGTGCAGAAATGGCAGAAAAAAAGGTTGGAGAATCCTCATCAAATTCGTCATTAGCATCATCGCTTTTGACAAGAATAGTGTCCAATGCAAAGTTTGCAGTTGAAATTTTTGACGGATCGAGACATTTTGGGATGTTGCAAAGCCAGGTTCTAGATGTCCTTTTACAACAAGGACTAGACTTTGCTATTGAAGAGAGGAAACCAGATAGTGTGGAGGAGGAAGATTGGAGGTCATCAATCGTGTTGCTTGTTGCACTATTTGATCGTACCTTTCAAGATAGGAGAAGTATCCATACACAAAGGAAACTTCTGCAAATAGATTGTGGAAGGCACTGGACGACAAGTTCTTGAAGAAAAGCAGTCATAATAAACTTCATATGAAGAAAAGACTGATTCGCTTCACTTATGTTCCTGGTACCACAACAAATGAGCATATCACTAGCTTTAATAAGTTGGTGACAGATTTGTAGAAAATGAATGTGACCTTTGAAGATGAAGATCTGGCCCTGATGTTGTTGGGATCACTTCCCGATGAGTACGAGAACCTGGAGACTACGCTACTTCACGGTAGGGAGGAAGTTTCTCTCGGAGAAGTTTATTATGCTTTATACAGCTATGAACAAAGAAAGACAGAGAAACAAAAGGGTGGAGAAGCAGAAGCTCCAGTTGTTAGAGGACGTGCTGAAGACCGGACAAGGTCAAAGAAAAGGCGATCCAAATCGAGGTCTAGACCCAGCAAAGATGAATGTGTCTTTTATCGAGAAAAAGGCCACTGGAAGAAGGACTGCCCAAAGCTATAAAAAAAAAAAAAAAACAAGGCCAAACCTAACAATGGGAAGGCTGTTATGAACTCAAATGCAGCTGACTATCATGATGAAAATTTAGATTTCTCACTAACTACAACGACGTCGCTAAAACCGTTAGACGTATGGTTGTTGGACTCAGCCTGTAGCCATCATATGTGTCTTAACTAAGACTAGTTCACTAACTTTGAAGAAACAGAGTATGGAATTGTCCACACAGCAAATAACTCTTCTCTTACCACATATGGCATTGGTTCATGAAATAAGGAACCATGATGGATTGATCAGGATATTGAAAGATATTTGTTATTTATCGGATTTGAAGAAGAATCTCATTTCTGTGGGAACTCTAAATTTAAAAGGGTTCAAGATCACTGCAAAAAATGGAGTGATGAAGATATTCTCTGGTGCAGTGGTGGTAATGAAGGGTATTAGGAAGAAAAATAAATCGTACCACTATGATGGTAGTACGGTTATTGGGACAGTAGCGGTGACATCCAATAGTGAGAAGGATACAGAAGCGACCAGGTTGTGGATATGCACTTGGGATATGTTGCAAGAAAATCCTTGAAGGCCTTCTCAGATCAATGATTGTTAAAAGGATTGAAGCATTGCAACATGGAGTTTTGTGAGCATTGCATAAAAGGGAAACAAACAAGGGTTAAGTTCGGTACAACTATCCATAATACAGAAGGTATTTTGGATTAAGTACACTCTAAAGTTTGGGGTCCTTCCAAAATAGCTTAATTGGGAGGAAAACATTATTTTGTAACCTTTGTTGATGATTTTTCTCGAAGATTTTAGGTGTATACGATGAAGACCAAAGATGAAGTTTTGGGAATTTTTCTCAAATGGAAGGTGATGATAGAAACACAAACAGGCTGGAGGATTAAATGTCTTTGCATAGATAATGGTGGACAATACAAGAATGATCCTTTCTAGAAGGTTTGTGAGGATGATGGAATCGTCAAACACTTCACTGTTAGAAATACACCACAATGGAATGGGGTAGCAGAACGCGTGAACCGGACTTTGCTGGAGAAGGTTGGGTGTATGTTGTCCAATTTTGGCTTGGGCAAAGATTTTTGGGCTGAGGTAATAACATATGCAAGTCATCTCATTAATCGTTTACCATCTGCTGCTAGTGGTGGTAAGACACCGTTGGAACAATGGTATGGAAAGCCTACTACTGATTAGGATTCTTTGCATGTGTTTGGCTCAATTGCTTACTATCATATGAAAGAATCAAAATTGGATCCCAAAGCAAAGAAAGCCATTTTCTTGGGGATCATTTCTGGAGTTAAAGGATACCGTTATGCTATGTTGAAAAAGGTAGCATCTAGAGATACCAAATAGACTAATGCTGTTTCAAAGCAGGTGGAGTTTGAAGGAAAGCTGATTTTCCCAATACAGAAAATGAACGAGGAAACAGAGGAAGACTTTCATGTAGAAGAAGAACCAGTTAAGAGGGAGGTTCAACACATGAACCTCAGCAGCAACATGAATCAATCGCAACCAACAAGCCAAAACGAACAATTAGAAAGCCTACTCGATTTATGGATATGGTGGCTTGTGCAACTTCAATTGCACCTAATGATATCCTTTCAACTTATAAATGGGTTGTTTGGAGCTCAAAAAAGGATAAGTGGAGGAATGCCATGAATAAATAAATGCAGTCTCTTCATCAGAATAGTACGTGGAGATTGACTAAACTCTTGAAGGGTAAGAAGGCAATTGGTTACAAATGGGTGTATGCAAAGAAAGAAGGATTTCCTAACCAAGGTGATGTTCGCTACAAAGCAAGATTGGTAGCTAAAGGCTATGCTCAGAAGGAGGGAATTGATTACAATGAAGTAATTTCCCCACTTGTAAAACATTCCTCCATTAGAATTTTGTTGACTTTGGTAGCACAGTTGGATTTGGAACTAGTTCAGATGGATGTTAAAACTGCATTTCTAAATGGAAACTTGGAAGAGGAAATCTACATGACTCAGCCAGAAGGATTCAAAATTTCTAGAAAAGAGAATATGGTGTGCAAACTTAAAAAATCGTTATATGGATTGAAGCAATCTTCGAGAAAATGGTATAAACGATTTGACAAGTTTATGTTGTGGCATATGTACAAGAGAAGCAAATGCGATCATTGTGTATATTTCCGAAAGCTTGAAGATGGATATGTCGCGGCATATGTACAAGTTTATGTTAGCATTCTACTTGCCCCACATTTTAAGCTCAGTGCTGATATGTCGCTGAAGGATGAAGATGAACAAGAATATATGTCAAGAGTACCATACGCAAATGCTGTTGGTAGCTTGATGTATGCTATGGTTTGTACAAGACTTGACATTTCACAAGCTGTTGGAGTTGTGAGTAGGTATATGCATGATCCTAGAAGGGGACATTGGCAAGCTATGAAATGGATTCTACGGTATATTTGTAATACTGTAGATGTTGGATTGGTTTTTGAGTAGGAATATAATCAATGTCTAGTTGGGTATTGCGACTCAGATTTTGCAGGTAATTTGGACAAACGAAAATCACCTACTGGTTATATGTTTACTCTTGCAAACACACCAGTTAGTTGGAAGTCTACTTTATAGTCAATAGTTGCTTTGTCTACAACAGAGGCAGAGGACGTGGCAATTAAGAAGCTGTGAAAGAGACAATTTGGCTTTAAGGATTGTGCTTGGAGAGCTTGGTATTGGTCAAGAAAGCATCACAATATTTTGTGATAGCCAGAGTACTATTTAGTTAACAAAGAACCAAGTCTATTATGTAAGGACGAAGCACATTGACGTCCATTATCACTTTATAAGAGAAATTTTGGAAGAAGGTGGAGTTGTGATACAGAAGATATGAACAAATGATAATCCTGCTGACATGCTAACAAAGGTGATGACTTCTATTAAATTTCAACATTGTTTGGATCTTATCAACATTGTTGAACTTTGTGTATTGAATAGAAGTTACAATTAAAATTAGTAAATAAGAGAAATTGAGAATGTGAGAATCTGGCCAAGGTGGAGATTTGTGAGTTGCCCAGAGTCCCACATCGCCCAATTATTAGTAAGGGGAGCAGTGTTTTGGGTATAAAAGGAGGCCTCCCCCTCCCTTATACCTAATCCCTTAAAAATTTTCTCTGAAGGCAATTTGAATTTCTTTCTCACCTATATTTCACTTGTAGATTGTTGGAGTGGAATTAGATTATGGTATTTCTCTTATTGTTGTCTTACTTATTATTTATTAGTTGCAATTAGATATAGTAATTGTGATTTATTATATTATTAAATTACATCTAGAAACTTTGTTTTCTAGTATTGTGATTTTCTAGTATAATCGATTGCACTCTATATATCCCGCTTCCGCAACACTTATTTCATCCTTTGGTTTCATTTCCGACAACCCTCATCTTATTAACTTCGGCGCATGTCTAGCCAGGTATTCTGGTTTCACCTTTTGATTTCCTGGCCATTTTCTTCGTTATTTCATGTGTTATTAAAGGAAAAATCATAAAGATAAGCACTGGGATATTGTTTTGATTCTCCCTTTTCCCTTCTATCCTTCTTCTTTCTTCTTCTTCTTCTTCTTCATTGTGACTAGAACTCATCTTATGAGCCATTCGGTTTTTCAAATGTCGCTCCGGCTTCTGGGTCAAATGACGATTCTTGCCAGCTCAACATAGCTCTACCTTTAAAGTGGTTTTTAAACAAAAACTAGCCGTTTAGGACTCTCACTGACGGTCCAGCTGTCCGGTTCTGAAATCATTGATTTAAATATAAAATAATAGAAAATGACATGAAATTTATCAAATAAATAAATACACACTCAATGTGATAATTTTTAGAGAAATACTAAAATAAAAATAAAAATAGTTAATATATTTTTTGTTAGATCAAAGGTTTCCTCTCGTGGCCTCGAGGGCAAAGAGTTATTACCATAATATATTTGGTTATATTTTTTATTTATAGGTTATATAATTAATATAATAACATTTTTATTTGTTTCAAATTAATTGCATATAATTTTTTTAAAAAAACTATAATAGTATTTGTTATGCTAGCTTCATTCAGTGAGACTCATATTGTGCCTTTCCTCCAAGAGGATGTTACAGATATGGTTTTCAGTTTCTGTAATTCAGAGTTCATGCTCAAGCAGCTTAACAAGATTTGAGGCCCATAAGTATTTCCAGTGTTTCCCATATGGGTATTCTTCACCAGATTACCTCCCCACACCAAAGTGCTGATTTAGTGCACCAAATGCACACTTCTAAGGCTAAGGCTAGGAGGAAGAAATTGGCATCCCTCAAAATTTGTTTTTCAAAGGCTTTTAACAGGATCTCATGGGAATTCTTGGAAGCTATCATGGTAAACATGAATTTTCCACTAAAGTGGATTCATCTCATTATGTAGTGTGTCAGTTTAGTTCAATACCAGCGACTAATGTTCTTTCTTGCTTAATTATTGATCTCAATCATCTTCCCCTAAGTGATATATATCATCAATTCACAATCAATGGACATGACATCCTCTTGCGCTAGGATTGGGAGAAAGGGAATTTTTCTTAGATTTAAACCAATATGAGTTTTAATAGATTCACAAATCACAAAAATAAACGAGAGATGTAAACAAGTCATAGTAATAATGAACCATTAATTTCAATGTATTATAATAATATACAAACACATAACTGATATATATATATATATATATATATATATATATAAAAATACCACTCATTACATGAAAGTCAAAATAAAGTATAGTATAAACTTCACAATCATGACTTATAGAACTGAAATGTGCTCGTGTCTCATATGCATTGCTATGTTTTTAAAGTAATGTAGTTGATAACTACTAAATGGTGCATTAGATATACAATAACACCATTCAATGAGTAGATATGAGAAAGTAAACAAAGAAGGGTGTGTAATTTTGACAATTATGCAGTGGGATAAGAAGCTTGCATTGCAATACCACAAAGGCCTTCTTGAGCGTCCACATTTCTTTGCATCCTCATGTATCCTTCTTCACCCCATTCTGTTCCCCATGAGTTCTTTACTAACCAGTATTCGGTGTTATCACTGACACCATAACCAACGGCGAAACACCATGATCCAATTCGCCCACAAGAACCAAGTGAAAATGCCACTTTTATAAAATTGAAAATCAGATCCACTTGCATCTATGGCCACTGAAACTGGCTGGTTGACCACAGCTTTTTGTAGGGCCTGCTCGCTATTGGCAGGGATATCCTCATACCCCTTAATGGAAGCTACATGATTGCCTTCTTCATTGGCATTGCAAGTTCCATCAACACCCTTGTAAGGGTAGTGGGCTTCTGAGTTGATACCATTGTTTTTTATGATGAATTTGAAGGCATCATCCATCAAACCTCCTTCACAACCTTGGTCCACACCTGTGTCGCAATCAACTAGCTCTTGCTCGACAAGGAAATCAGTTTTCCGTACTCAACTTAGTGATTCCTTCTCATTGTCGCTACTGACAAGAGAAAATGCCCAGCAACATCCTACAATGTATCAAAAGTAAGACAAAGTTAAACAAAACTACAAGGACTTGGATCAATTGAGGAGTAATGAAACAATTCTTACCACATTCTCCCTGGTTCTTGATGGGTGTAACAGCTCCTTGCTGTCTCCAATCCACAGAGGAAGGGACATCAGTCACATTTTCATATTTGAAAGAGGGTGTCCTTGTGATTGAGGAGCACATATGGCCCTTGAATCTGTTTCTAGAAGCTGTGAATTCTTCATTTGTGAGATCTGTAAATTGGTTTAAACCCAACTTGTATGGCTTGGTTCCATCACGATTAAAGCCTTCGATGTATTCCACATTTTGTTTGAATATGTTGAAACGCTTCTCCTTCTCCTGGATATCCATATACACTTTGCCATGTTGAATCATCCACTGCTCATGCTTCTCTTGCATTGAAGCTTCTTGAAGAATTCGAGATGAGGCTTGAAACACCAACATTCCAAGCAAAACAAGAGCCAATGGAATAATTTTGAAAGCCATATTGATACTGAGACAATGGAGAATCTGCTTTATGATTTGAGAAAGAAAGATGATGTGATGACCTCAAGTGTTCTTGAGATATATATAGAGCAAAATTCACGCTGAGTTGTAAACCAATCATGTTTTTTGATTTGATCACTAACTGATTATAATAAAGAAAAACCTCTCTCTTGGAGGTGCGTGAAAAGAAAATTGTCATGAATAAGACAGCTGAGAAAAGTGTTAAAATGGGGGTCTTTGAGAAGTGTCTAAAACGGTAAGGTATTTTGACTGAAAATATGATTTTGAAGTTACCAGCATGAACAAAATAATGCAAAGCTTAGCGTTAATTAATGAATACAAAACATGGTATTCAGAAACGTTTGCGTATGGAATAACATAATTAGAACAATATTATTATATGTTTGCTAATTTATATAACACCGAACATTTCGCTTGTCGATGTGTTACTTAGATGGAATGGAAATATGTCGTCTAATAAAATTTTTTGTTATGAAAACGAAGAACTCATCAAATGATTGCTAAACCACGTTACTTATAAAAATTGAGGTAATTTTAACAAGAATCTAATTAATTTAGCTGTTGTCGTTGTCAAACAGCTTAATCATCATATGCAATATTGTTTTACATTGTGAATAATATAATATAATATAATATAATAGATGGGTACTACAGATTTATGTTCACAAATTATTTTTGTCACTTTATATATATAAATTTTGATCTACGGCAATTTAAATATTGGGCATTTTTCAAGCTAATAATAAAATTTAACCAGCCCAATTAATAATAATAATAAAACGGATGCCAAAGAAATATACACTACAATAAGAATCCAAAGTATTTTTATTATGTTTGGGTTGTATTATAATTATTTTAATAAGAAACATAATTACTTTACCCAGTAGTTACATTTTCACTTCAATTAATCTAGCACTTTTAAATAAAATTAGGCAACATAACTTTTATATTTTAATTTTATATAAGGTTTAGTTTGATCCATTAATTTTATAAATTATATTTTTAGTTTTTTATTGACCCTTACACCTAATATAATCTCATCAAAATAAATGATATTTTGTGTGTGTAACAAATCACATTGTCATTTTAAAAGCTAAACCTGATATATCAGCATCTAAGAATGTTTTATAATATATAATAAGGGTTTAATGTTTCGCTTTTGCTGCATAAACATTTTTTTTTTTTTTTTTTTTTGCCACACTCACATAAAAGAGGGTGGATTCTAATAATATTTTCTCTCTCTTCTTTTTACAATGGGACCCACCCTCTTTTATGTGAGTGTAGTAGAAAAAATGTTTCTGCAGCAAAAGCAGAAACATTAAACCCATATAATAAACTAAATTTCTACCCTGTGTGATCTTTTTATTTTGGTGAACAAGGTAACCTTTTTTTTTTTTTTTGGGTGACCTGAGCAAGGTAATATTTGATATAACGGTATTTTTCATGTTCTAAAGGAATGTTTGATTAGCATTGATAAGATGTAAAGGCGATGGAGATGGTTTCTCTTTATTGTATTTCTCCTTGTACATAGGCTATAACAAGTGTTGCTACTCCGTGAGTTGCATATGCATGTTTGTATATAGCATTTTGAGTTTCCGAAGCTTCTAAAAGCACATAAAGGCCGTTTATTGTTTCAAAACATTACTTTATGAAGTATGTAATATATATAGGTTTAATGTTTCTATTTTTGCTATAGAAATATTTTTTCTACTACACTCACATAAAAGTAAGGGGTCCTACTAATATTTTCTCTCTCTTCTCTTTATAATAAGACCTACTCATTTTTATGTAAGTGTGGCGGAGAAAGATTTTCTGCAGAAAAGCAGAAATATTAAACCCAATATATATTATGGTTTTAATATTTCTCTTTTTGCTGCAGAAATATTTTTTCTGTCACACTCAGATAAAAGTGAGTAGGTCCCACTAATATTTTCTTTCTCTTATCTTTACAATAGGACCCACTCACTTTTATGTGAGTGTGGCAGAAAAATATTTCTGCAATAAAAGCAAAAACATTAAACCCAAAATATATTTTAGTCTTTATGGTTAGACATCTTTTTTATTGTATGAACAATAAGCAATAATTATTTATAATCATATAATTATTTTATAATAATCTATTTCGAATTACTCCTATAGTTTTATACCGAAAGTCCCAAATGTATTACCTGTAAATCGGGTTTGGTTTTTTTAGCCTAAATCAAAGAGTTATCATAATTTAAATTTATAGTGTTTTTTTTTTTTTGCCAAAAAAAACATAATGAATACCATGGGATTCAATTTGGATCTATTAATTAATAAATACTACCTCGGTCCTAAATATAGTTTCACTACATGTTCTGGTGTAGAACACAGATGTCCAGCCAGGGGCTGGTAGATTGATCTTGGATGTATCGGTGACACTGGTATCTATGAAGGAGATAACCAGGAGAGCGTGGGATCACCGTACACGACAAAGGGGTCTGTGTGCACAAGAGACCGTAGTAAATAGTCTAGGTTTAGAGTGTGTGTACCTTGTTACCCGCCTTCTATATTTATAGAGGCGTCGGGTGCAATATCCGGGGCACGCCATTAATGGGGCCATTAATGGGCGGATATTGGACGATATCCCATTAATGTGACGTGTCATTAATGGGCGGATATCCGAGATACTTCCTAAATGGGACGGGTATCTCGGTGGATTGATATGATTGGGATGAATCCCGCCTAGCCGGGATTTCGGCTCTCCCGCCATGATTGGCGGATTACGCCTTCGCTTGGGCCTTGCTATGGACTTGGAGGCTTTTGGGCCGGCCCGTAAAGTAGCAGCTTGCCCCCGCCTTGGCTGTTCATGTTGTTGGACGGCCGAGGTGTGTGATACTCCCGGTCCGGCGTGTGACCGGGCCTATGCTTTGTCCAGCCCCCGGGCTCCTTATGCCGCGGCTTACCTCTCGTGATGTTCCCCGGATGGTGCCTTGGGCCGTCCCCCTGCACGGGCACATTAGGCGGCCTCGGATTTAGATTGTAAGTCCCCTCGTTCGCGGTAAACCGCTTTGGTCTTCTTTCCGTAGCGCCATCATTGTGTCTTTCACACTGGCGTGTCCCGATTGGAAAGGGTCTGCATACGTCGCGCCGTTCCGTGTGCCGATTAGCGTGCGCATTTAATGCTCCTTCATCATGTCGTGCATTTCCCATCGTGTCCATGTTTAAAGACCGAAATGCCCCGGCGTTCCCTCCTTCTTCGCAGTTTTTGTTTTATATTTGCGTTTTTCACTATTTCACGCATACAATCTTGTAGTGAACTTGCTCCGAGTTTCTTTCCCTTGAGAACTCCATTGTCCTACAATTTGGTCGTTCAAGTCATCCTCTTCGTTACATTTCACTCGTTCAAGTCATCTTCTTTGTTTCCACTCAGGTATTTTCCGTCCTTGCCTTTACTCTTTTACGGCATACTTCGTCTTGTTTAGATAATCTGGTTTTTCCTCTCGTTTTTCCCATTCTCCTGGCCTTCGAGCTTTCTTTTAAGATTAGTTTCATGTTCTCGCTCTATATGCTCCTTGCCTTTGACGTGAAGTCTCGTAGTCCTTAGGTTCTAGTTCCTCTTTCGATGGATAGACATAGACCTTTCCTTAGAGTCGAACAACGCTCACCCCGAAGAAGAGGAGTTTCTTCGCGCCGTTATCCGAGAGCTTCTTCTCGGTTCTTGGGACCGAGCTCCCGGAAACAGAGGGTTAGCACCTCTTCGTCGAGGTGGGAATGGTTCTTCCGGGCGAGTTGGGCCTCAACCCCTATCTCGCTAGAGCTTTGTCACCTTCCATGGTTCAATTCCGCAAACACCGTTCCTACCTTTTCACCTTTCGGGCCGGGGTAGGTTCTTTTACCGGTTCTAGTGCTCCCGCCTTGACGGCCCGGCCGATCGCTCGTGAGGGTCCATCCCCGCAAGTTTGGACCCTTATCCCGGTGATTATCTCGGCCCCGTTGGGACCGCTTGGCCGAGAGTTCATTTCACATCGCGCGGCGAAGACTTCGGGCCACCTCGATTATTGGATCTTGCCGGCATCGGCGTCCTTTTGTCCCCTTCCGGCGTGCCCTTTCGTCCGAGTCCGCCGTCTGTTTTGCCTTCTAATCCTTGTTTTTCCGTGTATTTCCAACTCGCTAATTTCCTTTTATTTTGCCTATAGGTTAATGGCTCCGAAATCTTTGCCTTCAAAGAAAAGGCCGAGGCCGAGACATCGGATTCTTCTAGTCCACCCGAGGCCCCGTGTCGTAGGTATCCCCGGGTGTCCCACGAGGTCTTGAAGACCCGGTCCATTATGTCGGACGAGGATATTGCCCGTTAGACCTACCCACCATGGAGGGGGTCGTCCTACGCCCGGAAGCCGACGAGCCCGTTTGTGTTGAACGAGAAGTAGGCAGTCCCAATTTCTTTCATTTTTATCGGATTACCTTACACGGGTTGGTGTCCGGTTTCCTTTCACCCGTTTTCAAATGCTTGCCCCGATGCACCTCGAGACCGGCCCCGTCTCAACTTCATCCGAACGGGTGGGCTTACCCGGTAGCCTTCGAGCAATTGTGTCGTTCCTACCCGGTTCCAATCCCTTGTTCGACCAATCTCTTCTTCTACTATTTCGGCCCTTTTACCCCTGGCACACCTAAGGAAGGTGACAAGTTAAAAGGGCTAGTGTCTCTCCGCGTTAATCCCGACCGGAAGCTCATGAAGCCTTTCTCAGAATCTTTTAAGCGGTTTAAGAGTGCCTTTTTAAGGTTGTCGCCGTGCCGGTAAACCGGCTTGGTTTCCGGGCGGGGTCGAGGCCGCCGATGTGGGGTGGCGCTTCCCTTTATACTCGGGTGGAGAATCATCACAAGGCCAGCCCGTCGTCCTTCCGATCTCTCAAGAGGACTCGCTACCCGAGATGGTTCCTCACGTCCCAAGATTGGACGCCTTCGGGAGCATTATGGCATCCCGAGTGCGGCCTTTTTCATATCCGGGAGGGATCTAGGCCAATTCCTTCGAATTGTAGGAGTCCCCTGTTTGCCATGCTCTTTATTCCTTTAGTCGTGTTTTGTATATTGGCTGCCTAATTTGTGCTTAGTGCCGATTTCTTTTTACCCGTCCTTTTCAACCCAAGACATGAAGGCCCTTCCCCGGCTACTTGAAGAAGGTGAATCCGGCCGCGGTTTCTTCGAGCGGTCGGTCTCGAAGCGGGCTGCCGCTACCAAGGCTACCATGCCCGAGGCCGATGCCCCCGTTGTGGCCAAGAAGGCCAAGGTGTCCGGTGTCGAGACTTCGGCCCCATCCGTGCCCTCCGGATCCCTCGAGCGGGGTTCCACCATTTCCAAGGGAAGCGAGGTTGTCGTCTCGGAGGGTGAAGCTGCAGCTACTGGGGCCGCGACCGTTCCTTCTGCCTCGGTTCTTCCAGCGTCTTCGACCGCTCCGCCTCCTCCTCCTCCTTCAACTGTGCCCGTACGTCCTTCCTCCATGCTTCCTCGGAGTTTTGTATTTGAAAAGGGGGTGACCAAGGAGCCGGATGTAGCTTTTCTCCCCTGGGAGTTTATGGAGAGCCGGGCCTTGTCCCCTCCTAGTGCTGAGGAGGTGCTCGCCGCAGAGCGGTACTTGTGTAAATCCATAGGTTTCCTGCAGGCCTATATGATTGTAAGGGAGAAGTACATTCTGGCTGACACGGAGAACAGACGACCGAAAGCGCGGCTAGGGCCGAGGTTGAGGCCAACCGTGGGTATTGGGCCGAGGCGGCATCCGTAAAAAAAGGCATTAGCCGATGCCGAGGCCAAGCCGCGCCTTATGGAGGAGGAGCGGGATGCTTTACTCATCGGAACGGGATGCTTTAAGGAGGCGTTCGTTAAGGTGGAGTCGATATGCAACAGCACGAGAAGGGGGGAGAAGTCACCTCCGAGTGTGTCCGGCCCGAAAGCGCCGAGCGAAAGTATGGCCGTGGTGAAAACCCCGCAAGAACAGCGCGATTCGTTGTTTGATAAGGTTAAAGCCGTCGAGGAGGCTCGTCGTATCGCGGCGGAGCGCTTGGAGTCCGACGAACTTCTAAAGCAGACCGCCGATTGCTTCGAGAATGCACCGGAGCAGATCCGACTTTTGAATCCGAAGACGGAGCTTAACTTGGACGGCTACGACTTCCGTGCCTTTGTGGAAGACTAACGTTGGTTTCGTATCAACCTCCTTCCGCCACCGCGTCCGGTCCGGGAAGGGGAGAGTCGGATGCGGAGAGCGAGGCGACCCGGGAGTGCTCCCGAGGCCGGCCTTCTAGTTAAGCTTTAATCTTTATTGTTAGTGGGCGTCTGTGCCTTGTATTTTATTGACTCCGCGTTCGTGCCGTAACTTTGTATGACTTATGGGGAATTTATTTATCCGCCCTTCTCGCGCTTAACTTTCATTGTTTGAAATTTATTGACGCATTATATACAAGTCGTGTACTCGACCAACACCGGTGTGGGAGAGTGGGACAGGTTGTACGTCGTACCCTCGGGGTGTTCACTTAACCGCATCGCCTCATCCCGGCTTAAATAGCCGAAAAGATGGTAGGAACCGTTTTAAGGGCGAGGTCGTCACATGTCGACCGAGGTGTCTAGTACCTCGACGGACATTTTGACTTGATCGGGTCGGATGACACCGCCTTCTTAAATCGGGCGAGCGTTGACGCGTCAATTTCGCGAAGGCCACGTATGGCGTTTTTTCGCCGAGCTCTTACCTATGCGCGTCGGGTACAACGGCGGTGTCATACATCTAGATGTTTTTTCGTTTCGACCGGTATAAGTACCTCGAGTCGGGTTTTTCTTAGGCTTTGTGGCCTCTGCCCAAGCTTAAGCAAATAATCGTGCACGTTGGCGCCTCCTCTTTGAGGTATTCCTTCATTAAATAAAGCAGCTCTAAAGAGCGTACAAATGGTCATAAATTATTCAAATGCAAAGCAAGGGAAAGTTTGAAAGCAATCAAAAAACATGAAAGAAAGTAGGAAATGACCGAGCCGTAGACTTGGGCTACCGTAGTAGATTTTCAACTTATCGGCGTTCCATGTCCTTTTAACCGGCTTTCTTGCCAAAGTTTCGAGAACATATGCCCTCGCGTCAAGCTTTTCTTTAACCCGATATGGTCCCTCCCGGTTCTTTTGCCCGTTTCCGTCTCGGGAGTTCTTATTACCTATATCGTCCTCCGAAGTACCAAGTTACCCCGGTTGAAGGATCGTGGCCGAACCTTGCGATTATATTTGGCCGCGAGTAATCGCTTGGCGGCAAGTTCCCGCAAATGAGCCGTGACTCGGATCTCATCTATCGTCCAGATCTGTCTTTAAGGCGTCGTCATTTGATGCTCTGTCCCTTGCTGTCCGCTCCGATCTTCCTCCACGATGGCTGCCCGATTTCCACCGGAATCATAGCTTCGCATCCATATGTCAGCCGGAAGGGAGTTTCCTGGGTAGAGGTCTGCACACTCGTCCTGTATCCCCAGAGAACACTGTGGAGTTGTTCGGTCCAACTAGAGTCGGCCTTTAGCATGCGTTTCTTTAAACCGTCGAGAATGATCTTATTGGCGGACTCGGCCTGGCCATTAGACTGCGGATGTTCGACGGAGGAGAAATGTTGTTTGATGTCGAGGTTGGACATTAAGGCTCGGAATCTTTGGTCCGTGAACTGGGTTCCATTGTCGGTGACGACTTGAGTATCCCGAACCGAGCGAAGATATTGTGACGAACGAATTTCATAATCCCGGACGACGTGATTGTAGTTAATGCTTCCGCTTCAATCCATTTGGTGAAGTAGTCAACAGCGACAATGAGCCATTTGAGCTGTCCGGTGCCGGTTTAAATGGTCCGAGAATATCCATTCCCCACTTGTAGAAGGGCCAGGAGCGGGCATCCCTTTTAACTCGTGGCGGCGGCCATAAGATCCCGCCGTGTTTCGCAACCGTCCCCACACACCGCTTGGCGGCCTCCATGGCGTCATGCATCATGGTGGGCCAATAATAGCCGGCCCGCAATGCCTTCCTTTGCGCGCCTTGCCGCCCATGTGTTGGCCGTTGCATCCCTCATGTATCTCAGTCGTGCATACCTTGACTTCTCGACTTCCGAGGCATCGCATCATGGGCGGTGTACTCCTTTCCTATATAGCCGATCATCGACCATAGTGTAAATGGCGGCTTCTCTCATCAACTTTTTGGCTTCGGTAGAGTCGTGGGAATGATCCCTCTTTCAAGGTAATCTTCAATTGGTTTTCTCGGTCGAGGCGGACGAGATAGTCATGATGCACGTGGGCTCGGCCAAATTCTGTTGGATGACAGTTCTATGACTCCGGGACCTTTGGTACTTGCGAGTTTGGAGAGGATATCGGCCCGGCGTTCTCTTCTCTTGGAATGTGAGAGACAATGACTTCTTCAAATTCCGTCATTACCTCTTTTGCTCTATTTAAGTACTTGGCCAACAAGGGGCCTTTCGCTTGATAGCTGCCATCGATCCGCGTCGGCGACGAGTTGTGAGTCGGTGAACACCTTAACCCGCCCGGCTCCGCTTTCTTTTAGCTTGAGTCAATCCGGCTAAGAGGGCCTCGTACTCGGCTTGATTGTTAGAGGTCGGGAATTCCGGATGGAGGGAATGCTGTAGCGATTCCCCGGGCTTTCCACAATGACTCTGCTCATCCTTTTAAGTTTGAAGACCCGTCAACAAATACCCTCAGAATTCATTGTCGGTCATGACCGGAGTCAATTCCGATGAAGTCCGCCAATGCCTGTGATTTGATTGCTGTAGTGCCTCAAAGGTGATGTCGACCAGATAATTCAATCGCCCGGCTCGTCATCCGTCCGGCCAAATCCGGTTTTGTGCAAAATCTGCGATCGACGCCGGTTGGTCCGGACCACGATCCGATGACCCTGGAAGTATGGGCGAAAATCGCCTTGCCGTTGTCGCAATGCGAATGCCATTTTCTCCACTTTTGATATCTCGAGCTCGGCGTTTTTGTAATGCTTTGCTCACAAAGTAGATGGGTGTCTGTCCCTCGGTTTCTCTTACCAAGGCGGCGCTTACCGTCACATCACCTACCGGAGGTATAGAACAAGGTCTCCCCACGATCCGGCTTTGTTAGTACCGCGGGTTGCCAAGCATTTCTTAATTTCTTCAAAGGCCGTCTCGCGATCCCGTATTCCATCCTCCCCGGGTTTCTTTCTTCAATAATTTAAAGAAAGGTAGAGCTTTCTCGACTGACCTCGGTAGGAATCTTGTCGGGCCGCCAAGCGACACTGTCGGTTGCACTTCCTTCTTGGAGTTGGGGGCCGCATATCTAGCACGGCTTTGCATTTGTCCTGGATTGGCCTCAATCCCTCGATTGGTCAACATAAAACCCAAAAATTTGCCGGTAGCGGCACCCCGAACGCACATTTCGCGGGTTCAACCCGATGCGGTATTGTCTTAATTTGTCAAACGTCCGCTCTAGATCCCGGATGTCTTTGCTCCGGGTGTTTTGACTTCACTATCATGTCGTCTATATATACCTCCACATTACGACCGATTTGATCTTCAAAGACTCGATTCATCATGCGTTGGTATGTAGCTCCGGCATTCTTCAATCCAAATGGCATGACGTTGTAGCAATAGTTCGCCTTATCCGTCATGAAGGCGGTTCTCTCTTGATCGTCGGGGTGCATAGCGATCCGATTGTACCCGAGTAGGCATCCATAAAAGAGAGCAAGCTTGGTATCCGGCCGAGTTATCCACTAGCCGATCAATCTTTGGGCATGGGAAAGGAGTCTTTGGGGCATGCTTTATTCAGATTGGTGTAGCCGGTGCACACCCTCCATTTGCCTCGTTGGTTTTAACACCATGACCACGTTAGAGAGCCGGTCGTATTGTATTTCCCTTATGAACCCGGCAGCAAGGAGCTCTTCAATGTGACTCTCAAGGGCTTTCACATCGCTCGAGATATTTCTCCTCTTTCGGGCCACCTGGTTTCGACCCGGCCATATGGCTAACTTGTGACAGTGTGGGTCGATCCCGGGTATTTCGGCTGACGTCCAGGCGAAGACGTCCTGGTTTTGCCTTAAAAATTTGATCAGCCTTGCCTTGATCTCTGCGTCCATGTCCCTGCCGATTTTAGTTGTCTTGGAGGGGTCCGTCCCCGAGGATTAATTCCTCCAACTCTCCTTCCGCTCGGCGTGGGTTTTCGGTTCACGAGGTCTAGTTCTACCATGTTGACCGATTGCCGGTCGCCCTCTTTTCTCGTCATTAGTCATTACCTCGTTGGTTTGAAGCCGTGGCGGGGATGACGTTTTTCCTCCTCTACACGGAGGGCTTCGAAGTAACACCGCCGCGACGCTTTCGGTCCCCCGACACTTCAACCACCTTGATTCTCGATCATTGATCATTTTCAATTTCTCGGTGCTTGGTGGATGCCAAAGATATCCCAACCGTGTATAGTGGGTCGGCCCGGTATAATGTTATAAGGGGAGCGGAAATCGCCACTACAAACCTTACCCCGTCCCGATTTGAAGGCTTCCTTAGTTCCCAAGGTCGGTCGAGGTCGACATATCCTTTTGGGAAGGAACGCTCTCCATTGAACCCGATGAGGGTAGATTTGCATGGCTTTAGGTCTTCGACATCGAGGTGCATTCTCTCGGTATGCATCCCGCTTATTATGTCGGCCGAACTACCTCGTGTCGACAAATATCCGTTTGACCCGGCAGTTCACGACGATCCGGTGATGACCAATCCGTCTTGATGGCCGGAATAACCTCCTTGAGCTCCTCGTCGGTGAAGACCAAGGGTGGTTTCGGGTTTGACGATGTGCCCTTTGAACCTCGGCACCTCTTTTTACCGTTAATACCTCTCGCAGGTATTTCTTGCGACTTATTGTATCTCCACCTCCTCCGGCCGCCACCGATCCCCGTGCATTGGAGATCGGCGTCCGGTAGCCCTCTCGGAGGGCCGGTTCTCCGCTTCTTTCGAGTCCGAAGCGTTCGTGGCCGGACTCCGCGGCGGCTACCATTCCGCTTGCCAGATTTCCCTTGAGTTTTGATGACGTATTGGCGTAGTTTCCCTTCTCTTACAAATTTTTCAATAGCATCCCCGAGTTCGTAGCATTCGTCATTGTGTGACCGGGGATCGTGGAAGCCGCAAAACTTCCCGGTCTCGTATTGGACCGATTTCTGAGAGGCTTTGGCTTGGTCACCTTCCTCATTTCTGTCTACGCGACCTCCTTCCACAGTGGGATCGCGGGACATTCAAGGGGGGGTATAGTTTCCGTACTTCCCCTTATTGTCCGTTCGTTCTGTCCCGGGTCGGCTCTTCTCGCCACGTCCGTGAGGTTCCGCCTTGTGTTTGTCGGTCCGTCTCTTCTTTCGGTGATGAATTCCTTACCTTCTCAGCTCATCTCGCATTGGCGATTTCCATTTGCTCGACGTCTAGATATTTCTTCGCTTCGCATAGAATTCCGTCAAGGAATACACTCGATTCTTGCATAGATGTCGGGCCAGTAGCGTCATCGGTCCAAATCCGTTGACGAGGCAAAGAGACATGGACCTCTTCTGATAAGGATCGTACCTGCCGTATTGCCGTATCTCCGAACCGATCCAGATATTTCGCAATGTTTCGCCCTTCTTTTGCTTCACTTTACTTAGCGTGAATTGAGATTTCGGTTGTTTCTTCTTGGTGGCAAAGTGTAATTCAAACTTACGACCAAGGTCTTCAAAATTCCGAATGGAATTATTGGGTAGCGAACTCAACCATTTGTGGGCCGGCCCGATTAGCGTGGCCGAGAAGAGTCTTAGTATCACTGCACCTATTGATCTTACCCACATTAACTTTTCAAATAACTCGAGGTGATGACGTGGATCCCGGGTCCCATCATATTGGGGGAGGTCGGCTAGGTCAAAATTCTTCGGGTAAGGAGCCGTGGCCGTAGCTCGTGAGAATGGAGTCCCACCCACGCCGGCCAAATATTTCATCTTATATCGCGGCGATCCTCGTGTCCGAGGCGTAGTGATCGCCTCGTGTAGTTCGTCCGAGTCCCGATCACGATCTCGGTTCTCCGGTTCCTATCGTCATCATGGTGGTCTCGCTGCCCTCCGCCTTCCCTATCCCGAACCGCAAAGGTGCCTCTTTGTGCCCTTTTCGGGGTTGGTTGGCGGTCTCGCTCCCTCCCGGTCCCCCCTTTCCCCGCCACGGGATGTTGATTCGTTTTCGGGCCGGTACGCGGACTATTGCTATCCGGCGTACAACCTCCTTCCTCTTACGTGGGCTTTTCTGGGATTCCGCGTTGAAAAAGGTTTTCAAGCTTTTCCTCTATCATTTGTTCCAGAGCATGAAAATCCTCCCCGCCTTTGGAGGTGATCGAACTTTTCCTTGTTTTCGAATCTCCGAATCATCGCCTCTTGGGTTCTCCTTAGTATGCGGACGTCGATTGTCTAGTACCCGAGCGTCCGGAATGGGATCTGTCTGGGGCTGATCTTTGGGGATTCTTCATGCGGGATTTGTCGAGGGAAGGCGAGGTGGTTTTACGAGTCGAACGTATCCTTCCGGAGTTTTTCCTCGGGATGGTCGATCATGGGTCACGTGGCCGATCCGGCGGGTCTCGAGTCGACTCGGGCCGGCCCGAGGTTGATTTGGGGGTACCAAGCTTTCCTCGTTTGGCCGGTCCAATTCTTTGGTTTTGCGTGTGGCTTCGGGTGTGAGCCATTGATGGTCACGGGATAGAAATTTATGGTCCCCACGGTCGGCGCCAATGTTCTCGGTGTAGAACACGATGTCCCGGGGCCGTGAGATTGATCTTGGATGTATCGGCACTGGTATCTATGAAGGAGATAACCAGAGAGCGTGGGATCACCGTACACCGACAAAGGGGTGTTGTGTGTGCACGGTGAGATCGTAGGTAAATAGTCTAGGTTTAGAGTGTGTGTACCTTGTTACTCCGCCTTCTATATTTATAGAGGCGTACGGTGCAATATCCGGGCACGCCATTAATGGGGCCATTAATGGGGCGGATATTGACGATATCCCATTAATGTGACGTGTCATTAATGGGCGGATATCCGAGATACTTCCTAAATGGGACGGGTATCTCGGTGGATTGATATGATTGGGATGAATCCCCGCCCTAGCCGATTTACGGCTCTCCTGCCATGATTGGCGGATTACGCCTTCTGCTTGGGCCTTGCTATGGACTTGGAGGCTTTTGGGCCGGTCCGTAACACTACACATTTTGCCCTATATTTAGGACCAGAGGGAATATAGTTTATGGGATTTAAACTTCTTATGTTGCATGATAAGAAGAAGATTCCTACACACACATAAAATGATGGGACCCACATATACATATAATGTTAATTACATATATATGTGGATCCCACCATTTCATGTGTGTGTGACATGAGAATACACTTATCATACAACATGAGAAATGTTTTTCCCATAGTTTATTGATGGTAATTTTATAATTTTTTTTGTATATTTCTTCATAATTGATCGATGGCTAAAGTATACATTTGATCCTTTATATTTGTCTCTAGTATCATTTTAGTTCCTTAAGTTTGTAAAGTGCACGTTTGGTCCCTTAATGCTAACACCATTAGTTTGACTTAATGGAAAATCTTGACTCCAACAATTTTAAGCGATGATCGTGCAATTAAATGCTAACTAAGTATGCTTATATGTTAGTATTTAAATAAATTAATATTTTAAATCCTATTAATTGAAAAATATTTAATTTTCTTCGGCAAAAAAAAAAAAATTTAATTTTTACAAATTGTGGAAAAACCACAAAACAATCTGTAAAGATTTTTTTTTAATTAATAGGATTTAAAATATTAATTTATTAAAATACTAACATATAAGCATACTTGGTCAACATTTAATTGCACAGTCATCATTTAAAACTGTTGAGTCAGTATTTTCCGTTAAGTCATACTAACGGTGTTAACATTAAGGGATCAAACGTGTACTTTACCAATTTAAGGGACTAAAATGATACCAGAGGCAAACATAAAGACCAAATGTATACTTTAATCTTGATCGATTAAGTAATCATACTTAAAAATGATTCGATTACTTCTTGAATTTCATTTATTATTGATGCAAATTAGTGATCTGATGGTTTGGTTTAGAAATAGCTAGTGATATCGTCATCCCATATTACATATGATTATATCCTCTCTTGTTTTATTTCTTTATAATTGATTGATTAAGTAATCATATTTGAAAATGATTTGATTCTTTCCTTCCTTTATTATTGATGCAAAATATTGATATTGATATTGATTAAGAAATAGTGAGATCATCATATGATATTATAATTCATAGATGATTATTTCATGACATTTTCTTATATCCTTTATTTATATTTTCCCATATTAGATTTGATTAAGTAATTATATTAGTTCATGGCCCTAGACTCATCATCTACTTAAATTATATACAGAAAATTTATACCCCCATTATAGATGATTACTTAGTTCATGCCCCCTCTCTGGCTCTCTTTAGTTTTTTTTCCCCCAATGAAATGCTAACTTTAACATTTAGATTGTGGTTAGCTTTCGTATTTATATAACTTGTTTTTGTTGATTTTGGTGATTCTACTCTTTTGTATAAAGCATCCAATTTTTTTATTTCTCAAGTCAAGAGTAGTGTCCCAGGCGTCCTTGTATTTGACTCATCAATTTTCATTAAATATTCACATAATTTTATTTTAATTAACATATTGTAAATACTTATAATTTTTAATCAATATAACTTCAACTAAAAACAAAAAATTATTCATCAATATAACATAACTATGATAACTTTGTGTATATATTTTGACCAAAAGATATTCATAAATGACAAAAAATTATAAATCAAACTTAAATAGGAAGGTTCAAAAGGCAAATAATACACTATATGAGTATAGCCTAATATATAGCACCGAACACAATTAAAAGTAAAATCGACCCAAAACCTAGACTGCTAAAATGACACATTCCAAAACTCAAGACAACACATGCTAAAATGACACATTTGAAGGTAGGGTGGACATATTTTTAGACAACCTCACATCCCCATTACCAACCAATGTAAGTGTTGTCTATCAATCAATAGAGTATTGTTTCTCTTCTTTTTCTTTGAAGGAGTAGTTGAAGATCTTGACAACTAAACTATTAGAAAGTTATTTTCATTTTGAAATTTACGCTAAAGCTTGAGGCGTGAATTTCTACTTTGAAGGGCTGAAAAAAAAAAGACCCAAGAAATGAATGGAACCTCAAATAGATCAATATATAATCAAATACTCAATCACAATATGCACTACTATAAACTAAATCATTTTCTTACGTTAATTCTGAGTATAAACCGTTGCAAAAAAATCTCCCTCCTCACAGAATTGCAAAATGCCCAAACTAGATGAATATTTGATGTTGCTTCATTTGACTTTAAACCTAACAATAATTTTCTTCTAATACAATGCTCTAATTGTTTTGAGAAAGTTTTAAGCTCTCATTTCTGCAGTTGAAGATGAATCTTATGAAAGTTAAGTATGGAGGAATATTAAAAAAAAAAAACAAATTTGAATTCAAAAAAGTAAGGGTTAAGGTGCAGATTTGCCAACGAACTATGACCCGAGGAGCACTTGCACAAAAAACAATTGAGGGTACCAAAATTACCAATCAACAATTAAAAAGTGAAAAAAAAACACACAATTAAGGTGCAAATTGGCCAACGAACTATTATCCCCTCACTGTCTTAGTGTCTCCGTCTTCCATTGACTATCATAGTTGTCGGCAACGTCGACTTCTTCAAAGCTTCCATTGTTGCTGGTGTTCCACTCACCCTCTTGAACTCATCAAGGTCTGTATGCAGCTTTAGGATGAGAATCACACGCACCGAAACCGAATCCAGTAGTCCACAGCTTTCGACCGGCACACGCCTTGCACCTTGGTTTGATCCCTACGATGCCACAACCAGCAGCAGCCGCTGCCACAGTGCCTACTCGCATGGGTCCCATCTCTGTTGGTGTTTGCCTTGTCCAACAAAAAGGCTTAACCGTTTTTTTCCTAGCATCTCTGCTACCGTCCTACGCCAATGTCTCATATTTTAACATAATTGTGATATTTTTTAAAAAAAAAATATTTATTTGGTACTTTTTTTCACTTTTTAATTGTTTATTGGTAATTTGGTACCCTCAATTGTTTTTTTGTCCCATATACTCTTCGGGTAATAGTTCGTTGGCAAATCTGCACCTTAACTCAAAAATTAATATACAACAAGGAACAAAGGATCAAACAAAAGGAGGAAAAGAAAGAATTGAGGTAAGTGCGGTCACTAACTTTTCATCAAATGTGATGTCTTTTTTAGTCATCATCCACTTCCTGATAAGCAAAGCAAGAATACATTGGCTACAATAATATATATAAGCATATATACTATAATTATGGGGCTAACTATATTTGTTGGAAATTAAGCTCCTTGTAGATTTAGTTTGAATTGTACCTACAATAACTCCTTGATTTATGGGCTAAATTATTATTATGATAAGTTCCTGAATCATGGGGACAAACTAATAATTTATGGATATAAACTATTGATATTGACTTATACAAGAGAGCGATAGACAGTAAAAAGAGAGTGATAAATATAGATATTGTTATTTATTAGTGTCATCAATTAAACGGAATATATTAACGATGTTAATATAAACATAGCAATTTCCTCAAAAATGTTTTCTCACGGAACGATTTTTAATGGTGTTACTACGAGTATTAAAGAATTATCGAAGATATAGATTTATACTTTTGAGAAAAATATCAAATATTCTAAAGCATCAAGTTCAAAGTAGTTGTCCACAAAATGCTATGATTTGATATCTCCGCTGACTTGATAGAAGTGGTGATAACTAGAAGCTAGAATTGGTATTTTTGTGTTCTTGTTACACCTAGAATTTTACTCCGCCAGACATGGGGCAAATATTTTTAATGTGAACATTAACTATTTATGAACTATCTAAAAAACATTATAGTACCTCTGGTCATAATTATAGAAACACTTTTGTAGTTCAATTTGTACTACAAAAGTGTTCTTATAATTAGGACCGGAGAGAGTATGTAGTTATGTCAAGAAATAATTTTAATACTAACATTAACTATTTTACTTTGCTAGACATGCTGACTTGGAGCAGATTATGTAACACCTTCTAGTTTGTATTATTTAGTGATAGTTGCATATCATTTTTTTCCCTTTTTCTTTTTGGTTGTAATGTAGAGGGTTAGATGAAATCGTGCAAAATAAAGCAAATTAGGTACATCAGCTAACAAGTAAATATAATTTGAAGTTGGAACATTATAGACGGTAGTGTTCAAATTAGCTTGATAAGCCAACCAATCCACACTCACATGCACTGCAAAAATTTAACTTTTAACGATGACATTTGGCGGCAACCTATTAAGTTGCTACTAAAAGTATAACTTTCAAAGGTGACAATAGTATCACGTTGACAATTTTCCCCTTCGCTAGCAACATAATATGTCGCCACTGAAAGTAATACAATCAACGATGACATTTTGTAGTCGCCTCCGAAAGTATAACCTTCAATGGTGACAATTATTTGTCACCGCTGAAAAGGTGTTTTAGTGGCAGCTTTTGTGTCGCCGTAGAAAATTTAGTTTAAAATTTTAGCTTTTTTTTTTTTTAAAAAAAAACTTATGATATTTATACAACAAATAACTTAATTGATATAATTTGTGATGAATAAATACAGTAATTCCTCATAATATTATTGTGAGATGAAGAGAGTTTAAGAGATAGTGTGTTGTGCGTGAGAGAGAGGGAGGGAAGGAGAAGGGAGTGGTATGATGTGTGCGGGAGAGATATTATAATTATGTTTATACTAGTGTATATGTGAGATAGAGAATTAAAGATACAATGTTAGCATAAGGTGAGGGTGCAAGCAAGAGAGAGGGGATAGTTTGTAAGATAGGAAGGGAAGGGGAGTGAGAGATAGAGTGTATGAGAGGAAGAAAAAGATAATGCAATTGAGGGGAGTATACAATACAATTAAGTGTTTAAGATAATATAATTATTTTATAATTAAATTTATCTAAGTTAACTTATTTTTTTAAGTAGTCTACTTAAATGATTTGATAATAATATATAATGAATTTTTTTTATCAAAGAGAGTGAAGAATAACATAATTTTTTTCTGCCAACTTTGAAAAATAATATAAATGGAGGCAATAGTAATTAATTAAGATATGTGAGAAAGATATAATTAAATTAAGTGTAGAGTAAATACCCTATTTGGTCCCCGAAAAAATCACGGACCCTTTTTGGTCCCTCGGTAAAAATAACTCCCTCCTTAATTCCCGACCACATTTGGGACACTTCCTTGCATGTGTTCTCTTCAACTGGAAGGACTAATGTGGATGGTTTTTGGATTTTACGGGGGGGATAGGGTTTAGGGTTTAGGATTTTACGAGGGATTACGGGATGAGTTATTTTCACCGTGACTAAAAAGGGGTCCGTGATTTTTTTAGGGACCAAATGGGATATTTACTCTTAAGTTTATTTATATATTTACAATTAATTAAAATTTACATTATCACGAATGTTTTATATTGATTTTAAATTAAAGTCTCTAGGCAAGTTGTTGTGGCATCTTAAGTCCACTATTAGTGGATCTCGAGTTCGACTCTCCTCACTGACACTTTGGTGGACTTTTTTGTTGATGCTAATTGTTAAAAGTTATATAGAAAAGGGAAAAAAAAAGACAACAACAACAACTTTAACAACATATGGGTTCAAACACAGGATGTGTTACTACAAACAAAACAACCACAACAGCCGAGCTAGTGGATAATTAATACATTTTGTGAAAGTTATTTTATTTATATTTAAAAATATGTAAAGCCTAAATCCCTAAATGTAGTTCCAACGCCCCTTTTTTAAATCCCCAATGCCATTTTTCCGTTTCCCTCCCATATGAAAATAAATTCTGCACTAAATCTCCCTTTGCCTTTCTCTCCTCTCTAAGTATTCGTTTGATTTCTACATCACCCATAGTCTAATGTTGCTCCTCTCTTAGGTTTAGATCGCTTTCAGTCATTGCCTGGTGCTTTGCAAATTAGAAACAAAGAAAGAAATTCACTCTGTCAAATAATTTGCCGAGGTTTGCTAGGTTTTTTTTTTTTTTTTTTTAATTTCTAAATAGTGAAGCTAAATACAGTTGTTCATCTTATGTTTTTATGTGTGTGTAGATTAGTGTGAGCTAAAGGAGCGAAGCTTCCAAATTTGATTTGCTCAAAAAATTTATGTGGGTGTATTATCGCATGGTAAGCATTTCATATGATGCTCAAATGACCTCTGATGAGATATTGACGGCTAGCCTTTGAGGAAGAGAGATCACTTTCAATCCAATGATAATTCAACTATGGAGAATGTGCATACCCAATTGCATGAAGAGTTTGATTAAAAATTTTAAAAGAACGTACAAAGATGGAAGCAAATCTTGCAGAAGAACATACAAAAATGGAAGTAGAGCGTGCAAATATGGAAGCAAAGCATGCACAATTTGAGCAAAAGATGGAACAAATGGAGCAAAGAATACATGTTCAACTAGCTGTCTTGATGCAACAAGGGCAATTAGAAACTCCTACTTCATCTACTCTCAATCTTGTTGTCCTACTAGCTAGTCCTTCTTCATAGTTTTTATGTTTGATCTTTCCAATAGACAATATTTAGACCTTGTTTAGAAAATTTAAATACTTGATGTTAATTTTGAACAATTGTTAGTAACTTTACTAATTAATGTATTGTTAGTTTAAAATTACTTTTGATCTTTATTAATACGGTACAAGTTTTAATTTTAGCAATTTACATTTTTTAAATAAAAAAAAATCGTAACTTTCAACTGCGACAAATGTTGCTACTGATATATGTTTCAATGGTAACCACTTAGTTGTCGACATAATAAGAATCAACGGCACCACTAACGTCATTGCTAATTCATTTTTTTGCGGTGATAAATATCGTCACCTATACCCCACTTTTAGTGGCAACATTAGTTTTGGCGTCAATCAATATAGTTTCAGTGGCAATATGATTGTCTATTTTCAGTGGTGACATAGAAATGTCATCATCAAAAGGATCAACAACAGTCGTAACTGTGGCAACAGATTGTCACTACTAAAAACCCTTCAGTAGCGACCTTGGTACTTTCAACGGCAATTCATTTTATTTGTAGTGATGTATTCCCTTGTCTAAAGACGCGATCAATTGTGATGGTCCAATTGCACGGTCCTCTATATTCGTAATAGGCTAATTAGAGTATCGATCAAAACATTTGCAGAGTTAAGAGGTAGAGAAAAAGTTGGGAAAATTACATGCAGGTCCCAAGGAACGAAATAATTACAAAAAAAGTCCATTGATATTATTTGTATGGAAAAAAATCCAGGTTTTTAAATATTGTTGTAAATATAGCTTTTTCTATTGTAAATGGCCAGATTTTAAATTTTGTTGTAAATATAACATTTTTCTGTTGTAAATGACCATTCTACGTTAAAAATCCAAAAATCTAGGTGTTTAAACATTGATGTAAATATGGCACTTCCTATTGTAAATATAGTTTTTTTGTAAATGACCAGATTTTAAATTTTGTTGTAAATATAGTACTTCCTATTGTAAATATAGCTTTTTTCTATTGTAAATGACCTCTCTTTACATTCAAAATTCAAGTGTTTAAATGTTATTGTAAATACGACACTTTCTATTGTAAATATGTTTTTTTTTCTGTTGTAAATGATCAAGTGTTTAAATATTGTTGTAAATATGACATTTCCTATTGTTAATACAAATAAGGCTAAAGTACCCGTTTGGTCCTTTATGTTTGCTTCAAGTATCCATTTAGTCTCTTAAGTTTGTAAAGTGCTCGTTTGGTCCTTTAATGTTAACACGTTAGCGAGGCTTAACGGAAAATACTAACTCGGTAATTTTAAATGATATTTGTGTATTTAAATCTTGACAAAGTAAGCTTACATGTTACTTTTTTAATAAATAAATATTTTAAATCTTGTAAATTGAAATTTATTTAAGCAAACTTTGGGTATATGTTCTTCGTCGAGGCATTTAAGTGCACGTCATCGTTTAAAATTTCAATTTATAGGATTTAAAATATTGATTTATTAAAAAAGTAACATGTAAGCTTGCTTTTAAAGTGCAGTCATTGTTTAAAATTGCTTTGAGTTAGTATTTTCCATTAAGTCATCGCTTTAACGATGTTAATATTAAAGGATCAAATGAGCACTTTACAAACTTAAGGAACTAAATGGATACCTGAAGCAAATATAAAGGACCAAACGGATACTTTAGCCTACAAATAATATCAAAAAAGTCCCTTGGGATTTCTGTGTAATTTAATGACTTCAAGGGATTTTTTTGTAATTATTTATGGTCCTTGGGACCTGCACATAATTTTCCCGAAAAACTAAAGCATACACTCAATAATGTTAAAGAGTAGAATCTTTCAGTTGATAATCTATTAAAGATCAATTTTTTTGATAGAGCACAAAAAGCCCTTCTTGAATACCAAGGTATTTAGATAATCCTTTTATCCAATTTCTCCAATCTCCACATATTATGCCTCCACAAGCTGTTACTCCATTTTCCATTTTTTTTTAAATATAAAAGAAGAATTTGGATCTTTAACCTCTATCCACACACGCAAATGAGTCTAGCTCACATGGCACTAACCTCCCCCTTGCCACAAGCTCGAACCTGTTTCGTGTGTGATAATATGTGCGCGCGCTCTTCATTTGACCCCTACCTTATAATATAACCTAGCATTAGTTGACATTTTTTTCAATATTTTCTTTTACATATGATGTAACAATATCATGTGGACTTTTCACAATTCAGAGATCCTCTATACTATCTCTTCTTCTCTTCTTTACTCACAGGAAAAATGTTATAGAAATATAAAACAAACACATCTTAAGAGATGGCCATTTGAACATGGTCCTTGTACTAAAGAGATTATATTTATATATATCGTCCTTTAAAATTTTTTTTTTTTTGAGCCCGGGGGGGGGGGGTGAAGGCAAGATAAAAAAAAACAAAAAAAACACACATACACAAGTCAGGCATGATTTTTGAAATAATGAGGAAGCAATAGATAAAATTGAACTAACAATAACATCTTTTTTTGTTAATTTAGAAAGAAAAAAAATTATTACGAAAGTATTAAATTACTGAGGCAAATGTCAAATACAATACATGGATATATATATAATATGATCATAATTTCAAGTATAAAGAAAAAGTCAAGCAGTATGACCACACACTCCTCTTATTCTTTGTCCTCTTCTTTCAAAAAGAAAGACCATTCAAAAAGCGCTTGTAGAAATCCAATGACTCTCTTGGTTTATACTCTGGAACAGTGTGTCCAGCTCCCTGCATTAATATTCAAAAATATTGTTAAAGAATGCCAATTTAGGGCCCGTTTGATACGCTGGAAATGGAGGAATAGAAATGGAATTTGAAATCCAAACTAAATGGCTGTTTGGTATGTTATATATGGGTTTTATGGGGAATCCAATCCAATCAAATGGGTCACAATTGGGTTCCAAGGGCTGGGCTGACCCATGGAATTTCTTAGAGCTTGTTTGGTACGTCACACAAGTGGGAAGAGAATGGATTATGAGGAATATATCAAATATATATATATATATGAATGGATGAGGAAGTTCTAGTGTTTGGTATACTTTTTGTGTCCAATTTTTGAGGAACTTAAGTTCTCAAACACACCAATTTTCCTTAAAAGTAAGAATATAAGATCCAAGTTCTAATGTAAACAGTAAAGTTTTGAATATATTTAACCTCATAAAATATTTTTTTCCATAATTCAAGAAAATATAATTAAATTCGAATTTATGTGACAAGTTCAAACTTGGCAGGAGAATATTTTAGATAAATTTAAACTTGATGGGAAAATATTTTAGACAAATTCAAACTTGATGGGAAAATATTTTAGATAAGTTTGAACTTGATAAGAGGATAATTTTTTTAAAATATTTTTCTAGAAAAATATATTTTTCCTTTTCTTTTTGAATTAATTACTTTTGAGGATAAAATATGTATTTCTTGATTCTTTACCAATTGTCACCCTTTCATTTTCTTCCTATCAAATAACTCATTTTCTTTCAAATTATTTTCCTTATCCCTCAAAATCTTTCTTTCCTTTCTTTTCCTCATCAAATCTTCCTTATACCAAACAAGCCCTAAAATTTCTGTGGGTTGTCATATTTCATATCCATGTCCACTTTTATCTTCATTTCCATTTCCACCAAAAAATCTATTTCAACACACCAAACGGACCGTTAAGGCACGCTCGTGCTAAAAACATTACTATGTATGCAAACGAACCTTTATGGTCAGAAAAGTTAGATTCTTTTCATATCCCTGAGTGTACCTGCAATCATCAATAAAGAAAATTAAGTCATTTTTGCTTTGTGACCAATAGATTCGGTGGTTTAAAAGACTTTAGGTTAACAAGTCATGTTATAATAATCATGATCCTAGCTAAAAGTCATGTTATAATCATGATCCTAGCTCTTATGGTTGCTACTCCAAGCAAATATATAGTATTCCATCCGATCCTAAATATAAGATAGAGTTGATTTTTTTGGAGAAATTAAGAAAGTTAGATAAGTTATTTAATCATATCATTTATTGTCTATCCTTAGATTATATTTATTAGTCAAACTAAAGTTATTTTTAGAAAAATAAAAATAAAAATATTTTAAAGTAATTTAATTATATAAAGTATCTTTTAGTTCTAAAAAAGTCAACTCTGTTTTATACTCCCTCGACTTGCAAACTAATTATAAACTTAGTTAACTTTTTTGGAGAGATTAAGGAAGCTAATTAAATTAATATAGAGTATTTTTATTTTTATTCTTTTTTCAAACTAACTAATTTAACTAATAAACTAATATATAATCTAAGGATAACACAACATATGAAATGATTAAGTAACTTATTTAGCTTTTTTAATATCTATAAAAAAAAATTAACTAGGTCTTATAATTAAGGAGTATTTAAAACCGGAGAGAGTACCATCTTTCATTATCAACTCAAAATATAATGACACTAAAGTATAAGGGTTATTTTTATTTATGTACTCCATCATTATTCTATTATTCGATGTGGAATTTCTTGTCACGTTTCACTATAAATCAACCCCAAAAAAAATGACAAGAAAAATACCCGGCGACTTGATTATTGGATGTCCAAGGCCTCCATTCATTAACGATTTGTATCCTAGTGATCTCGTCCATGCTTCACTTCCAGTGTACGGAACACACATGTCATGATCACCACTGATAGAACCAGGAAAACATGAAATTTTGGTTTACTTTGAGAAATTAACAAAGTAAAAATACATATACATAGAAAATCAGCATTCAAGATGTTTCTTCATGATTCATATGCATAGTGACATCTAAGATGAGTGCCATTTCTTCATAATTATTTCTCTGTTCACCTTTTTCTTAAAGATTAGCAGAATAAAGATAGAAAATTCAATGACAGTAAGAAAGTTTTCAATTTTCATAACTTACCTGTATATGAGTGCTCTATATCCTTTGGCAGTAAGGTTTTTGTGATAATTGATCATGCTTCCAGCATCATGATTGTACATAATATTGTCTGTACATAGATCCCACCTACTCACCACACTTTCCTGTTCATTAAACAAGAACACATAATAACTTTTTCTAAATGTGCAAAACTTATTTCTGATATGATGATAAACTTTAAATTATGTTTATAAGCAAAATATTTTGTGTCAATATCTTTGCTTCTTAGAGAGGGGAAAAAAAATCTCACATCTGCAGTGTGAAGAGCTTTCCTAACTGTTTTATCGTTCAACCACGCGGTTGCAACCTCATCATTCTGAAAGAGAATATTGGAAATCAGATGATGAATCTGTGATACAAGCAAGAGTAAAACCAAAAAATGCAAACCTATTCAATTTTCATAGTTAAATATAAAAAATTCAGAGGCTGTCTGCAACTTTTCTACTAAAAACTTGGCACAATCACAATGGCTGCACTAGCATTTAGTTAAATCTATGACAACAACTAAGTTGAATGCAAATTAGTTTAACAAAAGAGATGAACTAAATTGGAAGATGAAATTTGAAATCTTGCCCCTCAAAAACACCTAAGTGGAAAACAAGATCGGTTTTCGGTATCAGCAAAAGCAACATACCGTGCATGGAACACTGTTGGAATTGCTAAGTTGAGGCCAAGTTGGTACAATTCCATCTTTAACAGGAGCTCTAAGCGGCCAAGCACGGCCAAACATCCTTTTTCTCACGAGCAACGGCCTCTCTGTCATGCCCAATTGCAAGAAACTCGACGGTAACCTGATCTTCGATGCCAAGTCCTTCTCTGTATCCATGCCATGGTAGCATGGTTCTAGAATATCATATATGTTTAACCCAGACACATCCTGAGGAATCACAATAAACAACAATGAGTTTCTGATAATAGCCATATAAGAGTTTCATTTCACTTTTTAGTTTCTGTATATGCACCAAGTTAAACATAAAGTGAATCTGAAGAAAAACACAAGAATGATTAGAGATATCACCTCATCAACTTTTGCAAGCTTGTCTGCACAATCTTGACCCAATGGTTTGTAGAAATTCCCATGGCACTGAGCTGTAACCTCCTGGCATGTCCCATTTGATCATAAATATAAAACATGTTAAGAAACAAGAGAGCTATATTAGCTTAGTAAAATACAGAATGAATGTTATGGTAAGGAGAAAATAAAGAGAATAGGGGAGAGAGATAGAAAGAGGAACAGAAGGGATTCACAGGGGAATTAGAAACAGAGAGAGACTAGAGGTAAACTGAAATGTTCTTTGTTTTCATTAACTGTCATTAGCATTAGGGACTTAAAATATGGTCTAAGATCTCTCTGCCTACCCCCAACGGCTAATAACAGACAACTAACTTCATTTATTTATGTAATTTCCATATCAATGAACTCGTGAAAATTGACCAGAAAGAAAGTTAAAATTGTCAATGCAACCATTAGTATCTAGTTGTCTTTAAAACATGCCATAGAAGAACACTTAAACCATTACTCCCTAACCATTTTGAAGGACATGATGACACATCTTTATGACCACTGGATACTCAAAAGTCATACTGGCTTAAGAGTAATCCATGCCATCTTCTCAATAAAGTATGAACTATTCATCAAAATATCAATTCATGCCTGATTGATCTTCTAGTAACTTTTTTTAAAAAAAATAACTCAAAATGAAATTGCCTTTCATCTACAGTTGAGGGTTCAGTTTTCACCTCATAGAGATCATCTGAGATAAGGCCCATCCCATGAGCAAATGGAACCAGTGCATTGCCATCAAAAACTTCATCTGTAACACCATTTCCTACCATATAACCCTGCACATAAATCACCATTTCAGATTGCAGCCACATAGGCTTGAAAAACATATTGATCAATTAAGGATAAAAGACCTTGAAATTCAGATTGGGCTTTGCACCAGCTTCAATTCCTGTAAAACATTCAGAAACTGCACCTTATCCCTGATCCATGTAAATACGTTGAAACAATTTGAACACTCCAAGGACAAACTTTATTACCTTTCACTATTTCAGAAGCAAGAGTAGGGACATAAATTCCAGCATATGACTCACCGGAAACAAAGAACGGGTTGCTCAGGAACTCAGGGAAAAGTTCAAACCACTGGATTAAACAACCTCAGAAAATTAATGGAGGATTATTGATTTAATACAATTTATATTGAAAATATCCAATCTTTTTTTCATCACTACCTTAAGGAGAAAAGTATGCGTATCAGAGGCAGTTTTTTTGTCTCCAGTTCTGTAATCAGATTCATTCTTGGAGTAAGAAAAACCCACACCAGCAGGAGAATCCAAATATAAAACGTTGGAGACCTGTAATGCAGAGAAATTAATTTATATTGCAAAATTGAGTTAAGGAATGAAATTGAATCCTGAGACGAAAATGGTATCTTTCACCCAAAAAATATATATTCTTTTCAGAATTTGAAACATCATAAAAGGTTCAAACTTGATACCTTTGACCAACTGTAAGGATTGAGGTGCAATGTGGGAAGACTTCCCCTAGTCTTTGCTGCTTCAAAATTGAAAGGGCCTGAAACACAAATTAATGTAACGCAAGAGTGATATGAAAATGTTTAAGGGGTGATGCTAAATCATTTATGGAGGATAAAATTTTGAGATTTTACAGAAAAAAATATATCTAAAATAGAAATTTGAATGATTACCATGCTCATAGACGAAGCCATCAAAGCTAGAGCAGCCTGGTCCCCCATTAAGCCACAGAACCACAGGATCTTCAGAAGGTTTGTTTTCTGATACAACAAAATAGTAATACAGGTTCTTTCCATGACTTTCATCCACTGTCACATACCTTCAATGTCCCATTACAAGAATCAAAGAATCAGACATAAAGGCAATAATTAAGGGAGAATTTGAAAATAGTCATTGCAGAAATAGGAATAAAAGCAAAAAGTGCTAGAGGAGTATAAGTCAAGTTTTTCTCTTTAAAGAAACCCCAGATTCTAAATCATAAAATAAGCACAAAAGAATTATAAAATAAGAAAAAAAACCATAATTTTTAATGTGAGAATCTAATTGGACACTGCAGAAATGAGAATAACAACACAAAAGAATTTAATACACCCAAAAGCTAGAGACCCATATCAAGTCTTCTTTATTAATGAAAACCACATTCAGAGCATAAAATAAGCACCAAAGAAATTTTAAAGAATAAAAAATCACAATCTTTTAGGTGAGATCCTGATAAGAAGAAATTGCAGAGATGGATAAAAGCAAAAGAAGGAATTATAACTTATAAGCACACATTTTCTTATGGGGGAAAACCCAACAGTAAAACATGAAATTAAGCACAAATTTTTTTTAAGGGAAATAATAATTCATTAAATGAACAGTGAATTCACAGAAATGTGAAAAGAAAGAAGAAAGCGATATAATATGTACCCAGCATAGTGCTTGGAAGGTATGGTGCCATTGAAGCCAGGAATCTGCGTGACAAGAGCACTTTCTGGTGCAGATTGGGTTAAAACAGGGCTCAAAAGAATGTGAAATAACACAGAGCAGAACAAAAAATTAAACTTAGCCATTTCTTTTTCCACAGAAATTTTTTTGAAAAAAAATCAGAGCTCAGAACCCTATTTATTATGAAGATAGTTGAACTCTGTAATGATGTGTGTGACCCTCATTTCCTGCAACTTGCTAATTATGTGACTAGTCTTGCTTACAAGGCAAGATTATCATAAAAGAAGCATGTGAATAAAGAAGAAAGAGAACCCGTTTTCACTAAAATACTTAACTGACTACGATTTACAACGGAAAAGGTTGCCGTTTTAGGGGAGGAGGGGTGTTTTATTGGCCAACTTGTGCATGAGTAGCCTTAAGCGTCACTTCTCAAGCATTGTGGAGAAGTGTTAGGGTAACATTGCTGTCACAGTGAATGGTTTCTGACAGCCAATGGTATAGGACACGTGTCAAGGAGTCATTTGTTGTCTCATGTAATGTAATGTAATCAAGGTTAGCGAGTTTAAACAAACTCGTGACAGTGAGATAAATTTATATCATGAACTTGTAATATAGTATATATTTAAATAATTAAAATATAAAAAAATAACAAAAATTTAATTTAAATATTTATTAAACCATCAACATTCATAATTTATCATATTTAATAAAGAAATTTCTATAAAGTTTACATTTAAATCCACTAAGCATGATCAAATCAAAGAAATTAACACGAGTTTAATGATGAATAGACACAATTTTGTAAGTTGGAAACGTAAAAATGATAAACTCGAGATATAAACTTGTGAATTTAACCGAGTTTACTAATGACTAGACTTAATTTATAAGTTAGAAAGCGTAAAAACGCTAAACTCGAAAAGTCAATTTGAGAGTTTAACAATAATGAATGTAATGACCGATAAGCAATGAAAAAAAAGGATGCAATACAAAGGAAATTGGAATTGTAATGTTTATGATTAATAAATAAAGTAACTTAATTTTATTTACATATATAGATACATGTATTAATAATTATATTTAAAAACAATTATATATATAGGTCCAATTTTTTAATTAAAACATAGAACATGGATTTTTTTAATGACAAAAAAACTGATATGGATAAGATTTCAAAATTTTATCCTATCATTATTAGTAATAATAGAAGTTATATATGACAAGATATGATCGGAGAATTAGACATATAGTAGATATAATAAAAAAAATGGACATAAGTTTGGTCTTTTAAAAACTAGCATTCAATTCATGTTTTATATGAAGTCCAAGAATAAGTTATACAATTAATTACTCATAAAATACTATTAGAGTTTAACACACACACAGTGGTAATAAGATTTTAAACACTGGAATCTTTTGCAGTTCAGAATAAATTAATATTTTGTATGTCTTTAAACCAAGAAAAACGTTAGTGTGATTTAAATTTTAAATGATAAAAAGTGATAAGTTATAGAAAACCACAACATAAGGGATTTAATATTTCAAATAAGTTACTACTACATAAAGTATTTTTAACATTCATTTTTAGGCTCTTTCTATGTCTCTTTTTAGGGGGACACATATGTGAAGAACGTAGTAAAGTCAGGGTACAACGTTTGTTAAGAAATGGATGTTGTAAGTAGGCAATTTATGATGTCTATTTTGGGGGAAAAGAAAAAGACGCCATAAGCTACTTACGGTGTCCCATTTTCTCAAAAGGGACAATGTAAGTTACCTACTTATGGTGTCCCTAATATAAAAGGATACCATAAGTGTCTTACGGCGTCTATTTTTAAACAATTGATGTTGAAAGGCTTTTTCTTATATATATATATATATATATATATATTTATATTTTTCACTACCTAGCAATTAAACCCTCTACAGAAACATCATCCATCACTTTTTTTATAAAACAAAATGTACTTAAAAATAGTATAGAAACATCCATCACTAGTTAATCCAAGTTTTAACTAATACTATGTACAATAATAACCATAAAGTGTCTTAAATGTCATGGAAGTTTTCACTCAAGAGCACTAGTAAGACGGAAGTTTTTTTTGGACCAAAAATGCCACAGAAGTTTTCGCTGAGAAGCAATTTTGCCCCGGAAGTTTTTACTAAGGAGCAACGCCCCAAAAGTTTTCACTAAGGAGCAATTTTGCCCTTCTGTCCCCAAATATTAAATTTGACTATTAAATCAGTTAAAGACCACACATGTTATGCCTTGAAAAGGTCAAACTTGGAGGCAGAGAAGG
This sequence comes from Acacia acuminata, assembly GCA_019022655.1. Taxonomy (NCBI): domain Eukaryota; kingdom Viridiplantae; phylum Streptophyta; class Magnoliopsida; order Fabales; family Fabaceae; genus Acacia; species Acacia acuminata. The sequence goes on along the minus strand of JAFJYI010000164.1, from coordinate 856,730 downwards.
AGATCCTTGAGATGTTGAGCTCAAGGCGGCCGGAATTTGTGAAGTCGAACTAGTCAAATGGACCGAAAGGTCGACTATCACAAAACCCAAAGGAAGCATCACTTATGATCTAAACAAATGATTAGTCTATACAAACGTAAATATTATCACTATTGATTTGTTTTACTGAACCAATTTTTGAAACAATTCATTTCTCGTTTTGCGTTTCATTTGCGTTTTGTGACAGACTTTCGATCCCTTTGACCAGTTTGCTTCACAAATTTCGGGGCGCCTTGATTTCAACATCCGAAGGATCTCCTTCTCTCGACTCCAAGTTCGGCCTTTTTCAAGGCATGACATGTGTGATCTTTGACGATTTAATAGTCAAATTTAATATTTGGGGGGACATAAGGAAAAATTGCTATGTTTTGTAAACTTCCAAGGCAAAATTGCTCCTCAGCAAAAACTTCCGGGGTAAAATTGCTCTGCAGCGAAAACTTTTGTGGCAAAAATGATACTTCCGAGGCAAAATTGCTACGTCTTGTGAACTTCAACTGACATTTTTTATCCAAAAAAAACTTCCGTCTTATCAGTGCTCCTGAGCGAAAACTTCTATGGCATTTAAGAACCTTATCCCATAATAACCAAAAAGTGTCCAAAACTTGTCTACAAGACTGGTATCTACAATAAACTATCTATCAATGTAAACTTCACTTTATCTATGCGTTTAAAAGGATGTCCATCCAAAAAGGCCTCAGATAAAATTAATGTCTTCATCTAAGTAGGCGTCGTCATTACGAAAAATATGCAAATTTGAAAATAAGCTAAGATAAATCAATAATGAGTTAATTAACAATTCAATTACAACACCAAAAATATTATCATTTGAGAATGAAGAAGCAATTACCTGTTTAAAAGTTGTAGCAACTCCACTTTGAATGATATTATATATATAAAGTCTAGCTTAGTATTCGTACTTAGTTCTCCTTGGTTGTGGAGGGCACTATAAATCAAAAGAAAATAATTAAAATAAATAAAGGCATATCTAAAGAGACTATCAATGAAAGAACTTAAATTCAAACTACTTACTCTCGGATAAAACCACTTCGGTTCTCTACTTTTACCTTAATGTGTCCTGCCTAGTAGTCTATATGTCATGAGTGCACTATCATTAAAATGAAAATCAACAGACATTAAAACCATTTATTTAAGTCAAGAATCAATGATTTACAAACAAATTAACTTATGTGTTGAAGATGTATTTTATTTCGTTTGTTTAGCATGTAACCAAAGGAATCAAACCAATAAAGAGCGTTCGTGATGGGAGAAACATCATACAGACTGCAATGATAACTATAACAATATATACATATTAAAATGAAGTTAGATAACAAGGTAATTTATTCTTAAATATCTTAAATAGACAAAACTAAAATACATACCTTTCAAGAAATGATGCTAGATAACAAGACAATTTAATCTTTTACATTGGCTACATAGATTATCCTTAGTTCCAACTTATTATTCTTCTTTAATTTATCGTATTTGTAGGACATAAGAATCCATATAAACTATTTCTCCCCTTTTTGATGCATATGTTGTGGAGAAGCTCTAATAGAATTATTGAATACATAAAACCTATAAAGGATTTTGTACAAATCTTCAACTACATATCTTTCAACTATTGAGGCTTCAGGTTGATGATAAGGAATATTAGAATACCCTTTTAGGATTTTTGTGTATCACTTGAAACGGTACATTCACCTTAGATAAACTAGACCACAGAGTCTTACTCCCTTACCAAATGAACCATCAAATGCACCAATATATCAAAAAATATAGGAGGAAAATGCATATCTTGTTGGGACAAAATAATATAACCCTTATTTTCCAATTAATCCAACTTTTCAGTGTCAATGACTTTGTTACATATTGCATTAAAGAAAATACACAATCTTGTTATAGTGGTTCATACTTCATCTTTCATAATACCTCTAATAGCTACTAGTAATAGTTACTGCATCAAAACATGATAATCATGAAACTTCATTCCCACTAACTTCAAATAGTACATTAAGACAAACCTTCTCACATTAGAAGAATGCCCTTATGGCACCTTAATGTCATGCAAACACCCACACACACTTTTTTTCTTAGCTTTTGACAGTGTATACATCACTCGCTCCATGTATGGTACCGATAAAGATATCACAAATGTTTTTCTCCATATGCATCACATCAATATTGTGTCTTACATCAATACTACGTCAATATGGAAGATCATAGAAAACTGACATCTTCAATATGTTCTTCTCACCCACAGTCTTCTAATTCTTATCGAAGATGACATGGAGATGTTCCACCCAAATATAAACTTTCTATTTGGTTAATGCGTTTAGAGCTATTCTATGCTTCTATAAGCCGTTAAAACCCTTTCTTAACCTACAATATGGGTGTAACCGATGAAGATACCTCCTGTGATGAAGGTGACTATTTTTCTTCTATACTTAAGTTGATGAAAGTGTGTATCTACTTCACATATCAGACATGCTTTATGCCCCTTCACATTGTAACCTAACAAATTTCTGTATGCAAGAAAGTTGTTTACCGTGGTGAAAATCATTGCATGTAGTTTAATGGAATCTTTATAGACTAGCTGTTTTGGTCTAGAATCATTATAAAAAGCATTACATACTTGTGTTTTATACATAACCAAGGGGGAAAGTTGTAAATCACTAGGAGAATCGGCCATACACTATGTGTGCTACTAAGAGTTTCATACAGATTGATTCCATCTGTATAAAGCTCAAGCCGAAGGTTTCTTGGCATGCTACCAAATTAAGGGAACATTTCATCTATTGTCTTCCGTTGTGGAGAGTCAGTGAGTGCCGAAGATATTTTCCATAAGATATTTTCTCATCAGAATGTCATCTCAACTTCTTTACTTATGTTGCACTTGCAAACAAATGCTTAAACCGTAGTATTAATAAAACATACCACAACACTTTTGAAGGTTGTCTTTTAGTTGTCCCATGATCACAATCAACATCTTTAACACTTCGGACATTCACTAAGACCTTCATACTCCTTTGTTGGGATCCGTACATGCAGCGGAAGGAATTCATCCAATAAAAATTTACAAATCCCATGAGAGGATCTATTAATGGCATTTAAATAGAATTAATTAGAACCGTACCTTTTTTATTCGTGTGTGTCTTGTTTGATACGATCACCAGGAGCCGACTCAGCGAATCCACTCCATCTACCGGTACCCACACCGAACAGCCTCCAACATCGACGGCAACGTGCTAACGCCTTTAATATTTTTGCGTCTCTTCTCTAGGATTTTTCTTTCGTGACTCGTCACTTATTTTTAATACGACTAGATCATTATCTTATGGGGTTTCTAAAATAAAGGGCCGTAAAAATATTCAAAATTAATCTTAATTAATCTTGAAATTCGAATTTGGATTTAAAATAATATTAATTAAATCCGTCAACCGATTTAATCTAATCTATTTATTTAATCCAAATTAAAAGCCAACTGATTTAATTTATCTTTATAAATTAAATTTGAGATATGATATTTATCTATTTAATAAAATTTGAGATACAATATCTCTATTTGTTTTAGTTATTTAATTTATCAAATAAATTAAATATTACATAATAATATTATTATCTATATAAATAATAATAATAATATTATATATATATATTATTATATATATATATATATATATATTCATCCTAGATTAAATGTTGTATTCATTAAATCTTAGACATATCTAAGATTCAATAAATCTAGGCATTATTGCTCGTGTTCATTCTTGTGTGTGACCAAGCAAGCCTATATGAGATTGGCAGCGGCCAATACTAAACCAGTCCACAAGTCGCAAACGGCTTCTAGTAAAACATTACGACTACCTAATTCATATGAGGATCGATAATACAATGCAACCTATCATACAACCATGCCACGTCCCTTTTGTCACATGATAATTTGGTTAATGATGAAGCATGAAAAAGTGTCATCCTCCTATTCTTGACCATTACTTTCTCGATTCTCGAATAATCTAATAATTGAAATGGAAACTTCTTTCCATCGTACTATAGACGTACATTTCTTAGACTCACTCATCGAGGGGCCCAATATTATGTCTCTACGAATGTGAAGGACAAATCTCAACTTTACTATTCACATTCCTCTACATGAAAACTACTAATCCCGATCAAGCCTTTATCATCACCCGGTCAAAGGTGACTTTGGACTAGGTCAAAGATCAGCAACTCTCATGTAGGAATCCATGATGATTTTAGGTCAAAGGGCATTGTGATGTGGTTATACATGAGATAAGCATAATCCATACAGCTTTCTCATAGTGGGTCGGTTCAACACCTTGTACTCTTACAAGTGCCTAAGACATTAATTCGTATCTTCATACCTCATCAAAGTCATACTGGTCTTAATTTCATCTTTGCTCTTGCATAGATAACCGACCAGGGACATTTAGGATAATTTTTATGATACGTCCAAAGATACAATTATCATAATAAACATGCAAATAATATGATAACTAAATGGAAAAATATTTTAAATAATAATAGTGTTGAAAGTATAATAATTTGCCCCTATGGCATAATTTCCAACATCCTTTTCATTAAAATACGCAGTCTTAGGGCAAGCATGTATCTTTTTATACTCCATACCAATCTTAGACAAGATTTTCTTGACCTCATACAAATGATTTGAAAGTACATTATCGTCTAGAAACATATCACATAACAATTCAAGAAATAATTTGAAACTATTATCAGTTCACCTACACATAGTTAAAGAATCAAACCATCATCTTTTGGTTATACCCTCTCCCAACCCATCAAAAACTACACCTTTAAGAAATTATTTTACTCTTCTAAACTCCCTTAAGTAATTTTTTAGCAACAATTTTAAATAACCCAACATAGGATTATAATCATCAAGAATTTCAAATATACTTGGTTAAACTAAATTCCTTTTTAAATCTTAATTCATATTTATTTGCATTCATTCTTATGAAATCTTAAACTCATAGCTATTACCGATAAAAAGTATAACATATTGTCCATCAAATGTATCTAGCACACTTGAAGGTTCAAGTAAGCAAAGCAAGTTCCTCTATTCCTCTAACACCTATATTTTTTCAATAACCCATTTCACCAAACACTTTATGGGCATTTATATTAACTCATATAACAAACATTCAAGTACATAATCATCTGTCAATGAATAACATTTTAAGAATCAATATAATCTCATAAAATTCAAACTCTTTTTTCTTTGAAATCTCATAATCCACCATAAAACAATAACTATTCCCTAAAGATAAGCTTCTGTGGAATCTAAGAAGAGGGGTAGAGATGACAATGGCAACATTACAGAAAAAATGACGTTTTGTAGCGGTTGAAGTTATGTATTTGTAGCAGTTTTAACCGCTACAAATGACATTAGTAGCGGTTTAAAGAACCGCTACAAAATACGCCGTAACAAGATGTTTTGTAGCGGTTTTCTAAAACCGCTATTTATGTAATAAAACTGCTATTGTATTAGTAGCAGTTTTGAGTTACCACTACAAGATGACAAATCTAAAAAAAAAAAATGGCGCCAAAATTTTGTAGCGGTTGTAAAACCGTTACAAATATTGGATAAAATTTCATAAATTGCGCCAAATATTTAAGCCAAATTTGAATTAAAATTTGTAGCGGTTTTACAACCGCTACAAAATATTACAATTTTTTTATTTTAAAATCATCATAATTTGAGTCCATTATTATAGTATTTTGCTGAATATTTTTATTATTTAAGTGACAAATTAAATGATAATAGTTAATATTTAAAAAATGATTAACTTAAATTAGATAAGTATAAATATTATGTAGATATAATACTAAGAATGTGTGGATAATAAGGATTTATTGTGTTGTCCACCTCTGAGCAAAAAAATTATGTTGTCTATTAGATGATATTTGATTATGGAAAGAATGTTGATGATGGTAGAAGGAATATTGAGAAAATATTCTTAAAGTTCTGGATAAGAAAAAAATTAGTATTAATATTATAAGAAGGAAAAAAATAAAACATTAAAAACAAAGAATTTGTAAGGGGTGGGAAGAAATGAGAGAAAACAAGAGAGAAGGAATGGGGAAAAAATGAATGAGAGTGTGTGAAATGAGGTGTGGGATGGGAGTATTTATAGGGATATACGTAATAACATTTTTAGCGGTTTATGTGATGGCTTTTGTAGTGGTTTAACATTTGTAGCAGTTTTTTTTCCCCGTTTTGTAGCGGTTTTGTTCATTGGTATTTTTTTAAAATAAATTAATTTCAAAATATCACATTTTGTAGCGGTTATACTAAAAACCGCTACAAATTAATGAACGTTGGTCGGATTCGAAATATTCAAATTTCAATATTACACACTTTGTAGTGGTTGATGCGATGGTTTTTGTAGCGGTTTAACGTTTGTAGCGATTTTTTTCCCCCGTTTTGTAGCGGTTACAAAACCGCTAAAAAAATTCATTGGTATTTTTTAAAAAATAAATAAATTTCAAAATATCACATTTTGTAACTGTTATACTAAAAACCGCTACAAATTAATGAACGTTGGTCGGATTTGAAATATTCAAATTTCAATATTATACACTTTGTAGTGGTTGATGCGACGGTTTTTGTAGCGTTTTTTTCTTTTTGTAGCTGTTACAAAACCTCTACAAAAATTCATTGGTATTTTTTAAAAATAAATAAATTTCAAAATATTACATTTTGTAGCGGTTATACTAAAAACCGCTACAAATTAATGAACGTTGGCGGGATTCAAATATTCAAATTTCAATATTACACACTTTGTAGCGGTTGATGCGACGGTTTTTGTAGCGGTTTAACGTTTGTAGCAGTTACAAAACCCTACAAAAATTCATTGGTATTTTTAAAAAAATAAATAATAATAAATTTTAAAATATCACGTTTTGTAGCGGTTTAGCTAAATAACCGCTACAAATATGAACACATTTTTTTTAAATTTTTTTTTCATAACTTCTATTTGTAATGTGTTTAAAGACTTTACATTTGTAGCGGTTTAACTAAAAACTGCTACAAACTTAAAATTTGTAGCGGTTTTCTATAACTGCTACAAAAGTTCAGACTCTTGGATTTTTTTTATAAACCGCCACTAAATGGCGCGCCATAAGGCGCCAAACGGGCGCCATATTTGTGGTGGCTTGTATAATTGAACTGCTACAAAATAACCGCCATAAATATGGCGCCAAACTTATGCCATATTTTGTAGCGGTTAGTTTATGATAACCGCTACAAATGTCGTTCACGAACTAGCGTGCCACTTGGTGCGAGTCATACCGCTACAAATTTGTAACGGTTTCGATATAAACCACTACAAATGTGCATATTTGTAGCGGTTTATTTTAACTGTTACTAATGAACCGCTACTAATTAACCTTTTTTTTGTAGTGCAAGTCAAAAGTGCGGTGGTCGAGTGAGAGGGGAAAAGGAGGTCAGAGCAACTTAGCAACGTGGATGACACCTAGCGGACATAGATAGAAAGAGGGAGGAGGAGGGCGCGATGGAGCGCCCTAAGCAAGAGAGTGATGAGGAGGTCACGGTGGAGCTCTGAGTGAGAGAGTGATGAGGAGGTTGAGGTGGAGCTCGGCCGCGAGAGAAGAGATCAAGGAAGAGGAATACAGTGGCTTGTTCGTAAGAGAGAAGAGAGGAATATGAGGTTACAGAATGACATTAGGATTGTTTTAAGTAGCTTTGGTGTCCCTTTTTATAGAAAGGACACCAAAAGCTTTGGCACCATAGTCTTTTGGCATTCTTTTTTAAAAAGGGGACACTAAAAGCTAAAGATTTGGTGTCCCTTTTGAGAAAAAGAACACCAAAGGTATCACAATCATATCATAAAATTACATGTTTTGACTTCCCTTTTCTGAAAATGAACAATTCACTCATTGTTTTAATGTCTTCTTCTTTTCATTCTAATGATAGTACACTCAAAACATACTATATATTGGTTGGGAGGCGCGAAACTAAAATTGCTACCATGAAGTGGTACGTACCAGCCGAAAGTAAGTTATTTAAATTCAAGTCCTTTAATTGACAATCACTTTATATTTTCTTTTATTCATTTTTACCATTTTCTTTTGATATATAGTACCCTCAGAAAGCATTGAAAACTGAGTGTAGACACTAAGTTATACTTAATATGTATAACATTATTGTTAGTGGACTTACTTCAAATTTTGAACAAATGATCATTTCTTCATTCTCAAATGATTTTCATTTTTGTTCTTATAAGTGAATTGTTAGTTATTTCATTAAATTGATTGATTTATGTTAACTTATTCTTCAATTTGCCCACAAATTTTTGGTAATGATGAACCATATACAATGGAAGACTTTAATATGATCTGAGACCTTTTGACGACACATCTTCTACAATAAAAAGATGTGTAGATATCGATTCTTTTTTAAAAAAACGTAGTGTAGTGGTTTATAAATACTTGTGGACATACTTGATTATATTAACTTATGAACTTGAACACATTCTTTTATTAACCATATTTAAAGAACTTGTGTATATATGCAAGGTGTTATAATATGATGTCATTCAGTTTTCTTTATTCTTTGTTCTAGGAATTGATTTTTTTTTTTAAACTCAATTTTCTTTATTATCTGTTTATTTACAAAGGCCATGGATTAAAAAAAAAAAAATACAAATTTCATTTTTTTAAAACAAGACTTTCAACTTCTGTTTTTCAAAAAACAGTCATCATAATGATCACTTACAATGACTGTTTTACAGAAATAGTTGTTGTAAGTGACACTTATGACAACTATTTTTTGAAAAATAGTTATTATAAGTAGACTTACAACGATTTATTAAAAATATATGTCTATTTTAAAATTGTCAATGACACTCACATACACTACCATTTGAAAACAATAGTTTTAGGGTCCTAAAAACGGACGTTAAAAATATCTTATTTAGTGGTGCCAAAGATAGAATAGATATATTCCTTTTTATAGGAATGGAAACAAATTCATAAACTACAGATAAAATAAGAAAGAGAAACCTACAAGGCTACAACGACAATATAACAACGACAAATAAATCAAGCAACTAGAAAGTATAAATTAAAAATAATATAAAAAATCCTTAATTCAGCTAAAAAATTTCTACTTTTGGTCATTTTGTTCCACTAAAGTTTCACTACACATTGTAATTAGTCAAATGTTGCATTTAATTATTTATAAATTCTTCTTTTTTAAATATTTTAGAGCATGATGTTTCGTTGTTTCTTTTCTTAGTCATTTCTTCTTCTGTTGGACTCGTTAGCTCATGAGAAAAGCATGTCTTGAGGCGAAAAAAAAGCTTGCTTCATAGTCCACGGAATTTCTATGTTTCCTCATGTTTCCGTTGATTAATATAAACATAAAATTTAATATTTCAAAAAAATACAATAAATACATAATAAAATACAAATGAAGCTAGCAAAAAGAATAAACCAATGAGGTTATAGCTAACATATAGGGTAGATGAAAATTACTTAAAGCTTAGATGCGTCTAGAATAATATAATTCATATGTCAAAATAGATATCATGTAATAAATGAAGTTATGCAATATTAGGTTAGTTTTCTTTATGTCATTGTTCAACTTTTTACTTTATTTTTATTTTTTAATGCATATTAGATTTAATATATAATCAGTCGGAAAAAATACAAATAGTCACGTTTGGCTCATTTCTATGCACAAGGATGATATCACATGCAGTCCTCATTGCATTATTCTACTAATTCTTATTTAATTGGCACAGTAAAATAATTCAATATAACTATTTCTGATTACAAGTTTACACAAATCAAGTAATTTCGATTACATAATTTTTTATGTTTAATCCGGATTCCACCTTAAATAAATCAACATACGCACATTCATACCCTCCTCCATGAATTAACATTTAGACATTTATATATTCCATAATTTTGGGCATTAGTAGAGTTTGAAAAGATTGTTTCACATTTATTTTATTCTTTTAGATAAAATATAAATTTAATTTCATCATTCCTTGATGACATACCAAACAAATGCTCTGTAATTATCATTAAGGTTCATTGCATCTATAAATCCCTTGAACCAACTTAATGATCGATGAGCACTAAGTGAGGATTAAAGCTTTTGTCCCTTCTTCATCAAGTGGTTGATGTAACATTCCAAAAATTTTAATTGAAGTTGATGATGGAAGATTTGTAACACCCCAAATCCAACATCCAAAAATTTGGCCAAAATATTTGAACTATATCCAATGTTAGAAGGATGATCAACATCCAAATCATTAAAATACATAACTAATTCAAATCAAAATTCATTTTTGAGTCAACATAAATTCCCAAAATATTTCATAATAAAATACAAATTGAAAGTTTTAGGGTTATGGCAAATAAAATAACATAATGTAAACTACAAGAGTACAAAAGAGTCTTTAAAGCTTACTCCATAGGTGTCTTCCCTTGCTTTCTATTAGAATATTCACCTAAAAATGTTAATATAGATGAAATTTCATCTCTCAGTAACTACTGAATGTTTCTACCGTACACAAGCAAATCATATATGGCAAAACACCTGAGTTGATTATATATATATATATATTTGTATATACCATAATTCCTTATACAAAATTAATCAACATTGAAAATCTATGAAGTGCATAACTATACAATATGTAATATACAACATCCCTTATATCGTCTTCCATCCTTATACCGCTGACTGGAGCCATAGGCTAACACATAGTCCAACAGAAACCCATCCATTTGACTAGATTGTCCCAAGATCACCAAAACTTATTAGTATGGACTATGGCTCCCCTCCTTATAAGAATACAAAAAAGGAGGTGTCACATGTCTTACAACTCCATTGCAATCCTTCCAGAGGAAAACAAGGAAGAAGGGGCCCTGACAAGTACCATCCATTGTGCTTCGAGTGGTGGCATTAAAACATCTTATCATACCAATTCCTCTTACTCCAACTCACCATGAATACAGCGGCCATGATAAATAAAGCATTAAACTATACTTCCATTTATATCAAATATCATATTATGATAAAATAAATCAACATCTCATAAAATCTCGTCGGATCAATTTGCCATTTTTGAAATTTGGAGGACTAAATTGTTATTTTGAAATTCGAAGACCAAACAGTAATTTTTGAAATTTGGGAACAAAACTGTAATTTTTATTGGGGACAAAATTGTAATTTTCATTTTTAAATTATAATATTATTATAATTTACAATACATACACATACACATATAATTCAATCCATTAAAAAAATAATTATACACAATTTACAAATATAAAGTGTAATACCCAAGAATTTATAATTCTCATAAATACTATTTTTGGGCAAATAATACCTATTAGAAATAGGTGAATATGTGGTCTCAAAATTTAGTAGCTTAATTTAGGAATTTTGTTCTAGAAGTAAATAAACCAAAGACCCAAATTTTCTAATTTGGTTTAGATATCATAAAATACCCTAAGATTATTATATTACAATATAGTTTTATTTAATTATAGAAAGTCATAGAATGTTATGAAAATACCTAAATCAATTAAAGGAAATTACCAATAAATAAATGACAATTAAATTTACTTTAATTAAAATAATTTTATAAATGTCCATAATAAATTTAGTGGCAATTAAAAGTCATCAATTAGGGATATTTTAACTTAATGAAGAATCAAGGGCCAATTTTGAAATTATATTTAAGGATAATAAAATATGATATAAATACCATATTAAACTATAGTTCTCATATGAACAAATGAACAAGTTAGCTTGCACTAATTGGGATTAGTAGCAAAATAATCAAGAGGCAAAATAAAAGTATAAAATGAGGGTGAAATAATACTTTCCTAATTAAGCACTAATTTTCATGATTAGTTAAATCAATTAATCAAGAGAGAAAAAGAAAATTAAAGTAAATTTGATAAAGTTTGAAATCCTAAAGTAAATTGGATAATAGTTTGAAATCCAAAGAAATATCTCGATGTACACAAGAAAAACTCAAAACAACAAATAAAGTGAGAATTTATACAAATTTAAATAGTTGTGAAGAAGTAGGAACCGTGGAGAAAATATAAGGACTTATCTTGAATCCACGTAATTTAACATCAAAAGTAAGCCTAGTAAAGGCTATTTTTGCAAACGTTGAAGAATAAGCTTAGTACAACCAGGGGGAATCTAATTAGACCATAAATCTGGATATCCAACTACTAATCAAAAAGCATACTCAGAATTTAAAAGTATTAGTGATTAATCGAGCAACCAAAAATGAATTTCGTTAAAGTAAGGAAAAAGATGATGGAAGAGAGAGAGAGTGAGTGATTAAAATATGATTTTTATTAGAGCACATGTGGGATTTAATTTTGGAAATTAAGATAATTAGCTAAATCCAATGTAATTGTTTTTAACCAATGGGAAGCATTTGCTCACAAATTGTATCACCATAGAAGCACAAATTAATATTAGCCCTTGATAAGAAAAGTTTATCCAAGGGATAAAATTCATGAGCTTTTGCTATAAATAGAGGCCTTGCCTCTCCTCATTCTTCACACCAAATCAACCACCAAGTGGTGATTTCTAAAAAGGAGGAAGGAGTTCAAGAAGCTTCAAGAGGTAAGCTTGTCTTTAGTTTTTAGTTTCTAGTCTCTAGTTTTTAGTTTCTAGTCTTTAGCTTTTAAATGCTTAGATAGAAGTAGTGTAGATCTTAAATATTCTAGAATAATTCTATTTACATGTTTTTATGGGAAAAATTGGTTTTATTTCGAAAAAAATATGAGGGAGGTTATATAGCAAAATTTCTGGAAGAGAAACATCAAAGTAACGAGGTTCTCGCGAAATTTCATCGGTTTCGAATTTATGGAATCAGCCATGAAAACGCCAGAATTTCATATTGAAAATATAGTCACAAAATTATGGGAAAATTCATGGTTAAAATAGACATATAGGGATTTTTAAATATGTCAAGAACATGTTAAAATGATTTTTTTACAGGGAGATAAAAATTCTCAAAGTTGGGCTACGAATTTCTGGAAAAATTCTGGGCAGAGGCTCAAAACTTAAGAACTGGGAATTATTCGTGTAATCTGGGAAAGATTTAGTATTTTTACTTGAAAATATACATCCTAAGGATTCCAAATAATTTTACGGATCCTCATTTCGATTTTTCTAGAATTAATTATGATTTTTTGAAGTTAGACGAAAAATCTGCCCAGAAATACTGTGCCAGCGTTTTTCTGAAAAATAAGGGAAATAAGCTGAAAAATAATTCCACCACGAGTAAAATGGTCATTAGTGACTAAGATATCTATTAAGATATTATTTTTGAATTAATAAATGTGATATTACTATTATAGGATAAGCGTGACCACAGTCCGATCAACGAACATACCAAAATCGTCAACGAAGGTACGGACGCGTCTTAACACTAACTCGATGCTTATGGTGTACATATATGTGATAGATATATTCATAGACTCAAAAAATTGTTTTAAAGTTTCATACACATACAGCTGTACACGGGTTATGGTCTTGATAACGCCGTGAGTTTTCCTAGCGTTGAGGACACGATAGGCCATTGTGGCACCGGTGAATAGTGCGGACTAGAGATAACGGACATATGCGTGGGCGTGTACCGTTATCCGAAAAATCTGTTATGAGTTTTTATATTGATTATTACCGTAATGTCATGAATATCTCATACATAACTGTTACATAAGCATGAGGTTAACCGTTACACCGAGGTTCAATGGTAATTGAATCTCGGCCCTCACTATAGCTTCGTGGTCCGTGAGGAACCGGACCGAGGACAAGGGTAAAAAAGATGCGTGAGGGCACGAGCGGAGAAGACTGTTATGAAATATTGTATCACCGTATTATTAAATATTCGGATAATTGTACCACGTAATAACAACCCGGACACACCAGCGGTGAAGGTTTATCAGATGCTCGCTTTTTTAAATTATTCCGATGCTCTACTCTGCTCAAACTATATTGAAAACACTTTAGAAAATTGGGATGTTACATATAGAAGAATATTCAGAGTTACCTATTATCCTCTAATTCTCAAATAATCACCAAAAATCTATTACAATGCTCTCAAATAATTATCACTTTACTCTCCTTCTCTCTCACGCTCTCCTTTGGCCGAATGGTGAAAGAGTGTGTGTGTGTGCGGGGGTATTTATTGAAAAAAATCCCCCACAGCTTTTACTTTAGGTAGGAACAGCGCCAGCCCCTTCTTTCTAATTGATGGGGCGCTAATTGTGGAGCCGCTTCCTTATTTTTGATATGGTGGGCCCCTCCCCCCACATTTTCAACATCCTCCATTTTCCCCCTTCTTCTTCTTCTTCTTCTTTTCTCTTTCTTTCTTTTTCTCTTCCTTTCTTTTCCTCTGACTTCCTTCATTCCTTTCTCCACCGCCTAATATTATAATGTATAATAATATGTATATGTATATGTGTGTGTGTATAATTATAAAAAAAAAATTCTTTAATTATAACTTTAGAAAATTTACTCTCACTAAGTAATTAGATGGAAATTAATTACTATAAGTTAATCTATCATATTATAATTCAAAAAAAAATTCAGGTTGTTACTTTTCTTCCCTCGTCAAATAAATTTCATCCTTGAAATTTGCTATTGGTCCAATTCTTAGTAATACCTCAAAGGATCACCGTAGTGAGTTTCATTTCTTTACATCTTTTCGACAACTCAAATTTTAGAGATTTTATCATTCAATTCTATTCTTATAGATCTTATTCGTCTATCATGTGTCTGAGCTTCTTCAATCTAGGCCATCAGACTAGATTCTTCAATCTTCCCTTCCATTCCCTCAAAATTCCTCATACACCATCAAAATTTAATTTTATCCACCCACAACATGGCATGTCCCATTTCACCTCAACCTGATGTTTTCTCAGTCTCATTGAGTCAAAATTAACAATACCTATAGTCTTCTATAGGTGGTTGATTGTAAGTTACATAAGTATAACACTATATGAAGAAAAAGACACACAGTTCATATGTTCTTTATTCCAAACTCATTAATTCCTCCCTTCACAATCATACAAAATACTTCTGTATGTTCTTGATTGTAAGCTACGTTAGAACAACACAACACATGAAGAAAAAGACACATACTTCACATATATATATATATATATATATATATGCGCATACACACACACATACACATATATATATCCTTAAATCCTTTATTCAAAAAACTTTAATTCCTCCCTTCACAACACAGACTCACAACTTAATTTGCTTTCATTTTGGTTTTTTTTTTTTATAAAACTCAAAGATCGCCAAGACAAAAGAGAGAAGACGAGCAGCAACACGATAGGAAGAAAAGCCAGCAGCTTTGCCTAATGCTTCAAATTCTTTCTCAGTTCTTTCCTTCCCAACTGCTAGCATTAAAATGACGGTGTCAAGAATTGCAGCAAATTTATGGCCTTCATCACTTGCATTATCATTTCCTATTATTATTTCCGGCATTATCACGTCAATAATAATCAGCTTGCCACCTTTCTTCAGGGACTTGTGACAATTCTTCAGAACTTGTAAGCATTTCTCATCCCCCCAGTTATGAGTTGTAAACTACAACACACACACACACACACAGCTTATCAATATCAAGACTTTGAATTTATATATATGTCAATTTATTATTGTGTTAAATGTACTGACCTTCATCATTATAGCATCACCTTGTGGGACATCTTCAAACATATTTCCTCCAACATGTTTTATTCCTTTAAAAATATGCAAGAAAAATCTTGTTAGCTCAAAGGGAATTGAAGGGTGAAATCCGATTGACTAATTGAAGTACTCACATGAGACTGGATCATAGTTATGGATTCTGGTTAAGCAACACGGAAAATACACCATAGAAGAAGAAGAGAGTTCTTTCCAGAGAAGGAGGGGTTCTACTGAGAATTGAATAAGGATAAGTATGGGTTCATATAGTGAGTTTTATCCCCTTAAGATTTAACAGTAAAATCCATATTATGTTATACATGAGGATAAAGAGTTTGAGGGATTCAATTTACACACGACAACTTCCAGAAATGCTTTCTTCCTCTCTTTGATGCATTTTCTGTGTTGCCTAATCATAATCCATAACTATGATGTGGTCTCATGGGGATGCTTCAATCAGTCAGTCGGAATATAATTGCAGTACGTCTTAAAACCTTTTAGAAATATCACATGATTATTTTCGGAAATTAGACAAATTGATTGAAATAATTAGCATCAAGGGGTAGATCATTTTAAAACCAATTAGGACAGTTAATTTAAGGGTTAAGTTGCACATTTGTCTCAGAAGTTTTCGTAGAGAAGCAATGTTATCTAGGAATTTTTTTAGGTTTAATGTCACCTTAAAATTTTCAAAACATAGCAACGTTACCCTATACTATTAAAAAAATAACATTGACCATTAAAGAATTGTCATTGACCGTTAATTTTTTAACGGAAAGGGCAACATTACTTTATTTTAACACTTTCGGGGCAATATTAATATTGAACATAAAAAACTTTTAAGATAACATTGCTCATTCATAAAAACTTCTAGGACAAATTTATACCTTAACCTTAGCCTGTTAACTTAATTACCTGGGTAGGGTGGGGCATGTTGAACAACATGTGCCAAATCAAAGTTAATGGCTTGAATTGAAGGGTACTTAGAGACAATCATTTTGAGCGTTTGGCCAATGCCACCAGCAACATCAACAAGTGTTGATATTCCTTCAAATCCCTTTATGTCTCAAGGATTTCCTTCATGTGAATGCTTGAAACATCAGCCATTGCCTTGTGGAAAAGAGTTTCAAAGGTTGGATCTTTTTTCATATATTCATACAAGGGCATCCCATGACTATCTTGAACAGGTCCTCTTCCTCATCCACTATCACTTGATTTATGAGAGAGAATACTGGATCTTCTATATATGGAGGAGACAATATGTAAGAAGTGAACAAGGTGTCTCTTTTATTTTTTATAAATTACAGAATCCCTAAGGGCTGAGGGGAACATGTTAATAAAGAAAACAGTTTGAAACTAGCTAGTTTCGGTACTCATCACAGTAATAACTAATAAGTATCATGGTGCTCATCATTGCGGTGAGATATGCATCGTCCATATATAGTTTGAAACGATATACAAATTTTAATTTTCAACTGGTAGTTTTTTTCTATAAAAATAATTTTCAAAAGTAGATAATTAAAAAATTAATTGTATTTTATATTTTTTTAATATTAAAAATAGTAATTTTTTTAAAAAAATTAAAAGTTAAAAAATAACTCTGTACCGCCAATATTAGATTCAGACAGTCCAAATTTCAATGTCATATGAAACTATATACTTCTATAATTATTTGGAGCTAAAACTTATAAGCGACCTATTTTAATCACATACATGTCTCTCTTTCAAAAAAAAAAAAAAAAAAAAAAAAAAAAAAAAAAGGAAAAATGATAGAAAAATACTATTTGAATTATGATAACCTCAAAATACCTACAAAATTAGCAAAAGGACAAATATTTAATTCGGTAGAAATCTGTTTTGAAGTTTAGTTGTTGAAAACTTGAATGTAAAAATTAGCAACTTGCGTATAGAAATTAACAACTTGAGTTCTACAAGTTGTTATTGTATATTGCTTATAGTTAAATTGTCAATATTCAAATTTCAAAATCTCATATTCTTACCAAATCATCTATTTGTCATTTTGCTAATTTAGTAGACATTTTAGGGTTTTTGTAATTCAAATGGTATTTAACATATATGTAAATAAGGAATGTTCAAAAAGAAAATATATGGATCAAAACATGAAATACTCACAGAACTTTTATATAAGCTGGATGGTGGGTTAAGTTTAAGAGTGAAGCATAAGAGGCTCCATCTTCATCAGGTGCCAAGTATTTACCGGTGGGAGATAAAGCATAGAGCCTCTCAATCCTGCCGTCGTCATCATCAATCTTGTTGGAAGAACAAGTCAAAATAGAATGAGTAGCAAGCAAACGGAGCAATGATCGAGGCGGCCAACAGTGTTGTTGCCACCGGTGTGTGGGTTTGGAAGCTGAGAAGCAATTTCAGAGGGTGACATGTCCTTTGAATTTCCGTTACCAATGATCTTTAAGAGGTTGAGCTCAATGGCAGCATTTAACGCTGCCGGGTAAAGCTGGCCACTTGCTAGCAACATAGCATTAAGAGAAACACCATATTCTTCATCATTCTCCATGGTGCTGCTCATAGTCGCTAGCTTATTCTTCGCTTGATGGTCTGGCCTCTCTCTTTCAACTACACACACACACAGATATATATATATATATATATATATATATAATATTAAGACATTGATTGAAATAAATTACTTCTCCAATTTGCATTACAAATTATGTCCTATATTTAGGACTGGGGCTAGTATGTATAAAGAGATGCCAATTATATGCATCCTTTAATTAACAATCAATGTCAACTTTATGTAAGGGCCACTTGATACTATAATTAAGATGGCAAGGGAATGAGTAAAATTTCAAGAAATCACATTTAGGTCTTAAAATGTTAATTTAATGATAATTAAGTCCCAATAATTATTTTGATAAATATTGATTTAGAAAATTACTTTTAAAAGCCCAGCTTTAAAAGCCGTCACCTCATGTAACCTTCATTTTTTGCAAAATACCACTCTAAAAAAAAAAAAAAAAAAAAAAAAAAAAGCCCTTCTAGTTATAGAGCATGCATTTAATTTTTGGTGAAGCCCAATTTTATCTCAAAGGTTGTTGCATAGGGGTTGAGGGTATCCAAAGTGTTTGTTGGATCGATTTTGCCCCTAAAATATTAAAAAGTGAGCAATTAATGTAACCCTTGGCTATTAAAAAATGTGAGAGATGAGTGTAACAGCCCTCTATTCTGAGCCTAGAAGAGAGTAACATCTTCACCTATTCATACAAAGATGTAATATTTAACAAAAATTTAAACCACTGGGCTAGTTTAAGTTCTTGCAAAGAAAGCCCTTCTTTAAAGAAAAATTTCAAAATAATAATATAGTTTGGATGGGCTTTTTTGTAACATTTAAAACATTTGAAAATATTTTATCAGTGGTTCAAACTTATCATTAAAATTGCATCATACTTAAACCTTATCAAGTTTCATTAGAGTATTTCCTTATTTCTTCAATTAATCTAGTGCTCTACGAAATCATTCACCATGATTTGGGCTTGTTATGTACATGCCCGTCCTTACAGCAATCATTAGCAACATATATATATATATATATATATATATATATATATTAAATCCTATCTACTTTACGTGATCATATGTATCTAATTAAATATATACATCTCATAAACAAGGTCTTGAGTTCGAGCCTTGTGAATGCAGAAAAGCCCCGCTGGAGACTCACCCACCATAGCCAGGTGCGCGACCCGGGTCGGATTCGGATTAGTCAGATCGAAGCTCTAGATACCGGATGGGCAACAAAAAAAAAAAAAATACATCTCGGTAGTCACGTACGACTATCTCAAAATAATATCTAAGTCATAAGGAAGTAGTAATATTCATAGACAAAAGTGAAACTAGATGTTTCATATACATTTCTTCACCACCTTCTTCTCAAAATTAGGCAATTACTATGCCCTGACATCTTCCTCCTTTGCTACTGGACTGCCCACGTCTTAGATTTAAGGAAGGCTCTAAGATTTAAATGAATGAATCCTAAAGTAACAGGTTAATCTCAAATTCCAACATATGCAATATATGTAAATCAACTAAATAGAGTAGTCCACACAGCATATAAAGCATTCAAGTTCAAATTCAAATTCAAACTCAAACAACAAGTATTACATACCAAATATAATGCAGCTTGTAATACCAGTGTTCATTCAATGATTTTCAAATACCTTAGCACAAGGAAAATTCATTTTGGCAATTCAATACCAAAAATAATGAATGCACTAGACTCTGCCTAGCCACCGGGAAGCTAGCCCCATGGTTGGCCCTTCCGCTCAATCGAGCCACGAGTGGTGCTGGCCATATAGGCGGGACATACAAACATGACATACACAAACATATATAACTATACAAAGAATGTGAGATTAGAGTTACTACCTGTGGGTCTTACCGACAAAACCCCTTCCAACAAGCTCTTGTCACTATGCTTGTCCTCCAAGCTTGAGCAATTCTCAAGTGCTATAATTAACATTTATATAGTGATGGGTCATTAACCAATCCAAACATAATTATAAATTCAACTTCTTTACACCCACCCCAAAAATACTTGTATTTTAATATCCTTATGACTAGGGATGTCTACTCATTGAGACTTATTTGATTAGATACTATACGCTATAGGGATTATCTCAGCCATTTAACCTTTCATTTTATCCAAAGGAACCTTTACTTTAAAGGTTAAGCACAAATAACAACTTATATGACTATTCTAAGACTTATAAAAAATTCAGCCTTTAACTTCTCTGAGAATGTGAGAAATTCATAATTTAACTAATACAACTCCGAATGGAGTGATTCCAATTTCTACTTAAACCTTGATAAGTCTATTTTCATAAATTAAAGTCACCAAGTTGATTTATGGCTGAGAAAATTCCCTAATTTCCAAAAACATAAGCAATGTCCAGAAATTTTCAGATTTCCTGACCAATCTTTGAAAAATCATAACTCCTTCAATACTT
The DNA here is from genome assembly GCA_019022655.1 of Acacia acuminata. Taxonomy (NCBI): domain Eukaryota; kingdom Viridiplantae; phylum Streptophyta; class Magnoliopsida; order Fabales; family Fabaceae; genus Acacia; species Acacia acuminata. Next base: position 835,943 of record JAFJYI010000164.1, on the reverse strand, counting down.
ATCGAAATTCGACGAATTACCTATAACTCCAGTTATGATTTTTTTTAGTCAGTCCGAAATGCCACGACATACCCCTAACTCCAGAAGCATACCAGAAATTTCCAGATTTTTGGCTCAACTCCTAAAAATCATAACTGGAGTTATAGACCTCCGTTTTAGGTGATACAAAGCTAATATTAAACCTTAAGAAGAGTACTATCTCCTGTAAAAATTTTAGAGCAAAACGCAGCCTCTAACTTCCGAAAACATCAGACATAAGAGACTCTATTTTCATACTACTGTGCATAGGTGAAAAGACAACATGCAACTTCTTTTCATAGCCCTTAACTTTCAGAAATCAGACACCATGCTCTTAGATTAAGCATGCACGGTTGAAAAAATTATTTTTAGAGCTAAAGAAGACTCACCTAGTCCCAAAGTCAGTGTTGCATGTGAGTTTGGATGATCTCTTTCTCCTTTCAAGAGCTGATCTCGGTCTCTTTCTATTTCATCATTCTCACGGTTTCTCTTGGCTCTGGTTGGATTGGTGGGAAGGATGGGAGATGTAACATCCCAATTTTCTAAAGTGTTTTCAAAATAGTTTGAACAGAGTAGAGCATCGGAATAATTTAAAAAAAATGAGTATATGATAAACCTTCACTGCTGGTGTGTCTGGTTGCTATTACAGTGGTACAATTATCCGAATATTTAATAATACGGTGATACAATAATTCATAACAGTCTTCTCCGCCCGTGTCCTCACTCGTGCTGTTTACCCTTGTCCTCGATCCTGGTTCCTCCGGACCCTAAAGCTATAGTGAGGGCTGAGGTTCAATTACCATTGAACCTCAGGTAACGGTTAACCTCATGCTTATGTAATAGTTATGTATGACAGATATTTATGACATTACAGCAATAATCAACATACAAACTCATAGCAGATTTGTTCGATAACGGTACACAGCCACTGCATATGTCCGTTATCTCTAGTCTGCACTATTCATCAGTGCCACGATGTACGGTCGTGTCCGCAGCGCTAGGAAAATTAAACGGCATTATCAAAACCATAACCCGTGTATAAAGCTGAATGTATAAGTAGTGATCTAAGCCCCATAAAATTAGTCACGGTGCATGACTCGAGACAGAGTCCCGTCCATGTCTTTATGAAAGTATCTTATCACATATAAGCATACAATAAGCATCAGAGTTAGTGTTACAGTACGCGTCCGTACCTTCGTTTGGTGATATCGGTACGTTCGTCGGTCGGTGTATGATCACGTATATCCTATAATAGTAATATCATATTTATTAATTCACAAATAATATTCTAATAGATATATTAGTCCCTAATGACCTTTTTACTCTTGGTGGGATTATTTTTCAACTTATTTCCAAAATTTCGTAGAAAAACGCTGGTACAGTATTTCTGGGCAGATTTTCGTCTAACTTTGAAAAATCATAATTAATTCTAGAAAAATCGAAACGAGGATCCGTAAAATTTCCTGGAAACCTCAGCATGTCTATGTTTGAGAAAAAATATTGGTTTACACCCAGAATTTTTGATTCATTCCCAGTTTGATGATGTTCATCCTCTGCCCAGAATTTTCCAGAAAAATGTAGCTTTATCTCCAGAATTTTTATCTCCCTCTACAGACCTCTAATTGATGCATATTTTATATCAATGGAAAGATATACATGTCTACTACACACATGAATGATTTCAGAATTTATGAAGATGATCCAGTTTTTGCGACGGAAAAAATCTGTCGCAAAAAGGGTATTTCCATCGCAAAAACGTATTTGCGATGGAATTAGCGACGGAAACAGTTCGTCGCAAAAATGTCATCACAATTGCGACGGAAAACGAAATTCCGTCGCAATTTGCGAGATACAACATTCCATCGCAAATTTGAGACGGATAATATTCCGTCGCAATTTGCGACGGAAAAATATCCGTCGGAAATTTGAAATTTGCAACGGAAAACTATTCCGTCGCAAATTGGAATATTATCGACGCAAATTATCCGTCGCAAATTTCCAATTTGCGACGGAATAGTATTCCGTCGCAACTCGACATTTGCGACGATAACTTTCCATCGCAAATCATTATTTTTAATTTTTTTTTATATTTTCGGTTTTTTTATATTAGCGACGGATTTTTAATTCCGTCGCTAATTTTCATTTTTTTTTATAAAATAATTATTTTTATTTTTTTAAAAAATGTTTATTCCCATTGCAAATTTTGTTTTTAATATTTTTTTTGAAAAAAAATAATTAAAAACATTTAAAAATGGCATTTAAAATTTAAAAATATAATAGTAAAACTGTATATGATTAAAATAACAATCGAAATAGTTTACATAGATAAAATAAAATATAAATAATATTGTTTAAAACAAAAATCTACTAAAGTATAGTCTAAAAAAGAATCAAGATCATCATCATCGTCGTCATCACCATCACCACAATCGGGGCTTTCATTAGGGACTTAAGTTGAAGCCGCATATGGTTCATCATCTCCGTTTGTTGACTCATCCGCCGCATCATCATCTCCCGTTCTGGAGCATCTTTGCGCCTCATCATCTCCTGTTCCTGGAGCATCTGCTGCTTGATCATCTCCTGCTCCAGAGTCATCTGCTGCTTCATCATCTCCTGCTCCTGAGTCATCTGCTGCATCATCATCTCCTGTTCCTGAGTCATTTGCTGTCGTGTCTGGTTAAGCTCCTCCACCAATGCCTTCATCTTTTTTATCTCATCTGCAAAAAATATTACGAAATACGTTTATTTTTTGAACATCATTTAAATGGACAAATGAATGAAAATGTAACAATTAGTAGCAAATGTATAACGTTTACCTACGAAACACCTTCATCGCCGATAAGGAGCGCTTCGTTTGCTTCATCGGCTAGCGAGGCACCTACCCCGAAGACTCTCCCTTTCTTGTCAAATCCTCTCCCGCAGCTGAAAAAGAGATTCTCGTTGTCGGACCGAGACGATGCGGGTCGGCCCCACTCTGCGAGTCTCTATCCTGCGACAGCTTCTAAAAGGTTTCCTACAAGCACAAAAATACAGGAGAAATAAGGCATGTGAAATGAAATAAATATGGTGTTGCATGAAACAAATAATATGCAATAAATGTCTCACCGCTACTTGCTTCGCCTTGTTGTTAATCCAGCACCTCTCACTCCCTTCAAACTTGGGAATGGGTTGCTCAAAGGTAGCCCAATCAAGTGACTTTGCAGAACTTCCCGCACTCTTCCCGCAAATACAAATGATGACCTACAAAATATTGAATACTTAAATAGAAAATAATGTCTACTCACAATTTTGCGTCGATGCTCACTAAATGGAATGGATCCGCCAACATATGACGGTCCTTCCATTTTGGCCCTATTTTGCTTATTTTTCTCACTTTTGTTGAGAAACTTCGGATCGTTGGTCCATTGTTGAATTAATTCCTCTGCGGTGTCCTATTGAATCCAATTTTGCTTGCCTCTTTGCCTTCTCAACTTATAACACCTCTCAGTCAACCACCGGCCTCCTTTGTAGTTATAAGCTTTTTTCAGATCTTCACGATGTTTAGGCAACGTGCTATACTGATTCTGCAAATCAATAATGAACAATTAGTGCTCTAAATTTTAAAACTGCTTGATGATAAAACACACAACTTACCAAGAACTCTTCGAACCAACGATCCCGATTCGCCTTAGGGATTTGTGTCCAACTGCCCCAAGGCTGATTGAAATTACGGAATATTTGACGCGAGATCCAATCCGCAACCTCATTATAAGGGTAAAATCTGAAGACAGAGGACGAGATGCAAATATTAGCATACCAACTGAAGGTAGAAAATCGTAACATTACTGGTAACTTTACATGACTTACTCGTGCTCGCCTCCGGGACGACCCAAAGCTTCCCCGTCGCAGATCTACCGTTCCCGATGGGTGTATCGGAGGAACTACCTTCTTCCCCAACGTGGCTCGAGGCGACCCAAATGGGCTAAAGGAACGAATGTGAACTATTGAAGATATTTGTACATAGATGGTTCAAGAAAACTAAACATATGTAAATTAATCAGAAATCGTAAAGTAAAACCTGTTGTTGCCCTTGCTGTGGATCAGAGGCGGTAGACGGTGACGATGACAAATGAACCGACGATGAAGATGACAAATAAACCGACGGTGGAGATGACAGATGATCAAGTGGCGGCAACTCGGGAACCCCGAGCCCTCTCGCCTACGAAGGGGCAGATGGCGTGGCCCTACCCCCTAATAGACGAGGCCGGGAGCGACCACCACTACGTCCACTACCCGAACGCCCTCTTGTATGCTCCATCTCTCGAACACTCATAAACATTATATCAAAATGTTTATAAATTTAAGAAATTTAATTAATATCACATTGGCAAATTAGGATATATCTAGTATAATATATCGTCATAAACAAAGAACTAACACAAATCAATCGGACGATTCCTCTTCTTCAAATTCGCCCTCCGTGCCTTCCTCTGAAGTCTCATAATCGTCGAACTCGGATTCACTATCAGAATAAATCTCGTCTGCCTCTTCGTCTGATTCCTCATCGTCAATTTGGATAGGAATCAACTCTAACTCCGCAGCAGAATTGAACAGATTGCTTGGTACATCGTCGTCGACAATGTATATGGGCAAAATGTTCCGCATCGCTTGGAACGGTTCCGTCATACCGTTATTTGTTTCCGACTCTTTGGACTTGGGTATAATATTTCGTGCTTTGGTTTTGATAACTCCCTCCACCCTTGACGTGATGTGGGGTATAATGTATAGTACACTTGTTCCGCCTGTTGAGCAAGGATAAATGGGTCATAACCAACCGTATATCTCCTTGTCCAGTGGACCTCAACATTTCCATATATGTCCACTTTTGTCCCACGCAGACTGTTATCAAACCACTCACATTTAAAAAGGGTCACCACTTTGTCCCATGGGTAATTCAGCTGAATTATGTCAATTAACTTCCCGTAGTAGTCGGCCTCCACCCCGTCACCTTGGCCACCTCGACAACATACACCGTAATTGCAACATACTATACTTGCGTTCGCTTCAATAGTATAAAACCAATACCCATTGATTAAATATTTTTTGCACCGGGTAACAACTATTGCAGCTCCATGAGATAAACTCCATGCAACTTCAGTTGGATCTTTTGGATTTTGCACGAAGTAGCGTTGAAACCATTTAGGAAACTCGGAGGTCGTGAATTGATCAACTGCGGAATCCGACATTAAAGGATTTTCTGATCGGACCCAATTAGAGAAGTAACTATACGGGAAAAAAATGAAGTTAATATTTTAATACTTACCGTAACAGTAAAAAGCAAAAGAAAGCTTACTTTAAATACTGGGCGACCTCTTCACAGTTGTTTAGAATGTACCACTCCGCTACTTTCTTATCGTTCCCTTCTAGAGTTGACCTCCAACGTTTTCTCAAGACTTGGCCTAGAAAATTAAATATTGAATTTTGTTTGCTCGTATCACTGCCATCATCGTTGCGAGGTACCCTTCTCCATCTTGATATCATTTCAGGGGGATAGTAGTATGACGCAAATTTTGTCGCCTCTTCGACTAGGTACGCCTCTGTGATAGATCCTTCAACATACCTTGAATTTTTTATCTTCTTCTTAAGTGTGCGTAAAAACCTACAAAATGGACAATGAGAGAGTATTAATAAACTAAAGTACCATGTCCGTCAATTAATAAAAGTGTGAAATAAATATATATTACCTCTCAAACGGATACATCCACCTATATTGTTGTGGCCCTCCTACCTTTGCTTCGTATGCCAAGTGAACAGGCAAATGTTCCATTGAGTCAAACATGCTAGGAGGAAACACCATCTCTAATTTGCATAGCATTATTGGCATGCTCGTCTCAAGGTGCCGTAACTTTTCAACATTAAGCTCGAAGCTACGATTTCTCTAAAGAACATTGAAAATTCGGTTAGAATAGACCATATATGCTTCGGAAGTGCTTTGAAGGCCCACGGCAACAATCTCTGGAAAAAACATGACAATCATGACTCTTCATCCCGAATAACTTCGCCTCGTGCATGTTGACACATCTTTTCAAGTTTGACGCATAACCGTCCGGGAGTTTCAAGTCTTTAACCCATTGTAACAACTCTAAATTCTGTTGTTTGTTGAATGTGTACGGCGCTCTAGGTTTGGAAGTCCGTCCCGTGACATTCTGCACCAAATGCAAATCAGGCCTTCTTCAAATCGATTCTATGTCCAGTCTTGCGTTGACTGTGTCCTTCGTCTTGCCCTTGGTGTCCATCACGGTGTACAGAATATTGCAAAACACATTCCTCTCAATATGCATGACATCGAGATTGTGTCTTAACAATTGATCTTTCCAATATGGTAGCTCCCAGAATATGCTGCGTTTGTTCCAATGATGATCAACGCCGTATCCCTCAGGTTGGCTGGAAGCAGCCCCCTCTTCAACACTTTGAATGTACTTGACCCTGTCCCATACTTCTTGGCCACTTAAACGATGAGGTTGATCTGCGTGTTCGACCACACTCCACATGAAGTCTTTTTTATTTCTCCTATATAGATGCTCGGGGGGCAGGAATCGCCGGTGCCTATCAAACCAACAGACCTTGTGACTGTAATCCAAGGTAAAACCCATGTTTTGTTCAAGACATATCGGGCATGCAAGCTTCCCAGACGTTTGCCAGCCACTCAACATACCATATGCGGGAAGTCATTTATCGTCCACATTAAGGCAGCCCGCATGGTGAAATTTTGGCTCAACGATATATCATACATAATAAACCCTTCACTCCACAACATCTTAAGCTCGTCTATCAAAGGCCCGAGGTACATCTATCTTCTTTTTGGGGTTGGATGGCCCGAGGATTAACGTGTTAAGAAACAAAAACTCTCTTCTCATGCACATAGAAGGTGGGAGGTTGTACGGTGTCACAATGACAGCCAACATGAATAAATCCTGCCCGTACTGTCGAAAGGAGCGAACCCATCCGAACATAGACCAAGACGGACATTGCGGGGATCCCTAGAAAAGGAAGGATTCGCCTCGTCAAATTTTTGCCAAGCTTCGGCATCGGATGGATGCGTCACAAAGTTTTCATCCCTGTGATGCTCCCGGTGCCATCTCATATGAGCAGCTGTTTGTTCTGATGCATGCAATCTCTGAAGTCTAGGCACGAGAGGAAAGTATGTCATCTTGCTTAATGCCGACGGGTCATTTTCCTTCCAATCCTCACAACTTTATATCTATCATGTCCATAAAATTTACGGTTGGTCACTCAAAGATCATCCTTGTAATACAACATACATCCTATGGGGTAGCAGTGGATTTTTTTACATCCAAGGCCCAACTCTTTCACCTTTTTTTTTGCTTGATAAAAATCCTTTGGCAAATTGTTGTCTTTAGGAACAACCTTACTCATGATCTGCATCATTTCGTTGTAATTCCTCTCACTCATATGGTGATTAGTCTTCAAGCTTAGTGTTGCTAGGGTAGCCGATAGCGATGAATATTCACTATTTTCAAAGTGTTCGCAACCTTCCCATAACGGACGTTGTGCTTCTTGAAGCATTTTATAGAACCTATCGGCTTCCGGATGAGGATCCTCTCCCATGTATGATGGTTGAGTATGTGTATCGGTCTCCTCTCCCATGTATGACGGTTCAACATGAGTAACGGGATCGAAATATTGGCCGATCGACGGTCCCGCATCCATAACCAGCTACTCATATTGATTAAGGTTGTCTCGATGACTACTCCCCCGTAATAACCTCTCGGTGTCGTCGGACTTCGCCATGACATTCCCAACACTCATAATCCTTCATGAATCCCTTTTTACACAAATGGATTTTGACCATCTCCGAATCTTCAAATCTTAAACACCTACATTTGGCACACGGACAACCGATCGCCCTACTTGAATGAGGTGAATGTGCCAAAGCAAAATTGATGAACTCTTTCAAACCCGCCAAGAATACTTGATTGTACATCCAACTCCTATCATGATTGTCTTCCATACTTCCTAGCTAGTTCAGTTACTAACCTAATTAACATCTCAACATGCCACAAATATATATAAGTAGCCAATACAACTAGCCACTTATGCCAACCAATTGCCACTTAATGAAGAAAGTGAAAAACAAACACATGCATTGAACAAAGAACATATCCCAAAGCAACCGCAACCGTGAGAATGAGGATAGCACACCAAACATGGGGACATGCTTGTGGAGGGGGCAAACAAAGAATAGAACACTAAAAGTATTTTGGAGTTTCTAACCTATAAAGATTATTTAAGACTTAATCAATTTATATAATGCGCAAAATCAATTATATCTTTTGTATCATCTTCGAGCACAAAATTGGATTTTGTATGAACTAAGTATTGTAAATTAAAGCCCACAATAACAGCTTATATACCTGAACAAAACTACGCATAATTTACAATCACCAAATATATACGAGGATTTTCCATAACAATTTTCCTTGTGGCCTTCACCGAATAAATTTATTCTCACAATTAATTTGAAAAATAAAAATTAATCATCTATAATTGCCTATTTATATAAACAGTATTTATAATTTTGTTTTTTAAATTATCGATCTTTATTGTATAAAGTTAAAGATAGATTCAAATAAAAAATTGAAATGGAATGTTTTTAAAAAAAAATTATTGCCTTATCCCTAAATATCATTTCTCAACACTTCACTTTTCTAATTTCAACACTTTGATAGAATGTAAAATATTCACTCAACCATAATTAAGTTCAAAATTAAAGTATTTAAATCCATACAAGGAGCACTTAACTCAGCCATTGAAACAAATTAAACAATAATTTTTATAATAGTTTAAATGAACTAGTTAATTTCATTAATTTGTCTAATACATAAAAATTTCATTATTCCTTAAAGTCACACATTTCTCCTATTTTACATTAATTAATTAATTCTCTTATCCCTAAATATCACTTCTTAACACTTCACTTTTCTCATTTCAACATCATCTTATTTATAGACTTATATATCATTAACTACTAATAGAAATCATAATTTTAACACACAATTTTTTCATTATACAAAATAGACTATAAAAAAATAATGCAACATTAATATTCTCACTAATACTCACAAATCAACATTAATAACCAAAAATGAATAATATCATAATTTTAACATACAATTTTTCCATTATACAAAATAGACTATAAAAAAATAATGCAACATTAATATTCTCACTAATACTCACAAATCAACATTAATACCCAATAATGAATAATATCATAATTTTAACATACAATTTTTTTCATTATACAAAAGAGACTATAAAAAAATAATACAACATTAATATTCTCACTAATACTCACAAATCAACATTAATAACCAATAATGAATAATTTAATCAACATTAAAGAAATAACACAAAATATTAAAAAAGATATGTTATATAGAAATTTCCCTAAGGAGAACCAATAATATTTTTGACATCATTTTATTATAAATAAAAATAATACTCAAGAAAATAATAAATAAAAAAAATTAAATCTTTCCACACACGGTGGTACAAAAAAAAAAAAAAAAGAGGAAGCTTACTTGGAATAGAGGTGCAGACCGTAACTAGTAAGGGAAGAGGACGAGGAGACACCGCCGAAAATCACCGACCGAGCACAAGGAGACACCACCGGAAAATGAGAGATAAATGTGTTTAGTAGTGTCCAATAAAAAAAAAGGGAGATGGCCGGTGTTAAAAAAAAAAAAACAAACAAACCCGCAACCGGGGAGCCGGGAGGCGACCGAGGAGGAGCCGAGGGGGGGGGCCGGAGCCGGAGGGGCGCAGGGAGCCGGGAGGTGGAGCCGAGGGGGAGGGCGAGCCGGGGTGGGGGGGGAGGAGCGGGGTGGGAGCCGAGGGGGTGGGGGGAGTTGGGGTGGGGGGGAGGGGGGTGGGGGGGGAGGCGGAGCTAAGGGGTGGGCGAGGCGAGGGGAGGGCGAGCCGAGGGAGGGCGAGCCGAGGGGGCCGACCGGAGGAGGAGCCGAGGGTGGGGACCGGAGCCGGGGGCGGCGACGCGAGGAGGGGAGAAGCCGAGGGATTCCGCGAAAATGACGATAGCCGGGGGGTGGGGGCTTTAATGAGTTTTGTGATGGACCTAGCCAGTCTGTCGCAAAACTCCCTTTTGCGATGGAACAAGTTATTCCGTCGCAAAAGGCAAACCCGTTTGCGACGGATCTTGTTATCCGTCGCAAAACGGGAGGGGATGGCGGCCCTTTAGGCCGCCATTTTGCGACGGACAGGTTAGTCCGTCACAAATGTGAGGAAAATGGCGGCCTTTTTGGCCGCCATTTTGCGACAGACAGGACGTCCGTCGCAAAACTTGCGACGGAGGACTATCCGTCGCAAATGGGAGGAGAATGGCGGCCTTTTTGGCCACCATTTTGCGACGAAAAGCATATTCTCGTCGCAAATTGGGACGGAATATGCTTTCCGTCGCAAAAAATTTGTGACGGAATATGTTTTCCATCGCAAAATTTGCGACGAAAAATAATCCGTCACAAATGCCATCGCAATTGCGACGGATTTGTTTCCGTCGCTATTTTAGTTTTTTCTAGTAGTGTCTTGAAGCCTCTTGCTTGCTACCTCCTTCTTGCTTCTACTCTATTAGAAATCAACTCTTGAAGTTTGATTTGGTGTGAGGAATTATGAAGGGCAAGGCCCCTATTTATAGTAAAAGCTTATGAATTTTATCCCTTGGATCAACTTTTCTTATCAAGGGCTAATATTAATTTGTGCTTCTATGGTGATACAATTTGTGAGCAAATGCTTCCCATTGGTTAAAAATAATTACATTGGATTTAGCTAATTATCTTAATTTCCAAAATTAAATCCCACATGTGCTCTAATAAAAATCATATTTTAATCACTCACTCTTTCTCTTTCCATCATCTTTTTCCTTACTTTAACGAAATTCATTTTTGGTTGCCTCGATGAATCACTAATACTTTTAAATTCTTAGTATGCTTTTTGATTAGTAGTTGGATATCCAGATTTATGGTCTAATTAGATTCCCTGGTTGTACTAAGCTTATTCTTCAACGTTTGCAAAAATAGCCTTTACTAGGCTTACTTTGAAGTTAAATTACGTGGGTTCAAGATAAGTCCTTATATTTTCTCCAGGGTTCCTACTTCTTCACAACTATTTAAATTTGTATAAATTCTCACTTTATTTGTTGTTTTGAGTTTTTACTTGTGTACATCGATATTTATTGGATTTCAAACCATTATCCAATTTACTCTAGGATTTCAAACTTAATCAAATTTGCTTTAATTTTTCTTTTTCTCTCTTGATTAATTGATTTAACTAATCATGAAAATTAGTGCTTAATTAGGAAATTATTATTTCACCCTCATTTTATACTTTTATTTTGCCTCTTGATTATTTTGCAACTAATCCCAATTAGTGCAAGCTAACTTGTTCATTTGTTCATATGAGAACTATAGTTTAATATGGTATTTATATCATATTTTATCATCCTTAAATATAATTTCAAAATTGGCCCTTGATTCTTCATTAAGTTAAAATATCCCTAATTGATGACTTTTAATTGCCACTAAATTTATTATGGACATTTATAAAATTATTTTAATTAACGTAAATTTAATTGTCATTTATTTATTGGTAATTTCCTTTAATTGATTTAGGTATTTTCATAACATTCTATGACTTTCTATAATTAAATAAAACTATATTGTAATATGATAATCTTAGGGTATTTTATGATATCTAAACCAAATTAGAAAATTTGGGTGTTTGGTTTATTTACTTCTAGAACAAAATTCCCTAAATTAAGCTACTAAATTTTGAGACCACATATTCACCTATTTCTAATAGGTATTATTTGCCCAAAAAATAGTATTTATGAGAATTATAAATTCTTGGGTATTACATTTCTCCCCCCGTTAAATAAAATTTCGCCTTCGAAATTTGCTCTATGCTAACTAGACTCCGAGTCTATGAACTCTGAATGTATCTTCTTTTGTTTCCCAAATTGTCTCATTTGGAGACAATCCCTTCCGACTAACCTCACAACCGGATACCCTTACTTAAAAGCCCCTTCTCTTGGTAGTTGAGAATTCATTTTGGCTTGACTATGAAGGTATTATCATGTTGTACTTTGACTACTTCATACTCCATGGTCTCAAAAATGTCTCCGTGGCGCCCATATACCGTGGCAACATAAGATACTCAATGACACGATCGTGGTCTGGTTGGTATAACCGAGAAACATGGAAAACATTATGGAGATTAATCCGGCTCGAGGGTAAGGCTATTTGGTATGCAATTTGTCTATGTGTGGGTAAAATTTTGAATGGTCCTACGTAATGCGGACTAAATTTTCACTTTTAAAGCATTCTACCGACATCGGTTACCGAGATATCTTTAGAAACATATGATCGCCAACTTTGAATTTTAGAGGTCTTCCTCTCTTATCGCCGTAGCTCCTCTATATGCTTTGTGCTTTGCTAGGGGTTATTTCGTGCTTACCGTGATTTGTTTGGAGGTCTCGGTCAATCGATTTGGTCCAAGCAATTTCTGCTCAGATAAGGGTGACTGATATGTTCGCCCTTGATATTTGATCGTATGAACTCGGAAAACTCTAGACATCTCGCCTATTTTCTTACTATGCATGCCTACTTTGCACGCCCTCTAATATTCAAATAATAATCTCAGTCATTTTGTACCCAGGTCTAGTATTAAAACATAGGACCTACACGTCCATCCATATGGTGCTTGATTACGCAGGACTTACCGCCTGACCCATTCAGCCCCTCGGCTTAACATATATTGGCATACCGGCTCAATCCAAAACCACCGCACTAGGGATTTTAGCCTTAATACCTAGGAGATTATCCTTAGGCTTTAGGCATTTCAACTACTACCTGGTACGATAAATGTTTTGCCGGACTCAAGACGTACTGCAGACATACTAGTCACTATATCAATTCGCTTTTTACATAGTGCTAAGCACCACTGTCTTAAGGCCTAGGGACATAGCCCCGTGCACATTTACACACCTAGATCTTGAGCATCTGCTCGTTTATTTCATCTGAACCTTTCCCAGTCAAGCTCTCAGACTATATTAGAAACTCAATTTTTCCTTAGGTCTCCAAGGTTTTTACTAGTTTTTACACAAGAATAAGAATTATTGATTGCAACAGCAAAACTTTTCTTTGCTAAAATAACCCCTACGCCAAACTTCTAACATAAGATGAGGATTTTACATTCTCAATATTTTTATCGGAGTGAGGAGAAGTCAATGTACTATTCTCAAAGAAACCGAAGAGTAGTTTTAACGGAATCCATAACAACTTTAAGTACTATTTAGTTCATATGGAATTCACATGCTATTACAAATTTTATGTCCAATACTAATCAATAGTTGCAAATAATAAGAAGATAGAAATTCAACTTCAGTTACTACAGTAACCTACACTTTCTAATTTATGTTTTATATATCTGAAATCTAATGGTTTGAACAGGAGTTCAACACAACATACTAACTCTTCATTTAAATAGATGTTCAAGATTTAGTGAAGTACACACTCAAAATCTCATTTGTTAAAGTGATAAGAAATCTTAATTTCAATGGATCAAAAGTACAATGTATTTCTAGACAAAGGGTTACTAAGCAATGCATGTCACAAAATTCCACCAAGTGCCCCTTTGATAGCTAAGACTAGTTTATTCATCGGGTTTCATTTAATTTTAACATGCATCATTTTAGAGCTAATCTCGTTTTAATACACCAATGACTAACAATCATACTTATGACAGAAGAGATTATTAAAACAAAGTTAATGGATGGTCAAGTAATTTGAGAAAAATGATATCAAAAGTATTTTATTGGTCTAGACCTTCACAAAGTGTGACAGCAAAATTCAAAGACTGGCAATGCACACACTAAAATAGAGCTTAGAATGGTACACTCCAAGCCAATTTCATAAATTTTAATCCGTTAAAAATATTTCGGTATAGTGAAGTAAAATTCTCGAACTTAGTTTCTCCAACATAATTTAATAAGGCAAGTAATATTACAAGGATGTACAAGTCATAACATTTTTTAGACACGCAACTCTTTTTAGAATAGGTTAACACAAAACACTTAGATTTTCAACTACCTATTTAAGTGTTACCTCCAACATATGATTAATTCTTACCAACACCCTGTGCAAGTGTCACCATTTAGAGTTCCTACAAATGACTAGCGGGTTGGACTACAATAATTACATGCATAAACTCTTAATGAAATACCGTAACAATTTGCACTTAACAATATTTAACAAATTTAAAGAAGAATCACTTTCAAAAACATAGTTTCAAACTAGCTTAGTTTGGAAAATTTAAGTGAAATGCTCAAGTTAGATTTCTAAGTGAACAAACAATTGGTCAACATGTTGTCTATGAGTTATATCCGGTTGGGAATTTTCAGAAATAAAGTACGCGTTCAAACATATGTGTAACATACTTAATATATTAACTCATACAAGTTTCAAGTCTTAACAACAACCTTAAAGCGCAAATATCCAATGCAATCTCGGATCGTACAAAACATGTTTAGCAAGCATATGATCACAAAGGATTTCAATGTCAAACTAGAGAACATCGATAAAAATCTAATCATGCAAATGGTCCAAATGATAAGAGAGAGTTCATGCTAGGCGTTGCTTGATTTATCACAGGCTTCATAATGATGCTTAAATTCTATTCAATAACACATATCTCTTCACAACAACATAAGGAAAGGGATTTTTGAGATTTGCTAAGACATATCCAGAACATTTAGAGACGTGATTTAATCACACAAGGAAAATGAAAGCTCAATTTCACATACCACATAAACCTCTTATGTGCTTTCTAAAGGAGTATTCTTCCTTCCAGTTTTTATTTCAAACATCAGTATGAATTTTGATGGGTTAAAAGAAACTAACTGTTTTATAGATTTGCCTCCTAACATAAACTTAGGCATTAGTCTACTAATACTTTTTCTTCCTTGAGTACATACTTCATAAAGAGTCTTTCAATACTAGCTAATCTGTCCCTCATCATTTAAGATATCTCGTACTATCTATGAAGACAAACTGGCCTAGGGGGTAGAGCAAAATGGGCCACCTATATGACCCTTATTGATGCCTTGATTATGATTATGCCCGGGTTCATAACGATAATCGAGACCCCAATAAAAACATTGGTCTAGGTACTAGAATTGGTTTTATTTGTGGTTGTCTATTTCTACCTCTACACCTATTTCTATCTCTGCTTTGTAAATGTGAGAATAGTATCTTCTCATTACTACCATTCATTATTTGCATGGCTCGCCGTTAGTTAATCAAAATCAAGAATGACATCAATCTCATGAAAGGATAATCAGATAAGGTCTATAATATATTCACGTATGTTCATACACGTAATTTGATTCAGACATGTTTTAAAAGCAAAAGATTTCACACCTAGTGGTGTAGCTACTATAAGATAATCTATAGGTATGCGGCCCTAAACATCTTATACATAAATATGAATTAAACGAATGATTAGTACCCGAATCATATAACGCCTAGAGTAGATTCCTATTGCGAGATAGTCCCTTGGACCTCCCCTGGGGATTTTCCGGCCTCTCCTTTGTTCAATGCTATCACCTGGCCTGAGTTCCGTGGCTTTATCTCCGCAACTTTTTGGGGACAGTTCTTGCTTATGTGTCCCAGCTTTTGGCAGTTATAGCAGGTTCGTGTCTCGCCACAGCTAACACCTGGATGGTACTTCTTGCATTTTGGATAAGGTCGAGGTCCCGGTATCCTTGGATAGTTCTGCTGCCCATACTGGAATGATTCTTTGCCTTTCCCTCGGCGCTTGATCCGGGAGCCTTCCTCTTCAGTGAGAAGTTTCCACGGTTAAACCCGCCACGACTTGCTCTACTGCTGTTGTAGTTTCTGTCTCTATGCATCTCCCTTAAGCTATATCTGATCAATCGGCAAGATTCTTCTTGTCTTTCCAGTTGTCTTTCCTGTCTTTCGGTCAAGAGTTCATCGATAAGAGTGTCTTGTTCCTGCAGCCTCCTCTGCATTGTCTGCAACTCACTCCGCTTTGTTTGTGGTTTTTGTTGTTCAGGTCCGTATACTGGTATCACTCGTAGTTGTCTAACTCTTCTCTATCTCTACCTCTACCTCGGCCTCTAGGAACTCCAGTTCCTTGCAAATTTGCCATCTTATCTTTCTATTACGAATGACACACATTAAGGAATAATTTAATTTTCTAAACAAACATATACTCCACATAAGGTAATGTACCTGTCGTAACAGCTAACTGGTTTTTAATACCCGCAGTCATATTTAATATTTCTGTATTGTCGTACTAATAGCTACTCGTTTACATGTTCCCTAAAACTAGCATAGTTTGAACTGTAATGTTCTGCCTTTAGAAAATTCGTTCGTAGAGTGCTTATTAGCTCTTTGTGTTTATTCAAGACATGTCGCAGGGTATTGGGTTTATAAAAAGATTCACTTTCGGAATCATCTTGGTAGCTTAACAGCTGGAAATACTCACGATTATCATTGACGGATGAATGATCTGATCCTATAGGTCTCTCTGGCTTAGAGGGTATACTAGCCATTGGTTCTGGGTATGCTACGTTCAGGGATACTGAATGAAAAGGTCCTTGATCATATATGGTTTTGTAAGGATATTCCAGATCGGGGTGGTATTCAGGTTCGGGATCAATTATCGAAGCAATATCATATTCAGGAGCAGAAAGATGTATTAGCTCAAGGTTTAGTTCTAGAGTGGGGTATAACTGATCGAGTTGAAGTACGGGTTCGAGATTGTACACTAGCTTAGGATGGCATACTTCGAGGGTTTATGGTTATGAATGGGTACAAGGGGTCTTTCAGGGTTTAGGTGATCTACCGACTCAAGGTGGTATACTGGTTCAGATTGATATACTGGTTTGGAATGGTACACTGGTCTAGGGTTGTATATGGATTCATCAAAACACTCTGGTCTGAAATGATACTTGGGTTCCGGATCAGCTACATGTTCGGGGGGTGGGTAGATTAAATCAGGGTTACGTCTATATTCGACCAGCTCAGGATTTACTGTTTCCTAAGCAGTATCCTTATCCTTCTAAGATAATCTAAATAAAGGGTTTCGTCTTTGTCCCCCTTTACAACAATACAGCAAGGTTTTATCAGAACTCTTTTCAAAATAGGTTTTAAGATAATGGCTTAGAGCCCAACTTAGTTAATCAAATCGATTGGCTAGGTAGGTGTCTATCATGGGGGTCTCACCGACTTTACGGCGACTGAATGACTGACCCACATAGACTAGCCCTGCCTTCGGCACCAATGGTTTACTATAACTAAGCCAGGTTCTTGCCAGGTAAAAAAGCTCTTGGATAAAAACTCCAAACCTAACTCCGTTACTCAAACAATCCGGCCAGGCAGGTGTATTTATGGAAGTCTCGCCGAATTATACTGGGATTGAATGACAACCACAAAACCCTTTCTAGACACCAGACTGTTTGGAGTAGCATAGTTAAATTCGTGCCAGGATGTCTGCTCTGATACCAAAATGTAACATCCCAATTTTCTAAAGTGTTTTCAGAATAGTTTGATCAGAGTAGAGCATCGGAATAATTTAAAAAAAAATGAGTATCTGATAAACCTTCACTGCTGGTGTGTCTGGTTGCTATTACAGTGGTACAATTATCCGAAATAATACGGTGATACAATAATTCATAACAGTCTTCTCCGCCCATGTCCTCACGCGTGTTGTTTACCCTTGTCCTCGGTCCCGGTTCCTTGGGACCCGAAGCTATAGTGAGGGCCGAGGTTCAATTACCATTGAACCTCGGTAACTGGTTAACCTCATGCTTATGTAACGCTTATGTATGACAGATATTCATGACATTACAGCAATAATCAACATAAAAACTCATAACAGATTTGTTCGGATAATGGTATACAGCCACTGCATATGTCCGTTATCTCTAGTCTGCACTATTCACCAGTGCCACTATGTACGGTCGTGTCCTCAGTGCTAGGAAAACTCAACGGCATTATCAAAACCATAACCCGTGTATAAAGCTGAATGTATAAGTAGTGATCTAAGCCACATAAACTTAGTCACGGTGCATGACCCGAGACAGAGTCCCGTCCATGTCTTTATGAAGGGCAAGGCCCCTATTTATAGTAAAAGCTTATGAATTTTATCCCTTGGATCAACTTTTCTTATCAAGGGCTAATATTAATTTGTGCTTCTATGGTGATACAATTTGTGAGAAAATGCTTCCCATTGGTTAAAAACAATTACATGGGTTTTAGCTAATTATCTTAATTTCCAAAATTAAATCCCGCATGTGCTCTAATAAAAATCATATTTTAATCACACACACTCTCTCTCTGTCTTCCATCATCTTTTTCCTTACTTTAACGAAATTCATTTTTGGTTGCCTGATCAATCACTAATACTTTTAAATTCTTAATATGCTTTTTGATTAGTAGTTGGATATCCAGATTTATGGCCTAATTAGATTCCCCTAGTTGTACTAAGCTTATTCTTCAACGTTTGTAAAAATAGCCTTTACTAGGCTTACTTTCGAGGTTAAATTACGTGGGTTCAAGATAAGTCCTTATATTTTCTCCAGGGTTCCTACTTCTTCACAACTATTTAAATTTGTATAAATTCTCACTTTATTTGTTGTTTTGAGTTTTTACTTTTGTACATCGATATTTATTGGATTTCAAACCATTATCCAATTTACTCTAGGATTTCAAACTTAATCAAATTTGCTTTAATTTTCTTTTTCACTCTTGATTAATTGATTTAACTAATCATGAAAATTAGTGCTTAATTAGGAAAGTATTATTTCACCCTCATTTTATACTTTTATTTTGCCTCTTGATTATTTTGCAACTAATCCCAATTAGTGCAAGCTAACTTGTTCATTTGTTCATATGAGAACTATAGTTTAATATGGTATTTATATCATATTTTATCATCCTTAAATATAATTTCAAAATTGGCCCTTGATTCTTCATTAAGTTAAAATATCCCTAATTGATGACTTTTAATTGCCACTAAATTTATTATGGACATTTATAAAATTATTTTAATTAACGTAAATTTAATTGTCATTTATTTATTGGTAATTTCCTTTAATTGATTTAGGTATTTTCATAACATTCTATGACTTTCTATAATTAAATAAAACTATATTGTAATATGATAATCTTAGGGTATTTTATGATATCTAAACCAAATTAGAAAATTTGGGTCTTTGGTTTATTTACTTCTAGAACAAAATTCCCTAAATTAAGCTACTAAATTTTGAGACCACATATTCACCTATTTCTAATAGGTATTATTTGCCCAAAAAATAGTATTTATGAGAATTATAAATTCTTGGGTATTACAGGAGACATGTTGGTGTTGGTCGAATGGAGAGGATGAGTGAAGAAATAAGAGGTGGGGTGTGTGATAGTGTTGCTGCCGTGGAGGGAGAGGAGTGGAGATTGGATGTGAAGTGTGTGTGTGTGTTGTAGGTGTTTAAGGAAGAAGGGAGAGGGAGTTTACGGGAGAGAGGGAGGAAAGAAGTGAGTGTGTGGCTGAAGGGAAGGGAGAGGGAAATAATGAATGTGGAGGTGTGTGCGTGTGAGAGCCGGATGAGAGAGCATTGGAGGAAGTATACGTGGGATCTAGATTAGGTGCCTATCTTAAGGATAGGCAAAATTTGCCTATCTCATCCGGACCGTCCCGGATGAGATCTAGGCGGTCAGTTTTTTTTTACTTTCTATTTTCTTAAAAAAATTATTTTAATAGGTAGAAAATCTAAAATAAAAATAATCTCTCAACTAATATTTTCTTCAAAAATGATCTTTTTATTAAAAAATCACCATTTAAAAAAAAATCAGTGCGGACCGTCCCGTTTCATCGGGCGGTCTAGATGAGGTAGGCAAATTTTGCCTATCCTTGAGATAGGCACCTAATCTGGATCCGCTACACGTGTGTGAAAATAGGGAACCGATTTTGGTGCCTATCCTTTGCCCATCCGATCTGGACCGTCCGGATCGATCCGGACAATCCAGATTTTTTTAACTGCTACTTTTTAAATAAAGAAATCATTTTTTTAAAAAATATTAGTTGAAAGATTATCTTTATTTTATATTCTGTACCCATTAAAATAATTTTTTTAAACAAAATAAAAAGTAAAAAAATAAGATCTGGACTGTCCAGATCTGATCTAGACTATCCAAGGGAGATGAGCTCTCCCTACCTATCCAAAGGATAGGTAGGGAATCTCATTCCGTGAAAATAGAGAGTGGTGCTGGTGCATGAGGGAGTGAGGTGGCGGAAGCTTGAGCAATGAAGGATTAGTCGTCATACATTTAAAAATCGAGTGGATGGTGTGTGCGTATTACATGTTCGGGTGTGTGTGTTTATATAAAGTGTATGTCGGGTATATTGGCTATTTAAAGAATAGTGGGATTGGGTTAGGCCACCTTTTTTTTTTTTTACTTATCTAATGTTTGTTGTACCTGGTGGTGGAGTGGGAGCATTGGGATGAATAAAGAACAATGGTGAGTGTGTTATGTGTTTTATATATATATATATTTTAGGAAAGGGGTTGGCTCACCCACAGTCCAAGGGTAGGGCGCTTGAAGCCCAATCCATAGGGCATACTGGCCAGAGAGTACACATGCCTCCACCTCTACTAGCGTTTTCACTACTTCCTAGATCCCTAGGATGCATCCCTCAGTGCCTTGACCAACGTAGGGATCGAACCCCCTCCCTTAAGGTGAGGAAGTCCGACCCCCAGGGACGAGGGGTAGTGTGTTATGTATATTGAGCCAAGTGAATTAATGATTGGAGAGTTACGTGCGTTGGTGATTTTGCTGGCCAAAAGATGAGAATTGGGCTGAGTTTTATGTATATGGGCTGAAAGTGTGTTGAGTATAGTGGTGAGTATTCCCGCCTGTCACGCGGGTGACCCGGGTTCGATCCCCGACAACGGCACCATATTTTGACAGAGATTTGCTGTAATCTCCCAAAATAACCATATTAGAAAAGGATTTGCAGTATAATTAACCTGGGTCGTTTCCCAACGAATTCGCAGTCGGTTCAATTCGCACAGAAATAAAACAAAGTGACGATAAATGGGGGTTTTTTTATTCAGAATAATATTAAAGACGAGGTAACGAGACAAAATGAAATAACACGAATTGAATGCAGTAAAAACGAGGATTAAAGGATCAACCCACGATTTCGATTCACCCACTACCCTTCCTTGAACGAAATGCATTTATAACCGAACTCGTAATCGACTCTAGACAAACCGAAATCTCTGCATTTGTCTAGAAATTCCCTCAACTGAACAATCGTTCAGAATTTGTTCAAATCAGTGGCGCACCTCTGTACGATCACACAGAAATACTTTAACCCAGTCTGAACTTCGTCCTTGGGAAGTATCGATTTGGGGTTTTAATCAAAAACCCAATCCGAACCAAAAATCAAATCTGATTAAGGGATACGAAACGAGTTAGACGGTTACCAATTAGGCGCGAATCCTCTGGATAGTGGATGGAACCCTCATCGTGGATCAATCTCAGAAATTTAGCCGAACATAATTAAGAAAGACGAAAAACAGATGACGAACGCGAAGAACATGAAGAACATTGCAGAGTATTTGAAAACTACTATTTTGATCCTCTAAATTCTCAAAACATGAATGAATCAGATGTTTGTGGCTGCCACTAACTTAAATCTAAACCTAAAATGGAAATGGGTCAGCCCAAAAACGAAATTAAAATAAAATTGGGCTTTAGTTATAAAGTTCGAGCCCAAAATAAAATCCAAAAATACATATGCTTCGGCTCCAAATTGGACCGCCCTCTTGTCCGAATTTGCTCTTCATGTCTTCATAACAATTGTAGCTCTCTGAATCATCTGAAATATGAGACAAAAATGAGGCAAATCCGATGTCTGGTTCAAGAGTTATGATAAAAACAATGAAGCAATGTAAAACTGGAATTTATTATTAAATAATGGCTAAAATATAATAAAAGGTCCAAAGCCCAAATAAGTATAAAAGCCATTATTTATTAGCTAAAGAGTCCTAAATTATAAATCAAGAGACAAAAAGTAGTGTATGAAATATTCAATTATCAGTTGGGTTATAAGAGAATGTGTGCTTTGCTTGTATGTTCTAACACAAAAATACTACTAATTCTTATATTCCCCTTTCTAACAAATATTAGGCCATAAACCCCTCGTCTTTGGGTTCAACTGGCGTGGGGGTCGGACTTCCGCACCTTAAAGAAGGGGGTTCGATCCCTGCGTTGGTCAAGGTGCTGGGGAAGGCATCCTAGGCGTCTAGGAAGCAGTAGAAACGCTGGTAGAGGTGGAGGCATGTGTACTCTTTGGCCAGTATGCCCTGTGGACTCAGCTCCAAGCGTTCTGTCCTTGGATTGTGGGTGAGCCCAATCCCTTTCCTAAATTTTTTGTATAGCAAACTATATATATATATATATATTAGGCTATAATCAATCCCTTGTAATAAATCCTTGGATTTATTTTTTTCTCTAATAATTTCTTTAGACCCTAAAATATTGTTCTTAATTCACACCTTCCTAAGTAAATTCTAAACTTCATTAAGGCTAAATTTTTCCATAATTAATCCCAAATCGTATTTAATTCTCAATTTCCAAATTTTGGGATGTCACATGAGGGTGAACCGCAACCGGTGACCGTGATTTGTAGAAGATAGAGAGAGTGTGTGTGGTGATTGAATACGAGAATAGTAGAACTTTGCATCTCTTTGTTAATTAAAAGCATTAATTTTCACTTGAATCTTTGTGTTGCTTTTTTTTTTTTTTAAGAAATTATTTTTGCTCAAGGTTCATTTGCTAAGCAATTATGCACTGTCAATTAATGTACTATTTCTTGCAAATGGAAAGACAAGTTCTAAGATACATCTATGTTGGGGCTTGTGGCCTGGGGAGGGAGGGTTCCTAGGAAAAATAAATAGTTATTTTTTTTAAGTGGGTCTGTTAGTGTGCTATGTCTGGAGCCCAAACTGAGCACTCTAAATTTTGTGGGTCTTAATCTCAAAACCAAAATATTTTATTGAAGATTGTCAGTTTTGTTTATTTAACATGTATTTCAACCTGCGGATATTAAATCAGGAATATCCCTTCTCATACTCTTGTTCTTGCATCAACTTTTTTGTTACACCCAAATAGTATACTTACTTCAGTATGGTTCAGCATGGCAGAAGATGCAGTTGATGCAGCTATTAAATCGAAAGCCGAATGCTCCCAACGGATGTGTGACCGGAACTCCGCGTATTGTTGGTGGTGAAGGGTGGGATCCCGCACATTTTACTTGTTATTGCACAACAATATACGCGCATGAAATTATCACATAATGGTAAAGTTGTTCCTGGAGTAATGGACACTCTACCGCAAAGAAAAGCACTTATCTCATGCATATGGAATTATGGCTGAACGTGTGGCTGCCATAGCTCGGTTGGTTTGTGTTCTTGTATATTTGTCTTTAGTTGTATTTGGACAAGAAGTTTTGGTTTTTTTGTTGCTTATGTTATGTCAATTCTTTTGTGTAGATTTATAAGATCTTGAGCATCAAGCATAACCAATTAGATGTCAACGGTGCCATTGATTTTTTTGGTGTCACCACCAGTTTGATTTAGAAACTGTAGCTATCACCATTGAAATGCTTTTTTAACATATTGCTTCCTGTTATGTCTTTTTTGTGTCTGTTCTGTTCTCATATCATAACCTTGGCCCACCAAGGTTTAGTTTGAAATTCGTCTGATGATTTTTCCAACTTTTGTTGAGTTTACATGTCTCTATTCAGAACTTCATAAATTGGGCAACTATTTTGCCTAAATGGCATCACCTATTCCTAATAGGGATGGGATCATGGTAAACTGATCTTCTTTTCTTGTACAAAAGAAGGCATGGGGCATGGCCATTTTCTTTAAAATAGCCTTATTGTGCTATATAAAGTAAACATGTTTTAAATGTATGATGTGGTCGAAACTCATCTCGCTTGGATTCAATAATAAATATTTTTGTTTTTATTGTACTTAATCTTATTTTGTTTCACTTATACCATAGATTTAAAAATTACAACTTGTTTCTTGTTGAGGATTGGGCTTCTATCTCTTACATTGATAGGGAACTCTTTTGTAGTTATACTTAATTCATTGTGGCTACAATCTGAATTAACATTATATAAATTATGAACCTATTACATTATGTGGTATAATAATAACAAATAGCAACATTAGTCTCACAACCTACTCATTTGGCTTACTCTTCAAATGTCAATTTTTTCATAATGTAAAAGCTTCCCAACCAGCTACAATCAAGCAAGAATGGAAAGGAATAGAAGGGAAAGCAATAATCGAAAACGTAACTTCACCTCACTAAGAACAAAGAAAATTCAGCAGCATTTCCCATTTAAAATAATACATCCTAAAATTTAAACAACAATTTGATTTAGCCGTATTCAAACAAAACTAACTAAAGCAATTCAAGACTATATTAACAACAATTTAATCAAGTAATTTCAGCAATCCGGAAGATAAATAATAATAATAATAATAATAACAAAGTTGTCTAATTTACAGTCCCAAGCACAATTCTCAAACTTGCAATTAAATCCACCACAATTTAATCCATTAAGAAGATCAAAATTTCATGCTATGAATTGCGTAATTACCTAAGCTTAGCTCCAACAATCCCTTCTTCATGCCCCGTTACGACAAAGTGGACTTTACCAAGGAAGGAGAAATTGATTATTCATTGTTTCATTTCATTAGCTACTTTATTTCAACCTTCGATCACCTTTAATCATGTTTTGATATTAAATCATGCTTCCATACTTTCTATGAAATTGGAAAGCATCTCCCTTTGTTTTCTAAGCTTCCCAAAAATTACAAACATAAAAAAACAACACAAGCAACGTCATCAACAATAACAACAATGAAATCCACCCATTACCTAAAACCCAAGCTTGGTTTCTTACAATTTCTCTTCTTGGACCCTTGTTCTCTTCTCTTTTCCCTCTTGACAGCAAATATCCAAGAGGTATTTAGAAACCATAACAAATACGAGCAATATATAAGATCAATAAGAAAACTTA
The DNA here is from genome assembly GCA_019022655.1 of Acacia acuminata. Taxonomy (NCBI): domain Eukaryota; kingdom Viridiplantae; phylum Streptophyta; class Magnoliopsida; order Fabales; family Fabaceae; genus Acacia; species Acacia acuminata. The sequence continues at coordinate 810,725 of JAFJYI010000164.1, read as the reverse complement.
ATGAGCATAGCAAGTTGGAAGGTCTATGTTTCCCCGTGTTGCGCTTTGGTATACTAGCTTGTGAAAACTTACTACTGCAAATGTCACCGCCCCTGTTATTGATTTTGGCTCACTTTCTAATGAGTGACTGATAGTATTGCGGGTCCTCCACAGCTTTTCCGGTTTGAATGTCCTCCCGGATCTTTTTTTTCCCTAAAAGGGTAGGATTACATGAGAATTACTTTTATCGATCAAGAACCATTAAATCCTATAACAAACAGTAAGGCTCAAGATTTGACATATTAACACATTCACCATGAAACTAAATTTAAATCCAGAAGCCACTCAAGCAAAAGTCTTTTAAGCTGAAGCATGTATAAAATCATAGACCCAAATAGTTTGAAGGGTAGAAAGGAAGGTCGTTAACTTGTTTTTATAATATATCTAACACATGCCATACGCAAAACTGAAGAATGGAGATAATAAGATTGATTTAAAAAAGACTTTGATACAAAGGCTGCAAGAACTATTTCATCTCAAAACATAAATTGTTATGTAAAGGCTTGATGTTCTTTTCATCAATATATCTCTAACCAACGGGAAATTATTTATTCCTCAATTATCTCATCCAGTGGCATCTTTATAAACATTTACCTTGCTTGCTTCGCCTTCAAGAGGTTCTGTTTGTCAAGTGCATGGAAACTTTCAACAAGGTATTAGTATTGTAAAGTATGCCTGGAATAGAGCACTTGTTCCCGTTGCCCCGGCTAGTATCCGGAGCCAATAAAGACTCATTTGATTCGGAAGGCAATGACTCAGCTAAAAGGGTCAAGTGATTTGATATTTGAGAATGTGAGCAAGGTGCGTAGAATCCTGCAATGAGGCAATAGCAGTACAAGATCAATATTGCATTGTACCGGCAAACTTCACTAACATTACTAACACATAGTTCAAATCGCATTTTCTAAAATAGGAAAAAAAATAAACAACTGCATAAATCCTCAATCAACATTAGTTTGGACGAAGTTGAAATTATGCAAGCAGAAAACTAAAAGATGTAATTTATCTTCTAAGATCATTTAAAAATGTGCTTTGTTGATCCCAGAGAGCACGATATAGCGTGAACCTAGAACGGACCTATATGACCGAACGAACAGACCTACATTGTTCTCGTTGTTCAGTGGCGGTGTGCTCCGACGACCACGGGTTGAGATAGAATCCCCTGCGCTTGGTTTGAAGGAACGAACGGAATCAATAATGAAGGAACCCTAGATTAGGAGATTTGGAAGAGAAGAGAGTACCTTTTGCCGACTTGACTGTTGAGAATTGGAAAACCGAAATGAATACGCGGGAGAGAAGGAGATCGGAGGACCTACGGTGGAGAGGGGACGACGGAGCAACGGCGGAGTGAAGGTAGAGACATGGCGGACCAGGTTTGAGAATGAGAGAATGAGAATCGATGGCTCGAGAGAATGAGAAATGATGAGATAATGAGAAACGATGGCCCGCGGGAATGGGTTTTTTTTGGGGGGTGACTAAGAAGTCTAATCTTAAACTTAGACTCCAAATTCCAACCTAGGGAGTCTAATTCTACGACTTAGACTCCAAATGGTTTGCTTTTTCCGACCTAGGGAGTCTAATTCTTAAACTTAGACTCCTTTTCGCTTGCATTTGGTGCCAGAGCTACACTTTTGGCGTTTAAGAAATAAAATTAGACTCCAAAAGTCACCTACTAATTACAAAAATGTCATCGCGTTTTGTTTTACTTCATTTTTTAATAATAGGACGCCAATCAGGGTCGTTAAAGCCAATTTCTGTAGTAGTGACTATAGAAAGAAGTAAAGGGAGTGACGACGGTGGGAGAGCATCAAATATAATAATTCTTGACACCAAATCAACTTCTATATATTCGTTGCTAAATTTTTCTTAAACTTGATAGTAGTCTATAATTTGCCACATAATTAAACGCCTTGTCAATTTGATTAAGTGACACCTAATACAACCCCTTATTTTGGTTTCTTCGTCATGCATGCATTGACGAATTTGTTGCTAGTGGGAGAGAGAAAATTAATTTTGGATGGATGTGCATCGCAAAATTCCCACACATTGGTCAATGCATGCATGACGAAGAAAATGAAGTGCAGAGAGGGAGCATGCGATGAAGAAGATGAAGTGCAGAGAGGAGGAGAAAAGAGATCCAAAATATTCTCTTAGCCCCGCGTTTGCGATGCACATCCATCCATTTATTTCTCTTGCAGATTTGCGTGGGAATTTGCGATGGAAATTTCATCACATTTTGCGGTAGAAGAACACTATGGGCAGGCATGCATGTTGCAAAGGAATTACACAATTTTGCGTCTGAATATATCCCTTGCAATTTGCAATGACCATTTTTCCCATGTAAATTCCGTCGCATATAAGGTATTTGCAACGGATTCTATCTTTTGGATGATAGATTTTGTCCACTGCTAAAGATTTTTCTTTCTTTTTTTTTTTATTTTTTTTATTTTAGTAGTGGAACTAGAAGAGTATTTTTGTAATTTGTAGATGATATATTAACCTCCATCTTATACACCTATTTCCATTAACCTTATGATAATATTAGTATTATATTCAATTCTCTTGTAAATGGAAGGAAAAGGATGCCAAAAGGGGGAAGGAAAAGGCGTGGTTAAGCATTGAAGAAAGATTGGCTAACAGATAGACTACAAGAAAATTACTTTAAGTTTATATGGGTCGAGAATAAGAGTACAATTTATGTTCCAAAAAATATATCATGAAATAAATGAAGTTATGAAATATTAGATTTGTTTTTTATTTCATTATCAATCAGTTTTTTATTTTTAATGCATATTAGGTTTAATATAGAGATTTTTTAAAAAATTTTTTTTTTTAAAAAAAAAATATTGATTACACTTGATTAGCAATTCACAACTCATTTTAATAGGAATTTATTGATTTGTGATTTTGATATTTTGAAAGTACTTTTTGTTTTAGAATTTTCCCTTTAATATATAGTCAGTTTTTTTTTTTTTTTTTTTGGGGGGGGGGGGGGACACATAGCAAAAGTCAATAATGGCACGTTTGCTTCAATTCTTTGCATGAGGATCATCACAAGCAGTCATGATGCATTCTGATTATTTTATTTAGTTGGTAAAATATTCAATATAATTAATGCTAATTAATGCATTCTTTATCATGTCACATTTATTCAAATTAATCAAGTTAACCCAAATTAGTTTAGTAGCTCTTATGCTGATTAACATGCAACACATATCTGATCCTTAATATAAGACATATTTACCTAATTTGATTATATTAAAAAAGTTTGTTAAGTTAGTTAATATGATATATTTTTCTAAAATACCCTACTTATCTTGCTTAATTTTTTTTTCACTCTTCCTTGATTATTGTTACAGGGGCATCAATAGAGGTAAATTAGGAAAAAAAAAAAATTGACAAATATGAAAACAGTATCAAGCCAAAATCAACTCCCTTTAATATCTCTTATATGAAGGACAAGGGTTCTGAGCAAAAGAAAAATATATATGAAGGACAAGGGTGAGTAGTAATTTATAACGATACGTTGTTGATAGTGAGTTACATCAGGAGAACACAGTGTAAGAAAAGACACACACTTCACATATAATCCTCTATTCAAAATCACTAATTCCTCCCTTTACAATCACACAACTTGATTTGCCTCCATTTGGTAATTTATTTATAAAACTCAAAGACCCCCAAAACAGTAGAGAGAAGCCGAGCAGCAACACGATAGGAGGAAAAGCCAGCTGCTTTGCCTAATGCTTCAAATTCTTTTTCAGTTCTTTCCTTTCCACCAGCTTGCAGAAACATGACGGTGTCAAGAATCGTAGCAAATTTATGGCCAACACTTGCATTTGGTATTTCCGGCATTATTATGTTGATAACAATAAGCTTGCCACCTTTCTTGAGGGACTTGTGACAATTTTTCAGAACTTGTATGCATTTGTCATCCGCCCAATTATGAATTACAGACTACAACAAAACATATATACATATACTTATACTGCTTATCATTTTAAAGAACTTTGGATATTTGTGAAGTTATTGAGAAAATTTGTACTCACCTTCATCATTATAGCATCACCTTCTGGGACATCTTCGAACATATTTCCCCCAACATGTTTGATTCCTTTATAATGCAAGGAAAATCTTGTTAGCTCATAGGGAATTAAAGGGTCATATTCGATTAACTAATTGAAATACGCACACGAGACTAGATCACAATTATCAAGGTTCAACACAACAAATATACCCAAGAGAGGAAGAGAGTTCTTTTCAGTGGGAGGGCATCTAATGAGAATAAGGGTAAGTATGGGTCCATAGAGACAGTTTTCCCTTTATGATTTAATAATACTTGCATACGTGATACATGATTTAATAGTCATAACTCCCGGAGAACTTCCTTCTCCCTACGTCTGAAAAGAACTCTCATTTTCTCCTTAGTATATGTTATGTTGCTTAATCAGAATTCAGAATTATGATCTACTCTCATTCCATTACTTCAATCAGTCAATCGAATTTGAGGTTTGCCTTTAAACCCCTTAAGAAAGAGTTTCGAAACTTATAGGATTTAATTGATTGAAGCAATTAGCATCAAGGGATAGATTTAAAACCAAGGATAGTTAATTTAATTACCTGGGTAGGATGGGGCATGTTCGACAACATGTGGCAAATCAAAGTTAATGGCTTGAATTGAAGGATACTTAGACACAATCATTTTGAGCGTTTGGCCAATGCCACCAGCAACATCAACAAGTGTTGATATTCCTTCAAATCCTTTGTGTTTCTCAAGGATCTCCTTCATGTGAATGCTTGAAACATCAGCCATTGCCTTGTGGAAAAGAGTTTCAAAGGTTGGATCTTTTTTAGTATATTCATACATGGACATCCCATTAACTATTTTGAACAGGTCGTCTTCCTCATTCACTATCACTTCCTTGATGTTTTCCCTGCCATTGTTATTCACATATGTGAGAGAGACATAAAGAGATTCCTCAAGTTTATGAGAGAGAATTATTGGATCTTTTAGGGGGATACTTTATGTTAGAAGTGAATAAGGTCTCTGTATATATAATCTCTTACGGGATAATGTTGATAACGGTTCGGAAACAAGTTAAACTGGTTTCGATACTTATTGTAGTGATAAGCATCATGGTGATCATTGATGCAGAGAGATCTGCACTATCTAGACACTGTTTCAATAGTCTGAATTTAAATTTAAATTCAACTGATTCTTTTGGATACCACACTAGTGTGGGTGGATGTATCAGGATCCAGATGACATTGGGGCTAGAAGATCTCAGACACAGCCACCAATAATGCCATCGGGACCTTGATCTATCCTATCTAACTATCTGGATGACCGAGAAAGTTTGATAAACTGAAAATTATTCCACACTAGTGTGGGTGGATGTATCAGGATCCAGATGACATTGGGGCTAGAAGATCTCGCATACGCCCACCAATAATGCCATCGGGACCTTGATCTATCCTATCTAACTATCTCGATGACCGAGAAAGTTTGATAAACTAAAAATTATTATACTTTGGACGCTTACCGGAAATACATACATTGATGGGGAGATGCTTAATCCAAGTGGATAGTCTGAGCCTTTTCGGGACTTATCTCTTGCCCATGCTCAAAGACACTTTAGGATTCAAACATCTTCCCAATCAAGGCATATAATACTGGCATATTCGCATCCTAATTTTCGCATTTCACATACTTGGATCGTAATCCCGATTCTCGTTCGATGCACAGTTCCTCATGAAGAGGCAAGTGCGAGAGCATACTTGGGAATCGAAGGAACGATAATACCGATATACGAGAACTAAGGCTTTCGAAACGGAAAGGGAGTTTAGAAAGAAGTCATAGGAAACACACTTGGATATTATTGATCAACTCCGATCTGCCTACAACTGAACACAAAGTCTGCTTATATAGAGAAGCAGAGTCATTACAAGACAAACGGGGAGAAAGACAGTACTAGTAAAAGTAGTGGCTTCAAATAAAAACGACAGCATGCAAGATACATGATAATACGACATTATTAACTTCACGCCCGAAAAGTAAAGGACACGTAATATACATCGAAAACACATGACTTAAAACTGAAACCGGGCCGGAACGGGTTGCCGACGGTGCCGACACTAGCTATGGGGACCACCCTTTGCATTGGTTCGTGGACCGGGAGAGATTGTTGTTGTCACTCATCCACTGCCATAGTAGTTGGACCGGAGATAGCCGAGTGGATTAAAATCATCGGGGATGGATCTCGGGCCAACCGGGTTATCTCCCGAACTTTGGTCTTGGGCACCGTGGTTGAGAACAATGGGCCGGATCTTGAGACGAGCCTGGAAGAGACAAGAATGATCAAAAGTGAATTGGTCCTCATCTTCATAAGGGTCTTGAGAGTCTTGAAGAATATTTCCCCGAGAGTCAAGGGGAAGTTCCGCTCGCTTGAGGAAGAAGCATAGTATGATGACACATAATGAGGTTCTCGGTTGGTATAATTCATCATATGCGTATGCCTTATCTTCACCGGGTATAGGGCCAAGAATAGTACATCTTTGGAAACAGACTTGTTGTAGTTGGCAAGGATGAGACCGAGTTCTTTCCATTGTCTTGATCCGGTTGAACCCAATCAAGAGATTCACCATAGTAGGGCATTGGTCTTTAGTTCTACACCATCCGGCTTTTGCGCATGATAAGACTCGCTAAGAAAAAACACACAAGAAAATCTTTTTTGTTTTGATTTTTAAGGAACCAAAGATTATTTTTTCGATGACATTAAACAAAGAACCTCTCCGAAATGAAGAAGGGCAAAGAGTGTGAGGAGTCCGACTAGGGCGTAATCTTCATTGTGATCCACGTATGTAATGGTAGACAGTAAAGGGGCTAAGGCAATGGAGCCGGTATGGAGAATAGTCATTGTCCGGACATACCATAAAAGTTCATCAGGTATGGCACCTTGAATGAACGGGACAGTAGTGTATGGACAAATAGGGCTAAAATGCTGGATTTTAGGGATGAGATCGGTTCTATTGAATAGAAGATGGAGCCAAGAGTAGAGGTGCTCATTGGCATATTTTTGGAAATCACGTGAAGGAGTGGAGGTCGAGAATTAGGAGGGGAGGACAGCTTGCTTTAGTGCAATAAGGCATGGTGGTAGGAGGATGGCTTTCTCGAGAGGGTAAGGATGTAGAGAATCGTGGGTGAGGAGGAGGAGTCTTTTGAGGTCCGGAAAGGAAGTCTCGCAAGGATGTTTTGGGGACCCTTGAGGTGTTTAACCGTGAATTTATAGCGTGAAAACCAGTCTTTCCACCGGAGTAACCGGGCATCCGCAAGAACTTCTTTTTGGATCTAACATCTTTGGAAAAGATGTGTTGTCCATTTCTACCGTGAAGTGGTAGGGGCTCGATGAAAGCTAAACTTTTCAATTCCACGTTTGACAAAAAGGATCTCTTTATAGGTAGCATGATAATGTTTCTCGAGTCCTTGAATTGGCCACTTGCATGCCCACAAGAGTCTCGTACTCCATTAACTTCTTCAAGAAGTATTGCACCCCAATAATCTTCACTAGCATCGGTTGTAGGATCATGTGTCCTTGATCTGAATCTTTAGTGGTGGAGGATTTTGAGCAATCCTTTTGAGGGTAATTACAAGATTTGTCCGCACTCGTGACCATGGTGGTGGATTCTTTTTTAACATTTTGTACAGTGGCGGTATGATGGGACAATTGAGGGATAAAGTCTCTCAAAAAATTAACAATCCCGAGAAATTGTTGGACTTGTTTATAAGAGAGATTTTCATCGAAACTTGAGCAAATCCTGGGCAATATGTGGGCCTGGGCTGTATTTACCGTTGTTAAAGTGCATTCCAAGAAAGTCAACTTCGGTGATTCCAATATCACTTTTCTTGGATGAGAGCATTATGCCATGTTGGGCTATGATCTGGTAGAAATGGGCCAGAAGCAATTGATGTTCTTCTTCAGTGGCTGAGAATAGTAGGATATCATCAATATAGATAAGAGCATTATTGATGATGGGCTCAAATATTTTGATCATAGCTTTCTGGAACAATGAAGGGGCTACCTTGAGGCCAAAGGGCATGACGGTCCTGATATTGAGCGTTAGGTATACAAAATGCTTTGTCTTGGGCCGATCTTGTGGGTGGATCCCAAGTTGCCGTAATCCCGCTTTAAGATCAAACTTTGAGAAAACATGGGCCGAGCCTTTTAATCGTGCAAATAAAGCCGTAGGCTTAGGAAGAGGAAATTTGTCATCTTGAAGAAAATGATTAAGAGGCTTATAATCAATAACAAGCCTTTTCTTTCCCCTTTTGATCTCGATCTTTTTTCAACATAGAAAGCTTGACAAGCCCATTCAGGACTTTGTTGGTTCAATGAGACCTTGTTTGAGTAGTGCGACATTCTTCCCGAGCTAGCTTTAAGTCCTCCGGATTCATACCTGGATGGGAGGCTTTTGTAGGATTAATATCCTCATTCCTCTTAAAAGGAAGACTAATGAAGAAATCTTGATTCTTCCATAATGGGGAAGGATGTGGGAATTGGTCATGGTCAAAGTCAAAGACAAGATCAGTAACAACTGATCTTTTACGTCTGAATACTGCGGTGGAGCATTCTGTAATTCATAGAGAGAAGGGATTTCTGTCCAGGGACTGAAGTTGGATTTCCACCTGATCCCTTTGGGAAGTATAGTCAAATTCTTGGTGTGATAGAAAGCATCAAAACCAAGAAGAATATCTTTTCCTGGAAGTTCACTTCCTAGCACTTTGATTTTTAAGGTGCATCCTGGGAAGAACTTAATGCTTGATCTTTCTTCCGGTGATCAAATCAATTTTGAATATCTTTCCATCGCCAGATAGAAATCGATTATGAGGTACCCATTCTTCGAGAGGAAGGATATGTGGTTTCATCACCTGTATGAGATGAACTCGTATCAATGAAGGCTATTGCGGTAATGGGCTTTGAATATTTTTCCGGTAGGACTTGGACTTGAATGTTTGGCAATGGAGCCGTTAGGTTAATCTAAGGGTTGGAATTTAAAGAGCCAAGACATCCAATGGATGGAGTTTGGGGAGAAACTTGCCGGACAAGATTGATAGTTCCAGGGGAGAAATCTTCTTCTTCGAGTGATAATCTTCTTGATTGAAAAGGATGAGTCTGTTGATTCAAAGAGAAGAAGGAAGAACATATTGTGTTTCAATCGTCTGTTCATCCTGTTCTTCAAGATAATCTTCAATATCTCGCCCGTATTGTCTCGAAATCATCAAGATCTTCTCAAGTTTCGCATTATCTTGACATCACCTTTTGTCTTTTTTGGACAATTTTTTGCAAAATGTCCCGGCTTTCTTCAAAACAAAACACCGGAGCCTTTGGAGAAAGGTTTTCTAGATTTGAAAAATCTAGGTTTCTTTCTCGAATCTCGATCGTCTTGATTTTTTATAAGGTTTAAACGGTTGAGAATAATGACGATAATGAGATTTCTTCTTGGAAGGACAATAACAATCCTTCCGGTCTTTGCATTTGATCTTGAGATAAGGCTTCTTGCATGCAGCTTGAACTTATGAGCTTTCTTTTGCATGTCCTTGAAAAATTTATGTTGCTCGCGAGTTTATCAACGGCATTGAGAGCAAGCTGGTACAATTCTCCTATAGAGATGTCGGACATATCTCGTTGGAGAGCATTAATACTTCTGTTAAGTTACTCGCTGAAGCTCATCCGGAAGGGAGGCAATAAAAGTATGCCTCGGTTTACATCATTTCCTCCATTTAACATGTGGTATTTCTCCATCATTCGATGGTAATGAGTCCGGAGATCCTGTCTTTTTAGAGCAAAAGATTTCATCTCAAAGAATTCTTGCTTCTCTCTTTTCCGAATGATATTATGATCTCCAATAAATTCTTTATGAATAACACCAAGGAGAAGAGCGGGGTCTTCCACTTGGACCGCTTGAAGCTTTTGATATGGAGAGAGATTTTGAAACCATGCTCGAGGGTACCGGTGAATCGTGAAACAAACTCCTCGCAACGCTTGCCCGAGAGGAATTTGATTTGCTTTGTGATTTGTAAATCTATCCAGAACCGAATTCTTCAAGGCGAAATCGCCATTTATCGTAAGGAGTATTGTCAAAAGTGAACCATGGACCATTGGTAGGCTTGTAGTCATGGTTCTGTCCTCGAGGTCGATCTTCAGGGTGTTCAACAAATGATTCATCAAATCCTTCTTCTTCTGCACTTGGTCGGACCATAGCAATTCTTGAGATATCGCCATTTCGGCTTGAGCTAGCATCGAAATGAATTTGGGAAAAACCTTATCGTGATTCCTCCGAACGGATGAGTCTTGTAAGGGAGCGAATTGGTTTGGACTTTGTAGGATTCCTATATGAGAAGGATTAGGGGATGGTGTAGTGTGCGAGGAAGTTTGTGAGGAGGATGTTGCGGAAGTTACAGATGAATAGGTAGACGGTTGGGTAGGCTGAGGAGGACTTACTGCATTCTTGTTTTTTCCTTGGGAGGGTTCATTAATCCGAATGCCTTGGGAGCCAGATCCTGGTTCATGAGTGTGAAAAGGGGTGAAGTATGGTGGTCTTGGTCTGGGGTAAGTAAAACGAGGTGTAAGGCGAGGTTTGGTGTGTGAGGTTAATTTTGGTGGTGATAATTGGGCAAACAATGATAATTGAATTTAAAACTGTTTGCTTAATGTCTGCTTCTTCCTAGGCAGTTGGTGATGAGGGAAACAAGGGTCTTGGAATGGTTGAAAATGAAGGATAGGGTTCATATATAGCCCGAGACTTGCTTTTTGGCTATATCCAATTCAATTCTTTTTAAATCTTCTGAATAGCCTGAAGCTCAATCTCTTTCTGTTTGAACTGGGAACCCATGTATCCTCTTTTCGATAAATGCACAAGTTCTCGCATCCAGTTTGGTAGCTTGTCAAGTTTTTGATGAAGATAAAGATTTTTAACCTCTTCGATATCTCGGTCTATCGATAGGCTATCCCTTCTGTCTTGGTGGTCAGAGAGTCAAGCTTGGAATCAATCCTTAGCAAAGTATGGTTCTGACAAACAGCATTTTGAGTCTGCCAGTTTAAAACTTCCTCAGCTTGTGAGGACTGGAAATTTCCTTGGGCATCAACTTGCTGGGAGTAGCATATGGTTTGGATAAGATTTTGTTAGCTTGATCAACTCTTCTTTCAAGGGGAGGAAATTCCTTTTCATAAGGATTGAGCATAGCAATACAAGAAACGGCTTGAGGAGCAGCTTGAATTGGGGCTGCAACAAAAGGTTCTGATGGAGAATCGAGAGCAACATCTGGAAAGTATCTTTTAACAAGGTCATGGTGACCTGTTTCTAACATTAGTTCAACAAGGGACATGTCTCTTGAAGATCTTGCTGGAGGAGGAGGCGGTTGCCAACGACGTGTAGAACGCCTAGAAGAGACGGCTGCGAGCCATAACCATCATTGTCATCAAACTTCTTATTCTTGTGAGATCTACAAGGAGATCCGGGAGAGGACTTGTTTTTTAATGCTCGCTTGTGAGCATATTTACAAGGATATAAACCTTGTTCATCATCAGAATCTTCCCACCATTCAGGAGTGTCACACTCACATTGTGGATCACACATTCCTGATCCTGGGACATCCCATAAAAAGTGACCATTGATATGTGAAACATAGCAAGGCTTGGCATCCTGATTTATCCAAGCAATTGGCGGGTCTCTTCGGAGGGTGTGTAGCGGTGTAAGTGACAACATTCTTCCACTAGGATGTGGATTTGATGGTCCGAAGTACTTGGTCTAGTGAAAGTAGTTTTTGAGACACCATTTCCAAGGTCTTCAACCTTTGGTGGAGTGGTGGTGTGGACATCGGCTGTTTCTCATGGAAAAGCTTTTCATAATTGCTAATCCATTCCATAGGCATAATCTGAGCAAGTTCATTCTTTGGGATCGCCTCGGAATCTGGATAATGGATGTTTCATCTCTCATTAGAGGCGCAACAAGGGCATCCGTGGTTGAATTAGGAAGTTCAAGATCATAAGCATGATTACACAGACGATAGATAATCGATGATGAAGTGTAGCCATAATGGCTTGAGAGTCTTGTTACGCTCCATGTCTGGATCTGAACTTTTAATCTCCTTGGAAGAGTTACTCGGAGAGACGACATTATAATCGTGGGATAGTCGGGATAACACTTTGCCATTGCTAAGAGTGGTTAGGAGTGCACCAATAAGAGCATGAGAATAGTTCTTATAGGTGGAATCTAAAAGAGCCACTTTAGCGATGCTGAGGAGTCCTTTTCTTCCATGAAGGGTGAGAGCCGAGCGAACGACACCAAAATGGAGATGAGTATAGCCTTCGGATCTCCATTTAGCAATGAGATCGGAGAGATCTCAATGGTGGAATATTGCTCTTGGGTAGTTCTTAGGGAGAGTACACTGTTCAAGTTTGGTAGACGAACAATTTCTTGGACATGTGGTCTTGGTTCGAATAATGGATCGATGGGCCCGGTAAATGAGTTACTTACGTGGAAGTAACCGTATGCGGGTTAAGGAGTGGTAAATCGGTAGATCCAACGGGACGATCGGGATGATGGGTAACTTCATAAGGTTCTCTATTTTGTTGGAAAGAGTTCTCTTCATAGAAGGAGACAAATTTCTAGGAATAAAGGGAGTGATAAGAGAAGAAGATTGAGGTAGATGATTGAGTATGAGTGAACCACCTCAATCATCTGCCTCTGAATCTTCTTCTTATCACTCCCTTTATTCCTAGAAATTTGTCTCCTTCTATGAAGAGAACTCTTTCCAACAAAATAGAGAACCTTATTGAAGTTACCCATCATCCTCGATCGTCCTGTTGATCTACCGATTTACCACTCCTTAACCCGTACAGTTACTTCCACGTAAGTAACTCATTTACCAGTTCCATCGTATCCATTATTCGAACCGAAGACCACATGTCCAAGAAATTGTTCGCTACCAAACTTGAACAACGTACTCTCCCGGAACTACCCAAGAGCAATATTCCACCATTGAGATCTCTCCGATCTCATTGCTAAATGGAGATCCGAAGGCTATACTCATCTCCATTTTGGTGTCGTTCGCCCGGCTCTCACCCTTCATGGAAGAAAAGGACTCTGTCGCTAAAGTGGCTCTTTTAGATTCCACCTATAAGAACTATTCTCATGCTCTTATTGGTGCACTCCTAACCACTCTTAGCAATGGCAAGGTTATCCCGACTATCCAAATTTCGATTATAATGTCGGCTTCTCTCGATGTAACTCTTCCAAGGAGATTAAAAGTTCAGATCCAGACACGGAGCGGAACAAGACTCTCAAGCCATTATGGCTACACTTCATCATCGATTATCTATCGTCTCGCGTAATCATGCTTATGATCTTGAACTTCCTAATTCAACCACGGATGCCCTTGTTGCGCCTCTAATAGAGCAGATGAAACATCCATTATCCGATTCCGAGGCGAGATCCCAAAGAATGAACTTGCTCGATTATGCCTATGGAATGGATTAGCAATTATGAAAAGCTTTTCCATGAGAAACAGCCGAGATGTCCACACCACCACTCCACCAAAGGTTGAAGACCTTGGAAATGGTGTCTCAAAAACTACTTTCACTAGACCAAGTACTTGACCATCAAATCCACATCCTAGTGGAAGAATGTTGTCACTTACACCCGCTTACACACCCTCCGGGAAGAGACCCGCCAATTGCTTGGATAAATCGGATGCCAAGCCTTGCTATGTTTCACATATCAATGGTCACTTTTTATGGGATGTCCTGTGATCGGAATGCGTGATCCACAATGTGAGTGTGACACTCGAATGGTGGGAAGATTCTCGATGATGAACAAGGTTTATATCCTTGTAAATATGCTCACAAGCGAGCATTAAAAAACAAGTCCTCTCCCCGGATCTCCTTGTAGATCTCACAAGAATAAGAAGTTTGATGACAATGATGGTTATGGCTCGCACGCCCGCCTTCTAGGCGTTTCTACACGTCGTTGGCAACCGCCTCCTCCTCCAAGAAGATCTTCAAGAGACATGTCCCTTGTTGAACTAATGTTAGAAACAGGTCACCATGACCTTGTTAAAAGATACTTTCCTCGATTCTCCATCAGAACCTTTTGTTGCGGCCCCAATTCAAGTCGCTCCTCAAGCCGTTTCTTGTATTGCTATGCTCAATCCTTATGAAAAGGAATTTCCTCCCCTTGAAAGAAGAGTTGATCAAGCTAACAAAATCTTATCCAAACCATATGCTACTCCCAAAGACAAGTTGATGCCCAAGGAAATTTCCACCCTCACAAGCCGAGGAAGTTTTAAACCGCGACTAAAATGCCGTTTGTCGAACCATACTTTGCTAAGGATTGATTCCAAGCTTGACTCTCCGACCACCAAGACAAGGGATAGCCTATCGTATAGACCAGATATCTCGAAGAGGTTAAAATCTTTATCTTCATCAAAAACAAGCAAGCTACCAAACTGGATGCGTAACTTCGCATTTATCGAAAGAGGATACATGGGTTCCCGGTTCAAACAAAAAGAGATTGAGCTTCTCGTGCTATTCAGCAAGATTTAAAAAGAATTGAATTGGATATAGCCAAAAAGCGCCTCGTGCTATATATGAACCCTATCCTTCATTTTCAACCATTCCAAGACCCTTGTTTCCCTCATCACCAACAAATACCCGGAAGAAACAGACATTACGAAACAAGCTTTAAATTCAATTATCCGCTTTGCCCAATTATCACCACCAAAATTAACCTCACACACCAAACCTCGGCTTACACCTCGTTTTACTTACCCTGCACTCAAGACCACCATACTTCACCCTTTTCACACTCATGAACCAGGATCTCGCTCCCAAGGCATTCGGATTAATGAACCCTCCCAAGGAAAAACAAGAATGCAAAGAAGTCCTCCTCACCTACCCAACCGTCTACCTATTCATCTCAACTTCCGCAACATCCTCCTCACAAACTTCCTCGCACACTACACCATCCCCTAATCCTTCTCATATAGGAATCCTACAAAGTCCAAACCACCTTCGCTCCTTACAAGACTCATCCAGTTCGAGGAATCACGATAAGGTTTTTCCCAAATTCATTCGATGCTAGCTCACGCGAGCTGAAATGGCCGATATCTCAAGAATTGCTATGGTCCGACCAAGTGCGAAGAAGAAGGATTTGATGAATCATTTGTTGAACACCCCGAAGATCGACCTCGAGGACGTAACCATGACTACAAGCCTACCAATGGTCCATGGTTCACTTTTGACAATACTCCTTACGATAAATGGCGATTTCGCCTTGAAGAATTCAAGGTCTGGATAGATTTACAAATCACAAAGAAATCAAATTCCTCTCGTGCAAGCGTTGCGGAGTTTGTTTCACGATTCACTGGTACCCTCGTGAGCATGGTTTCAAAATCTCTCTCCATATCAAAAGCTTCAAGCGGTCAAGTGGAAGACCCCGCTCTTCTCCTTGGTGTTATTCATAAAGAATTTATCGGAGATCATAATATCATTCGGAAAAAGAGAGAAGCAAGAATTCTTTGAGATGAAATGCTGCTCTCTAAAAGACAGATCTCCGGACTCATTACCATCGAATGATGGAGAAATACCACATGTTAAATGGAGGAAATGATGTAAACCCGAGGCATACTTTTATTGCCTCCCTTCCTGGATGAGCTTCAGTGCGTAACTTAACAGAAGTATTAATGCTCTCCACGAGATATGTCCGACATCTCTATAGGAGAATTGTACCAGCTTGCTCTCAATGCCCTTGATAAACTCTGCGAGCAACATAAATTTTTCAAGGACATGCAAAAGAAAGCTCATAAGTTCAAGCCTGCATGCAAGAAGCCTTATCTCAAGATCAAATGCAAAGACCGAAGGATTGTTATTGTCCTTCCAAGAAGAAATCTCATTATCGTCATTATTCTCAACCGTCTTAAACCTTATAAAAAATCAAGACGATCGAGATTCGTAAAGAAACCTAGATTTTTCAAATCTAGAAAACCTTTCTCCAAAGGCTCCGGTGTTTTGTTTGCCGAAAGCCGGGACATTTTGCAAAAAATTGTCCAAAAAAGACAAAAGGTGATGTCAAGATAATGCGAAACTTCGAAGATCTTGATGATTTCGACAATACGGAAGATATTGAAGATTATCTTGAAGAACAGATGAACAGACGCCGAAACACAATATGTTCTTCCTTCTTCTCGGAATCAACAGACTCATCCTTTTCTCGAATCAAGAAGATTATCACTCGTAAGAAGAAGATTTCTCCCCGGAACTATCAATCTTGTCCAAGAAGTTTCTCCCCAAACTCCATCCATTGGATGTCTTGGCTCTTTAAATTCCAACCCTTAGATTAACCTAACGGCTCCATTGCCAAACATTCAAGTCCAAGTCCTACCGAAAAAATATTCAAAGCCCATTACGCAATAGCCTTCATTGATACAGTTCATCTCATACAAACATGAAACCACATATCCTTCCTCTCGAAGAATGGGTACCTCATAATCGCATTTCTATACCGCGATGGAAAGATATTCAAAATTGATTTGATCACCGAAGAAAGATCAGCATTAAGTTCTTCCCGGGATGCACCTTAAAAATCAAAGTGCTAGGAAGTGAACTTCCAGGAAAGATATTCTTCTTGGTTTTGATGCTTTCTATCACACCAAGAATTTGACTATACTTCCCAAAGGGATCAGGTGGAAATCCAACTTCAGTCCCGGGCGTAAATCCCTTCTCTCTATGAATTACGTAATGCTCCACCGCGTATTCGTACGTAAAAGATCGCTTGTTACAAGATCGGCCGACAAACATGACCAATTCCCACATCCTTCCCCATTATGGAAGAATCAAGATTTCTTCATTAGTCTTCCTTTTAAGAGGAATGAGGATATTAATCCTACAAAAGCCTCCCATCCAGGTATGAATCCGGAGGACTTAAAGCTAGCTCGGGAAGAATGTGCTGCACTACTCAAACAAGGTCTCATTGAACCAACAAAGTCTGAATGGGCTTGTCAAGCTTTCTATGTTGAAAAAAGATCTGAGATCAAAAGGGGAAAGAAAAGGCTTGTTATTGATTATAAGCCTCTTAATCATTTTCTTCAAGATGACAAATTTCCTCTTCCTAAGCCTACGGCTTTATTTGCACTGATTAAAAGGCTCGGCCCATGTTTTCTCAAAGTTTGATCTTAAAGTAGGATTCGCAACTTGGGATCCACCCACAAGATCGGCCCAAGACAACATTTTGTATACCTAACGCTCAATATCAGTGGACCGTCATGCCCTTTGGCCTCAAGGTAGCCCCTTCATTGTTCCAGAAAGCTATGATCAAAATATTTGAGCCCATCATCAATAATGCTCTTATCTATATTGATGATATCCTACTATTCTCAGCCACTGAAGAAGAACATCAATTGCTTCCGCCCATTTCTACCCGGATCATAGCCCAACATGGCATAATGCTCTCATCCAAGAAAAGTGATATTGGAATCACCGAAGTTGACTTTCTTGGAATGCACTTTAACAACGGTAAATACAGCCCAGGCCCACATATTGCCCAGGATTTGCTCAAGTTTCCTGATGAAAATCTCTCTTATAAACAAGTCCAACAATTTCTCGGGATTGTTAATTTTTTGAGAGACTTTATCCCTCAATTGTCCCATCATACCAGCCACCTGTACAAAATGTTAAAAAAGAATCCACCACCATGGTCACAAAAGTGCGACAAATGCTGTAATTACCCTCAAAAGGATTGCTCAAAATCCTCCACCACTAAAGATTCCGATCAAGGACACATGATCCTACAAACGATGCTAGTGAAGATTATTGGGGTGCAATACTTCTTGAAGAAGTTAATGGAGTACGAGACTACGTAGGCATGCAAGTGGCCAATTCAAGGACTCGAGAAACATTATCATGCTACCTATAAAGAGATCCTTGCTGTCAAACGTGGAATTGAAAAGTTTAGCTTTCATCTGAGCCCCTACCACTTCACAGTAGAAATGGACAACACATCTTTTCCAAAGATGTTAGATCCAAAAAAGAAGTTATCCGCGATGCCCATTACTCCGGTGGAAAGACTGGTTTTCACGCTATAAATTCACTGTTAAACACCTCAAGGGTCCCCAAAACATCCTTGCAGACTTCCTTTCCAGACCTCAAAAGACTCCTCCTCCTCACCCACAGATTCTCTACATCCTTACCCTCTCAGAAAGCCATCCTCCTACCACCATGCCTTATTGCACTAAAGCAACTGTCCTCCCTCCTAATTCTGACCTCCACTCCTTCACAGATTTCCAAAAATATGCCAATGAGCACCTCTACTCTTGGCTCCATCTTCTATTCAATAGAACCGATCTCATCCCTAAAATCCAGCATTTTAGCCCTATTTGTCCATACACTACTGTCCCGTTCATTCAAGGTGCCATACCTGATGAACTTTTATGGTATGTCTGGACAATGACTATTCTCCATACCAGCTCCATTGCCTTAGCCCCTTTACTGTCTACCATTACATCTCGTGATAAATCCACAATGAAGATTCGCCTAGTCGGACTCCTCACACTCTTTGCCCCTCTTCATTTCTCGAGAGGTTCTTTGTTTAATGTCATCGAAAAAAATAATCTTTGGTTCCTTAAAAATCAAAACAAAAAAGATTTTCTTGTGTGTTTTTTCTTAGCGAGGTCTTATCATGCGCAAAAGCCGGATGGTGTAGAACTAAAGACCAATGCCCTACTATGGACCGAATCTCTTGATTGGGTTCAACCGGATCCAAGACAATGGAAAGAACTCGGTCTCATCCTTGCCAACTACAACAAGTCCGTTTCCAAAGAAAGGCTTGTACTATTCTTGGCCCTATACCCGGTGAAGATAAGGCATACGCATATGATGAATTATACCAACCAACCTCATTATGTGTCATCATACTATGCTTCTTCCTCACAAGCGGGAACTTCCCTTGACTCTCAGGGAAATATTCTTCAAGACTCTCAAGACCCTTATGAAGATGAGGACCAATTCACACAGTCATTCTTGTCTCTTCCAGGCTCGTCTCAGTATCCGGCCCATTGTTCTCAACCACAGGCCCAAGACCAAAGTTCAGGAGATAACCCAGTTGGCCCAGATCCATCCCCCGATGATTTTAATCCACTCAGCTATCTCCAAATCCAACTACTATGACAGTGATGGCAGGACAACAACAATCTCTCCCCGTCACGAACCAATCTGCAAAGGGTGGTCCCCATAGCTAGTGTCGGCACTGTCGGCAACCCGTTTCCAGACGGTTTCCAGTTTTAAGTCATGTGTTTTCGATGTATATTACGTGTCCTTTACTTTTCAGGCGTGAAGTTAATAATGTCAGTATTATCATGTACTTCATGCATCATTTTTTTTATTTGAAGCCACTACTTTTACTAGTACTTGTCTTTCTCCCCGTTTGTCTTGTAATGACTCGCTTCTATATAAGCGAGACTTTGTGTTCGGTTGTAGGCGGATCGGAGTTGATCAATAATATCCAAGTGTGTTTCCTATGACTTCTTTCTAAACTCCCTTTCCCGTTTCGAAAGCCTTAGTTCTCGCATATCGGTATTATCTGTTCCTTCGATTCCCGAGTATGCTCGCACTTGCCTCTTCATGAGGAACCCGTGCATCGAACGGAATCGGGATTACGATCCAAGATGTGAGAGTACTCAAAATTAGGATACTTACGAATATGCCAAGGTATTATATGCCTTGATTGGGAAGATGTTTGAATCCTAAAGTGTCTTTGAGCATGGGCAAGAGATAAGTCCCGAAAAGGCTCGGTACATCCCATTTGATTAAGCATCTCCCCATCAATGTATGTATTTCTTGGTAACTGTCCCGTATAATAATTTTCGGTTTATCAAACTTTCTGGTCATCCGTGATAGTTAGATAGGATAGATCAAGGTCCCGATGGCATTATTGGTGGCTGTGTCTGAGATCTTCTAGCCCCAATGTCATCTGGATCCTGATACATCCACCCACACTAGTGTGATTATATATACATTAAAATAATTTGAAATAAATAATATGCAAATCCTTATAATTTCAACCAATTTTTAATTTGATCCCTATATTCTTTACTTTTTCATTTAGTCCTTTCACTTTCATTTGTTTTTAATAAAATCGCTATAGCTTTCTATTTTCATTTGGTCCTTATAGCTTCATAAAGTTTTTAAATTTGGCCCCAATAAATTTTTATTTATCTATTTAATTTAAAATTAAATAAAAATAAAATTATAATAATTTAAATAGTACTAATAAATTTAAATTAATAATTATATAAATAAAAAATAATTATTATATTTAATTATTATATAAATAAATAATGTGATTAGATATAATTAATTATTATATTTTTATAAAAATTTATCATTATGGTTCTAACTTTATAATGATAAAACTAAATAAAAATTACAATTATAAAATAACTTACCATTTATATAATATTATTATTTATACAATAATTTTGGTAATATTATATTTTATATTGTATAAAAAATACTATTATAATTTATATAATAAAAAATAAAAAAACTATAGGGACCTAATCAAAAATAAGATGAAATTATAAGGACAAGATAAAAAAAAAACAAAAAAATTACAAGGACTTTATTAAAAATAAATAAAGATATAAGACCTAATTTTTTTGGGGGGGGGGGACTACAAGGGTTTGAATACATTGGTGAAAACTATAAGGACTTGTAGATTAATCATCCCTGATAATTTTAAAAATAGATGAAAGTAATTAAAAAAAATAAATCGGACTCGCTTAAATTATATTTGAATCGTCTACATCCAAAACTTCTTCCCTAATCACCAAGGCTTTAGAAACATGACCGAGCACTTAACTAGTTAAGTTAGTGATTCTAGGATAAGTGGGTCAGACCAAAGTCAATTTAAGGTTAAACTAATGACAATTAAAATAAGATAATTTATTAAAATGTGTAAAAATATCCTCTGAAATTTATATAATAGAGTATTATAATAGTATTAGGCCGGCTTTGAAAACATTAAAATTTTAGGGCGGCTCCCAGGAGAGAAAACATCGTTGTAGAATCTGCAATATTTTATTTTATTTTTGTTGGGAGGAGCCTAAAAGGAGATCACATGAATCTTTGGCCGGGTTTGAAAAACATAAAAAAGGAAGCAGTTGCCCACAAGCAACAATGGGGTCATGTCAGACAATAAGTAAAAATGAGTTTATCACATATCCATGCCGTTAGATTTATCTTGAATGATTCAGATTTAACTTAATTTTTATATTTTAAATAAATTCTTATTTTAATATTGTGAAATGAAAATAAAAATAATCTTATAACTATGACTTCTAATAAAAATAAATTTATTATTAAAATTAAAAAAATTAAATTTAAATCGTCGATTAAATGTAAATGGGTTAGTGCTCACCATTTTTTGCGGTCTCTCTTTATTTAATTTTTCTAGTTTAAAGTCTTCAACAACAAACACCAAGTCTTACTCTCGTGAAATCATCTTCTCCTTTTTCTTCATTTTTAATCATTATTTTTTTGAAATTTTGTCTCTCGGTAGCTTGCATCTCCTCTCCTCTGCTTTTTTTCTTCTCTTCTTCCTCTCCTTTCTTCTTCTTTTTCCAGAAATTTTCTTCCTTGAATTCAAGCTTCAAGGTAGTAATTTTTTTTTCCTTCCCAACTCACATGAGTTGTTTCCGGCTTATATTGATTCATACCGGTTAACCCCCAAATCAAAATCCTACCGGACCAGACAAGTGGCTGGGTTTTCAGTTTCTAGTCGATTCGGTCCAATTTTTTGAACCATGCTAATTTCTTGACATTCTAACATAATACTAATAGTATTAATTTGTATTTTAACTAAAACTTATTTATGACCTATATTTTAATCAAATGCATGAGATTGAAACATGGAGTTTCCTCATGATGATATAAAATTGCCTGACCCTAGAAGTCTTTCTCCCTAAATAAGTTTTCATTTATATATATATAAGGAAACGGTGCACGTTAAAAAAGAGCAAACATGGATAAAAACATTGAATATTTACCTTACTTTTATAAAAGCTGGATGGTATCTCAGTTTTGAAATTGAAGCATAAGAGACTCCATCTTCATCAGGTAACATGTATTTACCAGTAGGAGATAGAGCATAAAGCCTCTCAATCCTACCGTCCTCATCAACCTTGTTGGAAGAACAAGTCAAAAGAGAATGAGTAGCGAGCAAACACAACAATCGATCGAGGCGGCCAGCGATGTCGTCTCGGGCGGCATGCGGAGATTTGGAAGCTGAGAAGCAATTTCAGAGGGTGACATGCCCTTTGGATTTCCCTCACCAATGATCTTGAAGAGGTTGAGCTCAATGGCAGCATTTAAGACTGCCGGGTAAATCTGGGCACTTGCTAGACACATAGCATTAAGAGAAACATCAGATTCATCATTATTCTCCATGGAAGATGACATGAGAGCCGTTTTTCAGCCAAAAGGTTCACACAACTTGAGCTTTTAGTCTTGTACTTGTGGGGGTGTTTAACTATTTATAGTGTAAATGGAGCGTACAACCCGTTGAAACCAAGTGAGGTATTAATAAAATTACTTTTATAACCAAGCTTTAACTTGAGTTTTTAGTCTTGTACATGTGGGGGTATTTATACTCCCTAATTGCTTGGGTCCCATACATAAAATACAGTTTTGATGATCATATTTATAAGAATAAGATACACTTCAAATATGTCTGAAATTTTAAGAAACTTTTATCATTTTTATTCTGATTACTTACATGTTAAATAATTGCGTTAATTATCTCTCTTACACCTCCATTTCCTCCTCATCATCTTGTTTATTCATTCTCTCTACCCAAAATAAAGGTATTTTTTGAAAATAAACTACATTTTCTTGCATAATTATTAAGTTTACAAATATTGACTAATTTTTTATCTACATGATTCAGTTATTTGTATATTATGAGTAAGATGAACTTTTATTTTCATTTTTTTCAATTGATTATTGGATAAAGCAGAAAAACCCCCTAAATCAAGCAATATATGTTATGAAAATACCGATAAATCTAGGATATGAGAGTAATAGATAAAGAAGAGAGAAATTCAAGAAAGAAAGAAAGAGGGGAGTAATTCTCATTAACTTGTGTGTCCCGAATGCTTGTACAATGCTTCTATTTATAGACCACCAAGGGTCATCACCAAAGGTCACCATTGAGATACAATAAATGGTACAATTAATACGAGATGAATGCATACTATATGAGTATATGACCCTTCAGATCGTTCATGAATGGTGACTAAAATTTGGAAGGTTAAGAGTTAATGGACATCCACATAATAAATGTATTCATAACACAATACAATTTATTTTTTGGTAGTTTCAATAAATACCGTCAGTGCCACTTAACCCTACTAAAAGTTGCTCTAATATTAAATATTTAGAAAGAAGATAATGTGGGAAATGAAAGGTTAACTATGGAAATAAGTAATTGAAGCGCATCAAATATGATAGATAAATTATTGTGTGAACATGGTTGGCTATATCATTTGTGGTCTAGCAAGTTAAAATACAACAACTGAACTACTCCTTCCGATCCTTATTATGAGGCACAAACTAACAATTCTCACAAACTAATAAAAAAAGTTAAAGTCAATAAAGTTGTCATGCAATCTAATTAACTTCCAATATTACCCCTATTAATTGCAATAAAATATAATATTATATTAATTATTACTCTCACCCATTACCCTTATTAATTATGGGCATGCATGAAAAAATAATAATAATTAATATGCATTGGAAACAAGCAAGTGCCTTATAAAAAGGACCAAATATAATTACTAGTTGGTTCTTTATAATAAGGACGAGAGGAAGTAATATTAATCCTTGTTGGTTGCTCATGTAATTTACATGTTTATTTTTCTTAAGAAAATAAATCCCTTAATTAAGATTTCACAGGTAATGAAAAAGTAAATATTGCAAAATCTATTAATTTTAGGAAACTACCTACATCAAGTTCTTTTTATTCATTTTGTCAAGGTTCTCCAATCACATGTGACCATGTATCATATTTTTGAATTATAAACATTAAATATAAATCCAAATGAAAAAAAAGGACACGTGGTGATGTGTGATTAGAGAACTTGATATAATAGATGTAAGTAACTTGATGTAAGTATAGCCCTTAATTTTATTAATGTGCTAGCTACTTTTTAGGAGGTTCCAAATCAACTTATAAGTTATTGTATTTTACTAGTTAGACTATAAATAAGGTGAGAAAACAGGTTGGTACAAAAATTTCTCAATAATAAGGCTTGAAAGTTGACACCACTTAATACAACCCCTTATTCTTGATTTCCTCGTCATGCATATTATAGAAGAATTTGTTAAAAGAAAAAAAAAATCAAATATTAGCCTCTCTTCTACATCTATTTCCACTAGCCTTATGATATTTTTCAGATCATAAACACTAAAGACAAAATAGAGAGAAAAAATTAATATATTAGTCTCCCTCTACATCTATTTCCACTAACCTCATAATATTTTCCAGAAAATAAACACTAAAGAAAAAATAAATGAGAGAATATACTTTTGAATATCCATTGCATTGATTAGAGGGCAATGCCTATAGCGTGCTATGAGGTGGCCAATTGTCAAAAGTGAAAGCGGTTGTGTTGGTGTCCAATTGATATAGTGAGAGGAAAATATCTAGCAATGGGTGTACAATCATGCTGTGCTAATATTATTATTATTAGTGCTGATACGCCCCTGCCAGTTCAAATGGGCAAAAGGAACATTAAGACTCGATCGAATCCAAATTAACCTGTAAGTATTTTGTGTGTACCTAGAATTTGACTGATTCGCTAAAATACCATATGAAATTTAAGTATCAATGCAGACGTCGATCATGTTATTCAATAAATACATCAAAGGAAAAAGATAATAGAACATTTAAATGAGATAACATTTTTAGTGAGAGACGTTAGAGCTAGGAATTAGGGCCGATCTTTGAAGAGTTATTAGGGCCTAACAGGGCCCCCATAGGGCTCGAATAAGAAAAACATCTTTTTTTAATGCTCGGCCCAAGAGCACCAAGGTTCGGAAGTTACTATTCCAAATTTTAACAATTTTTCCTTCGTTTTTTTTTTAAGAATATAATTAGTAGATTACAAACAATTAAAATTCTAATTTATCAAATAAATGTTGTCAACATTAATATCCAAATAACACGAATCATTTAACAAATAAACACATTCACTAATTTGTAATCAAAAGCAAACTATTGTTAAAAAAAAAAAAAGGTCACATAAAACAGAAAAAGCATACCACTAAGCAATATTAGTACGATGACTATCATTGTCATCCTCTTCACCACAATCATCAATTTCAAAGACATTTGATTGGGCTTCAAGTCTGTAAGTGAGTCTGTGAGTGTGAGTGAGATTTTCAAAGAAAAAAGAAAAGAAAAGAGAAATCCAGATTTAAATTTTTTGGGTTCTCACTTCTCAACTCTCAAATCTAGCTAGGCAGCCTAGGCAATTTTTTTAAAAAAAAATTAAAAGGGTCCTCGAGTTGGCCCTTTTAAGCTTGAAGCCCTATAGAGTGTAGGGCCAATTTCATTTAGCTACTCTAATTTTCAAACCAACATTAGAGGGTCAAGGCTTAGACAGTCCAACTTGATGGGTTCGGCACGATTTCCCTGCCCGGCCCAAAACTGCCCAAATTTTTTTTCGATGGGCATACCAGGCAACTGGGCACCATGCTCACCCCAAGGTGTACATGTGCCCCTGTATAGGTACATGTGCCCATGTATCGTGTGGACATGTGCACATGTACACGTGTACATGCTTGTACATGTGCGCATATACATTTGGACATATAGATATGTACATGTGCCTTTGCATAGATGTACATGTGCACATTTGCACATGTACATGTCTACATGTGTGTGTGTATACATACATAAATACACACACACATACATACGTACATACCTACATACAGTGCATACATACACATAGATACATATATAGCATATGTGTGTATGTGCGCACGCGTGCATTTATTTGTACTTATGTATATATGTATGCATGTATGTATGTATATATGTATGTATGCATGTATGTATGTATGTACTATGTATGTGTACGCATACATAGATATATATATATATATATATATGCATATGTGTGTGTGTGTGTAAAATCTAATTTACACAGGATATTTTAGGGTGATTGTGTCATATTTATTCAAATTAACCAAGTTACTTAATTTCTTTATTTAGCCTAAATTAGTTTAGTAGATCTTATGTTGATTAACATGTAACACTTCTTCGGTCCTTAATATAAGATATCTTTATTACTTAATTTGATTAGATTAAGAAAGTTTTTTAAGTTATTTAATATGACATATTTTCTAAAACACAATAGTCATCTTGCTTAATTCTTTTATTTCTACTCCTAGCTCCTTGATTATTCTTAAGGGAGCATCAATAGAGGTAATTTAGGAAAATATTGGCAAATATGAAAAGAACTAAGAGCTAACATGCTTATATAAAGTGTCAAGTAAGCAATATACTAATCAATACTGAATTTCTAGTTTCTTTGTTTTTTTTTCTTCCAAAGATATGCTTTCTATTATCAAATGGAACATTCTGAAACAAGGTCTTAATTATATCTATATGCAACCATGGAAGTTCATTTGCAAAGCAAACTCATAATTTAAAAAGTTTGTTCATTACTATGAGTGTTAGATGCCAAAATTACGATCACATTATACTACAAAATTAGAAGAGCTCCATCAATTGCTGGGTTACATCTGCATCACATTGAAAATGATAACAAATGGTTAATAAAAAGGAATTTAAATGTTATAGTACGGAAAAAATAATGGCTAGCAACAGTAAGGAATTTATTTTCTGAAATATTCTGCAATAACCAAATTATAGAGCCCTTAAGAGATTGTTTAAAGACAGCTATTGAATTTTATTAGCTTAATTTTGAGTTTACGTGAGCGTTAAGAAAATAAATAAATCATTATCATTCATTTTCTTGAAACAATAAAAAGGCTAAAAGCATAATTACTAATCAGAAATCATCTTCAAGATACTAACAGTTGTACATCTTTCAAAGCAGCAGGATTAGAAAGAAGCCTGAAGGAGAAACTAAATTACACATACTTTGCTAAAAGGAACAAGTAGAGTTTACTGCATAATCTAGATCCTGTTTTGTATTTGTATAGCTTTTCAAGGAGTATAACAAGCATGCACACTATCAAATTCTCTCTAACCGGGTTTCCTCGTTGCTATCCTTGGCTTTCCTTCTAGAGGAAGGTAGTTATCATATTACAGCCATAAAAATAGCAATTAGGAAAGAATAGAGGCTGATCACAAAAGCCTTTCAAGCTTATAAGAACCATTTTACAATTTATAAAGCACATGTGAAGATTTAAAACTAAGAGTTATTATCATGACAGTTTACAACAGAAATGTGGTATTATCATGACAGTTTACAGCCACTTATGTTCAGATGAACTATGCCTTTACAATTTTTCACTAAATGCCTTAGTCCTGCATCTGTTAACCTGAAACATGTTTCGTTTATTAACAATGGTTAAAAAGTTATGGGAGTCAAAATAAGATTTTCAGCTATTACTATAAACTTCACAGATTCAGAAGACCTTAAAGCACCTCACATTCCAGTAGATGGAAAAAGTTTTCAGTAGTGGGCAACAGCTGATTATAGCTTCAACTCCTTCATAACATTGGTCAAGTACTTTAGGGTAGGTTTGTTCAAAATCATATATTACCTAGTAAATAGAATGAGGACAAGACGTACTTTACCAGTATATTACAAATATCACACATCCAAAACTTCCACACCCAAAACAAAGCAGTACTACTTAACTTTTTCAATTGATATTTGTTAAATAAAAACAAATGATACCTTTATAAAAGGCTGTCAAGATTTCATAGACTCCAAATCGCGTCCCCAAACCTAAAATCCTTCCTAATGCCAACCAGCCAAATCCACCGTAAAGACCTGCAGAATCCAAAATAACCATACATCTCAGTTAAACATCAAGAGAGGCGAAAATGCGATGATTTTGTAATCTAAATACCTACAATGCAATAATTAACCCCAGGAATAAAAAAAAGAAAATATCCCGTATGCGTATTGACGCAATGCAAATTAAGAATAAACTAAGCAATGCAAATCGGAAGTTCAACATCCGATGGTGATCCTCAGAAAAAAATTAAAATACATCAATTTCATCGGTGAAATGAAAAACGAGCAAACTCACGATGCGAGAGAAGAAGAACGCGAGTAGATGTGAGAAGCAGGGAGAGATGATTGTGGTGGGAAGTCGAAGTCTGAGAGGTAGCCGGCGGTGGGCTTAGATGCAGGTCTTGGCGGCGATGCACTGCCGAGCGAGAGAACGCGAGACAAAGAGAGAGCAGCTGTGGGAAGGAAATTGATTTTAAGTAGGTTGAAGCTGGGCCGTTGGATGAAAAATAGATTTGTCGGTTACAAAAAGGTAGTGAAAAGGTAGTGAAAAAAAAAGGTTGTGACAATATCCTACCTCATAATCCTTTATTCAAAATAATCATTAATTCCTCCCTTCACAATCGCACAACTTGATTTGCCTTCATTTGGTAATTTATTTATAAAACTCAAAGACCCCCAAAACAGAAGAGAGAAGCCGAGCAGCAACACGATAGGAAGAAAAGCCAGCTGCTTTGCCTAATGCTGCAAATTCTTTCTCAGTTCTTTCCTTCCCACCAGCTAGCATCATTAACATGACGGTGTCAAGAATCGTAGCATATTTATGGTCAACACTTGCATTTGGTATTTCGGTCATTATTATGTTGATAACAATAAGCTTGCCACCTTTCTTGAGGGACTTGGGACAATTTTTCAGAACTTGTATGCATTTGTCATTCGCCCAATTATGAATTATAGACTACAACAAAACATATATACAGGTGGGTGGGTGTGTGTGCATGTGTGTGGTGGAACTAGAGGAGTATTATTTGTAATTTGTAGATGATATATTAACCTCCATCTTATACACCTATTTCCATTAACTTTATGATAATATTAGTATTATATTCGATTCTCTTAACTTGTAAATGGAAGAAAAAGGATGCCAAAAATGGGAAGGAAAAGGTGTGGTTATGTTGGGTTAATGTGCTCTTTGGTCACTTAAGCCCAATAAGGCTTAATTGAGACTACAACCCAAGAACTCTAAGGCCCATGTGGATTAGGGTTAGGCCTTGGGTGTAGTAGCATATAAACTAACTTTCGCGCTTGAAAAGATACGGCCGCACAAATAGTTAGGAGGCTCTCATCGAAACATAAACCTAGAGGCGACGTTCATCATCCGAACGGTTGCCCACACAACCATCTCATCCCCCTCGAGAGATAGTCCGGAAGATCAATCATCGCACGAGGATTGTTCGTATACGAGGACTTGTTCGTAGACAAGGTTTGCTCGTGGAGAATCTTTCGATAGCTCTTCAATATCCAGTAAGCAAAACGATAAAAGGTTTCATCTTTTCCTACATCGCGTGGTACGATACGCTTCCGCGTTTCTGATCAGTTTCCTACAATTGGCATCAGAGCCAATAGCGATGAGGAAAAGAACCTAGTTTTGAAATTTCATGTGATTATCTTCGAAAATAATTTTTGAAAGGATGGCATCTATTTCTATATTTGTTATTTGAATCATAGTAGTTATCGTTTATAAATCATATGAATACTTTAATCCATGGTTAGATTCTTTCGTGTAATTCTTGATTTGTAACAAGGAGGCTAAGCCCATATGATTAGGTTTCCTCCTTGCAGTTTTTATGATTTCCTTTCGAATTTCTATGTATTTTTCGAATTCTGTAAAAATTGGAGATCAAGAAACGCAAGAATATGAGCAAACAACACCGTACGACACCTTTCGTGGACTTCGGATCTCGGATTTGGGCAAACCACATATCGATGGAAAGAGGACGGAAAGACGAAGATTTTGGCGATTGGAACACCGCCAAAGGGCCAGCCACGCGCCGCCACGCGCCTCCACAAGTGGCTGCGCGTGGCCTTCACGCGCCGGCAAACAGCCCGGCCCGTGAGGGCGCGTGGGACACCCTTTTGGGGTGTTTCCGGAGGCCGTTTGATCGCCTCTCCGTGCCGGTGCTTCCCCGGAGTTTCGTCTTTGAGATGACTTCGGCCGCTTGCGTGGCGAGACGAAGGCTAGGGTTCCTCTTTTGTGTCCTAGGGTTTCTAGCCAAGAATTGGGTTTTTGGGCTTTTGGGCTCATGGATACCCCGAAGGGGCTTCGATAAATCCTATGGGCGGCACAAAAGAGAAATTCCAAAGTTGTAAAACTTTTTTTAAATTTTTTAAAATTTTTTTAGGAAAACCATGGATTAAAGTTATTTGCTTTCTTAATTTAATGCTTTTATTAAATTGTATGAATTATATGTACGATAAACGTGATGTTTGAAGTAACATGCCATATAGAATAGGAAGATGCCATATTGTTGCATAATCACATGTCATAAATGCATGATAACTATTATGTTTTTCAATCGACTAGTGTATAGTTATTATGAGAGATTATTTGGGTTATCCGGATAAATAATCTAACAAATTTCCCAAGAGAATTGTATTTTTGAGAATATCTTGTGGGTTATTTAAAATTCTCATGTGAAGCTCATTCTAAATCATGACTGGATTTTAAAGTACCTGATGATTTCAATTAAGATATTGATCTCACAAATACTCTAAAATGAACAAATTCTTGGAAATTAAAAATTCTAAACTTAAAATATTGAATGGGTGAAGGTTTTAAATTAAGCTTTTAATTTTAAAACCTACGGGCCCCATTGTGGGTTTATTAGTGAAATGGTTGTCGCCGAAGCCCCATCGGATAAGGATGATCGGATTTCGCTAGATTAAACCCTAATATTTTCAAAATTTTAGTAAAGTTTTGTACGGCCCATCGTCGGCAACACTTGGATACTAAAGATAATTTTGAAAGTAAACAATGGTTAATTACATTCAACTTTGGTAAAATTGTTAACCCTCCCATCGAGGCTCGGCAATGGAACCGAAGGCCCAAATTAACAATATTAGTTTTACAAGAAACTTGCCTATCGTAAGCCTTGTAAAGATAACTAATGGATTGTTAAACAATAAACGAATAGTAGTTATTAGAATCTACTACTCTATATCTGTTTGTTGTTAATTATGTTTTGTAATTAGTGTGCTTTTTCCTTAATTTCAGAAAAAATGTCTTCATTCAATCCTTTAGCTACAATCTTGAGCCAAAAACCTATGGATGGTACAAACTACAGACAATGGAAAACCAATTTAGATATTGTTCTTCAATATGAAAAGCTCAACTTTGTTCTCACTACCCCTATGCCGGCGCGCCTCGCTGCAGATGCGTCGATGCGATTCGGACTCGTTTTCGGCAGAGAAGGAAAAATGGGAGAAGGCGAATGTGTCGGTTGCGCTACATTTTGGCCAGTCTCGCCGATCACCTTCGGGAGCAAATGAACATAATTCAGAGTGGAGCAACGATGCTCCGACTCGATGCCATGTTTGCTACACCTAGCGCTTCCGCTCGGCAAAATGCTCAAATTCGAGTCACCAAGACAGTCATGTCTGGAGGAAGTGTGCGGGATCATTGTCTAACAATGATAGCAAACTTCAAGAAGGCTGATGACCATGGTATCAAGTTTGAACAAGAAGTGAAAGTTGACCTTCTCTTACAATCACTACCTGAATACTTCAACCAATTCAAGATGAATTATAATATGAACAAAATGAATCTTGACCTCACTCAACTGATGCACGAGCTTGAGAGTGCTTGAATGCACTCTAGTCAAGCAAGGAAGTGCATTGTTTGTTAGTGAAAGTTCTGTGAAACCTAAGGGGAAACCCAAGGGAAAGAACAAGAACAAGAAAAAGAAGAATTCAGGTACTCCAGTTGCCAAAACAGAATGAAGCGCCAAAAGGCAAGTGCTTCAAGTGCGGACAAAAGGGGCATTGGAAGAAAGATTGCCCACAAATAAAAAAACCAGGTATGGGTGATTTAAATGTGATTGAGGCTTGTTTAGTGGAGAATCACGATGACAAATGGATCGTTGATTCAGAGCCACTAACCATGTTTGCTACTCTTTGCAAAATGTGGTTCAAACAAAGCTTGCCAAAATGAGTAAAGGACAACGAGATTTGAAGCTTGGAACAGGCAGCTTTGTGTCCGCACTAGCGATGGACAAGTTGTTTTATCTTTTAATAATTATAGAACTTTGGTTTTAGAAGACTGTTTGTTTATTCCAGATTTTAAGAGGAATTTAATTTCTCGTTAGTTGTTTAGATAAACATGGTTTGACAGTTCAGTTTGGTTCCTCGCCTTCAATAAGAAGTTCATCTTCTTTTATTTGTTCTCGTGTAAAGTTCAATGGCCTTTATTTCCTTAGTCCTATACCCCGTGAAGTTAATCATGTTGAATTAAAAAATGTTGAGCATATCAATTCGTCAAAGAAAAGAAAAGTTTCCAATGAAACTTATCTTTGGCATTTGAGATTGGGTCATATTAACTCTAACAGATCCAAGGTTTGGTCAAAAGTGGGATTTTAAAATCCCCGAACTTTGAGCCGATACCGAGTGTGTGAATCCCGTTTAGAGGGTAAAATGACCAAGAGATCTTTCAAGGCCAAAGGAAAACGTGCCACACTTCACTGGAATTGGTACATACGATGTATGTGGACCAATAAATGTCCATGCCGAGGCGGGTATCGTATTTCATCACATTTACTCGATGATTACTCTAGATTTGGACATGTGTACTGATGCGTCACAAGTCCGAAGCTTTTGGAAAATTCCAAGAGTTCAAGGCCGAGGCGTAAAAGCATCTAGGTGTTCAAATCAAGACTTTTCGATCCGATCGAGGGGTGAATACCTATCTGGAGAGTTCAGGTCTTACCCGACCAAGGAGGGGATAGTTTCACAATTATCTTCTCCGGGGACACCCCGGCCAGAATGGAGTTGCTTTGAAAGGAGAAATAGAACCCTTTTAGAAATGACAAGATCTATGCTCGTTATTTATCACTTTCTCGATTCATTCGGGATATGCCTTAGAAACAAACTATGTATCTATTGAACTTAGCTCCGTCCAAGTCGGTTTCAAAGACACCAATAGAATTGTGCAAAGGGTGTAAGCCCACCATGAATCATATTCGAATTTGGGGTGCTCCGCACATGTCTTGAAACAGAAACCGACAAGATGGACTCGCGCATCTTTGAAGTATGCATGTTTGTAGGCTATCCTAAAGGAACCAGAGGTTGGTTGTTTTATAGTCCAAAAGAAAAGAAGGTCATAGTGAGCACTCACGCGACTTTCTTAGAGGAGGACTATATGACAAACTATAAACCAAGAAGTAAGGCTATTCTTGATGAGTTAGTCTCAGATCAAGTTTCACCTCAACCTCAAGGGGTTCCAAATTTTTTTGTTCCCGTGGTTGTTCAAAGAGGGGAAAATGTATCCGAACATACACAGAACCGAGACGTAACCCGTTCAAGCATGATGTTGATGTTCAACTAAATGAAGAACAAAATCATGAATTAGTTGATCCACTTAATGAGGGTCCTCATCCACTTAATGAGGGTCCTCATCTAGAAGTTGTCAACCCACAAAATGTGGACCCCCCGTAGATGCACGACATCAAGTGCGACAAAGTCGTAGTGGGAGATTGATTCGTAAACCCGCAAGATATCTCTTGTTGGGTGAGTCAAATCGAGGATGACATCATCGCAGAAGATGGTGATCCCACGAGTTATGACGAAGCACTAGGAGATGTTGATGCTCGGGAATGGCTCGAGGCTATGAATCGTGAAATGGATTCTATGTATTCCAACTCGTTTGGTCTCTTGTAGATGCGCCTAAAGGGGTAAGACCCATTGGGTGTAAGTGGATTTACAAGAGAAAGAGAAGATCGGACGGGAAGGTTGAAACCTTCAAAGCTAGATTGGTGGCGAAAGGGTACTCCCAAAGAGAAGGAGTAGATTATGATGAAACCTTTTCGCCGGTTGCCATGCTCAAGTCTATTCGGATTCTCTTAGTCATGTTGCGACCAATCTTGATTATGAGATTTGGCGATGGATGTCAAAACTGCTTTTCTAAATGGAAATTTGGAAGAGGAAATCTATATGCAGCAACCAAAAGGGTTTACAGCCAAAGGGAAAGAAGGAATGGTATGCAAGTTGCGAGGGTCCATTTATGGACTTAAGCAAGCATCCAGATCATGGAACATCAGATTTGATCAAGCCATTGAGTCTTATGGCTTTGAGAAAAGTCCTGATGAGCCGTGTGTGTATAAAAGGATCCAAGGTAATGCGGTATCCTTTCTGGTACTTTATGTGGATGATATACTCCTTATCGGAAATGATACAGAGGTATTGTTGGGCATAAAAACCCGGCCGAGCAAACATTTTGATATGAAGGACCCGGGGAAGCCAATTATGTTCTTGGTATTAAACTCTTGCGAGACCGGAAGAACAGGGTTTTGGCATTATCCCAGGCTCAATACATTGACAAAATACTTGCCAGGTTTAGCATGGAGAATTCAAAGAGGGGAATTATACCCTTCGAGCATGGGATTCATCTCTCTCGAGAAGCAATCTCCTCAAACTCCCGAGCAGAGAGAACGCATGAGTAGGATACCTTATGCTTCAAAGTAGGGTAGTCTCATGTATGCTATGCTATGTACCGGAGACGATATCTCGCTATGCAAAGGGGAGTAGTAAGCCGGTACCAATCGGACCACGGAGAGAGCAACACTGGGTAGCGGTTAAACATATACTCAAGTACCTACGAGAACGAGAGATTATATGTTGGTCTACTCAAGTGGGAGTCTTGAAACCATTGGTTATACGGACTCAGATTTCCAAGGAGATATTGACTCAAGAAAATCCACCTCGGGATATGTGTACACCCTTAATGGCGGTGCCATTTGTTGGAGAAGTGTAAAACAAACATGTGTGGGCGACTCGCGCACGAGGCCGAGTATGTAGCCGCTTCGAGGCCGCAAAGGAAGCTGCATGGTTAAAGAAGTTCCTATCGGACCTTCGGTGATACCAGTGTAAATTGTCCTATCACACTCTACCGTGACAACAAATGGGGGCGGTAGCGCATCCAAGGAACCAAGGTGTCATAAGAGACGAAGCACATAGAGAGGAAATACCACTTGATCCGAGAAATAATTAAAAGAGGAGATACAAAGTGGTAGCAAAGATAGCATCAGACGAGAATCTAGCTGACCCTTTTACTAAGAGTTTGCCTGAGCATGTGTTCGAGAGGCATGTTTCATCTATGGGTCTTAGGAGGATTCCGCATTTACTATAGCTTTAGGCGCTTGTTATTTTACTTTGTTATTTTGTGCTTTTGAGCATGACATTATGACATTGCGTTTCTTTTCTGAATGTTAATAAATGGAGTATTCTTTTTCATTTATTTTGCACACTATTTACAAACTCAAAGGTCCGGATCAATTGTGGAGTATATGATCATATGAATACTTTCATAGAGGACATGGTCATAGGTTCTCACGATTGATGAAATGATTCACAGCTAATAAATTAAGTTGGGCACTTTATTTAGGCTGCAATGTTTTATGAAATGGTTTTGTCCGAATCATTGTAAAACATTGGTGTGAGCTAATGCTCACATTGAATGGATCAAGGAGAGATTTGATTAAGCTTGTTCTTTTCGTCATAAGGAATCAAATCTCCAGATAACTATAGTTATGTAGTTGCTCTTAATCCCGAGTTTATTCTAAACAGTAGTCGAATAGTTTTCATTCTTTGATTTATCAACGGGTGAGGTTTGATCTATATGACGGCCAACAACTCGGTATTTTGGGATTGAGACTATTTGGTTATCGGTGTTTATGAGATAAACAACATGGAATTTATAGGAAATGTCCCCTTGATATGTTTCAAGTACTGGATATTGAAGACACGGCGCGTGCATGTAATCCATTAGAGAAACTATCAAAGTCAAGGGAATAAATAATTGATTGGGTTACGTAAAACTAGTCAATCAAATTATAGACATTCTATGAAGGGGGCGTGCATATTCTTGTTATAAGTGTCATTGTTCTTGGAGATCACGTTCGGGCTTTTAGTGGAGTAGCACCGAACTAGATAATCTTCTCTAGATTATCATGAGCCTTGATGAATGACAAATGGTGGGTCCCCGTGCTAGCTTGAGACAAGGGATGGGGTATGTTATCGATGATGATGGCTTATGGGCTATATGGTCTTGGGTTTAAACTCAAGTTAGTATCTTAAAGAGCAAGTGGGAGATTGTTGGGTTAATGTGCTCTTTGGTCACTTAAGCCCAATAAGGCTTAATTGAGACTACAACCCAAGAACTCTAAGGCCCATGTGGATTAGGGTTAGGCCTTGGGTGTAGTAGCATATAAACTAACTTTCAGTCGCTTGAAAAGATACGGCCGCACAAATAGTTAGGAGGCTCTCATCAGAAACATAAACCTAGAGGCAGACGTTCATCATCTGAACGGTTGCCCACACAACCATCTCATCCCCCTCGAGAGATAGTCTGGAAGATCAATCATCGCACGAGGATTGTTCGTATACGAGGACTGCTTCGTAGACAAGGTTTGCTCGTGGAGAATCTTTCGATAGCTCTTCAATATCCAGGTAAGCAAAACGATAAAAGGTTTCATCTTTTCCTACATCGCGTGGTACGATACGCTTCCGCGTTTCTGATCAGTTTCCTACAGGTTAAGCATTGAAGAAAGATTGGCTAACAGATAGACTACAAGAAGATTACTTTAAGTTTATATGGGTCGAGAATAAGAGTACAATTTATGTTCCAAAAAATATATCATGAAATAAATGAAGTTATGAAATATTAAATTTCTTTTTCATTTCATTATCGCTCTTTTTTTTTATGCATATTAGGCTTAATATAGGGATTTTTTTTTTTTTTTTTAAAAAAAAAAGATATATATTGATTACACTTGATTAGCAATTCACAACTCATTTTAGTAGGAATTTATTGATTTGTGATTTTGATATTTTGAAAGTATTTTTTTTAATAGAATTTTCCCTTTAATATATAGTTAGTTGGGGGGAAAACACACACACATAGCAAAAGTCAATAATGGCACGTTTGCTTCAATTCTTTGCATGAGGATCATCACAAGCAATCATGATGCATTCTGATTATTTTATTTAGTTGGTAAAACATTCAATATAATTCATGCTAATTAATGCATTCTTTATCATGTCACATTTATTCAAATTAATCAAGTCAACCCAAATTAGTTTAGTAGTTCTTATGCTGATTAACATGCAACACATATCGAATCCTTAATATAAGACATATTTACTTAATTTGATTATATTAAAAAAGTTTGTTAAGTTAGTTAATATGATATGTTTTTTCTAAAACACCCTAGTCATCTTGCTTAATTTTTTTTATTCTCACTCCTCCTTGATTATTGTTAAAGGGACATTGATAGGGGTAAATTAGAAAAAATTGATAAATATGAAAACATTCTCTTATATTTAAAACCAAAATCAACTCCCTTTGATATCTCTTGTACGAAGGACAAGGGTGAGTAGTAATTTATAACGATATGTTGTTGATTGTGAGTTACATCAGGAGAACACAATGAAAGAAAAGACACACACTTCACATATAATCCTTTATTCAAAAATCACTAATTCCTCCCTTTACAATCACACAACTTAGTTTGCCTTCATTTGGTAATTTATTTATAAAACTCAAAGACCCCCAAAACAGTAGAGAGAAACCGAGCAGCAACACGATAGGAGGAAAAGCCAGCTGCTTTGCCTAATGCTTCAAATTCTTTTTCAGTTCTTTCCTTCCCACCAGCTTGCAGAAACATGACGGTGTCAAGAATCGTAGCAAATTTATGGCCAACACTTGCCTTTGGTATTTCCGGCATTATTATGTTGATAACAATAAGCTTGCCACCTTCTTGAGGGACTTGTGACAATTTTTCAGAACTTGTATGCATTTGTCATCCGCCCAATTATGAATTACAGACTACAACAAAACATATATACATATACTTATATGCTGCTTATCATTTTAAAGAACTTTGGATATTTGTGAAGTTATTGTGAAAACTTATTTGTACTCACCTTCATCATTATGGCATCACCTTCTGGGACATATTCGAACATGTTTCCTCCAACATGTTTGATTCCTTTATAATGCAAGGAAAATCTTGTTAGCTCATAGGGAATTAAAGGTTCATATTCGATCGACTAATTGAAATACGCACGAGAATAGATCACAATTATCAAGATTCAACAGAACAAATATACCCAAGAGGGGAAGAGAGTTCTTTTCAGTGGGAGAGGATCTAATGAGAATAAGGGTAGTGGGTCCATAGAGACAGTTTTCCCTTTATAATTTAATAATACTTGCATACGTGATACATGATTTAATAGTCAATTTCCACATGATAACTCCCGGAGAACTTCCTTCTCCCTACCTCCGAAAAGAACTCTCATTTTCTCCTTAGTATATGTTATGTTGCTTAATCAGAATTCAGAATTATGATCTAGTCTCATTCGATTACTTCAATAATCATTCAATCGAATTTGAAGTTTGCCTTTGAACCCCTTAAGAAAGAGTTTCGAAACTTATAGGATTTAATTGATTGAAGCAATTAGCATCAAGGGATAGATTTAAAACCAAGGATAGTTAATTTAATTACCTGGGTAGGATGGGGCATGTTCGACAACATGTGGCAAATCAAAGTTAATGGCTTGAATTGAAGGATACTTAGACACAATCATTTTGAGCGTTTGGCCAATGCCACCAGCAACATCAACAAGTGTTGATATTCCTTCAAATCCTTTGTGTTTCTCAAGGATCTCCTTCATGTGAATGCTTGAAACATCAGCCATTGCCTTGTGGAAAAGAGTTTCAAAGGTTGGATCTTTTTTAGTATATTCATACATGGACATCCCATTAACTATTTTGAACAGGTCGTCTTCCTCATTCACTATCACTTCCTTGATGTTTTCCCTGCCATTGTTATTCACATATGTGAGAGAGACATAGAGATATTCCTCAAGTTTATGAGAGAGAATTATTGGATCTTTTATGGGGATACTTTATGTTAGAAGTGAATAGGGTGTCTATATATATAATCTCTTACGGGATAATGTTGATAACGGATCGGAAACAAGTTAAAACTGCTTTCGATACTTTATGTTAGAAGTGAATATTGATAAGCATCATGGTGATCATTGATGCAGAGAGATCTGCACTATCTAGACAAGGTTTCAATAGTCTGAATTTAAATTTAAATTCAACTGATTCTTTTGGAAAAATTATTTGTTTTGAAAAACAGAGTAGTTAAGTTATTATTTTTATTTTAGATTATATATACATTAAAATAATTTGAAATAACTAATATGCAAATCCTTATAATTTCAACCAATTTTTAATTTGATCCCTATATTCTTTACTTTTTCATTTAGTCCTTTCACTTTCACTTGTTTTTAATTAAATCACTATAGCTTTCTATTTTCATTTGGTCCTTATAGCTCCATAA
Source organism: Acacia acuminata (assembly GCA_019022655.1). Classification (NCBI taxonomy): domain Eukaryota; kingdom Viridiplantae; phylum Streptophyta; class Magnoliopsida; order Fabales; family Fabaceae; genus Acacia; species Acacia acuminata. The sequence goes on along the minus strand of JAFJYI010000164.1, from coordinate 771,014 downwards.
AATTTTTAATTTTGGCCCCAATAAATTTTTATTTATCAATTTAATTTAAAATTAAATAAAAATAACATTGTAATAATTTAAATATTACTAATAAATTTAAATTAATAATTATATAAATAAAAAATTAATTATTATATTTAATTATTATGTGATTAGATATAATTAATTATTATATTTTTATAAAAATTTATCATTATGGTTCTAACTTTATAATGAAAATAAAAATAAAAATTAGAATTATAAAATAACTTACCATTTATATAATATTATTATTTATACAATAATTTTAGTAATATTATATTTTATATTGTATAAAAAATACTATTATAATTTATATAATAAAGAATAAAAAAACTATAGGGACCTAATAAAAAATAAGATGAAATTATAAGGACAAGATAAAAAGAAAAAAAAGTTACAAGGACTTTATTAAAAATAAATAAAGGTATAAGACCTAATAAAAGGGGGGGGGGGGGACTACAAGGGTTTGAATACATTGGTGAAAATTATAAGGAATTGTAGATTAATCATCCCCAATAATTTTAAAAATAGATGAAAGTAATTTTTTTAAAAAACAAAAAAACTCGGACTCGCTTAAATTATATTTGAATCGTCTAGATCCAAAGCTTCTTCTCTAATCACCAAGGCTTTAGAAACATAACCGAGCACTTAACTAGTTAAGTTAGTGATTCTAGGGTAAGTGGGTCAAACCAAAGTTAATTTAAGATTAAACTAATGACAATTAAAATAAGATAATTTATTAAAATGTGTAAAAAAATCCTCTGGAATTTATATAATAGAGTATTATAATAGTATTAGGCCGGCTTTGAAAACATTAAAATTTTAGGGCGGCTCCCAGGAGAGAAAACATCGTAGTAGAATCTGCAATATTTTATTTTATTTTTGTTGGGAGGAGCCTAAAAGGAGATCACATGTATCTTTGGCGGGTTTGAAAAAGATAAAAAAGGAAGCAGTTGCCCACAAGCAACAATGGGGTCACGTCAGACAATACGACAAGCCCTACAATTTTGTTGTTTGCAATTTCAATCTCTCTTCTCCTACGAGGATATTTTCTACTCAGTCATCTTGATAAGTAAAAATGAGTTTATCACATATCCATGCCGTTAGATTTATCTTGAATGATTCAGATTTAACTTAATTTTTATATTTTAAATAAATTTTTATTTTAATATTGTGAAATGAAAATGAAAATAATCTTATAACTATGACTTCTAATAAAAATAAATTTATTATTAAAATTAAAAAAAATTAAATTTAAATCGTCGATTAAATGTAAATGGGTTAGTGCTCACCATTTTTTGCGGTCTCTCTTTATTTAATTTTTCTAGTTTAAAGTCTTCAACAACAAACACCAAGTCTTACTCTCGTGAAATCATCTTCTCCTTTTTCTTCATTTTTAATCATTATTTTTTGGAAATTTTCTCTCTCGGTAGCTTACATCTCCTCTCCTCTGCTTTTTTTCTTCTCTTCTTCCTCTCCTTTCTTCTTCTTTTTCCAGAAACTTTCTTCCTTGAATTCAAGCTTCAAGGCAGTAAAAAGTGCCTCAGGTAACCTATCCAACTCACATGAGTTGTTTCCGGCTTATATTGATTCATACGGGGTAACCCCCAAATCAAAATCCTACCGGACCAGACAAGTGGCTGGGTTTTCAGTTTCTAGTCGATTCGGTCCAATTTTTTGAACCATGCTAATTTCTTGACATTCTAACATAATACTAGTAGTATTAATTTGTATTTTAACTAAAACTTATTTATGACCTATATTTTAATCATACGCATGAGAGAACATTCATGGAGCTTAGTTAACATAGATAAGGAAACGATGCGCGTTAAAAAGAGTAAATATGGATAAAAACTTTGAATATTTACCTTACTTTTATATAAGCTGGATGGTATCTCAGGTTTGAAATTGAAGCATAAGAGACTCCATCTTCATCAGGTAACATGTATTTACCAGTAGGAGATAGAGCATAAAGCCTCTCAATCCTACCGTCTTCATCAACCTTGTTGGAAGAACAAGTCAAAAGAGAATGAGTAGCAAGCAAACACAACAACCGATCGAGGCGGCCAGCGATGTCGTCCCCGGCGGCATGGGGATTTGGAAGATGAGAAGCAATTTCAGAGGGTGACATGCCCTTGGGATTTCCCTCACCAATGATCTTGAAGAGGTTGAGCTCAATGGCAGCATTTAACACTGCCGGGTAAATCTGGGCACTTGCTAGACACATAGCATTAAGAGAAACATCATATCCATCGTTTTCCTCCATGGAAGATGACATGAGAGCAGTTTTTCAAACAAAAGGTTCACACAACTTGAGTTTTTAAGTCTTGTACTTGTGGGGGTATTTAACTATTTATTGTGTTAATGGAGCGTACAACCCGTTGAAACCAAGTTGATAAGCTAGCTTTAACTTGAGTTTTTAGTCTTGTACTTGTGGGGGTATTCATACTCCCTTGCTTGGGTCCCATACATAAAATACAGTTTTGATGATGACATGTTGCTATTTATAAGAATGAGTTACACTTTGATGTCTAAAATTTTAATAAATTTTTATCATTTTTATCCTGATTACTTTTACATGTTATATAATTGTACTAATTATCTCTCGTACACCTCCTTTTCCTACTCATCATCTCGTTTATTCATTATCTCTACCCAGAATAAAGGTATTTTTTAAAAATAAAAAAAATAAACCACACTTTTTTTTGGCATATTTATTACTTTTACAAATATTGACTAATTTCTTATCTACATAATTCAGTTATTTATATATTGTGTGCGTGGAGTATTTTTTGTGTCTTTGGATTAATTCATTTTAAGTGATTTTACACTTTATGTGTTAAGTGAGTAGCATGAATTTTATATCCAAAAAAAAAAAAAAAAAATCATTTTTTCAATTGATTATTGGATAAAACAGCAAACACCCCCAAATCACGCAATACAATTTCTTTTTTTGTTAGTTTCAATAAATACCGCCACTTAACCCTACTAAAGTTTGCTCTAATATTAAATATTTATAATAAACTATACTCTACTCATTCTGTCAATCATCAATCTCGCTGGCTAAATGATGTTAGAAAGAAGATAATGTGGGAAATGAAAGGTTAACTACGGAAAGAAGTAAGAGCATCAAATATAATAGATAAATTCTTGTGCGAACTTGGTTTAATTTGTCACATCAAATATAAGGCTTGACATCAGTTGACACCACTTAATAAACCCCTTGGACAACTTGATCAAAGTGATACCTAATACAGCCCCTTATTCTTGATTTCTTCGTCATGCATATTATATAGACGAATTTGTTACAAGTGGGAGAGAGAAAATTTATATATTAGCCTGTCTTCTGCATCTATTTCCACTAACCTTCTGATATTTTTAAGAGCATAAACACTAAAGACAAAATAGAGAGAGAAAATTAATGTTTTAGCCTCTCTTCTACATCTATTTCCACTAACCTCAGGATATTTTTCAGAGTATAAACACTAGAGACAAAATAAATGAGAGAATATACTTTTGAATATCCATTGCATTGATTTGTACAGAATATATATATATATATATATAGGTGTGCCATAAGGTGTACAATTAATAAAAGTGAGATGAAAATATCTATAGTGATGGCTGTACAATCATGGTGCTAATGTTATTATTATTAGTGCTGATGCGCCCCTGCCAGTCTAAATGGACCAAATGAAATTCAAGACTCGATCGAATCCAAATAAATCTGCAAGTATTTTGGAAGTATCTGGAGTTTAGCTAACTCATTAAAGTACTCGTAGAAAATCGGAGTATCAATCCAGACCCTAATCATATGCTACACAACAGATACACTAAAAAAAAAAAAAAAAAAAAAAAAAAAAAAGGCTAATAAAGCATTTATATGAACAACATTTTTAGAGGGAGAAGAGTACTCTTATGTGCGTTATTGTTCATATTGTTTTCTCCCTCAATCTCACATCCTATCCAATATGTAAAGTTATATATATGAATAGATGTAACTCTTACATATACGTTTACATAAGAATAGACACAATCATTAAACCACGTAATTACTCCTCTTGAGTCGGGTTTGGGTCTTAATCCGTCAAGAGTGGACTAATATAGTCCAACTGAATCTGTCAATAACTATGGCTTAGTAAAAATGCGCACGTTGCTCAACTCTAAGTGATTTTGCAGTTACCCTTAACAAAAAAGTGGAAGTCAAGAGCTAAGCTTTGCCGGAGAGTGAAAAACCGGATTGGTTGCAAGATATGTAACCCCTAATAGTAAGTTATCACAAAACATAGTGGGTGCTTCAGGAAGAGTGATGCCCAATTCACCAAGGAGGTTTTGAACCCAGATAACCTCAGAGGTTGCTGTTGCACGAGATTTGTATTCTGATTCAGGGCTTGATCATGACACTATTGGTTGCTTTGAACTCCAAGAAATAACATTTGGGCCAAGAAATACCACAAATCCTCCCGTTGATCAATAACCTACGTGGCATCCACGCCAATCTACATCTGAGTAAGCCTCAAGGAATGTTGCAATAGTGCAAAGTGTGAGATTTGAGAACCACTTAATATAAAGTCCACAATCAATGGTGCCCGCGGAACATATATGAGAATGCGTTTGATATCAGACTAGTGTGCCTCTTTTGGTTCATGCAGAAATTGGCAAACCTTGTTGATTGCAGAAGACTAACCTGCTCTGGTAAATGATAGATACTGTAGACTCCCCACGATGCTTCGGTATAAGCTAGGATCATTGAAATCAGGTCTTTTGTTAGTCAATTTCACTACTACAAAAAAGAACTTTTAGACCACCTCTTTTAGACCAATTGTCTTGAGGCTCCAAAAAAAGTATTATCGGTGGTAGTTTCATAAATATTAAGAACTTTTTAGACCGGATCCTTTAATCATAGGTCTAAAATATACTATTTAGACTGGTTTCCTAAACAACCGGTCTAAAACGTTAAAAAAATTGAAATCTCAATTACTTTTTAGAGAAAACTTATATGATCGGACTTAAATAATATCCAGTCCAAAATATAAGAAGAAAATTCAAATAAAAAATTTATTACTTTTAAGATCGGATTTTAATACGTAACGGTCTAAATGTTTAACTTGCGAAAGTCTAAGAAAACCGGTCTAAAACATTTTAAAAAATTTTAAATCCCGATTACTTTTTAGAGTAAACTTTTAAAACTCTGGACATTAATAGTAGCCGGTCCAAATGATAAGAAAAAATTAAATAAAAATTAATTACATTTAAAACCGGAACTTAATACGAGACCAGTCTTAAAGTTTAACTTTTAAGACCAGCTTCTAAAAATATCCAGTCTTAAAAGTAACAGCGCCAAAAAAGTCACTATATCCTCTCTTTGTGCTGAAACCTGAAGTTGTATGCATTACCTCTCTTCCTCACCCACTACCACCAACCTCTCCGTTACTCTTTCATTCACTCGGGCATTCGTCTCTTGCACCACCTCTCTCAACCTCTCTTTCTGTTTCGAAAATGAATGGAGAAAGCGAATCTGGCCCTGTTTAAGGAACGCTAGTTACTGGTGTGAATCAGAGCGAACTTAGTACATCTCAAAGTAAGCCTCGTAACCGGACTTTATGCCATGGTAGAAGAGGCACACTATTGAAAGAGCTTGCCCTAAGTTGGACTGCTAGGGAAAAGATCGAGATTCAGTTTAATGAACATTGGAATCCTATCGGCCCTAATAAAACACATATAGGAGTTATGCCGGCCTCCTAGCATACAACAAGCCTAGCATCTTGATAGATGAGTGGAAAAATGTCGACAAGGAGAAAGTAAATGATCTTATTTGAGAATCTATCCGGCTAACATATGATGTTCCTGACAGTCAAAAATTGGAAAACGAGACATTGTCGTATTGTTATGATCATTGCAGAAAGTCTAAGACCTCCCTATCTAACAATTATGTGCATGTCGAGGTTAAAGATGATCAGCCTCGCCCTAATCCCTGCCACAAGTATACATATCTTGATGAAAACACTTGGCAACAATTTTCAGATGCGGACTACTCTAAAAGCTTTGGTGAGTTTATATTTAGTTTTTTTTTTACCTTTTTTTTGCTTGCTTAAGAACTTGTGAAGATATGTGATATGTTCTTATGTTCATCTAATCATGTTAGTGAGATGGTTTGGTGTGTGAATAGAAGAAAAATAAAATATTTCTACTTGCTAATCCTAGCTTCATGCAATTATAGAATGAGATTTCCATCCTTTGTCCCGTATCGAGTATGTCTTAGTTCTTATCTGAATATGACTGTAGATAAAGTGATACAGTAAAAATTTGCTATTGTTCTATGCAACTCTTGAAACTTGAAAAAGTGAATTTGACTAGTGTTTAAGGTGCATATCAAGCAGAACTTCTGTAATTTCGTTATTGAGATGGTCTCGAATTCATAATTAATAGTTGCTTTGCATTTTGATTCTCGGGAAAAAAAAAGGGAACAAGCACGAGAGATGGGTAGAAAGAATAATTGCCCTCATAGAATGTCTCAAGGCAGATATGAAAGGCTGAAAAAGAGTTGATGTCGGCCAAGTGAAAGAGATTGGAAGAAGAAGCTCAATCCAATCCTTCGCAATATGTGATCTGCCATCTCCAATACATCATAAAGACTTGTAGTTGTATTCTTGCTGAAAGAGAAGCGGGCTTTATTGATGAGCACAAATAATACCATGTTTTCCCTATACTAATAGGTTGAATTAAATGTTAAATCCAAGCTTAACCATAGATAATCTAAGCAAAAAGGCATACATTCATGATATAGGGACTAAGGAGTAGAAATCATTTGCATGTGCTGAGAATGGAACAATTTACTGTGTTTTTAAGGGAAATCATATAGCAAGGCTGATACGATGCTATAGCATTCTGACAGCGATTCGAAGTGCAATACAAGGCATCCTGATTGCTATAGCAAAGTAGAGGAAGCAATGCTATGCGATATGTTTTCTAACCTTTTTACCCAGATGATTTCAGGAATAAAGTAAAGGGCGATATCGACAGATAGGTTGGCAACGTAACGGAATAGAAGATGCGGAGGATAGGAACTGAAATATTTGGAGAATCCCAGAATCAATAGAAGCAATCTACTCGGATCCAAAGATATGATAGATTCTGATAGATTAGGAAAGGCCCAGCTCGCTGTGACTTAAGCCGCAAGAAAAGACTGATTATAAAAGGAAACAGGAGAGCCAACCCTAACAGAGTCGGAGAGCCCTAGAACGAGATTCTGACTTTCGGCAGACTCAAGAGAAGAGTGAGAGATTTCACAAGAGCACGATACTTCCAGGACCGCCCAACATCCTCCCCTGCAGTGCGACGAAACGAAGAAGACGTGGAGTGGTGATGTGACGGGACCTCAACCACACCGTCGGAAATTCCATCAAGCTTTCTATTTTCTATTATTTTTATCTTTGTTTTATTGATCATGGGTCATTACTTAGTGTATGCTTTATGTGTCCCTCGTCGGTCATGAACTAAACCTTATATGGCTGGACGAGGATGAGTCTTTAAGTGTTGAATGAACCCAGTTGCAGTTTCTTAATTCAATAAATTTGGTTTGCGTATCAATGTGCTTATTACTAGTCGGTTAACGGAAGTTAAGGGCTAGATCTGTGGCCCCAGCTTACTGGCAAGGAGTTGGGGTTAGACCTCTGAAAAACAGTGTTTGCTAGGCCGCCCGTGCACGGCGTGACCTATTATTGTAGGCTTTAGGAATGTGTCTACCTCTCATAACTATTACACCCTGAGCGTAATGCAAGTCTAACTAGAAAGTTGCCATAGGAATATGGAAGGAGTATAGTTAGTATCAAATGTATCAGATGCGGAAGCTTCGGTAGATTATAGTGGTGGGTTAACCAAATAGCTTCGCAGTCGGTGTTTATCTATCTTTGTAGCAATTGCGGAAGCTGTACGGTGTAGATGTTATAGCATTGGGGTAGACCAACTAGGGATTGAAGCACTTAAGGATGATTCGAGTCCACGACTTCTCACGATATCTTCTCTCGTTCATAGATCTTTTGTTTACATTTTCTAGTAGCATAGTTACGAAACCCTCAACCAATTATATCTATTTTCTATTTTCACAACTGTCATAGCATCGGTGCGTCATTCCTTGGTATCTCAGTCTCTATGGGACGATACTCTACTTTCACTTTATTACTTGTTCGACTGGTTCACTTGCCATCAAGGAAATCGACCAACAAGTTTTTGGCACCGTTGCCGGGGACTGTTGATACCCTTTGTGACGACGCCCTTTTGCTTAATAGTTGTGATTTATTAGTAAAAGAGCTCACTCTTTCTGCTCTTGATTTTCGGGTACATTTTGTAGTGTATGCGCAACTCGCCTCCAGCCAATCTAAAGCCTTACAATCCTGAGATAGAATGGACCTACAAACAAAGGCGCAAAAGGCAGAAGTGATGGAATCAGTCTCTTGACCCAGCAAACATGGCGGATATACCTGTCAACCATGAGCGGGAGCAACGAGAGCGCCTATAATAAACGGGGATAACCAGGTCCCTCCACCTCCAAACCCGGATGCAAACAAGGCCATCATGGCATTCGGGATTCCAGACTTAAACAAGCTGAACTCGGCCATCACACAACTGACCCTCAATGCCAGACACTTTGAAATTAAAGGTGTCATGATTCAGATGCTGAATGCAGCCGGGCAATTTGGAGGACTTCCTTTCGATGATCCGCACCTTCATCTCAAAACCTTCATGGAGGTGTGTGACTCCTTTGTAATCCCTGGTATACCTCCCGACACCGTCTAGATTAAGTTGTTTCCCTTCTCTCTGCGGGACAGGGCACGAACATGGTTAAACAACCTACCTGCTAATTCCATCACCACATGGAATGATCTAGGAAGTAAGTTCTTGCTCAAATTCTTTCCACCTACCAAGAACGCTCAACTCGAGGGACATCACCGGCTTCCGGCGAAACATGGAGAATCTACTTATGAAGCTTGGGACAGATTCAAGGACCTCTTGAGACGATGCCCCCGGACGGACTTTATGAATGGGTCCAGAGATAGAAACAATCTACGGGGGTCTCGATGGACGGACACGATCAATCCTAGATGCCTCATCCGGAGGATCCATCCTAATGAAGTCTTATGAGGAGGCCCACAATTTAATGGAACGCATGTCCATGAACGCGTCATCGGTGGCTAGGTGAACGAGCGACATCCTCCCGAATTGTTGCGGGGATACATGAATTAGATGCCATGCTCTCATTGCTCACTTTTCATCTCGACCAACATAGTGAAAGGATCGACCCTTCCATCAAGCAACACGTTGCTGCAACCATCTCGAGTAGCATGTGTATCTTTGTGGCGGAAGAGCATTCTTACTCCAATGCTTTGCTAACCCTAAGTCGGTGAACTACATCAACAATTTCAACGAGGGGCAGCAACACCAATAACCCGTACTCCAACACGTACAACCCTAGGATGGAGCGGCATCCTAACTTCTCATGGAGTTCTTAAGGTTCGCAAGCGGTAGGGCAATCATCGGGCCCACAATACCCAAACCAAACATCAAACTCTCCGGGGTTTACCCGAAAAGCAAGGCAGCGGGGCGGTGATTTAGACCCACGAACTCCATGCTTTCCCTTCGAAGGACTATATGATGAAAAACGATGCAATCATCTAGACTCGGCAAGTGACCTTGAGGAACCTTGAAACTCAAATGTTACAACTCGCGACCGCTCTTAACAACGAGACCCTCGGGATCCTTGCCCGGTGACACCGAAGTCCCCGGATCCAAGGAAGAGAGGAAGTCAAGATGATTGAGCTCCGAAGTAGTAAAAGCCTAGAACCCATGAGAGCAACCAAGCATCCTATGGTTGTCACTAATCCAAGGCCTGAGAAATCCAAGGATGGGCAAGAAATCACTGAAGAACCCCTTGAAGACGAGCAGAGGCAACCAAGACAGGCACAACCAGAACATGATCTAAGCACCACAGCATTGCCTCCACTGGATGACCATGTGCAATACCCAATAAGGAATGCTACCGCCCCATCAACAAGGCTTAATCCTGACCTCAGACCTCCAATAATGCCAAGGCCACCCCGCCTTTCCCACAAAGGCTAAAGAAACAAGGCCGGAGAAACAATTCAAGCGGTTCCTTGATATGCTATGGCAATTGCACATTAACATCCCACTCGTGGAAGCTCTGGAACAAATGCCCGATTCGTGAAGTTCATGAAGGAAATTCTTTCTAAGAAGAGTCGACTGGAAGAGTTTGAGGCGATAGCATTAACCCGGGATTGCGGTGCCATGTTAACCAATCGGCTACCTCCGAAATTAAAGATCTGGCAGCTTTACAATTCCTTGTGCAATCGGACCCAACTACTCTGGTAAAGCTCTGTGCGACCTAGGTGCTTAGCATAAATCTCATGCCTATGTCAATTTTCAGGCAATTGGCAGTAGGAGAAGCCAGGCCCACAACAGTCATATTGCAACTCGCTGATCGCTCCATAGTGCTACCTGAAGGCAAGATCGAAGACGTTCTGGTCAAGGTGGATAAATTCATCTTCCCTGTGGATTTCATCATCCTGGATTTCAAAGCAGATCATGATGTCCCAATTTTACTGGAAAGACCTTTCATGGCAACGGGTCATACAATATTGATGTGGAAAAATGGGAACTCACTATGCGTGTAAATGATGAAAAGGTCACCTTCTCAATACTCAGACCGCACGGTTCAAAGACCCAACTGAGAAGTCCCTGACTTTTTCAAAAGACAGCAAAGGCACTAAAGAAGGAGGGGATCTTCCTGGAACACCATAGCACCTTTTTGCTATAGCAAAGTCAGGCTGAACACTTTAAACCAAACGCGCTCTTGGGAGGCAGCCCAACGTCATGCTTTAAATTAGTATTTTAGAATAGAGGCTATTCCATCGGACAACCGAGGCAACAAGAACCAAGGCCGTGGGATTGCCGTAGCAATTCAACTGCGCTAGTTGCACTCAAAGACACACACTTGAATAGCAACCAGAGTGGAAACCGCCATTAACCACACCAAGCGTCACAGGAGCAGGAGCTCGCAGGAAGGTGAGCCCACCAGTACACACTCGGTTGACACCGATGATGAAGAGATGTCAAACTCTCGGGACCCACCATTAGACCTTCAACGGGGAAAGGTTAAGATCATAGAGTTGTATCTTCTTGTTGACTTACGGTACTAGACTCTTTTTCAACTTTTTTTTTACATTTTATTTTGACTATGTGCTTTTTCTTTTTTTTGGGGTTGCTGCGGGGTAGTGTTTATTCCCGACAATAGTCGCATTTCTCTTCCCCGTCCTCCCCTCGCGACGACCGTTTGCAATGGGGGCATTGCATCGTTTAAGTGTGGGGGGATTGGGACCCAATTTGACAAAAATCTGCCACAAATGTCTATGTGATTGCGTGTTTGTGCTTTGATTCATCCGACATTTAGTTTTTTGTGCACCTACAGAAACTTTTTGAAAAACTCCATGGAAAATCATGAATAGGGCATTGTAGCAATGGAATGATTGCTTGTGTACTGAACATGGCACAATTGCTTAGGGGAACTGAACCTTTAGTTTTGGGAAATTAACAGTGCTAGCCAATCTGATACGAGGTAAAGTGGCAATGAGGAAGTTTAAAGGGAAGAACCCCTAATGGAAGGTTTAAATTGAGCCTAATTGTTTTTCTATTTTGAGTGCATGTCTGCTAGCCTATGTTTGATCCTTGATTTGTCTTAGTTCTTCGATATACTATCTAGCATCTGAGTTTGAAGTTCGTAGGAAAAAAGGCATTCATGTCGTACCCATTATCCCCATATGCAACCCATTGATCATCTTTCTATGTCGTCACCCCCTTTGAGCCACACACGTATGCTATAGCGAGTAGGTTTGATAAGAGAATTGAATAAACTAAAAACAATGCTATGGCGAGTGCTCCCGTGAAAAGTTGCAAAAAGAATTGAAGAGCTGTTGTTTTAATTTGCGTAAAAAAAAAGAAAAGAAATAAGAAGAAAAAAAAAAGGAAAAGAAAAAGAAAGAAGGAAGAACCTAAGAAAAGGCTTGAAATAAAAGAACAACATGAAGTACAAGATTAAAGGAGAAGCACTCGGCTAAGACAAGGACTTATCTACCAAACTACTATATAGCATCCACCATCTTTTCCATCTCACAACATTTGGCCATCCACACATTACAAACCAAGAAGTCCTTTGGATGAATGAATACTCGAAATGCTAGGAAGAAATTTTAGAACTTTGACAAGGCTATGGATCTTCGGGTCCATTTGACAAGAGAGAAACGAAAATCCCGTGGGTGAGCGAGTGTAAACACTGAAACTTGATAGCCCCTTGAGATTTATTCATCTAAACGATACCACGCTTCATGAGCGGTTGGCACTGGGCAGTGGGATTGCTGAATAAGGGATGGAAACTGAAAGCAAGCGTGCAAGCAAGGTTATACAGACAGGAGTACCACGACTATGAGCTTTTGTTCGCTTCATCTGATTTTGCCCAAGAGTGCAAAAAGCTAAGTGTGGGGGTATTTGATGAGCATAAATAATACCATGTTTTCCCTATACTAATAGGCTGAATTAAATGTTAAATCCAAGCTTAACCATAGATAATCTAAGCAAAAAGGCATACATTCATGATATAGGAACTAAAGAGTAGAAATCATTTGCATGTCTTTGAGAATGGAACAATTGCTTTGTTTTTAAGGAAATCGTATAGCAAGGCTGATACGATGCTATAGCATTCGACAACGATTCAAGTGCAATATAAGGCATCCCGATTGCTATAGCAAAGTAGAGGAAGCAATGCTATGCGATATGTTTTCTAACCTTTTTACCCAGATGATTTCAGGAATAAAGTAAAGGGCGATATCGACAGATAGGTTGGCAACGTAACGGAATAGAAGATGCGGAGGATAGGAACTGAAAGATTTGGAGAATCCCACAGAATCAATAGAAGCAATCTACTCGGATCCAAAGATATGATAGATCTCGAGAGATTAGGAAAGGCCCAGCTCGCTGTGACTTAAGCCGCAAGAAAAGACTGATTATAAAAGGAAACAGGAGAGCCAACCCTAACAGAGTCGGAGAGCCCTAGAACGAGATTCTGACTTTCGGCAGACTCAAGAGAAGAGTGAGAGATTTCACAAGGGCACGATAATTCCAGGACCGCCCAACATCCTTCCCTGCAGTGCGACAGAACGAAGAAGACGTGGAGTGGTGATGTGACAGGACCTCAACCACACCGTCGGAAATTCCATCAAGCTTTCTATTTTCAGTTCTTTTTATCTTTGTTTTATTGATCATGGGTCATTCTGTTAGTGTCTGCTTTATGTGTCCCTCGTCAGTCATGAACTAAACATTATATGGCTGGTGACGAGGATGAGTCTTTAAGTGTTGAATGAACCCAGGTGCAGTTTCTTAATTCAATAAATTTGGTTTGCGTATTGGTGTACTTATTTCTAGTCGGTTAACGGAAGTTAAGGGCTAGATCTGTGGCCCTAGCTTACTGGCAAGGAGTTGGGGTTAGACCTCTGAAAAACAGTGTTTGCTAGGCCGCCCGTGCATGGCATGACCTATTATTGTAGGCTTCAGAAATGGGTCTACCTCTCATAACTATTACACCCTGAGCGTAATGGAGGTCTGACTAGAAAGTTGCCATAGGAATATGGAAGGAGTATAGTTATTAACAAATGTATCGGACGCGGAAGCTTCAGTAGATTATAGTGGTGGGTTAACCAAATAGCTTTACAGTCGGTATCTATGTTGTAGCAATTGCGGAAGCTATACGGTGTAGATGCTATAGCATTGGGGTAGAGCAACCGGGGATTGAAGCACTTAAGGATGATTACGAGTCCAGCCTAACTTCTCATTGACATCTTCTCTCGTTCATAGATCTTTTGTTTACATTTGCTAGTAGCATAGTTACAAAACCCCTCAACCAATTATATCTATTTTGCTTTCACAACCTTGTCATAGCATTGGTGCGTCATTCCTCGGTATCTCGGCCTCTATGGGACGATACTCTACTTACACTTTATTACGTATTCTACTGGTTCACTTGCCATCAAGGAAATCGACCAATACTTATACAAGTAAACAAACTCGTATAGTTGCTGAAAATTGTAAGTATCGTTATTGTTATTTTTTAGTTACTAAACAAGTTTCATTACTAAGCTTTTTGTTATCTCTTTGTATCTTACGGGATGAACTTAAAAAGAAAGAAGCAAAGGGATCATTTTTCAGATGAGTGAAATGATATTCTGACCGTTGTGATTGGAAAACCAGATCTTGCAAGGCATGTAAGGGGAATTAGAGGAAGGGTGGTTCTAAGGAAATACTGATCATCCAAATGTAATAAACAAAGTATGGTTACCTGGGAGGAGATGGAACATATCATGGCCACCGTGAGAGCAAGAAGAGGCGTGAGAAGCTTCATTAAGGGCAATGTTTGAACCCAGATGAGCCAGATGAAGGAGGAAATGATGATGATTGCGAGCTCATGTACTGAGACCAGTGTTCCTGTGACACATTCACCTGCACCTGTGTAGCAAAGTAAACAATAAATGTAAATGATGTTTTGTTTGTTCTTAACTATGTTTTTGCGAATTATCAATGTAAATGATGACACACAATGACATTATTTTGTTTTTGTTCTTCACTATGTTTCCTTAGAAGTTACTTGTGTATGGACCACACGTGAAAAATGAAGATGGAACAAAATTATTTAATATTCATTCATAATACTTTTTTATGATGTTCGATCAAGGGAAATATCTAATACAATGATAAAAAAACAAATACATCATTAAAAAATCTCAATCCTCCACATCAGAAGTATTGTGCTCGACGTCATTGGCATCGAGTACAAGGTTGAGCATGCATTTGATAGTATGCAGAAGTTTAACCAATTTTCCCAGTCATTTGTCAATGTGATTGACTCTCGCATGTAGATGCTCAAGCATCTACTTTGTTAATTTGGTGGAGGCGGTGGAGGAGCCCTTGGAGGTTGTAGAGGAGGAGGAAGAAAAGGGGACCAAATAAAATCAAACATTATGGTGGAGGCAGTGGAGGAGGTCGTGGAGGTTGTAGAGGAGGAGGAGGAAGTGGAGATGAATATGAAGAAACTAAAGTAACGAAGAGCTTAAATAGATCAAGACAGATGAAGAATAATTCATTATATGTATTGAAATGCCTCAGATTATGATGAGACACATAGTTCGGAAGTATAATTGGAAGCCGAAAAGACTCTAAAGCATTGAACATAACACAAAGGAAACGACAATATCTAAAGAGACTCCACTGAAATAATGGAACTTTTAAGACCGGATACTTTAACAGAACCGGTCTTAACAATTTTTTATCAGAAAAACATCTAATAGACTTTTAGGACCGGATTTTTCAAAATACGGTCTTAAAAGGTTTTTAGGACCCCATATTTAAAACATTTGGTCTTAAAAGTATTTACAAATTAACACTTTAAATACCCAAATTACTCTGATGCTCAAGCCTTTCGTAGATTGATATCCAAGGTGCCTGAAACAAACATGCCTTCTATTCTGTCAGAAAAGTCCCATGTCATTGGGCCCATTGTTATTTCAGACGATCAAGAGATGCCTACTCCCCCTACAGCCTTTAGCCGATATTCAACAACCTCCTAGCTTCAACGCGCTACCGCTATCCCCTCCCCTCTTTCCTCCTATAAGGCTCGTGCCACCTCTCTTAGATAGCAAGTTGCTAAAATCTAGCGGGACTATGATGCTTTTGAAGCTCATGCCAAGGCATTTATGGATAATATTAAGGATTTGTAGTTTCCTTTTTCTTGTTGTTCATTTTCAGTTTCATTTTTCTTGTTGTTCTTTTGTTCATATTCTCCAATAATGAAAGAAGCATAAAGAACTAAGCTATTTCTTTTCTTTTTTTTCATTTTTGTTTTTCTCCGAAGAACATTGCTTTTGTTTTATTTTCTTAGCAACCTCTGTTCCCTAAATAATGATACTAAACTAGTTTTGGAAAATAAGGATCAAGAACGAGGGAGGGCAAGTATATGCAGATTCTTATAAGGCGTTTTTATTTCCTCTCCCAAACGATATGGGATATAACAAAAATAATATTTAAGAAAAATTCAAGGTGACATTTTTAAGACCAGATATTATAAACATCTGGTCTTAAATGTACCTTACTTTTAGACAGGATTATTATTTAGAACCGGTCTAAAATTTTATATTTTTAGACCTGTGTTTCAAAATATTTGGTCTTAAAAATATCCTCAAATTAGAACTAGCTTTCTGAAATATGTCTTTGTCACACTAGAAATTAAATTTTTCTTTTTGAACTCTTTTTCTTGTCGCGTCCAAAGTAATAACTCATGTTCTATCGCCATTGTTTGTGGGTTGCTTCATTGTTGCTTCTCGTTTAAATGTCTCGACAAATAAGTTCTTCAGACAAGCTTATCACTTTCTAGTTTCTTAGCTCAATGTCAATACACCAAGGATATCGTAAGAGGTGTTTTGGTTTGATATCACTTTCTTATTTTCCTTATTATCTTTCTAGTTTTTCTCAAGGCTGAATTAAATAGATGAAATGTGCTTGTGGGTTCCATTGTTGGTAATGAATATTTAGTTTTTAAGATTATATTTGCACTTGAGACCTACCCAACTGACCAACAAGTGTTTTTTAGGGTTACTTTTGTTGTCTGCAAAAGCAGCATTTGTGAAATTATTCCTCAGCAAAAGCTTTTCTAACAGAAGCAACGTGCGTGAAATTATTCCTCTGCAAAAGCCTTTGAATTTATATGCTACGAGTGAGTCCACAAAACCTTGATGTGCTGCATTTATTTTCCTCACGAAGCATTTATGATGCTTGTTGGATCACTGTGTTGCATTTGGAGTTGGCTTAGTTTATGCAATTTTCATTTTTTTGCGATAATGTATGTTAAATCTTTCCGTCTATAGGAATTCGACTATGGATCACAGTTGGATAAATGCTTTACGGATGAGTGTTGAATAAGATAATGGGGTAAGAGAATTTTTATAATTTGCTAAAAGAAATGCTGATAATGATAGTAGGAAGTTTTATTGCCCTTATGTAGAATGTTTGAATGAGAGGCAACTAAGTGCTGAAGCTATGCACACACATTTAATTTGTGAAGGATTTTGTAAGACTCATACAATATGGATATGGCATGGTGAAGAAATGCCAAGTCCATCTAAACATGAGGAAGTGGCCTTCGATGATAATGACATGGATATGGATGATCAGATAGAGGACATTATTCGTGATGTAGGAGAAGAGACTTTTGAGTAACCACATGAATATGGTAAGATGTGCAGTGATGCAATGATGTATGAGGCTTTTAAAATGGGAGCCATGATCTTTTGTACTATAAATGACTTCCTCGCATATGGTAACTTGTCAAGGTATGAAGGCCATAAGCATGTCCAGTTTGTGTAGAAAGCACATGCTACTATCAACTTCAACATGAAAGAAAGATGGTTTATCTTGGCCATAGGAGATTTTTGGACCGGACCACCCATGTTGTTGACTAAAAAAAGCTTCTTCTTTTTTTGTGGCCAAGAGCATCAAGATGCTCTAGAGGCATTGACTGGGGAACAAGTTTATGAAAAGGTGAAAAATATCAAAGTCATCTTTGGTAAGACTGCAAAGAGAAGAAATGAAAAATATATATATGGAAAAAGAGATATGTGTTCTTCGATCTTCCATATTAACGCAATCTTGATGTGAGACGCTGTATTGATTTCATACATTTGGAGAAAAATGTAAGTGACAGTATTGTTGGCACATTTCTCAACATATAAGATAGTTCCAAGGATGGTGTGAAGGCAAGATTGGATTTGCAAGCAATGGGAATACGCGAAGACTTACAACCAAGGTCATATAGTAAGAGAACTTATTGTCCCCCAACTTATCATACTTTGTCTAAGGATGAGAAAAGAAGTTTTTGCAAGTTCTTACATGGCAAAAATTTTCCTTCAGGATATTCTTCAAATTTTAAGATGCTAGTATCGATGAAGGACTTGAAATTAGTATGTCAAAAGTCTCATGGTTGTCATTTCTTAATGCAACAGCTATTCTCAATAGCTATTTGAGGCATTATCGAATATGATCTTCACCATATTTTGACTAGACTTTGTTTCTTCTTCAATGCAGTTTATAGTAAAGTTTTTTAGATTGAAAAATTGGATGAATTGGAAAATGAAAGATATCTTATTTTGTGCCAGCTTGACAAGCTTTTTCTTTATACATTTTTTGACATCATAGTTCATCTAGTGAGGGAGATAAAGTTGTGTAGCTCCATCCATTTACGATAGAAGTACCTAGTAGAAAGATCTATGAAATTTCTAGAACGGTACATGAAGAACGTAAACCGGTCAGAAGCATCAATTGTTCATAAATATGTTTCAGAAGAAGCCATGGAATTTTGTCAAATTATTTGGCTAAAGTAAGACATATTGGGCTTTTTAAACCTCAGCATGATGAAGGGGGTAGATAAGGGGCTTCAATAAAAGGTGTAGATCTTGATGAATTGCTACAAGTCCACTTATACATCTTGAATAATGTTGATGAAGGTCAAGACAGCATAAATGCACATAAAGAAACTGTAAGGAAAGAAAATAGTCGAATGACTACAGAAAGGTTAATTATGGAGCATAACAAAACTTCTGCAAATTGGTTCAAACACAAGGTCGAGGGAGAGAAATGTGTTTCGATTCAATAAAATGGTTAGCATGTAGTCTTGAAGTTGATGTCATAACTTGGAATTCATACCGATTAATAGTTATACCTTTTCCATGAAGTCCCTAGTTGATAGGAGCACCGTCCAGAATAGTGGTGTTATGTTAGAGGCTGAATCTATGCACTTCTCTAGTTTGAAAAACAAGAAACCTAAATTGGCAGTCATGCCTTATTATGGGGTTATTGAAGAGATTTGGGAGGTAGACTATGTTAAAATTAAATTTCTCATTTTTAAATGCAAGTAGGTTAATGTCAATAATGGTGTTCAGATCGATCGGTTAGGATTTAAATTAGTCTATATCAATAGTTGTAGTTTTAGAGATAAACATTTTATTATGGCGACCATGCGAAACAAGTGTTTTATATCACCGATCAAGAAAATAAAATGTGGTCTGTAACTCTCCAAGGAAAAAGGTTTGTAGATATTGATGAGGAAATTCATTCAAATTATTATCTTTTTGAGACAAAGTGTCATTTTTTCTTTTTCTTTTTTGTAGTGTGACCCTCCAATTTTCTTCTAGAACACCTACAATGCAAAAATTAAGCACAATGTAGCATTAAAAGTCCAAGAAATAGTTTGCATGAATAATTAACAAATTATGACTATTTTATCCCTAATTACACTTAATTAAATACAAATGTCATTAACTCAAATTAGTGCTTAATAATGCAATAATATCCCAGAAAATACATTAAGAATCACAACTTAATCATGATAAACCATATAAAAATATGTTTCAATCAATAAACAATTGTCATATATTGGTATCATATATATAACGGTTTTTTTATATACCACCGTCAAGTAAATGATGTGTTTAAGTTTCACGGAGTTCGATAAACAACTGTTGTATATTGATAGAATACATATAGCGGTTTTTATATATCACGATCAAGCAAACGATAGGTTTAAGTTTCACGGTATTTTGTTAAACAACCATCATATATTGGTAGCATATATAACGGTTTTTTACATACCACCATCAAGTAAATGATGGCTTTTTTTCCTAAAAAACCAAACTTATATATCACGGTGGTCAATTAAAACCATCAAATATTTTCTCATATACTTAACGGTTGTTTACATAATCGTTCTCTATTTCTAAATGATGGTTTTTTCCCCTAAAAAACCAAACTTATATATCATGGTGGTCAATTAAAACCATCAAATATTTTCTCATATACTTAACGGTTGTTTAAATAATCGTTGTCTATTTCTTTCCCTTAAATTGATCTTTGTCTATTTCACAGTGCTATGAAAACCGTTAAGTATGGAGCTTCAACTATGCAGGAATCTGCAATAGTGAAAATATAGTATGAGAAGAAAAAGATAAAGAAACAGTCAAACAGAATAAAATTAGTTAGGGGTAAACATGAAGAAAAATGCATAAAATGCTCATACAACCCTAAGTGGGAACGTATAAAAAGATTAAGGCAATTCAAATTTCAAGCTCTTATGAAAAAGACTAGAGGGAGTATAATCTAATATGATAAGTTAAGGCGATCATGTTCCATTAATTCAAATTAATAAATTTATTTCATTTCCTTAATTATGCTAATAACGATATAATATTCATTTATAACAATATTGTTGTTAATTATAAGTTACATTAGAACAACACTATGTGAGCCAGCGCTTTAGTAGCGCAATGGCACCCCTTAAGAGCTTGCCTTCCCCCCCCGTCGTGGGTTCGAGCTTAGTCCCCCTCCCCTACCATGTAATATCAAAACAAAAACAAAACAAAACAAAAAAAAAAAAAAAAAAAAAAAAAAAAAAAAAAAAAACAACACTATGTGAAGACACACACTTCACATATCCTTTATTCAGAACTCACTAATTTCTCCCTTCACAATAATCACACAACTTTGCTTTTATTTGATTTATTTATTTGTAAAACTCAGAGACCCCCAAAACAGAAGAGAGAAGACGATCAGCAACACGGTAGGAAGAAAAGCCAGCGGCTTTGCCTAGTGCTTCAAGTTCTTTCTCAGTTCTTTCCTTCCCGCCAAGCAGAAACATCTGGTTGTCAAGAATTGCAGCAAATTTATGGCCATGACTTGCATTTGGTATTTCCGGCATTATTATGTCAATAACAATAAGCTTGCCACCTTTCTTGAGGGACTTGTGACAATTTTTCATAACTTGTATGCATTTGTCATCCGCCCAATTGTGAATTATAGACTACAACAAAACATATATACATATACTTATACTGCTTATCATTTTGAAGAACTTCGAATTTTTTAAGTTATTGAGAAAATTTGTACTCACCTTCATCATTATAGCATCACCTTCTGGGACATCTTCGAACATATTTCCTCCAACATGTTTGATTCCTTTAAAATGCAAGGAAAATCTTGTTAGCTCATAGCGAATTAAAGGGTCATATTCGATTGACTAATTGAAATACGCACACGAGACTAGATCACAATTATCAAGAATCAACACAACAAATATACCCAAGGGAGGAAGATAGTTCTTTTTAGTGGGAGGGGATGTAATGAGAATAAGGGTAAGTATGGGTCCAAAGGGACAGTTTTCCCTTTATGATTTAATAGTTAAATACATGCATTCGTGATACACTATTTAATAGTCAATTTACACAAGATAATTACCGGAGAACTTCCATCTCCCTACCTCTGAAAGGAACTCTCCTTTTCTCCTTAGTATATGTTAACTTGCTTAGTCAATCGAATTTGAGGTATGCCTTTAAACCCCTTAAGAAAGATTTTCGAAACTTATAGGATTTGATTGATTGAAGTAATTAGCATCAAGGGATAGATTTAAACCCAAGGATATAAGTTAATTTAATTACCTGGGTAGGATGGGGCATGTTGGACAACATGTGGCAAATCAAAGTTAATGGCTTGAATTGAAGGGTACTTAGAGACAATCATTTTGAGCGTTTGGCCAATGCCACCGGCAACATCAACAAGTGTTGATATTCCTTCAAATCCTTTGTATTTCTCAAGGATCTCCTTCATGCGAATGCATGAAATATCGGCCATCGCCTTGTGGAAAAGAGTTTCAAAGGTTGGATCTTTTTTCATGTATTCATAGAAGGAGATACCATGAACTATCTTGAACAGGTCATCTTCCTCATTCACTATCACTTGCTTGAAGTTTTCCCTGACATTATTATTCACAAGAGAGAGAGAGAGAGAGAGAGAGAGTTTCCTCAAGTGTTTATGAGAGAATTATTTGTTCTTTTATTTTTTTATTTCTTTTTTTGGGGGGGGGGGGGGGGGGCGCTGTTATGTTAGAAGTGAATAAGGTCTGTATATATACACTCAATTACAGAATCTCTGAGGGGAAAATGTTGATAATGGACATAGTTCAATAGTCAGATTTACCCCGTAAAATGAAGAGGAAAGAAAACTAGGGAAGAAAATAGGGAGAGAAATGAGGTTGATAGACAAAATGGGGCGTGGGGCCCACCCCATTTTCCCTCCAACTTGTCTCACCACATGTGGAGACATTTGGAGGGGAAAACTCATTTTCTTTTGGTGCCCTCACGCTGCCAGTACTCCTTCTCTTCGTTTTCCATTTATGTAAGGCAAAAAAGAGTTAAAGCACCCATTTACAAAATTTACTATAAACTAAATTATTTAAAATTCATTACACTGTTCCTTTTGCACCGTTCTTTTCAAAATATTATCTAACGTTATAACAGACTATATATAATTTATTTACTTCATAATTTATATCATTTGAGTTTTTTATTTTTTAAAAAATACGTGGGTACAGGACAAATTAAACGTTATACCTCTTAAAAATAATATTTTCCCTAAATTATTTACTTTTAAAATATAATAACATGGAATTTTATTTTCCTCCTTGTTCTCCATTTTTATCAAATAAGGGTATTTTAGTTTTTTAGATGCTTGCTCATTTTCTTTCCTCCTTATTTTCTCTCATCCATCCAAGTAAGAGGGATGATAGTATTTTCTTTCCAGTCTTCTTTTGTCTTCATTTTCTATCCTGCTGTATTCCTTCCTCCCATCTTTTCTTCCCATCAAAACAGAGTTTACGTTTCCAATTGATTTTTTCAAAAGAATTATTTGTTGAAAAGTAGACAGTTAAGGGATCATTTTTATTTTAGATTATATACGCGTTAAAATAATTTTTAAGAATATAAAGTAAAAAAAAAAAAAAAAAAAAAAAAAAAAACAAATCAGAACTGTTTAGATTAAATATAAAGGGTCCAGATTGACCATAGAAGTCTTTCTTCCTAGGTAAATTTTAATTAATAAATACATATATATGGATCAAAATATGAAATACTTACCTCACTTTTAAAGTAGCTGGATGGTAACTGAAGTTTGAAGCTGAAGCATAAGAAGCTCCATCTTCGTCAGGTAACAAGTATTTACCGGTAAGAGATAGAGCATAAAGCCTCTCAGTCCTACTGTTGTCATCAACCTTGTTGGAAGAACAAGTCAAAACAGAATGAGTAGCAAGCAAATACAGCAATCGATCGAGGCGGCCAACGATGTCATTCCTGGCATGTGGATTTGGAAGCTGAGAAGCAATTTCAGAGGATGACATGCCCTTTGGATTTCCCTCACCAATGATCTTAAAGAGGTTGAGCTCAATGGCAGCATTTAACACTGCAGGGTAAAGCCCGGCACTTGCTAGCAACATAGCACCAAGAGAAACATCATATTTATCATTATTCTCCATGGTCGAGCTTATCAACTGTGGATGATGATATGAAAGCAGTTTTTTAGCGTAATGGTTCACACAACTTGATTTTAAGTTTTGTGCTTTGTGGGGGTATTATAGTGTAACTGGAGCGTACAATCCGTTCAAGCCATGTCAGATATGATTAAATTTATAAAGTCAATTGATCTATTGGAGCATTAATCGATTACAATTTGCAATAGAATGAAGTCACTTCCTGATCAAACATATATTTTATTCTATGCCGCCTGTATTGATGGGGACTCTTCTTTCAAGTTTGACTTGACAGCCTTTTTTTTAAAAAAAAAAAAAAAATTGTTTGTTAGCTCTTATAGAAGCAATTTTATTTCAAACAGCCCCTTAATAAGACAATGATACCCTTAGTTTATTTTTTAACAAAAGCATTCACAAGACAAATAGATGTATTTGCAAGACTAGTAAATACATTTACAAAACAAATAAAAGGATTCAAAAGAATTCAGGCAGTTAACAAGAACATTTTGGTTATGCACAAGATAAATAAAAGAATTTACCAAACAAATAAAGGCATTTACAATATAAATAAAGGGATTCAAATTAAAAGAACCTAGGGAGTTAGCAAAAACATTTTGGTCATTCATAAGACAAATAAGGGCATTCACAAAAATAAGAGGATTCAGAAAAATACAAAACAAATTAGGGCATCATTATCTTTTCACCTATAAAACTTGATTTCGTTTTAGTTTAGGGATATGGGATTTTTACCAAAATAGTGAAATTTTTTAAAAAATTTTCCAGATTAAAGCACATTTGAAACTATTAACCAAACTAATGCTAACGTCATCAATGGCGTGGGGGAGGGGTACATGAGTGAGCTGTCGTGCAAGGGGAGCACACGCCGCAGTCCGTGAGATCGGGTTCACGCCACTGGAGGCGTGAACACGTGTCACGCCTGCCTGGTGGCGTGAACACGTGTCACGCCACCAATGGCGTGAACGTCCCGCACGCCACACGTGTCGGACCTCGACATGGCGTGCGGGAATCTCCTTGTCCCCCGCTCCGCAACCCACCCCCTACCCGACGCCCCCCCCTAACACCCCCACACGCAACCTCACCCCTCACCCTCATTCTTTTTTTTTCTTCTTCTTTCTTCTTCTTCGAGACTCTCCCATTTCCTTCACTCTTCATCACTCTTCCATTTTTTTCATTCACTCCTTCCCTCATCCGCACTCCTTCCATCCGTCCTCCATTTTTTCCTTCCTTATTTTTCACATGTAATATCTCGCATGTTCACACATAATACAATTTTTGCAAAAATACAAGTAACCAATAAAAAATAAATTATATAATAATTACCTCGATATTCGTCATCTGCATCACTATCATTTTGATCATGGTCATTATCCAATAAAGTGTCTTCATCTTCTTCCTCTTGCTCCTCCTCCTCATTGTCAGGTTCATCTACCATATAGTCGTTGTTTTCTTCTCCATGCGCAACGATTTCTTGTCTTGGTTGAGAGGTACCACCATATCGTGTGATCGATGGAGTCCATGCGTCGGTATTGGTACACCCTCCTCTGACGTCTCAATATCCACATATAACTCAACGAATTGGGACGTACGATTTTCATTGAATGATTGAACAAAAACATCCACATCCTCATTATCGGATATCTCAAAACCCACATATTTTCGGTTTCCACAAAGCACTCTACCCGTCACTAAAGATATTACCTGATTTTGTTGCAGCTTTAACTTTCGACGGATCTTCTCATGTAAATCTTCAGCGGACATGCCTCGAACAATATACATTCCTCTTTTTTCACCATCAAAGCTCAATCCGTTTGGATCTATATTTTTAGAACCATTAAAATACACAAATGAACGAATTTCACTCATTTTTTTCTTATTTAATATTATGAAAAAGAATATTAAACTACGAGATAAAACAAATAATAACAACACAAATTGTAACTGAACAACCGAAGAAGAAACAATGTATCTGTTCTGGTATAGAACACAGATGTCCAGCCAGGGGCTGGTAGATTGATCTTGGATGTATCGGCAGACCTGGGTATCTATGAAGGAGATAACCGGGAGAGCGTGGGATCACCGTACACGACAAAGGGTGTCTTGTGTGTGCACGGTGAGACCGTATGTAAATAGTCTAGGTTTAGAGTGAGTGCACCTTGTTGCCTACCCTCTCGTATTTATAGAGGCGTACGGTGCGATATCCGGGGCACGTCATTAATGGTGAGCCATCAATGGGGCGGATATTGGATGATACCCCATTAATGGGACGTGTCATTAATGGGGCGGATATCCGAGATATGCCATTAATGGGACGTGCCATTAATGAGGCGGGTATCTCGGGAAGCCGGTATGATAGGGCGGATCTGCCGAGCCGAGATTTCCGGATCTCCCGCCATGATTGGCGATCGCCTTACAGTTCCGCTTGGGCCTCGCCCTGGACTTGGAGGCTTTTGGGCCGGTCCGTAACAGTTGCCCCCCAGCTTGGCTGTTCATGCTTTTGGACTGCCGAGGTGTATGATTCTCCTGGTCCAGTGCGTGACCGGGGCCTGTGCTTCAGTGAGCCCGGCTTCTGATGCCGCGGCTTACCTCTATGATTTCGTTCTGGATGGTGCCCTGGGTCATGCCTGACCGGGGCTTACTGGGCGGCCTCGGATTTATGTGGTAAGTCCCCTGTTCGCGGGTAAACCGTTTGGTCTTCTCTCCGTAGGCGCCATCATTGCGTCTTTACACCTGGCGTGTCCTGATTGGAAATGGTCTGCAGCCGTCGCGCCGCTCCGAGTGCCGATTCGTGTGCACATTTAATGTGCCTACGTCACATCGTGCAGTTCCTATCGTGTCAATGTTCAAAGACCGAACTGCCCCCGGCGTTCCCTCTTCTTCTTCTAATATGAAGTGTCCACTTTGCGTTTTTCCTTATTTCCCGCCTGCGCTTTGGTAGTGTTCTTGCTCCGAGTTTTTCCTATGAGAACTTCATAGTCCTCCATTTTGCTGGTTCAAGTTACCATCTTCGTATTTACGCAGGTATTATTCGTCTTTGTCTTTACTCGTTTGGGCATATTTCATACCGTTTAGATATCCTCTGGTTTCTCATTTGCTTTTCCCATTCTTCTGGTTCTCTGAGCTTTCCCTTAAGATCAGTTTCTGGGTTTGTTCTATATGCTCCTCCACTCTTGACGTAAGGCCTGTAGCTCTTAGGTTCTTAGTCCCTCTTCGATGGATAGACGTAGGCCTTTTCTTAGAGCCGGGCCGGCGCTTACCCCCGATGAAGAGGAGTTCCTCCGCCTTCGTTACCCGAGAGCTTCTTATTGGGTTCTTGGGCCGAGCTCCGGCCGAAAGGTCGCGCCCCTACTTCGAGGTGGGAATGGTTCTTCTCGGCGGATTGGACCTCAACCCATACCAGCTAGAGCTCTGTCACCTTCCTTGATTCGAACTTCTTTCCGATCACCTTTTCGGGCCGAAGTTGGTTCTTCTGGCTGGTTCCGGGCTCTTGCCTCGATGGCCCAACCGCCTCATTTTTGTGAGGGTCCATCCCCGGGAGCTTGGACCCTTATCCCGATGATTATCTCGGTCCCCGCTTTGGGATTGCTTGGCTGAGAGCTCATTCCACATTGCGCGTGGTGAGGACTCTAGAGCTACCTCGGTCCTTGGATCTTGCCGGCACCGGCGCCCTTCGGGCCCCACTTCTGGCGAGCCGTTTCGTCCCCGTCTGCCATCTGTTTTGCCTTCTAACCTTGTTTTACCAGGTATTTCCAACTCTGCTAATTTCCTTTTATGTTGCATATAGGTTAATGGCTCCGAAATCTTTACCTTCAAAGAAAAAGGCCGAGGCCGAGACATCGGATTCTTCTAGTCCACCCGAGGCCCCGTGTCGTAGGTATCCCAGGTGTCCCACGAGGTCTTGAAGACCCGGTCCATTATGTCGGACGAGGATATTGCCCGAATGGACCTACCCGTCATGGAGGGGTGCGTTCTACGCCGGAAGCCGATGAGCTGTTTGTCTTTGAGCGGGAAGTAGGCGTCCAAATTTCTTTCATTTTTACCGGGATTATCTTACGCGGGTTGGCGTCCGCTTTCCTTTTACCCATTTTCAAATGCTTGCCCTGATGCACCTGAGACTGGCCCCGTCTCAACTTCATCCGAACGGGTGGGCTTATCTTGTAGCGTTCGAGCAATTGTGTCGCTCCTACCCGGTTCCAATCCCCTGCTCGACCAACCTTTTCTTTTACTATTTTGGCCCCTTTACCCCCGGCTCTCCGAAGGAAGGTGACAAGTTGAAAGGGCTGGTGTCTCTCCGCGTTAATCCCGACCGGAAGCTTATGAAGCCCTTCTCCGAGTCTTTTAAGCGGTTTAAGAATGCGTTTTTCAAGGTTGTCGCCGTGCCTGGTAAGCCGGCTTGGTTTTTAAAGGGGGTCGAGGCTGCCGACGTAGTATGGCGCTTCCCTTTATATTGGGTGGAGAATCATCATAAGGCCAGCCCCTCGTCCTTCCAGATCTCGCAAGATGACCTCCTACCCGAGATGGCCCCTCACGTCCCCGTTGGATGCCTTCGTGGAGCGAATGGCATCCCGAGCGCGGACCTTTTTCATATCCGGGGGATCTAGGCCAATTCCCTCGACTTGTAGGAGTCCTTTTTTGCCATGTTTCTTTATGTTCTGTATATTGCAGTCGTACTTTTGTGCTCATTGCTGATTTCCCTTTACCTGTTCTTTTCAGCTCAAGACATGAAGGCCCTTCCTGGTTATTTGAAAAAAGTAAATCCGGTCGCCGCATCTTCGAGTAGTCGGTCTCAGAAATGGGCCACTCCTGTCAAGACTTCCGCGCCCGAGGCTAATGCCCCTATTGTGGCTAAGAAGGCCAGGGTCTCCGGGGCCGAGGAATCGACTCCATCTGCGCCCTCCGCATCCCCTCAGGCAGGGGTTCCTGAAATTTCCAAAGGGAAGCAGGTTGTCGTCTCGGAGGGTGAAGCTGCGGCCTCTTGGGGGCCGCGACCGTTCCTTCGCATCGGTTCTTCTAGCGTCTTCGACCGCTCCGCCTCCTCCTCCTCCTTCCTTCAATCGGGCCCTTACGTCCTTCTTCCGTGCTTCCTCGGAGTTTCGTATTTGAAAGGGGTGACCAAGGAGCTGGATGTAGCGTTCCTCCCCCCGGAATTCATGGATAACCGGGCCCCGTCACCTCCTAGTGCCGAGGAAGTACAAGCCACGAACGGTACTTGTGTAAATCCATAGGTTTCCTGCGGCCTATGTGATTGTGAGGAAAAGTACATTTTGGTCGATGCGGAAAACGACGACTGAAGGCGTCTAGGGCCGAGGTTGAGGCCAACCAAAAGGCACTGGCTGAGGCGGCATCCGTAAAAAAGGCTTTAGCCGATGCTGAGGCCAAGCTGCGCCTTATGGAGGAGGAGCGGGATGCTGCCCGGCTTGAACGGGATTCTGCCAAGGAGGCGTTCATTAAGGTGGAATCAGATTTGCAACAGGCGCGAGAAGGGGCGGAGAAGTCAGCCTCTGAGTGTGTCCGGGCCCAGAAAGCGCTGAGCGAAAGTATGGATGTGGTGAAAACCCTGCAGAAACAGCGTGATTCGTTGTTTGATAAGGTTAAAGCCGTCGAGGAGGCTCTGGCCGTATCGCAGCGGGAGCGCTTAGAGTCTGACGAACTTCTAAAGCGGATGCGCCGATTGCTTTGAGAATGCACTTTGGAGCAGATCCGACTTTTGAATCCGAAGACGGAGCTTAACTTGGACGGCTACGACTTTCGTGCCTTTGTGGAAGACGGAACGTTAGTTTCGTATCAACCTCCTTCCGCCACCGCGTCGTCGGGTCGGGGGGGAGAGTCGGATGCGGAGAGTGAGGCGACCAAGAGTGCTCCCGAGGCCGGTCCTTCTAGTTAAGCTTTAATCTTTAGTGTTAGTGGGCGTACGTGCCTTTGTACTTTATTGACTCCGGCTTTTGTGCCGTAACTTTGTATGACTTATGGGGGAATTTATTTATCCGCCCTTCGCCGCGTTTCTTAAATTCCATTGTTTGAAATTTATTGACCGCATTATATACAAGTCGTGTACTCGACCAACACCGCGGTGTGGGAGAGTGGGACGAGGTTGTATGTCGTACCCTCCGGGGTGTTAACTTAACATGCATCCTCATCCCGGCTTAAATAGCCGGAAAAGATGGTAGGAACCGTTTTAAGGGCGAGGCTGTCACATGTCGACCGAGGTGTCTAGTACCTAAGATCGGACATTTTGACTTGATCAGGGTCGGGATGGCAGCCTGCCTTCTTAAATCGGGCGAGCGTTGACGCGTCAATTTCGCGAAGGCCACGTATGGCGTTTTCGCCGAGCTCTTACCTATGCGCGTCGGAGTACAACGGCGGTGTCATACATCTAGATGTTTTTTCGTTTCTGACCGGGTATAGGTACCTCAGAGTCAGGTTTTTGCCGGGCTTGGTGGCCTCGGCTTCAAGCTTAAGCAAATAATCGTGCACGTTGGCGCCTCCTCTTTGAGGTATTCCTTCATTAAATAAAGCAGCTCTAAAGAGCGTACAAATGGTCATAAATTATTCAAATGCAAAGCAAGGGAAAGTTGGAAAGCAATTGCAAAAAACATGAAAGAAAGTAAGAAATGACCGAGCCGTAGTCTTGGGCTAAGCGTAGTAGATTTTCAACTTATCGGCGTTCCATGTCCTTTTAACCGGCTTTCTTGCCAATGTTTCGAGAACATATGCCCCGGCGTCAAGCTTTTCTTTAACACGATACGGTCCCTCCCGGTTCTTTGCCGGTTTTCCGTCTCGGGAGTTCTTATTACCTATATCGGCCCTCCGAAGTACCAAGTTACCCGGTTGAAGGATCGTGGCCGAACCTTGCGATTATATTTGGCCGCGAGTAACGCTTGCGGCAAGTTCCCGCAATGAGCCGTGACTCGGATCTCATCTATTAGGTCCGGATCTGTCTTTAAGGCGTCGTCATTTGATGCCGGTCCTCCTGTCCGCTCGATCTTCCTCCACGATGGCTGCCGATTTCCACCGGAATCATTGCTTCGCATCCATATGTCGGCCGGAAGGGAGTTTCCTGGGTAGAGGTCTCGCACACTCGTCCCGTATCCCCATAGAACACTTGGAGTTGTTCGATCCAACTAGAGTCGGCCTTTAACATGCGTTTCTTCAACCCGTCGAGAATGATCTTGTTGGCGGACTCGGCACAGCCATTAGGCTGCGGATGTTCGACGGAGGAGAAGTGTTGTTTGATGTCGAGGTTGGACATTAAGGCCTGGAATCTTTGGTCCGTGAACTGGGTTCCATTGTCAGTGACGACTTCAGCAGGTATCCCGAACCGAGCGAAGATATTGTGACAAACGAATTTCATAATCCTGGACGACGTGATTGTAGTTAATGCTTCCACTTCAATCCATTTGGTGAAGTAGTCAACAGCGACAATGAGCCATTTGAGCTGTCCGGGTGCCGGTTTAAATGGTCCAAGAATATCCATTCCCCACTTATAGAAGGGCCAGGGAGCCGGCATCCCTTTTAACTCCGTGGGCGGTGGCCATAAGATCCCGCCGTGTTTCTGGCAACTGTCACACCGCTTGCGGCCTCCATGGCGTCATGCATCATGGTGGGCCAATAATAGCCGTACGCGCAATGCCTTCCTAGCCAAAGCCTTGCCGCCCATGTGTTGGCCGTTGCATCCCTCATGTATTTCGGTCGTACGTACACGGATTCGGACTCACCGAGGCATCGCATCATTGGGCAGTGTACTCCTTTCCGGTATAGCTAGTCATCGACCATAGTGTAGATGGCGGCTTCTCTTATCGGCTTTTTTGCTTTGGTAGAGTCGTGGGAATGATCCCTCTTTCCGGGTAATCTTCAATTGGTTTTCTCCGGTCCGATCCGAACGAGATAGTCATAATGCACGTGGGCTCGGCCAAATTGTTGGATGATTGTTCTTTGACTCCCCGGACCTTTGGTGCTTGCGAGTTTGGAGAGGATGTCGGCCGGGCATTCTCTTCTCTCGGGATGTGAGAGACAACGACTTCTTCGAATTCCGTCATTACCTCTTTTGCTTTATTCAAGTACTTGGCCAACAAGGGGCCTTTCGCTTGATAGCTGCCATCGATCTGCACGGCGACGAGTTGTGAGTCGGTGAACACCTTAATCCGCCTGGCTCCGCTTTCTTTTGCTTGAGCCAATCCTGCTAAGAGGGCCTCGTATTCGGCTTGATTGTTAGAGGTCGGGAATTCCGATTGGAGGGAATGTTCAGTAGCAATTCCCTCGGGGCTTTCGACAATGACTCCTACTCCGTTTGCCTTTTGGGTTGGAAGACCCGTCAACAAATACCCTCCGAGTCGTTGTCGGTCATAACCGGAGTCAATTCCCGCTGAAGTCCGCCAATGCTGTGATTTGATCGTCTGCCGTGCCTCAAAAGTGATGTCGAATTCGGATAATTCAATCGCCCAGCTCGTCATCCGTCCAGCCAAATCCGGTTTGTGCAAAATCTGCGGATCGGGCTGATTGGTCCGGACCACAATCCGATGTCCCTGGAAGTATGGGTGAAGTCGCCTTGCCGTTGTGAGTAATGCGAATGCCATTTTCTCCAGCTTTTGATATCTGAGCTTGGCGTTTTGTAACACTTTGCTCACAAAGGCGGCGCTTACCGCTTCATCCCCTACCGAGAGGTATAGGAACAAGGTCTCCCCCGCTCCGGCTTTGTCGATGCGGCGGGGTTGCCAAGCATTTCTTGATTTCTTCAAAGGCCGTCTCGCAGTCCGTATTCCATACTCCCTGGGTTTCTTTCTTCAATAATTTAAAGAAAGGTAGAGCTTTCTCGGCTGACCTCGGTAGGAATCTTGTCAGGGCCGCCAAGCGACCTGTCAATTTTGCACTTCCTTCTTGGAGTTGGGGGCCTGCATATCTAGCACGGCCTTGCATTTGTCCGGATTGGCCTCAATCCCTTGGTTGGTCAACATAAAACCCAAAAATTTGCCAGCGGGCACCCCAAACGCACATTTAGCCGGGTTCAACTCGATGCGGTATTGTCTTAATTTGTCAAACGTCTGCTCTAGATCCGGATATGCTTTGCTCGGATGTTTTGACTTCACTATCATGTCGTCTATATATACCTCCACATTACGAGATTTGATCGTCAAAGACTCGATTCATCATGCGTTGGTATGTAGCTCCGGCATTCTTCAATCCAAATGGCATGACGTTGTAGCAATAGTTCGCCTTATCCGTCATGAAGGCGGTTCTCTCTTGATCGTCGGGGTGCATAGCAATCTGATTGTATCCGGAGTAGGCATCCATAAAAGAAAGCAGCTGGTATCCGGTCGAGTTATCCACTAGCTGGTCAATGCTGGGCATGGGAAAGGAGTCTTTTGGGCATGCTTTATTCAGATTGGTGTAGTCGGTGCACACCCTCCATTTACCGGTTGGTTTTAACACCATGACCACGTTAGAGAGCCAGGTCGTGTATTGTATTTCTCTTATGAACCGGCAGCAAGGAGCTCTTCAATGTGACTCTCAAGGGCTTTACGCTGTCGTCTGAGATATTCCTCCTCTTCTGGGCCACTGGTTTCGACCCCGGCCATATAGCTAACTTGTGACAGCAGAAGTGTGGGTCGATCCCGGGTATTTCGGCTGACGTCCAGGCGAAGACGTCCTGGTTTTGCCTTAAAAATTTGATCAGCCTTGCTTTGATCTCTACGTCCATGTCCCTGCCAATTTTAGTTGTCTTGGAGGGATCCGTCCCGAGGATTAATTCCTCCAACTCTCCTTCCGGCTCGGGGCGTGGGTTTTCTGGTTCACGGAGGTCCAGCTCTACCATGTTGACCGATTGCCGGGGTCGCCCCTCTTTTCTGTCATTAGTCATTACCTCGTTGGTTTGGAGCCGTGGCGGGGATGACGTCTTTTCCTCCTCTACACGGAGGGCTTCGAAGTAACATTGCCGCGACGCTTTCTGGTCACCGGACACTTCAACCACGATTCGATCATTGATCATTTTCAATTTACGGTGCTTGGTGGATGCCGGCATATCCCAACTGTGTATAGTGGGTCGGCCCAGTATAATGTTATAAGGGGAGCGGAAATGCGCCACTACAAACCTTACCGTCAGATTTGAAGGCTTCCTTAGTTCCCAAGGTCGATCGAGGTCGACATATCCTTTTAGGAAGGAATGCTCTCCATTGAACCCGATGAGGGTAGATTTGCATGGCTTTAAGTCTTCGACATCGAGGTGCATCCTCTGGTATGCATCCCAGCTTATTATGTCGGCCGAACTACTGCGTCAACAAATATTCATTTGACCGCGGTTTACGACGATCCGGTGATGACCAATCTGTCTTGGTGGCCGGGAATAACCTCCTTGAGCTCCTCGTCGGTGAAGACCAAGGGTGGTTTCGGTTTTGACGACGTGCCCTTGAACCTCGGCACCTCTTTTACCGTTAACACCTCCCGCAAGTATTTCTTGCGCCGACTTATTGTATCTCCACCTCCTCGGCCGCCACTCCCATCCCGTGCATTGGAGATCGGCGTCCGGGTAGCCCTGCTGGAGGGCCGGTTCTCCGCTTCTTTTCGAGAATCCGACGTTCGTGGCTGGACTCCTGCTTCGGCGGCTACCATTCCGCTTGCCAGATTTCCCTTGAGTT
This sequence comes from Acacia acuminata, assembly GCA_019022655.1. NCBI lineage: Eukaryota > Viridiplantae > Streptophyta > Magnoliopsida > Fabales > Fabaceae > Acacia > Acacia acuminata. The sequence continues at coordinate 736,892 of JAFJYI010000164.1, read as the reverse complement.
TTGATGACGTATTGGCGTAGTTTCCCTTCTCTTACAAATTTTTCAATAGCATCCCTGAGTTCGTAGCATTCGTCAGTGGTGTGTGGCCAGGACGATCGTGGAAGCTGCAAAACTTCCCCGGTCGTATTGGACCGGTTTACGAGAGGCTTTGGCTTGGTCACCTTCCTCATCTCGGTCTGCGCGACCTCCTTCCACAGGCGGGATCGCGGGACATTCAAGGGTATAGTTTCCGTACTTCCCCTTATTGTCCGTTCGCTCGAGTGCAGGGGCTCTCTCTGCCACGTCTGCGAGGTTCCGCCTTGTGTTTGTCGGTCAGATCTCTTCTTTCAGGTGATGAATTCCTTGCCTTCTCAGGCTCATCTGCATTGGCGATTTCCATTTGCTCGACGTCTAGATATTTCTTCGCTTCAGTATAGAATTCCGTCAAGGAATATACTCGATTCTTACATAGATGTCGGGCCAGGCGTGTCATCGGGTCCAGTCCGTTGACGAGGCAGTGTACATGGACCTCTTCGGATAAGGATCGTACCTGTATTGCCGTGTCTCTGAACCGGTCCAGATACTTCTGCAATGTTTCGCCCTTCTTTTGCTTTACTTTACTCAGCGTGAATTGAGATTTCGGTTGTTTCTTCTGGTGGCAAAGTGTAATTCAAACTTACGACCAAGGTCTTCAAAATTCCGAATGGAATTATTGGGTAGCGAACTCAACCATTTGTGGGCCGGCCCGATTAACGTGGCCGAGAAGAGTCTTAGTATCACCAGACCTTCTATTGATCTTACCCACATTAACTTTTCAAATAACTCGAGGTGATGATGTGGATCACGGGTCCCATCATATTTGGGGAGATCGGCTAGGTCAAAATTCTTCGGGTAAGGAGCCGTGGCCGTAGCTCGTGAGAATGGAGTCCCACCCGCGCCGGCCAAGTATTTCATCTTATGCGCCGCGGCGATCCTCGTGTCCGAGGCGTAGTGATCGCCTCGTGTAGTTCGTCCGAGTCGATCACGATCTCGGTTCTCCGGTTCCCTATCGTCATTATGGTGGTCTGCTCGCCTCCGGCCTTCCCTATCCCGGATCCGCAAAGGTGCCTCTTTGTGCCTTTTGGGGGTTGGTTGGCGATCTCGCTCCATTCTGCCGTCCCCCTCTTTCCTGCCACGGGGATGTTGATTCGTTTCTGGGCTGGTACGCGGACTATTGCTATCCAGGCGTACAACCTCCTTCCTCTTACGTGGGCTTCTCGGGGTTCCGCGTTGAAAAAGGTTTTCAAGCTTTTCCTCTATCATTAGTTCCAGAGCATGAAAATCCTCCTGCCTTTGGAGGTGATCGAACTTTTCCTTGTTTTCGAATCTCTGAATCATCGCCTCTTGGGTTCTCCTCAGTATGCGGACGTCGGTGTCTAGTACCCGAGCGTCGGAATCGGGTCTGTCGGGGGCTGGTCTTTTGGGGATTCTTCATGCGAGAGATTTGTCGAGGGAAGGCGAGGTGGTTTCTGAGTCGGTAACGTATCCTTCCGGAGTTTTTCCTCGGGATGGTCGATCATGAGTCTGTGGCCGACTTGGCCTGGACTGAGGTTGATTTGGAGGGACTATACTTTGCGGTCGACTCGGGCCGGCCTGAGGTTGATTTGGGGGTACCATGCCTTCCTCGTTTGGCCGGTCCAATTGCTGGTTTTGCATGTGGCTTACGGTGTGAGCCATTGATGGTCACGGGGATAGAAATTTATGGTCCCCACGGTCGGCGCCAATGTTACGGTATAGAACACGAGATGTCCGCCCGGGGGCCGGTAGATTGATCTTGGATGTATCGGCGGACACTGGGTATCTATGAAGGAGATAACCAGGAGAGCGTGGGATCACCGTACACGACAAAGGGGTGCTGTGTGTGCACAGTGAGACTGTATGTAAATAGTCTAGGTTTAGAGTGAGTGCACCTTGTTGCCTACCCTCTATATTTATAGAGGCGTCTGGTGCGATATCCGGGGCACGTCATTAATGGTGAGCCATCAATGGGGCGGATATTGGATGATACCCCATTAATGGGACGTGTCATTAATGGGGCGGATATCCGAGATATGCCATTAATGGGACGTGCCATTAATGGGGCGGGTATCTCGGGAAGCCGTATGATAGGGGCGGATCTGCCGAGCCGAGATTTCCGGATCTCCCGCCATGATTGGCGGTCATTACGCCTTACGGTTACTTGGGCCTCGCCCTGGACTTGGAGGCTTTTGGGCCGGTCCGTAACAGTATCAATGGAATTATACAAAAGAAAAAAAAATGAATTCAAGAAACAGAATGAAGAAATGGAGGGAGTTTTCCAGATGAATGAAGGAATGAATGATAAGAGAGAAAGAAAAAGGGGTCACGGATGAGGGATGAAGGCAAAGAGTGAATGAGTGAATTATATAAGGGGTGAAGGAGTGAATTAAAAAAAAAACAAGGTCATGGGAGCTGGGTACGCCTTTGTGGCGTGGGAGGGCCGGTCACGTGAGGGTGACCCACGCCACTAGCCGTCTAGTGGCGTGTGGGACCCTCACGCCACTAGTGGCGTGGGTGGCCCTCATGCCACTACGACTCCCCGCGTTAGCATGGCTTACGCCGGCACACACCTTGGCGTGAGACGGTGAAGCACTTGATGGCGCAAGACCGACAGACGTATTCAACAACATTAGTTCAGTAAATAGTTTAAAAAGTGCATAAATCTGGTAATTTTTTTTTTTAAAAAGAAAATTACTATTTTGGTAAAAATCCCTTAGGGATATAGTGAAGTTTCAAAAAAAATTTTAACTTGACTCAAATAAAATTGCTTTAGTTAAGGCTAACTGAAATCTTCTCTCTCTTCGCAACACTCCATAAAGTCCAGTAGAAAGAGAAAGAAAAAAATAGAAGACGACGATGTAGTTATTATTAAGCGGGATCTTCTGTTTAACACCTTTATTCAAAGATGGATTTGATTATTGATACTGCCATGCGACTTATCTGACACTGCGTACTATTAAGGGGAATTTCGTACAAAAAGAGTTACACAAATCCAACAGTCACTATGAAGGAGATTTTACAATACCTAAAAGCATGGTTAACTATAACATGAACGTGTACTAAAATACTCTCTGTTGTATAAGTATCATTGATCAACTTTTTGTCTATATAATTCGGTAATTTGTATCTTGTGTGTATGTATAAATAGGATGGAGTAGGACTACGTGGATAATTAAATTAGTTTAAGTGACTTTGCACTGGAAGAATTAAGTGTATAAAATGATTTTTTTCAATTATATCTCTCATTTGGTTACTCTTTCTTCCTCCCTCCATTATTGACGCTCTTCCATTATTGTTTGCTAGTTTGAAAATGACGATGAGATGCAGATCATTGATTTCACCAACAGTGAGGTGTACGTGACACAGATCCAGGTTCACAAATATGTCACCGTCATGCTCCATCACTCGTCGTTTTCATGTTTCTAAACTTGACTCGATCTTGCTTCACCTTCTCTTCTCGACTTTTATAAGACGTAAATCTATGTTTGGATTTTTCCCAACCCCCCCCCCCCTTCTTTTGCTTTAAAGTTTAGGTTTTACGTAACATAAAGTCATTTTTTTAACCACATTAAAAGGTGAACAAAACAAAGTTGCGGGGTTTACGCGTTTCTTTTAAAACTAACATCAAAAGCCTTCTTTAATCTCAATCATCAATCGGGCTAAAAGAAGTCAGAAAGAGAACGTGGGAAATGAAAGGCTAATTATATAAAGAAGTACAGGGAGTGAAGGTGGAGATCGAGCATCAAATTTAATAAACGCTTGACACCTAATCAAGTTATATTCCTTGCTAATTTAATCATAATCTCTACAAATTGCCACATAATAAAACCCTTTGCCAACTTGATTAAGTGACACCTAATACAACCCCTTTGATTTCTTCGTCATGTATATCATAGACGATTTTTTTTTTTTTTTTTTTTTTTTTTTTTTTTTTTTTTTTTTTTTTTTTTTTGCAAGTGGGATAGAGAAAATCAATATATTAGCCTCTGATATCTTATGCATCTATTTCCACTAACCTAGCTGATAATGATGATATTATTATTATTATTCAATTTTATTAATTTGTATCTATGTGATTTGAGTGGCATTTTGACCCGGATATTTTCAGAGCCATTGGTATCATCCTTATCCTTTGGCTGAGATAAGGGTCAGCCCTTGGGACAGTGACACCTTTCTATATTCGAGAGAAAGGGAACCCATAATCCGATATGAGTTCTGCAGCCTTCGGCCGGGCTACACCTCATCATTGGTGAGCTTGGTATAATCTCGTCAAAGAGATTAAACCTATTGTATTATAGCCCATGGGTTCTGTCAACGGTTATAAGGAGGTTATAATGATGGTTGAGGGAGTTACATGCATACTGAATAATTTTGAATTGTTATTTGTTTTGGTAAATTACTTAAAGTTATTGATATACAAATGGATAATCGGCCCGCTTTATAACTATCTTGTAATCACTCCTTGTATACTTGTTAAATTGGATATGTGGTTACTGAGTCTTTGTGACTCACCCCGTCATTATTTATTTTTCAGGCGAGAATTCAGGCACTAATACTAAGGGGAAGAAGGCATTCGAGACTTGATCCAAGTTATCAATCTTGTATGTCTCTTTTTGTTACATGAGCATAGTTTGATGTATATTACCAAACTTTAGGGCCTTTTTGGTACATTACATATTTTGATCATTTCGCTGTATACTAGAACTTATATTATGAATAGAACCTGCTGATATGAAATTTAATGTTTAAATGATTTATTTCAGACCATGTTAGATATATCATAACAAAAGATGAGAGACATTTAAGTATTGACAGACGAAACATCTGGTGTTAGATATATCAGACTCATTCATTCTTCATTGACAATAGTATTTATATTATATTATTCACATGGGCTACATTCTACATGTGAGAAGGTCTGACCCCTAATGATTCATATGGATAAAAAATTTAGTCAATATAATTAATCCAATAGGAGAATATGCTGCCTGTGATAAAAATATCTTACACGGGCTACAATAACCACTACAAAAAAATTGTTGTTTCGTAGCGGTTAAAAAAAACCGCTAAAAATGTCATATTTTGTAGCGGTTTGGGTGGAAATCACTACATATTTGCAACGGGACCACTCATGCTAAGAAGCGCCTTGGTTAGGGCATGAACTTTGTAGCGATTATAATAGATAAACCATTACAAGATTTTGCGCCAAGTTGGCGCCAAATTTGTAGTAGTTTTTTGGTTGCGGTTTCTGAAAAGAAACCGCCCCAAAAGTGGCACCATGTGGCGTGAAGGTATTGGCGGTTCATTTGTGGCGGTTTATAAGACAAAACCGTTACCAAATGCAAAGAGTTTGAATATTTGTAATGGTTTAACCTTAAAACCGCTACACAATGCAAAAAGTTTGCAATGTTGTAGCGGTTTCTTATAAAACCGCTACACAGTTGAAGCCTATAAAAACAATCGTGACTCAAATCATTTTATAAAGAATTTGCAGCATGAAGTCAAACATTGGACTTCAAAGTAGTTGTCTACCCATGAAAATTTGCAAATAGGTTGTGCTTGGTATCATGTTACCTAGAATCACATTTGCAATTTTTCATGTGGTGGCAACTACGTTCAAACCAATGGTTAGCTTTGTAATACCTTAATTTTCATAATTCTTATAAACATTGTATTTTGGAAAATAATTACTAAAATATAAAGGTGAATATGTGTCTCAAAGGATTATAATATATTGATTATATTCTTATCATTCGGAATTAATTAACCAATAGTTAATTATGAGACTCCATTTAAGGGCTAATTAATGTGATATGAATAGCATATAGATAGCTAATTTATAACCAAAAGAGATAAGAAAAGATTATGAAGACACTTAATTAAATTAGAACAAATTAGCAAATGCTAATTGGCAATTAAGATTGCACTAAATAAAGATTAGTAGCATATGTCTTCAAGTTGATAAAAGACAAATGGAAATAATAAAGACTAAAGTGCATAAAGCTTGATTGATTAAGCACTAATTTCCATGGTTAGTTAACAAATGCAATTAAGAGTTAATTAAACTTTGTTAATTAATGTTGAAAAGTCAACAATGGCAACTAGCTAATGAAAAATCAAGAAAATAAGCTAAATCCTTAGGTAATTAATTGGACCAACGGGAGCTTTGAGCCATGGATTAAGGGTGAGGATTGAACTTAAACTAACACAAATTATATCAATGGTTGAGAGAGAGTGTGAGAGAGAGATTTTACTATATTATAATCAAGATATTAATCTAAAAGAGCACATGTGGTTAAATTTAAAATAACTTGATATTTCTTTAGCTTTCTTCCATGAGATTGAGACACATAGAAAGACAATTTTTGAGGGCCATGAGGGCTGAAATTTTGGAATTTGAGGGGCCATTATGATGAGATAAATCTTGTCAAATAATATCCCAATGTAACTTGATAAGCTAACTAATCAATTACAAGTTGGCATCTAATTTCAAATGGCACTTAAGGCTTATCTTGTGGCATTAATTGCATCATGAAAATCTCTGCCCAAAAGTCTTATCAATCAGCCAGGCATATGGGAGCATTTATGGGCAATTAAAACAAGATGAGATCACATGTCTTAAGCCAATTTCTAGAAACTTAGGGACACCTAAGCTATTATTTTTGGCATTAAAAGAGCTTACTAAACCAGTTACTTAGTGTAAAATTTCGTTGAAGGAGCTGGCCAAGGGACAAGATCGGATTTTTTTGATTAAAACACATGCAAAATAAGCAACTTGCTCAATAAGATAAGGATAGAAGGTGATTAGGCCTTTGTGGGGCCTACAAAGGGCTTGGCATGTGCCTATAAATACCAATGGTTCCCCTCTTCATTCTTCACACCAAACTCATATCAAAATGGTTGAGTTTAAGAGAAGAGTGAAATTCTTGGAGCAAGGAGGAGGAGTAAGAACTTCAAAGGATATCCGGGAAGTCCGAAGTCAGATCAAAAAGTCGGGCGTTTTGGCAATTACGCGTGAAAGCCTTGACTAAAATGTCAGGAAAGGAACCTGGATCTGAGAAGGTGACATGGATGGAGCCAAGAAGAGGCATCGATGGACAGAGCCATGAAGAGGCACCGGTTGAGACGAAAGTAGGAAGAAGTTTAATAGAGACTAGTTCTAGCATGAATCCGATAAAGTTATTTCAAACCAATTAGTGCTTAAACTAAGGAAGGGTTGGTCTATGTGGTTCGAGTCATAAGTCGCCGTGAAAGACGGGGAGACTTCTACTAGACTAACATCCGTCCTGGCCAATATGTTTGATTAACTGAGTTGGGTTCCAAGTCACAAGAATAGATAAGACATGATGTAAGATTGTATAATTACTATGTCAAGAGTTGTAATTATACACAGTTCTGTACTATTGTATCACATGAATATTCCTTCAGAAAATTTTTAATATACCAACTTATGCATGGGCATTTTATTTCAGTTACTCATTGTCCAAAAGTAAGTGCATGCTCTCCGTTCCGCATTACTCTGAGCTATAGCACCTCAAACTCTGTCCATTTTCCTAAAATTAAGTGTCAACCGACACAATTTGAAGTATGGAATTTGGGGTGTTACAAGCTTCATGTTGCAAATTTTTCATTCTAATTACGAAACTTGTAGCAGTTAGAGTAAAAACTAATACAGATATTCAAATAACGAAAGCAGTAGTGGTTATGTACGAACCACTACAGAGACCGCTGCAGCATGTAAAGAGTCTTGTGTATTTGTAGCAGTTCATAATGATAACCGCTACAGAATGAAAATAGTTGTAAACTTGTGGCGGTTGTACACATTTGAAGCCTATATATACCCCCCATGGAAATTTTATTCTGTGAAGAATTAGCAGCAAGAAACCAGATATTGGTTTAAAAGCAACTACTCTCTTGAAAAGTAGTAAATGGGTTGTGCTTGGTATCATGTTACCTAGCATCACATTTGCATCTTATCAAGAGTGGCAACTGCTTTCAAACCAATGTGTGGCTTCTTGCTACTGTTCTTCAAACTCACAAAAAATTTTGTAGCTGTTATAGATTAAAACGCTACAGAATGCAAACAGTTTGACATTTGTAGTGGTTTTTGGAATAAACCGCTACATAATGCACATAGTCTCACATTGATAGCAGTTTAGCTTACCGCTACAAAGTGTCACGGGGAACGAGGAATATTGTAGCGGTTAGTATAGTGGTTTTAAGTAGATCGCTAAAAAAACGTTCGTGTGTTTAAAAGCAACAATAATCTATGCGCATTTCATTCTCACCATGCACAATTCTTTCTCACGCGTTGTTTTATAACGTTTAACTAAAGTTTTTTAACAAGTGATCAATTCAAGGAGAGGTAAGGGAAAAGATGCTATACAAGGAAAGGTGCCTTGACGAGGAAGTAATAGTACTAAAGGCCAGCACAGGGGTAAAAATGTCCTCATGCCACTAGGGCAGGGACCCTGCCTCAGTAAATGTTCCGAAAAGAGGCGGCCCCAGAGGTAGTGGCCCCAAAGGTAGAGGAGGCGACCTTGCCATTACCTAATGAGAATGAGGAGGTTGAGCTCAGTTTGGATGACTTTGACTTTGGCATTCCCTTACACGAGATGAAGCAGTGGGACGATGGAGAGATTGCCAAGGAGCAAAGGAACCCCCGACCGTCATCTTCGCGGTCGATTGAATTTGACGTGCAAGTCAAAGGTAAAGTTAAATATTCTCTTAATAAATGTAATATTTAAATTCCATATGGTTTATTAAATGTGTAGTTAAATGTAATAAAAAATGTTGTGAATTGTGCAGATGAGCGGAGGAACATCACCATGAGAAAGTTGGAAGTGGCTAGTTTGAATGCGATTATATTAATGGGCCACGTGTCATAGTACCGTGGAAAGAGCACATAGACCAGCCAATCAAGAAAGATTGTTACCTCTTCAACCGGTGATGCGGTTGGCGAGAATTGGTTACGATTTTCCATACATTTCAATACTTGAAGCATGTTTCAAATGGCCGAAGAACAAAGCATGGGAAGAAGTTGTTATAGTAATTAATTGCATTTAATTATAGTATAGATGTCTATAGTTTATCATTTATGGCTTTATAATTAAATAATTAATAGTTCAATTGTTATACAGAAGAAGTTTGCAGTCTGTGACAACACGAAGAGGTCCACAATGATGAAGATAGGGGATGGCTGGAAGAATCAGAGGAATCGTCTCTACCATGTGGTGAATAAGGATGGGACGATTCCTCTGGACTAGCCGATTGCGAGCCCCCAAACGGCGTCCCTTCAAATGACGCCCTGGTTTTGTGGAGTACGGGAGGAGTCTAGAGGGCCACCATCTACATTTTTTTTAATTCTATAGTTTTTAATAATTACAAATTTTATAATTATTATTGAAACGTATTTTAATTTTTGGTCTCTTATGCAAGCTCTTGCTCAGAAGAACACCAAGATCCGGGAGCACGAGAGGATCCACCACATGACCGGATCCTAGACTTTTGCTTCACCTATAGTGAGTTGGTATTTTTTACAGTTAAATTATTTTTTAGCTTTAAATTATTAATTTTTTTATTTTAAATACAACTAAGTTGATGTTTTTTAAATTCTTTTAGGAGAGGAAGGCGTAGGAGGTGAACCTCCCGATGGTATAGGGAGTTATACACATATACCCATAGACATTGGGATGAGATGCCTACCTCTGAGTAAGTAAAGGAAGCCATTGTAAGTGATATACATAAAAAAAGATATAATTTATAATTTATGTAATTAATTTACATTCATGCAATTGTTTTATTAATGTCTTATAAAATTTGTGCGCCAGGGGCGGATTATACAAGCCCAGACAAAGTTGCGCTAGTCCCAGACCCTAGAGTCACAAGGGTTTGTGAATCCCATTGCCCCCTTGAAAGCTAGTCTTGGCCCGATTGAGCACTCTTGAGACATTATGGGTATAGGGATAGCGCTAGGCCTAGCATGGTCTACAGCAAAAGCGCCACCTCTGAGGCTAAAACCTTCGGTGTGAGAAGGCCGATAGAGCAGATGTTAGCAATGGTTGGGGAGAAGGCTCATGCTATCTGTGCAGATGTTACCAAGAATGTTACCATGTAGCTTCAAGACCAAGTCGGAAGTTGGTATGCTCAAAATAGGCATAACTGGGATTTCATCACGAAGGCCTATTCTCGCATATTTCCTAGTGAGGAGGTCCCATCGCCCTCAGCTCCTCCTATTTTCACCGTCGATCTTCCCTCTTCGCCCCCTCATGCTAATGATGACAACTTACTTATGTTTAATTTCAAGTGTTTGTGGGCAAATACGACAACTTCTCGAGGACTCACAACGAACAACTTAGGCATCATATCAGTAAATTTCTCCCAAGCAGTTCAAACCGATCAGTTCAAAGATGATGAGCCATATATTCTTGCCTCAAAGGCACACCAAGTTTATTATGTTGAGGATGACAGGCAGAGAGATTGAAATATGGTGGTTCACATAAAGCTTGAGACCTCACTAAGGCAAAAAAGAGCTTTAAGACCGCCTCATTTAGACCGGATTATAGAAAATCAGGTCTTAAAAGTATGACCGGTGGCAGTTTCGTAAATATAAAGAACTTTTTGGACCGGATTATAAAGGATCCGGTCTTAAAAATATGACCGGTGGCACTTTCGTAAATATATAGAACACTTTTAAGACCGGATTATAAAAGATCCAGTCTTAAAAGTATGACCGGTGGCAATTTCGTAAATATTGTGAGAAGACGCCGATTAGAGATGAGTCCGAGAATGCGATGATTTATTCCTTCGCTTAATTGGACTTGTATACAGATGCTGATAAGTAAATAATCTTCGACTTGGGCGTTCCTATAATCTAGGGATTACAATCGGGAATATAATTACGAAATTCAAAAAAACCATGAACTCGCTAACTTAATTCCTAAAATCTCTCTAACAACTTAATTAAGATGATTACAATCGGGAATATAATTACGAAATTAAAAAAATCATGATCTGCTAACTTAATTCCTAAAATCTCTCTAACAACTTAATTAAGATGATTACAATCGGGAATATAATTACGAAATTAAAAAAATCATGATCTGCTAACTTAATTCCTAAAATCTCTCTAACAACTTAATTAAGATGATTACAATCGGGAATATAATTACGAAATTCAAAAAATCATGATCTGCTAACTTAATTCCTAAAATCTCTCTAACAACTTAATTAAGATAATTGCAAAATATCATCGTATATGCTAACTAATTAAATCTAAATTTCCAACAAATATATAGAATACTTTTAAGACCGGATTATAAAAGATTCGGTTTTAAAAGTATGAACGATGGCAATTTCGTAAATATAAGAAGACTTTTAAGACTGGATTATAACAGATCTGGTCTTAAAAGTATGACCGTGGCAATTTCGTAAATATAGATAAGACTTTAAGACCGGATTATAAAGGATCCGGTCTTAAAAATATACTTTTAAGACATGTTTTTACAAACAACCGGTCTTAAAAGTGTTAAAAAAAAAACTAAATTCGCTAAACTCGTTAAGTCCGTGAGCGTGCTTGTCTTCTTGGTGATATAACATTTGCTTAGTTATAGATTCAACGAGCGTCCCAAGAGCCTCAAGGGTCAAATCCTCAGCAAGAATGACATCCTCTTCCTTTGACCTACTCGCAATCTTCGTAAGTCATCCAAAGAGCCACACAATCAAATCCTTGGCAACGTTAGCAGTGAGATGCTTCGAGGGTTTTGCGATGGCATCAACTCCAATCCTCAACAACGATGCAAGCATACCGCTTCAAGGATTCTGGACAACGACGACTCCTTCCTCTTCGATCTATGGCTCCTCCCACACCGCCTTCGCACAGATCCGGCTTAAAATCAAACCCAGGTCTCTTCTTGCTTAAGTCTGTTTGCTCCTACCTTGACCGCTCCTACTCAGATCTGGACTTTGATTTTGGTTGCTTGAAGCTTTGCCAGCATCGACAAGAAGATCTTGCTCAGATTTGGTTGCTTTAAGCTTGTGATTTTTTTGTAGATCTGGACTTCAATTTCCCTCGATTTTATATTGATTCAAATTCGGTTTCCATGGTGAATGATTTCTATTTCTTGTTATGTTTTCTTATTTCTCTGACTTTGTATTCATCTTTTTTATTTTTCTTGTTGGTGTTGCTTCCAAACTTCTCTTGGTTCTCCGTCGCTGATGACGAAGGGACATTCAAAATGTTGCCAGATCTGGTGATTTGGGACCGGTTGTTTCATTTGGGTTTTTTCTTTTTTCTTTTTATTATTTTGAAACACTTTTAAAACTGAATATTTCAAAAGTTCGGTCTAAATTTTTAAGACCAGTCGTTCATCCGGTCTTAAAAGTTACAGACTTTTAAGACCGCACGGAACAAGACCGGTCCGAGATCCGTCTTACGATACCTCTTTCGTCCGATCTTAAAGCCTTTTTTTGCACTAGTGCCTTTACGACATGGGCGATGGTGATAATATCACTTACGAGAGTGAGCCATTCCACTGGCAATTTCGAAGACTTCTTCTCTGAAGGTGATGAGATTTTACCTATCATTCGGTCAGTTTTTTAAGGTTACACTTTGTTTAATCAATTAATTTAAGTTTTATTTGTTTTCAAACGTAATAAACTCAACTCTAACATTTTCTCCACATCTTTTTTATAGTGATGGCGATGAAGATTAATTTAAGAAAATACTTATTTGATTGTAATCCGTCTATGTTTTTTTTTTTTTAGAAAAAAAAACATTGTATTTGTTGAGACCGCTACGAATAAAGCAACTACTACAAAACTATAAACCGCTACAAACACCATCATATTAACCGCTACAAAAATCATCACATCAATCGCTACACGTTTGATGCAGATATCCCTATAAATACCACCATAACATCTCATTTCACATACTTATTCACTTCTTCCTCCCCAACTTCTCTCTCTCTCTTTTTACCTGTCAATGTTTTTTTGGAAAGGGTAAATGTTGAACAAGCTAATCAAATATGGTAAATATTTTTTTATATGTTTTATTTTAAATTTATTATTTGATACTAACTATTTTTTATTTTGAGAACGACATTCCTCTAACATTCTTTGTATAATCATCAACAATTATTTTATAATCAAATATCTTATAGTTGACAACATAATAAATTTATATTGTCTACACTTTCTCAAAGATAATACATATATAATATCCTTAACCAAAATATCATCTAACAATTTTATTTTTTAAAATATTAAAATTTGTCATAAAAATTATCGATTAACTAATAAAACTAAAAAGTCAAAGTAATTAAAAAAAATAACTACAGTTACTAATTTCTTTATTAAAAAAACAAAAATTATTTCTAGCGTTATATAACCGCTAAAAAAGTTACAAAAATTTTCGTCCATTTTAAAAATTTTAAAAATTGGCGGCACAAATTTGTAACAATTATAGAACAGCTACAATTTTAATCAAATTTTTTGGCACCATTGACAATTTAATCCAATATTGTAGCGGTTACTAAACCGTCACAAATTCTGCCGCCAATTTTTAAAAATGTTTTGCTACCACTAACACTTTTCCTGCCTATTTTTAACAATTCATCGACATTGTTAGCAGTGGTTACTTAAACGCTACAAATATTTGCAATTTCACCTTGGTTGTGATTTACAAACCGCTACAAAATGTTAACATAATATGTCGTCCGTGTCATTCAGTAGCAATGACCAAGCAACCACTACACTATCGAAGCGGTGATGTTACTTGAGTAGAGGATTATTTTAACCGCTACAAAATAGCTTGTCACGGTACTTTTTGTAGCGGTTTTTCTGACGATCATCATTCATGTCGTTAGTAGCGTCGAAACCGCTACAAATACACAATTTTCACTACTACAAAACGTCTTCTTTTTTTGGTAATGAACAATGCATCAATGAATCATTGCATGTCTACATTAATAAAAAAAATAAAAAAAAAAAAAAAAAAATAAAAAAAGAAGAAGAATCATTGCATGTCACATTTCATATATTATACACACACAGATATTTATTTTCTTTGTTCATAGTAGAAAAAGAACTAGGCAAAACATGAGACATAAATATGTCAAGGAATTTCTTCCTTTAATTGAATTGGTAATAAAAAATCTTCCACTACATTTTGATAAAATTAAATTTCTTAATCAAATCTGTTCAATGTATTCAATTTTGCCAATCAAACCCGAGCATCATAGAGAATAGAGGTGGGAAAACGGCCGGTAGGTCTTTAACATGCTTGGGCACGAAAAACTTGCCTTTCCTAAAGGAAAAATTAATCTATGGGTTCTTATAGTTTCCGGTTCTTATAGTTTCCTCTATTTTTGAATTAGATCCCTGTACTTTTTTTTTGTTAAGGTACAAAAATACACATCCGTTTTACCCTAAAGAGCACCCGACACCAAATAATTTTTTTAGGTGCAAAAGTGACCACATGGTTACAAATTAGGTGCAAAAATACCGTTTGACCGTTAAATTTGACTTTGACCATTAAGTTTAACTTTTTTACTAACTGGACGATGACGTAGCTTTCAAATGTGCAAAAATACACATGTGATTTGGCCAAAAAGCGCCCAACACCAAGTACTTTTTTTAATTTAATAATTTTATTTCAATTAAAGGAAAATTATTATTTCTCTAGGTATAATTCCCGTGAGGCCAATTTTTTCTGCGATTTATCATTTTGGGAAGGATGATTTATTTAATGGGTAAAAACAGTAAAATTTTTATTTCCATAATTTATTTTATTTTTTTAAAAAATCCTTATTAAATTTTCTAATTAATAATTAATAAATGAGTATTTATGCATTTGAAATTTGATATTATAAATAATGTATTTACTTGAAAATAATTTTAGTTCTTAAAAAAAATAAATAGTTAAAGAAATAATTCATTTATTCTATTAAAAAATAATTCATTTACTTTGAAAAAGTCAACTTTATAACTATAAGTCTATAACATTTCTTTATTTACTTTCATTCATCATATAAATAGAAATATGGGAAAATTCCATTAAAATACCATTTGAATTTACAAAACCTCCGAAGTCTTGAATTTATAAAAAGACCGAGAGGTACCAAGGGCCTATGAGGAATATACAAATTCGGGTGAAATTACCCTTTTGCCCTTAGTTTTAAATAAATAAATAAATAATACCCTCGTCGGAAGGCGCCACCGCGCCCCATTTGGCAAGGGGATGGGGGGATTTTTTTTTTTTTTTTTTTTTTTTTTGGGTTTAGGGTTTTTTTGTTTTAAAAAAAAAAAAAAATTATTCATTGAAAGTGTGGGGGATGGGGTTTGAACCCCAACCCCCACACATTTATGGGGCCAAGTAGTCCAACTATTCCTTTAATATATATATATATATATATATTAACAAATATGTATATTCTTCTTAACATTTTTTTCAATGGTATTTACAAATCTGAAACGAGAATTAACATTCCACAAACAGCATTTACAACGTTTTCTACAGGGATCCCTTTTTTAACTCTTTAATGCATGTGAGTGAAAACCAAAAAAATGCACTATTACAAATCCTGAAACGAGAATTACTATTCTACAAATAGCATTTACAACATTTTCTACAGGGGATCCCTTTTTTACAAGGATCCTTTTTGTAATTTAAAAAGTTGTAAATGGCGTTTCAGATTTGTAATTGGCTTTTCAAGATTTGTGATAGTACATTTTTTTTTCCACTCACAGGAATTAAAGAGGAAAAAATGTAAACTTGAAAAAAAGTTATAAATGTCGTTTGTGGAATGGTAATTCTCGTTTTAGGATTTGTAATTCTCGTTTCAGATTTGTAATAGTGCATTTTTTTAGTTCACTCACATGCATTAAAGAGTAAAAAAAAGGGATCCCTATAGAAAACGTTGTAAATTCCGTTTGTGGATTGGTAATTCTCGTTTCAGGATTTGTAATAGTGCATTTTTTTGGTTTTCACTCACATGCATCAAAGAGTAAAAAAAGATATCCCCGTAGAAAACGTTGTAAATTTCGTTTGTGGAATGGTAATTCTCATTTCGGATTTGTAATTCTCGTTTTCAGATTTGTAATAGTGCATTTTTTTTGTTTTCACTCACATGCATCAAAGAGTAAAAAAGGGAATCCCGTAGAAAACGTTGTAAATGTCAGTTTGTGGAATGATAATTCTCGTTTTAGGATTTGTAATTCTCATTTCGGATTTGTAAATACCATTGAAAAAAATGTTAAGAAGAATATATATATTTGTTAATGTGTATATATATATATTATAAAGGAACCAAGTGGCCGAACCGGGGGCCACTTGGCCCCATGGATGTGTGGGGGTTGGGGGTTCAACCCCACCCCCCACACTTTCAATGAATAATTTTTTTTTCAAAAAAAAATAAAAAAAAAAACCCTAAACCCCAAAAAAAAAAAACCCTAAACACATAAGTAATGTTAGAAGGAGTCTTTCAAATGAAAATAGATTTATCACACTTGCTATTAGAGAAACCAAAATCATTAAGAGCAGTACCAAGTCTTTCAAACCAAGCATGAGGAGCTTGTTTGAAACCATACAAGGCTTTATCAAGCCTACAAACCAAGGTCTTATTAGAAGATTCAAAGCTTAGAGGTTGAACCATATAAACCTCTTCCCTAAGAAAGCCATTAAGGAAAGCATTATTCACATCAATTTGTCGAATAGGCTAGTGATTTGCTACTGCCAGAGAAAGGATTATATGAATGGTCACAAGTTTAACAATAGGGATAAAAGTTTATTTAAAATCAAAACCTTCTTGTTGATGAAAACCCTTAACCAAAAGACAAGCTTTATTCTTCCAAGTACCATCAGGAAAAGTTTTATTTTTAAATACCCATTTACAGCCAATAGCATATCGATTGGGTGGAAAGGGCACAAGATGCTAAGTTTTATTGGACAGTAAAGCTGCATACTCAGCATCCATGGAAGCTTTCCACTCAGGGCAATTGAGAGCATGAGAAAAAGATGTTGGTTCACTACTAGAAGTATCAACAATCAAAGCTTTAGGTTTGAAAATATCGTTTATCGACCTAGTCACCATCCTGGAAGGTGCATGAGCTGGAGGTGAAGAACTGGTAGATGATGAAAAGTATAAGCGAACCTCAACTAAACTAGATAGTGAAGTAGTTCTGGGAAGTGTAAACACTAGAGAAGCACTTCTAGAGGAAAAATCCTTATAAGGCATGGCTGGAGCAGATGACAATGCAATATTTGTAGCAGAAGAAGAACGAACAAACACACCATCTAGACTAGTAGTACCAGTTTTCTGAGCAGTAGGAACAAAAGGAGGATTACCTAAAGGTAAAATAGTAGCAGACGAGCCTGATGGAGAATAGGAACAATGAACAAGTCTACTATAAGGAAACTCACTTTCATTGAAAATGATATTGCGGGATATATAGGTATGCCTACAAGGATCCCAATATCTATAGCCTGTATGAATAGGACTATAGCCAATGAAATTACATTGTACGGACCTATATTGCATCTTATTTTTATTATAGGGTCATGTGTGAGGAAAACATAGACAGCCAAACGTGCGTAAATGTGTGAAACCAGATGCACGACCAAATAGCTTTTGAAAAGGAGAAATACCAGCTAAGACACGAGAAGGTAGTCTATTAGTAAGATAAACAGCTATATGCAAAGCTTTTGGCCATAAGGTAAAAGGCAAAACTACATTAGCCAATAAAGTGAGACCAATTTCTATTTAGCCACACCATTTTGCTCATGCGTATATGGACAACTGATACAACAGAGAACACCATGCTCATGTAAATATTTACCAATTTTCAAAAATCCAGCACCAAAATCAGAATGGACAACAAGAATTGATGTATTAAACTATAATCAACCATAGCCTTAAAATTAAATTCAAAAAGGTAGAATAGGCCTCTGATTTAGCATGAAGTGGATAAAACCACACATATCGACTAAAAGCATTAGTGAAATATATGTAATATTTATAACCATCAAGTGACATTTGTGGTGTTGGCCCCCAGATATCAGTATGAATTAATTGCAATGGCTTTGTATACTGGGTAAAGGAATCAGTGAAAGGTTGTTTGTGAGATTTAGCAAGACAATAGGAATTGCAAAAATCAAAGGAAGAGTTCTTATTAGTGGAAACATTACGCAATTTCATTATATGAGACAACAGGAGAAGATGGATGACCTAGCCTGTTGTGCCAAATCCTAAAAGAGGAAACAACAGAAGAAGTAACAAAAGAACAAGAATTACAATGAAATTGCAACACAAAATCTGAAGTAGACACTGTGACGTGCTTGAATTTGTGAGGTAAGCAGCTTACGGTGACTTGGAAGGTTGAAGAGACCAAAGTTGATGAAGAATTTGACAAAGAGGATGAGACCAATTTTGGTATAGCCATGAAAAAGCTCTTTATTAGTTCGCAAATCCTTGATAACATACACATTAGAAAAGAAAGCAATGAGAATATTGTTATCAAGACACAAACAATAGATACTCAATAAGTTCTTAGACATGGAATGAACATGTAAGACATCAAATAAGTGAAGAGTAGACATAAGGCAAACTAGAATGGAGCAATTGCTAGAGCATTTAACTGATAAATCAAAGCCATCACCAACAAATATTGAACTATGTTTAACACTACCTGACTTATTAAGAATGTTACGGTCATCATGAGTCACATGACTTGTGGCTCCTGAACCCAAATACCAGTCAGGATCCACTACTGAGGTAGTCGAAACAAGATTGGCACTTTGAGATTTCTAGCCACCATTGTTGTTTGAGATATTAAGGGACTGAAAATCATCATCATAGCAATACTAGTAAGAGCAAGCTTTAGGGCCAGTTTTCTTACAGATCTGACATGGACTACCAGATTGATTAGAAGAGTTAGAAGAAGCAAAGCAAGATGTACCAGTAGAACCACCGCGAGGTCAATTCCAGCCATCTCGACGACCACCGTGCGGCCACGACTAGAACCACCACCAAATCTATGTGATTGAACAATGTTGGCAATTACTTCAGAAGCTCGATGATGCTTCTCAAGATGAGTCTCCTGAGACAGGAGTAGAGCCTCAATTTCATCAACAGTGTACGGCTCCTTTCATGAGATAACAGAGATAATGAAAGGATCATATTCAGTTGGTAATCCTTCAAGAATCTGGTCAACATGATCTGATTCCAAGATCGGATGGCCAATCGTAGATAAAGCATCGATTGTGCTTTTCAATTTGATCAAATAGATATTAACAGACAGATTAAGTAATTTGATAGACTTAAGTTGAGTTTTGAGTCACCAAAGCCTTGCCTTGGTTTGAGATGTCAGATGAATTTGAAGCTTTTCCCAAATCTTCAGAGATGACTCACATCCAATGATGTGAGTGAGAACAGCTCTAACATTGAGCAAGTCATCCATGACATTAGAAGTTGATCTTGACGTTGCTAGTGAAGAAAATCCAAATTGATAACAGATCCGTCGTGGTCATCGCCTGTAGCAAGAAACTGAGCCGGTGGTTGAACAGCCTTGTCAATGAATTGGTGCAGATTTTGAACTCGAATGGTCGTCGAGATCTACTACTTCCATAGGAGATAGTTATGGTCCTCGAGCTTCACTGAGACAAGATGAGAGAAGGTAACTATATCCTTTCTTTGAAAAGTAGAGGAGGTAGTCGAACCAGAAGAATATGAGGTTTTGCCATGGAATCAAATGACTGAGAAGAAGGACAGGTGTTTGGCTCTAATACCATGTAGAAACGTGAGAGAGAGAGAGAGAGGAATGACAAATGAACAGATGAGGAAATGCTCAGTACTTTGATTGTGTTGTGCTTTGTACACGTACGTATATAATATCCAATGTAGAATAGCAACACATATATTGACAACTGTGAGCATCAAGTCTGTTTACACAGCCTAACAGATTTGGTTACTGTAACTAACTGACCCTGTTATGCTATCAAACTAATCTATCTACATACATATAACTGATTACGCTAATACTCATTTTTTCTACACACTCTATTCAATGCCTTCACGTCTGAAACCATCACAAGCAAACCAAACACACCGATCATATCATACAAGAAACTCCAAAACAACATTCATCATTAGATTGTGGTCTCAATCACCCATTGAGATATATATTAGGTTAATTACTGCCATCAGGAACATAGTATATATACTCAGATTGGGAGATTGAAATTAGGTATGCACCAAGATATGTATTGGAGTGTGCTGATTATCTTGCCGAGGCAACACACCAAAATAGTGTGGACATGGTTTTGTTACCAACACTACCACCAGTGGCGGACCCAGGATTTTGGATTTATGGGTGCACAATTAGTAGTGGGATGCGGGGGTGCTGCCCCCGAAAATTTTTTTTAAGGAAAGTTTTAAACGCATTAAAAAACAAAAGAATATAAACAATAAAAGAATAGAAAACTTAACATAGAAAAATAATAATCAAGAATCAACTAACCTTTACATCGAAAGATTACAAAAGCATTCTTTGATTTTTCATTCCTTGAAAATATTGCATTATATCTTCATCGAATCGTATCAAATATATCACGTTCAACATAAGTTAGCATGCACGAGTTAAACCAATCATCACTCATCCGGTTGCGCAACTTATCTTTAACAATAGTCATTGCGTAAAAAAACCCGCTCAACACTTGCATTGCTACTCTAGGTAGAACAAGTGCCAACTTTATCAATAAATAGACCGGTTGATAAACAATATCCTTTCCCTTCTCAACCATCTTCAAAGCAAGGTCAGAAATTTTTTGCAAATTGCCAAAATCAATCAACTCTCACATCAACAATAAAATTACGAGACTTGAAGACGAAAAAGGAATATTTGCAAGCTCATCAAACTCCAAAGGATAGAATCTAGCAAACTCAATCAAATTTTTCTTTGTTAAAATTAGCAAATGAATCAAGAGGATTAAGACAACTCAAACACTCAAGCAACTTGGTATTGACATTATCAAATCGGTCATTCAACTCTTGAATCTGAGTATCAATCACTCGTATTAAATAACTCCACCTTAAAGTAGTGGAAGAATGTGAATGATTCCAATCTCCGTCTCGATCTCCCTTGAGGACAATAAACATCATTCATATTTGGAATGTCAATATCATATTTATTGGCAAAAATGTTCGTTTCTTGAAGCAATTCATCAAAACCATTATCTCTCACCTCTTGTAAACGACACTTGACTACTTTCACTAAACCAATTGCATTTAAAAGGTCTTGATCTTTTCTTTGTAGTCCTTGTGACAACTCATAAGAAATCCCCAAGATCAATTTCATAAGATGCAACAAGAATGCAAATTCAAAATCCTCCATGGCATACAAAATGCTACTCCGCATCGATCTTGCGATCATTTTTCGGCTCATCTTCAATAAAGTTCATCAAGGAAATTATTGGAGAAAATAATTAGATAACACTTGTAACCGTACCAAAATGGGAACCCCAACGAGTATCTCCAGGTAGCTTTAAGGTTGTCTCTTGATTTAAACCTTTTCCAGTCGGTATTTCACCACTAGCAATTCTTTCAACTATTACCTCATACTGATTCATTTGAAGAATTTCCTTCCGCTTGCATGAACCCCCCACAACAGTAGCCATCTTTTGAAGCATGTCAAAAAATTCTTGAATCTTCTTGTGATGCTTTGCAACTTCACAAGTGCCAATTGTAACTGATGAGCAAAACAATGAATGTAGAATGCGGATTTGTTGTCTTCCAAAATCAAACTCTTAAGCCCTTTGAATTCACCCCGCATATTACTAGCACCATCATAGCCTTGCCCGCGACATTTAGACAAACTTAAACTAAGTTTAGAAAATAGGGCATCAATCGCTGCTTTTAGTGATTGTGCAGTAGTATTTGAAACATGAATTATGCCAATAAAACGTTCAACAATGGACCCTTTTTTATTTACATACCAAAGTACAACCGCCATTTGTTCTTTAATTGCAACATCACAAGCTTCATCCACTAGCAAGGAAAAGTAATCATCACCGAGATCACTAACTATTGCTTTAACAAATCAAATCAAGACAAAGCTTGAGCAAGATCTTTCTCAATCTTTGGTGAAGTCAATGTGTTATTATCGGGGCATTTTCTAAGACCACATCACTCATCTCTTTATTTGGCTTAGAATAAAACTTTAGAATTTCAAGGAATAAACCTTGTTGATTTGAACTTGTAGATTCATCATTTCCCCGAAAAGACTTACCATTGCGTAGTAGGAATCTAACACAATCTAAAGAAGTTTTTAGCCGGAGACGATAATCAATTTTTTGTTGGTCAGAAATATTTGAAAAGGCAACTTCAATATGTTGCTTTTGCTTCATCAAATCTTGACAAGCTTGATAACATCTATTGTGAGCACTCTTATGATCTCCAACATGAACTTTGATTCTATCCTTCTTATGCCAATTTTTGAACCCCACACCGGCAAATGCTTCTTGCGTCGAACCACTACGTCCAACCTCCATATCAAGTAGATAACAATACAAGCAAAAACAAGTATCTTTTGATACACTATACTCCAACCAGGAACCAAATTCTTCATACCACTTAGGACTGAATCTACGCATTCTTCCATACAGCTCCGTTTGAGGGAATGGTTTAAGAATTGGTTGAGTTGGCCCTTGAGCAAATAAGCTCTCCGAATATCCTCTCTTTCTCGTAGGATTTGATGTCATTGAATAAATTGAAGGTCTTTTTCCCGGATCCGCTTCAAGATTTTCTATATTAACTTTTCCTTGAGGTGGTGATTGAAAACTTTGAAATTGAGATGCTTGTGGTGGTTGGGAGGATTCTTGGACAAATAGAATTGAAATACTGTTTGAAAGTTGCTCATTTTGAGATTCGGGTTCTGTATTTGTGGGTTTTAGACGTTTGAAATAAGATTGTATCGTTGACATTTTCTGAGATAAAAAAAGTTTGACAAGATTAGGGAACATGTTGCAACCTATAAGCTAGCTCATGTCAATGCGTTCTCTATCGAAAACTATAAGCCAAAACATCCAAAGCCATTTTTCATAACCAAATACAAGGCCATTTTGCTTAAACAAATACAAGGCCTATTTGGATAAACAAATACAATGCCACTTTGCATAAACAAATACAAGGCCACTTTGCATAAACAAATTCATTGTCATTTTGCATAAACAAATTCAATGCCAAAAAATTCGAGACTATATAGTCAAAGCCAAAAAAATCCAAAGCCATTTTCCATGAACTTTTTTTTATGGACGAACGTATGCTTGTATTACTAGAAACAGATACACCGAAACAAAGAAAAACAGATTCATGCTTCAAACAAACAAAGAATCGATACAAAAACGAAACGATACAAAACAGATTTGGACAGATTCGAACATCACATAATACGTAAACAAGAATCGATACACCGAAACATAAACAATGCACCAAACAAAAACAGATACAAGAACAACAAAACAGATTTCTAGAAAAATAGAAGGAATTGACAAATGTCGATTCGAAGGGAGAAACGCGAAGAGTGCTTACATTTCAAGGAGTGATTGAAGCGCTTGATATGGGTAGCACCGCACAAAGCCAAGAAAAAACGAATCGATATTTTTTATGGGGAAAAAAGCGGAAAAAACTATTGAAGAATGAAGATTCTCAGTAGGCATGAAAGTTGATAATATATATAATCAATAAATTAGATTACATTTTTGTTTGTTCTGAAACGGGAAATCTTTTCATGAACTAATAAATCATTCACCGAGGCTTGGTTCTCCACAGAAAAGAAAAGAAGAGCAATAATATATACTAACAAAGTTTGTGCAACGGGAGGGACTAATATACAAGATGTGCTTTTCAGCTGAAAGAAGAATTAGATTAGCATTAAAATATTCCTGCAAATGGCTTGGAAGCATAAAACGAGCAATCCCATGATAGAAAAAAGAATGATTAATTTAGTCATAGAATAAACTTCCTCTTCGTTTCTTTTCTGAAATGAATGAACCGATCAAAGTTAGGCACGTTGGCTCATTACTCTTCTAGCATTATCAAACTAATCGATCAAAACAGTGGATTTAGCTTTGATCTCAGGTACTCCAAAACAATCAAGCAACTCCCAGAAGAAACAAAACACACACACACACATATATAACCCAAATTTGTTGAGAAAATCGAATCACAATCGCCTCTACCACGAGTCTTACCGGAAGGAACAGGTGAAAGAGAAGAAATGGGAGAAGCAGAGAGGGAAGGAATTGAGGAGACGAGAGAGGACGAGGGAGCAGCCTGAGCCCTGAGCGACGGCGGACGAGGGACGAGGCAGAGATCGTCGGGCAACGATGGAGATTTGGGGGAAAATGTCGTCAGGACGGAGAGAGGCCTGGCTGATGGAAATTTTGGGGGAATGTCAGGGGATTAGGTCTTTTGGGGACGGAGAGAAGGCGAACGGGCGATGGAAATTGGAAAAAAAAAAAAAAAAAAAAAAGGGAAAAGGGAAGCTCGGTGTTCGAACCCTAGACTCGAAGGAAGATAATGAAAGTCTTTACCATCTGTTCCACCTATACATTCACTTAAAAATTTCTTGCAAATTATATATATTTTGTGTCTGCACCTGCCCATAGTGGCACTAGTGTAGGTCCGTCCCTGACTACCACCTAGATGTTGCACGTGCCTCGAACAAGATATCCTGGATACCTGGTGGCATTGACCTAGAATCTGCTCTTGTGTAATACATTCAAGCGTCAAGCTTGCCATTTTGATCCCCAAAAAAAAGACATTCATCGGAAGGACAAATGGAATTTGGAGAGACCGATAGTGTTGAAATTATCATATAAATTCCAGAAATTATTCCGGGAAAATTTATAAAACTTTTTGGCATTCATTAACTTCTTTACCTCATAAAATAATTTCTTTAAAATTCTTGGCCTAAAAATTATCCTCTAGGTATCTTTCTTTATTTTTTTCGGGAAAATAAACCATTGAAAAAAAAAATAGTTAGGTCACTTTTGAGGAACTAATCTTCTTAATAAATTTTTTAAATCCCTAAAATAACACTTCATAATATTAATAATTATTATGTATTTTATTTCCTTAAACTAATCACATAAATATCTTGATATTTTTGCATTATGTTTGTGTAATCTATATAGGATTTAAATAATTTAAATAATTTTCATCTAAACAAAGATGAAGAAATAAAATTTTCAAAAAGAAATCAAAACATTTATCTGTCTCATGAGAAATTAGTCATTCCCCTAAATCCAACCCCTTTGGCTAAGTCATAACATGTATCAAATACAAAAAAATATAACATGCAGGATCAAACACGCCGGAAAGGGTTGATCCGAAAAGGACTGGCCGTTTTGTTGGTTGTAATGGAAATAAATTCTTTCCTATAGAAAAAAGATATTCTTTCATTTGTTTATAGATTTTGGAAATTTTGGAATTTATTAATAGAGCAGGATTTTTCTTTTCCCGTGAACTTTTATCAATGAAATTTTATATTCCTAAATTATTAGGAATCCGTGGCATCTATTATTAATGAGAAGACTGACTGCTTGAGAGATTTGTTATTTAAGAGTCTAATTCAAATAGAATTTACCACTACCACTGTTCTACTGTTTTGATTTTTGAATCTAAGAAACTCTTTCAGGTTAAAAAAAATATGAATCTATGAGAACTCTATGTACAGTTGTATACTTGTACACTGTACACACATATCCTGACATATTCATATGCACGCAAATGCACTTTCATAATTGAAAATTTTAATTAAGAGAAATGACTAAGCCATGTGTAATTAATTTCTATAAGCCATGCCCTTAAAATTTCATAAAAGCTAATTATTTCTTACCTAATTGGTCTTCATCTATTGGATGGATTTACTTTGATAAGCTTGCAGCTTGAATTTCTAGGTTTTATGAGTTAGTATCATTAATGTTTTCAGTTTCAGAAATTGATTGTGCATCATCATTCTTAGGAATTCAGCAATGCTAAGTAGCTTTCTCATCTGTCACTATGTTGAATTACTGTTGACAAGTATTTCTTTTTTAGAAAGGGAAAATTTCATTAAAAAAACTACATGACCAAATTTATTTCAGTCAAGACCAAAACATTCTGAAATTTCACTGCAGGATCAATGACCAAAATGAAAATAAGTTTTATGGATAAAAAATCGATAATGCTCTGCTCTTTTTTAAAAGAAAAAAAAGGAAAAAAAATTGTTTGATTGTTGCGAGCTCTAGCCGCCGCCAAGGTAGAAGCGGCCATCGTTGGCCAATAGGGGTGGAAAAAGGCCGGGGCCCGTGGCCTGGCTTCTAAAAGCTTGATCGGGCCCGGCTGTCAGCTAACAGCCAGGCCAAGGCCTAATTTCAGCTCTGTTTTCCTTAACAAAGCCAGGCCCAAGCCTCCTAACAGCTGTTAGGCCCGACATGTCGGCCTATTAAGATTTTTTTTAAAATTTTTTTATATAGTATATTAGTTATGTCCTCCCTCCCCGGGTCCTAACAAGCCTGTTGTATTTGATTTCATTTTTTATGATGTATTTTAGATCATTAGGAATAATTTATGTAAGGCTTATTTCATCTAAGGCCTGTTTTCGGCCTGTTTACAGTTGGCCTGTTTTCAGCCTGTTTTACGTTTAAGGCCTGTGGCCTGTTTTCGGCCTGTTAGCCTGATTACAAGATTTTAAAAAATATAGGCTTCTTAACAAAGCCACAGGTCGCCGGGCCTGCATGAGCCAGGCTCAAGCCAAAATATAGGCCTGTAAATGTTGCCACGGTGCTAGGCTCAGGCCACTTCCCTACATAACAGGCCTGGCCTGTTAAGGGGCAGGCCTGGCCTGCCTGGCCTGTTTCCACTCCTATTGGCCAACCATCAAAGCTTTGGCACTGATCGGCTGGAGCTTCAACTATTGAAAATTAATGCATTGTGTTGGGATCTGTACACGTAGCGGAAGGATCTCATCCATTAAAATCTTACGAATCCCAATAAAAGAGGATCCATCAACGGCGTTTAAATCGGGTAGTAAGAACTATACCTTTCGTACATTCGTGTGCGTCTATTCGATCAGTTAGAAGCCGACTCTACGAATCCACTCCCTCTACCAGTATCCACACCGAACAGCACTCCAACACGGATGCCAGCGTGCTAGCGCCTTCAAGCTTTGCGTCTCACGTCTCTTCTCTAGGGTTTTCTTTTTGCGGCTCTTCTAATTTTAATACGACTAGATCGTAATCTAATAGAGTTTCTCAAACCCTAATTGCACCGTATTAAGATAGTCAAAATTAATCTAAATTAATTTTGAAATTCGAATTTGGATTAAAATAATATATTAATTAAATCATCCCACGTGAGATTGGCAGTGGGCTAATACTGTACCAGCCCACAAGTCGCAAGTGGCCTCTAGCAAGACATTACGACTACCCAATTCATATGGGGATCGATGATACGAAACAACCTATCATACACCCATGTCACATCCCTTTTGTCACATGATAATTTGGTCAAGGATGAAGCATAGATAATGCCAACCTCCTGTTATTGACCATTACTTTCTCGATTCTTGAGTAGTCTAACAATTGAAATAGAAACTCCTTTCTATCGTAGTATGACCATACATTTCTCAGACTCACTCATCGAGGGGCCCAATATTATCTCTCTACAAATGTGAGGGACAAATTCCATCTTGATCATTCACATTCCTCTGCATGAAAACCACTGATCCCGATCAAAGCCTTTATCATCACCCGGTCAAATGTGACTTTTGACTAGGTCAAAGATCAGCGACTCTCATGTAGGAATCCATGATGATCTCAGGTCAAGGGCATTGTGATGTGGTTATACATGAGATAAGCTTATGACTTAATCCATGCATCTTTCTCATAGTAGGTCAATCCAGCACCTTATGCTCTTACAAGTTCCTATGACTTTGATTCGTATCTACATACTCATCAAAGTCATACTGGTCTTATTTCATCTTGGCTCCCACATAGATGACCGACCAGGGACATTTAGGATAATCTTTATGATATATCCAATGATACAGTTATCATAATAAACATGCAAATAAGATGATAACTAAATGGAGAAATACTTTAAATAATAACATTGTTTAAACTACAATGACTTTCCCCTAGGGCATAATTTCCAACATATTGTTCATAGGATGATTCCACTTATTCATGAAGAGTTGAAAACTTATTCATTAAAAGTAGAACACTTACAAATGCGACTTGTTCAATATGTGTTGTTCATATGTATAATCTACTTGTTTATAAAGAGCCGGACACTTGCAAATAGGACTTGTTCATAATCCTATGTTTTCTTTTTTACCTATTAATTTATGTTGTTCATATGTTTATTTCACTTGTTCATAAGGAGCTTGACACTTGCAAATAAACACAAAAAATTCAACACATCCCATTTATAAGTGTGCAAGTCTGTGTGAATAAGTGAATTATATATATGATCAACAAAAGTTGAACAAGTTGCATTTGCAAGTGTTCTACTCTTCACAAACAAGTATGCAACTCTCCATAAACAAGTGGAATCCTTCTATAAATTAAATAACATATTAATTTTTGGTAGTCGAAGCTCGGCTAGCCGATCATTGCAATCAAACATTTCTTTAAAATTAATGTATTGTTCATAGGAGAATTCCACTTGTTCATGAAGAGTTACTGTAACTTATTTATGAATAGTAGAACACTTACAAATGCGACTTGTTCAATATGTGTTGTTCATATGTAAAATCTATTTGTTTATAAAGAGTTGGACATTTGTAAATGAGACTTGTTCATAATCCTATATTTTCTTTTTAACCTATTAATCTATATGTTCATATGTTTATTTCACTTGTTCATGAGGAGCTTGACACTTGCAAGTAAACAACAAAAATTCAACAAATCCCATTTGTAAGTGTGCAAGTCTCTATGAACAAGTGGATTATAGATATGATCAACACAAATTGAACAAGTTGCATTTGCAAGTGTTCTACTATTTATAAACAAGTATGCAATTCTTCATGAACAAGTAGAATCCTTCTATAAATAACACATTAAGTTCCGGTAGTTGAAGCTCTAGCTCGCTGGCTGTAGTCAAACAGTTCTTTAAAAAAATAAAGAGGCATTATTATTTTTTTACCTATAAAACTTATTTTCATTTCGGTCCTAGGCTCTACAACAAAATTTCATAATGTTTTGGTCCTTAACTAAAATAAATTGTGTGATATAGTCTTTTAATGAAATTCTCCCTTTAAAAGATAGGTATTCAACTATCAGCAGCCTTATGGTTCACTAGTATCAAAAGTTTTATGTGAGGGAGAAGTTATAAATTTAATCCCACATGCAATTTTGTGGCCAAAGCCTGCTCCTATAAATTTAAACAACAAAAAAATTAAAAAATGAAAGTAGTAGTAGGTCCTACCTTACAATACTAATTTTTATTTCTATTGTTTTTTTTTTTTTTTTCCCCACAACTCAGTTCTTCAGTTATTCTTACGGGATTTTCTCACGCTGATTGATGCTGCAGCGGCACAAGTCACAACTTGACAAATTGAAAACGTAGGCCCCACTCCATGACTAATAATTGATCATTCGCCAACTCCTCGCTGGTTCGAAGCTGTCACGATTGTCTATTTCCTACGTTTCCCTTCTCTTCCCCTCATCACTTGCCTTCCTCTTCGTCCGAATCCTAAAACCCTAATTGCAACCACTGGCCCTTTCTGATTTACAATGCGTTGAAGACCCAATTTCACAACACAACCAAAAGAAAATGCTTTCCTTCGCTTGCGTTCGGTTTCTGCTGTTTTCTTACCTCTCGTTTATCTCCGTGCTTACAGCAACCTCTGCGTACAGTTCCAGCTCTGAGAAATCGTCTATCTATGAAGTTCTTCAGGCCCATGGACTTCCCAAGGGTCTGCTTCCGAAGGGTGTGAAGGAATTCGACATCGACGGGGAGGGCCGATTCTGGGTGCATTTGGATGAAGCTTGTAATGCTCAGTTCGAAAACGAATTACACTTCGAGCGAAACGTTTCGGGAAATTTGACTTATGGGCAGATAGGGGAGTTATCGGGAATATCGGCTCAGGATCTGTTTCTTTGGTTCCCAGTGAAAGGTATTCGTGTGGATGTGCCGAATTCTGGGTTGATTTATTTTGATGTAGGTGTTGTCCGCAAGCAATTTTCTATGTCCGTTTTCGAGACGCCACTTGATTGTGTGGCAGTTCGGCATGAGGACGTAGTTGGCTTTCAAGATGGGAAATTCATGGCTGAAGCTGTTTCCAAGGTTTGATTAACAAATCTGTTTATTTTATTCCCTTGGTTCATACATGAGTTTCAGTTAATTTACGTATATCTGAGAAGCAGCGATCCTTACTGACTTGGATACATTTTGAATTAGTGTTGTGCTTTATTTTTTGTTCTGGATATAAGGAAGGAAGAACTAGGAAAGAAGCTGATTCTAGTCAACTTATATATACGTGGTTTGGTTTGGTCATGATAATATCTATGTTCATGTGTTCTGTTTCTTTTTTCTTTGTCTTCTTTAGTATGAATATGTATCTTGAAGTGAGAAGTTAATATCCCTGAAGTAGAGAGGTGCAGAGGGAAAAAGGGAAATGGACGAATATAGGGAAAGTAGGTCATATACATTCTCTCTCTCTCTCTCTCTCTCTTTTTCTTTTCTTTTTTTCATTCTTTCTTTACATCAGTGACACTTAACAAATTTACCTGTTGAGGATCCAATTTACTCAAGTAGAGCTACTTGAAACCATGTAATGTTTGTTTAAAGGAAACTGTTTGGCACAATTCCAGATATAAAAGAAAGAAGAAAGGAAGAAAAAGGAAACTCTTCTTGACATTTGCTGAAATGAAATATCAGAAATGAGGATCAGTGAGTGTATAAGCTATTACAGCTCATTTGGTATAGAGATGGAAAAGTGATTCTTCCATCCCCACATTTTTCTGTGATGTTTATTGTGTTGTTATTAATGTTACTCAACAATGTCCATCTCTTCTTAACAGTTGAGAAATTATAATAATGGTATGGAGGACAAAATAAACATTGTAAGAATGATATGATTATGGACAAAATTATTTTCCATCACCATACCAAATGAGTGGTCATAGTTTAAGGTTACACTAATTCATTGGGATTTCTTTCTGATAATTTTCGTTTCAATTTTCAACTGATAAGAATTTTTTTTTCCTAACTTCCCTTTCATTTACATCTAGAATTACATTTCCTCCTTGTGCATTGGGATACTGCTCATTCATCATTTTGTTTATTCTAGAGTAGAGCTTATTTGCTTCTTCAAGGGCCCGTTTGGGATAGCTTCAGTAGAAGTGGCTTTTGTTTCTGATGGACTTTTCTTAATGGACTTATTTTCTGATGGATTTTTTCTAATGTGATTTGTGTTTGGGATAGCGGTGATATAAGTGACTTTTGTTTAATAAGCTCCCAAAGGTGGCTTCATCCAATAAGTTACTTTTAACCTTAAAGCTCATTAAGCTTTAAAGCTATCCCAAACAGCAATATTCCTTGCTTATGCTTTTAATGTGCTTTTAGTGTGCTTATTTTAGCTTTGAAAGCTATCCCAAACAAGCTGAAAATTGTTCATATGCTTTCTCTTTGGTACTTGGCCCATATTTTTTTGTTTTTTTCCTGGGAACCACTGTATGCGAAGAGATTGGATAGCTTTTCCACACTAATTAGATAGTGACTTGTGTGATATTTTAAATTGTTGTGGTTGACTTGTAATTCTGATTATTTTAATTCCTTGCCGTTTCAATTTACTTGCTATGGTTAAAGGAATTATGCTAAACAGGTTTTTTTGTCTCGTCTAAATTGTAAAATGCAGGGTAAATCTTCTAAACTCCGATATCGGCTTGATCAGGAAAAACCAGAAAATATTGCAAGAGATGTACTGTAAACCATGCAAATGAAGGTAAAAACTAGAAGCTTCGATATGCCTCTTATGGTTTTTAAATTACACAATATATGTTGTTGCAGAGTATAGATTGACAATTTTCCATTTTTCTTCATTGGGTTCTCTCATATGTTGCAGAACTAGTGCAGTAGTAGCAGCCCTGCATCTCAGTGATAATTTAACTGGACGAATACTTGGAAAAGGAAACCACAGGATAACTTTGAAGAATCAAACATGTTTTGAAATTGAGAAGGCTAGACAGGAGCATTGGTTTCGATGAATGAATTCAGGTGACAGGTCTGCAAAGAATGTTGTTGAGAGTTATTGTATTTATAATATATATCAGTGTATGTCATTGTGGCAATTTTGTAATAGAACTTTGTGATATAAAGCTTCATCCATAACATTTTGCATCCTTTATCAAGAATTATACTACCTCCGGTCCTCAATACTCTAAGAGCTTGATAGGTGGTTGGATTTGGTCCCAAATATTACACCTCAATCCACTTAGTCTCTCAAATTTATAATTCATTCTCCAAAGTATCCCTATTGATTATACATAGTAAAGGGGTTTCCATATAAGGATAGTCATGATTTAAAAGAAGTACTTTTGGGAAATCGAAATATTTGTTACAACTAACTAAATTAATTAATTTATTGAATTTACCCAAATTAGTTTAGTAGCTCTTATATTAAGGACCGGAGATAGTGTTTATATGCTGTTTGCATATTCCTTTTGTCACCCTTTGTCAATGAAACATCAGTGCCCGTAATTCTTTTGCCATTCCATGTTTTCTGACCTTTTACTATTCATTAGCATTAGTGGTGCAATACCATTTCTTAAATGACAATTGAAGTTTGACTAGTTTCTATGCATTTTTTTTACCTGGTTTCTGACTATGTAATTCAATGAATTAATTGGAGATTTGTAGTCTGGTTTAATTGGCAAGCACCAGGTCCTTATGTAAGTGTCTACAAACACATGTATATTCTGATCAGCTGCCTCCGTG
Source organism: Acacia acuminata (assembly GCA_019022655.1). Taxonomy (NCBI): domain Eukaryota; kingdom Viridiplantae; phylum Streptophyta; class Magnoliopsida; order Fabales; family Fabaceae; genus Acacia; species Acacia acuminata. Next base: position 703,875 of record JAFJYI010000164.1, on the reverse strand, counting down.
AGGGACTTAGCTTTCTATGAATTTCAATGTCGTGCATATTTAAGATTCGATGTGAACTTGTAGTATGTGAGCTCCCTCCATTGTTAAAAGGAAAAGTCCTTGAGGTCCCAAAAAGGAATGTAATAATAATGAAGTCCCATAATAAGTGAGTATCATGAACATGTTTCCTGCAATTTGTAACTGTGCATGGAAACTTGTAGGACTTCTTGGTAAATTATATTTCTTTCTTGAGACCTCATGGTGATTTTCCGTTTGTTAAAAACTTAGATGTTACTTGACTTCTCTCCTTTTTTTTTTTCCCCTCCTGTCCAATCTCATCCTTTACTCTTTTCATGATCATTGAATCAAGATCTAATGATACACATTAATATTTTAAAAAATATTATTACAATGGAGTGAAGTATAGAAAAAAATTATAAATGTGGATCATTAGATCTTGATCTAATAATCATGAAGGGGATAAAGCATGGGAGCCAAAAAAAAAAAAAAAAAAAAAGGAGAGAAGTTATGTCCATCCTGTAAGTTAAAAAGGAGAGAAGTTATATCCATCCTCTAAGTCTCCGATAAGAGTCATTTCACACTCTACCATATTAGAGTCATCCATAGCCCATGCAGCAGAATTGATAACTGCAAGCCATGGAATATATTGTAGAGATGAGCAATTTCAATTGCACTGCTAGTTGAAGTGGTGTGTATAAACTCCGAACGAATCAAAGTGTAGCGTTACTTTAGGCTGCCTACTTTCTGTTTACTTTTCTTTTCTTTCCCTCTTGTAAAATCCATTTTTGCTGAAAATCTAATACACCATCTGACTTGACTAAAAATTTGAAGTTCATAGAATGAGTAGTAATTCTATACTAAATCTATAGTGCCAGGCTATCATTTTTCGTAATAATATATTAATATATGGTATCAAAAAAATATAATACATTAATATATAATTGCTCACAATCTCATGATGATTAAGCAGTTTAAACTTTAAACGACAGCAACCAAGTTTTCCGGCATTCTTAAAATCACCATAATTGTAGTACAAAACACACATGGCTAAACATGATCCATGCATATAAGTAACCTGGTTTGGCAGCCACTTAAATTATTTGTTTTTATGATAACATAGAAGAGTAACAGACAACTTTCCATTCCATCAACGCAACCCAAGGACAAGCGAAATGTTGTGACATGAATTCTTGGTAATTGGTATACGAAGTTGTTAGTGTTTCATACGGAAACGTTTCTGAAAAACATGTTTTGTATTCATTACTCTGTCTTTGAATCATAACTTGAGGTTAAGGTTAACTCTGGACTCTGAAGCATTATTTAACTATGCTGGCAATTTTAAAATCATAATTCCAAAACACCTTTCCGTTTTAGACATTTCTCAAGGACCCCCATTTTAACACTTTGCTCAGCTGTCTTATTCATGACATTTTTTTTCTGGTACTTGGAAGTTTAAAGAGAGGAGCTTTTCTTCTTTATTATTATTTAGTTATCAAATCATAGAACATGATTGGTTTACAAGTCAGCGAGAATTTTGCTCTATATATACGTCAAGAACACTGGAGGTCATCACATCATCTTTCTTTCTCAAATCATATAGCAGATTCTCAGTTGTCTCAGTAACATTATGGCTTTCAAAATTCTTCCATTGGGTCTTGTTTTGCTTGGACTGTTGGCATTTCAAGCCTCATCTCGAATTCTTCAAGAAGCTTCAATGCAAGAGAGGCATGAACAATGGATGGTTCAATATGGCAGAGTATACAAGGACCCTTTGGAGAAGGAGAAGCGTTTCAACATATTCAAGCAAAACCGTAGAATACATTGAAGGCTTTAACTCTGCTGGAACCAAGCTTTATAAGTTAGGTGTGAATCAATTTACAGATCTCACAAATGAAGAATTCACAGCTTCTAGAAACAGATTCAAGGGTCATATGTGCTCCTCAATTACAATAACACCCTCTTTCAAACATGAAAATGTGACTGATGTGCCTTCCTCTGTGGATTGGAGACAGCAAGGTGCTGTTACACCCGTCAAGAACCAGGGAGAATGTGGTAAGAATTGTTTTATTACTCCTTAATAGATATAATTCCTTGAATTTTTATTTAACTTTGTCTTACTTTTATTACTCCTTAATAGATATAATTCCTTGAATTTTTATTTAACTTTGTCTTACTTTTCATGTATTCTAGGATGTTGCTGGGCATTTTCTGCTGTGGCAGCAACAGAAGGAATCACTAAGTTAAGTACCGGCAAATTGATATCTTTGTCGGAACAAGAGCTGGTTGACTGCGACACAGGTGTGGACCAAGGTTGTGAAGGAGGTTTGATGGATAATGCATTCAAATTCATCATAAAAAACAATGGTATCAACTCAGAAGCCGACTACCCTTACCAGGGTGTTGATGGAACCTGCAATGCCAAAGAAGAAGGCAATCATGTAGCTACCATTAAGGGGTATGAGGATGTTCCTGCCAATAATGAGCAAGCCCTACAAAAAGCAGTTGTTAACCAGCCAGTTTCAGTGGCCATAGATGCAAGTGGATCTGATTTTCAGTTTTATAAAAGTGGCATTTTCACTGGTTCTTGTGGCACTGAGTTGGACCATGGTGTTACTGCCGTTGGTTACGGTGTCAATGATAATACTGAATATTGGTTAGTGAAGAACTCATGGGGAACAGAATGGGGCGAAGAAGGATACATTAGAATGCAAAGAAATGTGGATGCTCAAGAAGGTCTTTGTGGCATTGCAATGCAAGCTTCATATCCCACTGCATAATTGTTAAATTACACACTCTTGTTTGTTTCAGTTCTCAATATCTGATTTCATTCAAGGGTGTTTTTATATATTTGTGCACCATTTAATAGTTATCAACTACAATGCTTTAAAAAGATACATGTGTTGAAGTTCTATAATGAGTAATGTTGTATATTTGTTGTGTATTCGCCTATTATAATGAGTAATGTTGTATATTTGTTGTGTATTCGCATATTACAGTGCAATTAAATCAGTGAATCATTGTGACTATGACTTCTTTACATATCCAGTTTATTATTGTGAAATGTGAATCTATCAAAACTCAGATTGGTTTAAATCTAAGAAAGATTTCCTTTCCCACACTCCCAACATAAGAAGAAGTCAACACCCGGATGGAGAAAATTCTTGATTTTAAGAGTTCGCTTGTACTTCTGAGGCGAACTTGAAATAAAATTCTGCATAATCATTTCAAACCTTGGAAAAACATGTTGCAAGTAGTATTTGGTGCATTAAAACCTAATGAGACTAATCCACTTTTATGGAAAATTCATTTTTAGCATGACAATTTCCAAAACTTCTCATGATATCCAGTCAAAAGACTTTGAAAAATCAATTTTGAGAGATTTTAATTTCTTCCTCCTAGCCTTGTAGGTGTGTATTTGGCGCATTAAATCAGGGCTATGGGAGAATGTTATAAAAAATAAGTCTATTTGGCAATAAAACACTTTGGTGTGTGGGGAGATAATCAGGTGAAGAATACCCTTAGGTCTGGCCTCAAATCTTTCATTGTTTGTTGCTGAAAAAGCATCAATAGGGAAGATGTTATCAGAAATATGACTTTTTTTTTTTTAAACGCAATAATCATCATTTTTAATTCACTCATTCTCTCTCTTACTTGCTTGTTGTTAAGAGAGCATCATAGGAATAAATTAGAAAAAGATTAACAATTAAAATATGAGAAATAGGTCTTACATTTAGAACTAATATCAACTCTCCAATTAGTTTTTACATTAAGGACCGGAGGGAGTAGAAGAGGAAGATTTTATAGGTTTCATGGGAATCCAGGTTTGATTTTCTCTAATTTTCAGTTGCTTACAAAAAGATCTGTCCAAATTATTTTCTAGGACTCTGCCATTGCCTTATATATTGTTAATCCAAGTGAACTTAGGACCATGTTATGTCTGAGTCTAGCTTGATCTTGGCACTCAATGAAATCAGAATAGTCACTGGTACTTGAATTGGCACTTTGTTTTTCTTTAAAGGAAAAACAAACCTGATTAAAATCACCAAAGAGCAACTAAGTTCCATGTATTGTGCTGGAATTAGCCTTAATCCAGTTCAATTCCAAAGGATATGATATATCTATCACACAGATATGGGAGACCATATACAAAAGACAAGTAGAGGAATAAGTTCTTTTCAATGCGAGACCATATACAAAAGACAAGTAGAGGAGTAAGTTCTTTTCAATGCACCAGATTTTCAGATGGGCAACAAAAACTAATACACATCCCAAGAATCCTTCCAAGCTACTATAGTACCACCCTCTTTACATAGGAATCCATATTCCATGCTCATCTAAAAGATGAGCATATAGTGCTCATCCTCAAATAAAAGAGGCTTTTTTATTTTTTATTTTTGAAAAAAATACTCTATACATTAAAACTTAATTAACTTAAGATACTGGGTGTTGAAAAATATTTTAGATATTAGGTGCTATTAGAAAAATATTTCAAGATACTTTTCGAAAATTGTTACGAAAAAAATATTTCTAAACACAGGACTAGATATTAATTAATATGGGATACTAGGTACAAAAAATATTTTACGGTGCAACATACAATGTAATCCAAAACAATAAAAATAATAAAAAAAAAAATGGTCCACACCCCGTAATTAGAGGAATAAACACTACATGGTCATCTTTTAGATAAGCATGGAATGTAAACCCCTTTACGTAGTGCATGAGTACCAACATAATTAGCACACTAAAGGGCCCTAATTTAATCAATTCTTATGTAGGCTTGTAAGAGCTGCACTGATTGATGTTGTTAGTATCAACATAATTAGTACTTGAGCTAGTTAGTCGAGGCATTTGCTTTAATTTTAAATATAATATTTTAAATTTATTTTGCCCGCCAAATTTATAAATTTTCCCTAAGGTATTCTTATTAATTTCATAATTAAAAGGAGTTTCCCTCTATGGGAATAATTATTAAATATGGTCTTTTTTAAGGAAACCAACACACTTGTTACAAATAACTAACTAAATTAAAATTTGCTAATTTAATATGTAAATATTTTATGTAGGACCATAGGTAATATAACATAGTGCATACATCTTAGGCAATCGTTATTGTTGTTGTTATATTATTTCCACTGGTTAGATTTCATATTTAGCTTGAAATATGCTAAAATAATTAAGCTGCAATAGGATCAAAAAATTAAATATACCAAATGACTAAAATAATTTAAGAACATAAATCTATAGCACCAACCTATTTTATTATATTATATTGTAATTACCCACAAACTAAAAGAATGCATATGATGATGATTAAGCAGTTTGATAACGACATAAGCCAAATTAATTAACATGCATAATTATTAAAACCACCGCAATTGTTTTACACAACACAAACGGCAAATATAATGGTTTAGCAATCATTTAAGTTCTTCTTTTTCATATTACAAAATGTAATTAGATGACAACTTTCTATTCCATCTGAATACCAAGTTTTGTATTAATTATTATATTGTCTGTATCTCTTTGAATGATGTATTGACGCTAGGCTTTGCATTTTGCAATAATTCTGAAGCATATATTATCTAGTTATGATGGTGATTTGAAAGCATTTCTCAAAGACCTCCATTTTAACACTTTACCCAACTGTCTTGTTCATAACATTTTTTCAGGCACTCCCAAGGGAAAGGGTTTTATTTATTAAATCATATATCATGATTGGTTTTCAAGTCAGTGTGAGTAGTTTTGCCTTATAAATACCTCAAAAACATTGGAGATCATCACAGCATAATCTTCTTTTCTCACACTTGACTAGTTATCTCCATTGTTGTGACAGTGACATGGCTTTAAAAATTAAATCGGCTCGAAGTGAAGTACTTTTATCGCTTTGATTTTCTGCATTTGCATTTGAGTGCTCACTTTCTCACTTTGAGTGTTGCGACTTCACTTGAGTGTGAACAGTAACACTCGAGTGTAACGCGTTAATTTATCAGTTTATATCCAATGGTGGAATCACTTGCTGGATAACTGGAGCCTTGGCGCTGCTGACCATCTAAAATTTTTTATTCCTCCCTCCGTTCCTAATTATAGAAACACTTTTGTAATTATACTACAAAAGTGTTTTTATAATTAAACCTATATATATATATATATATATATATATTATATAATATTCTATTTTGACCAATAATTTGGCCCGGCTAATTTCTCATCTTCTCTATAAGAACAATTTTTGGTTCATTACTAATTGAACCGGGTCAATTTGTGAAAGGAAAGTAAAATTCTTGTAAAAAGTTAATATTATCTTATATCTTATTTTAATTTATAATTTATATTTTAAATGTTATTTATTTTTATTTTAAATGTTATGTGATATTATTTGATAAATAGTTCAATATCTTTATTTTTTTATAAAAATATTTTCAGGTTACGTCACTGTTTATGTCATACAGTCGTCGCTGAAATATCCCATCTAAACGAATACCCACGTTTGACTTTCATTGCATACACATATCACATCCTCTTCCTCATTTCAACATATGGAGTATGGACAAAGCATATGGCCACTTCATTTCTTTTTATTATTATATGAGCGCGCGCACACACACATGAGGCCAAAATCTCACCCACTTTCTTCAGGGTATTAGAGAAGAGCAAGGCGACAACACACACATCTCTCAATCTTTCTTCTCTAACCGGACAGCCTGATACGCCAAATTGTCTCCCAGCCTCTCAAATAATGATTCACGTACTTCTTCTTATTTATTCACGGGTGATCTCTTACTCATTCACGGGAGAAATATGCAAGCACGCTATATATATTCAGACATGCGCCTCTCCCTTATGTCCTCATTTTTCGGCTAAGTGCTGATAAGAGTCCGAAACAGAGGTTGAGAGTCCGAGAGCACCCAGAGAGGACTGAGAGCGTTTGTGGGCGTGAAGGTCTCCGGAGGAACAAGGAAGCACCCCTACACTCCATTATCATTAATCTCTTTCGACCATTCAGCCAGAAACGGAAAACAGAGGCTGAGAGTGTGAGAGAGTGCCCGAGAACGAGAGGGGAAGTCGGATAAGAAGAAGGTCTGAACGTGCATGCAAACCAGAAACTAACCAAGGTGAGTCATTGAGTCTCTTTCCTTCTAGTTTCTGCAAATTCTAGCCGTTGAGTTTTGGTGTTTGAAGCTTAAGTGATGTGTTTCGGTTCTGCATGGTTACTCTGTTTTTTAGAGCTGAAACAGAGACGATTTTGGTATTTTCCTTACGTATGAAATGTCCAGATAGCCACAGAAACCATTAAAGAATAAAATAGGATGCTTAAATGGTGTATATGCATGTGTGAGTATGAGTCATATACGTGAAATGATGTTGTCCAACGTTTCTGGTAACCGAGGAAGAAGAGGAAACCGACGAAGAATATTAGTGCATAAGGTAACGAACTGACCTTGCTTGCGTGTATAGATATATTTGTTATATTTGTTTGTGTGTTGATGTACATGATTGCTTTGTTTACTTTTTTATGTGTAACATATTTGAATGATTAAAGCTCTATTTCTAACTATGTTATAGTTATAGTCATCATCAGTATGTTGTAAGAAATATTGAGATGTAGAAATGTCATTATGTTAATATGAGTCTATACAATACAAGCATATTATATACTAGCATTGGGCACACAATTGTTTTATATTGTTATTATATTATTTTGATTGGTTAGATATTAGCATGAAAAATGCCAAAAAAATTGAATTGGAATAGGATCAAAATTTGAGAACGTAAATATGGAGTAACAATATGGTTAAGAATCAATTTTGTCCCTAAAGATGGACTTTGGAGAAAAAATTTTACTTACCCTGCGAAGTTTTCTAAGCGTTAGTAATGTTGCAAAAGTTGAAGTTTAAAAAAAAGCTATAACAATGTTACCTAACATTGTTACATTTTTAAACTTCACCACTTCTTATCAATCCAAACACAAATCATTGTTTATAACTTGCTTTTAAACTTTTTCAAAATTTTAAAATCTCCTGGACGCATATTTAGCAAAATTGATACTTAACCCTATATTATATTCTAAAATAATGCTTATGATGATTAATCAGTTAGACATCAACAGCAACCAAATTAATTAGCATTTTTAATTATAAAAATCACCTCAATTGTTATACACAACACACACTGCAACGGTCCTGCATATAATTAGTAACATGGTTTATAAACCATTTTAATTAGTTAATCGATCGTTTTCATTTAAAATACATATACATATACATATATGTGTGTGTATTAGACGACAACTTGACATTCCATATGAATACCATGTTTTGTACGTATTCAATATTATATTGTCAGTATCTCTTTGATTAGTGATTAATATTGACGCCAAGCTTTGCATTTTGCAATAGTTCGGAAGCATTATTTAGTTATATATGCTGATGATTTTAAGGCATTTCTCAAAGACTTCCATTTTACCACTTTACCCAGCTGTCTTGTTCATAACATTTTTTTAGTCACTCCGAAGAGATAGTCTTTTAATAATTAGATCATAGAACATGATTGGTTTACAACACAATGTGAGCTTTGACTTATAGATACCTCAACAACATTGCAGATCATCACAGCATAATCTTTGTTTCTCACACTTGACTTAATCATATCTGAAGCTAGTTATCTCCATTGTGACAGTAACATGGCTTTTAAAATTCAATCTCAAAGTTTTGTTCTCCCATTGGCTCTTGTTTTGGTGGGAATTTTGGCATTTCAAGCCTTATCTCGCACTCTTCAAGAAACTTCAATTAAGGAGAGGTATGAGCAGTGGATGGTTCAATATGGCAGAGTGTATAAGGACTCTCTGGAGAAAGAGAACCGTTTCAACATATTCAAGCAAAATATGGAGTACATTGAAAGCTTTAATACGGCTGGAAACAAGCCTTACAAGTTAGGTGTGAATCAATTTGCAGATCTCACAAATGAAGAATTCACAGCTTCTAGAAATAGATTCAAGGGTCATATGTACTCCTCAATCACAAAGACACCCTCTTTCAAATATGAAAATGCGACTGATGATGTGCCTTCCTTTGTGGATTGGAGACAACAAGGAGCTGTTACACCCGTCAAGAACCAGGGAGAATGTGGTAAGAATTGTTTCATTACTCCTCAATAGATCAAAGTTCTTGAAGTTTTATTTAGTTGCCTTACTTTTGGTGCTTTGTAGGATGCTGCTGGGCATTTTCTGCGGTGGCAGCAATAGAAGGAATCACTATGTTGAGTACAGGAAAACTAATCTCTTTATCAGAACAAGAGCTACTTGATTGTGACACAGGTGTTGACCAAGGTTGTGAAGGAGGTTCGATGAATGATGCCTTTAAATTCATCATAGAAAATAATGGTATCAACTCAGAAGCCAACTACCCTTACAAGGGCGTTGATGGAACTTGCGATGACAATGAAAAAGACAACCATGTAGCTACCATTAATGGGTATGAGGATGTTCCTGCTAATAGTGAGCAAGCCCTACAAAATGCAGTGGCCAACCATCCAGTTTCAGTGGCCATAGAAACAAAAGGATATGATTTTCAATTTTATGAAAGTGGCATTTTCACTGGTTCTTGTGGCATTGAGTTGGACCATGGTGTTACTATCGTTGGCTATGGCATCAATGATGACACCGAATACTGGTTAGTGAAGAATTCATGGGGAACAGAATGGGGTGAAGAAGGATACATTAGGATGCAAAGAAATGTGGATACTCAAGAAGGCATTTGTGGTATAACAATGAGAGCTTCTTATCCCACCACATAATTATTCAAATATACCCTTGTTTGTTTCTGTTCTCAATATCTACTCTCACTAAATGGTGTTATTGTATATCTATGCACCATTTAGTAGTTATATCCACTACTATCGCAATGAAAATATGAGACGCATGCACAGGTTCAAGTTCTGCAAGTCATGATTGTGATGGCTTGTGAAGTTTACACTATTTTGAATTTCATTACATATAATGAGAGATGTTGTATATCTGTTATACATTTGTAAATTATAATACAATAAAATTAATGGTTCACATTATGAGCATAACTTGTTTACATCTCTAGTTTATTTTTGTGAATAGTGAATCTATTAGAACTGTGGGTTAATATAATTTTTAATTTTTTTAAATTTGCTCTTATTTTAGTTTTGGTCCTTCAAGTTTCATTTCATTTAAAACATTAGTCTTTATAACTTAATAAAAATATGAACCATTTTACCTTTAGAGGAACTGAAACCAATGGTTTGAAATTTTAGGAACCAAAACCAAAATGAGAGTAAACTTGAGGAAACAAGGATGTTAATAACCCTAAAACTAATATAAGAAAGTATCCCTTTTCTCCAATTCTAGCGCAAGAGGATGTCATGACATAGTTTTTGATTCACTGATATAACACTGAGAGGGAAGATGATTGGTCAATTATGGAAGAAAGAACATTAGCAGCTAAGGCGTACAAGGGGAAAGAAGGTCTTTTCATTTTATATCTTTGCTGGTTATAATGGGTGGAGATATTGAACTGAAGTGACAACGCTGCATAATGAGATTAATCCACTTTTGTAGACAATTCATGTTTACCTTGACAGCTTCCAAAAACTACCATGAGATCCAGTTAAAAGCCTTTGAAAAATAAATTTTGAGGGACTTCCAAGTTCTTCCTCCTAGCCCTATTAGTGTGTATTTGGTGCATTATATCACCCACTAAGAGAATGTTATCAGATAAGTGCATTTGGCAAAAAAGCTTTTTGATGTGGGGAGATAATCTGGTGAAGAATACACTTAAATCTATTGCAGATTATCATTGGAATGATTTTATAGGAAACATTGCAAAGACTTATGGGCCTCAAATCTTTCATTATTTGCATGGTAAGACCTTTCAGAATCGGCACAATTTATATGGGTCTTCTTAAGCTGTTTGAGCAAGAACCCTGAATTCCAGAAACAGAAAACCATAGCAGTAACATCCTCTTGGAGAAAAGACCAGTGTTCTTTTAAAGAAACTGGCATGGAAACCATCTCGTCCAGGAGAACTGTCTTTGGAAAGATTAAACATAGCCTTTTCAATTTCTGAAGGAGTGGTAGCACTACTGTCTAAGTAAGAAGCTTGCTTCATAATAATATGGGGCTTATCAAAGTTGCTAAGATCCCTGAGTATATCAGAAAAGTATGGCCAAGCCATTTGTTGCTGGGCTGATCGGTCATTTGCACAAGGACCATCACTGCATGCTTAAAGTGAAATTGATTTTGCTGCAAACTTCAAATTCATGAGAACCCATTCTTTCTTTGTCCCTTCATGTTTTGATGATGTCTTCACATTCAAGGAAATGATACCAAAAGGCTTAAACCTTCTTTGTTTTCTAGTATTCCTGTGAGATATCTGGCAAGAGGAAAAAACAAAAAATGCGCTATGATGAGTTGCCATAATACATGATTTGACGACATGTGAAGAAGCAAACAATCGGAGTCAATCATAGTTACAAAATACCCTGTCAAAATATATTGTTGGTCTAAATGAACTTAGGTACCATGTTATTTAATGTCTTTGGGTGTGTTTGAGATAGCGTTTGGCCATCCCAAAAAAAATTTTGTAGAGGAAAAACATGATTCCACATGATTACACTAATTTTGTATGTTTGGGATCACAATTTCTCAATCTCACTTATTGTCACTCCCTGGAAATTAAGGGGTGGCTGGTACGAAATATAAGTGAAGTTACGTTCCTTAAACCTTAAACTTGTATACGAAGATTAAATAATACATATAATAACATTTGGGCCTATGGTCCGCTATGACATATATACGTACATATATTCTAATTTACAAGGGAAGACAAGGATCCTATCTATAGACTACGTGGAGCATCTAAGCTACAAATGATAATATATAAATGAAAACTCAACTTTACATCCACTAGCAATTGTTCCAAAATATATCGACAAGCTCGGTCAACAATGACAGTCTTCACTGTTCAGCTGAAGGTGCAAGGTTTGCAATGCCATCTGAGGCCAAAAATTTTCCGGTGAATAACGTCCCATTTATAAAATTTAATGAAATACTAATGAGAGTAATTTAAACATATTTAACTTTGAATAATAACAGTACGACAATCATAAAAATAAGTGAAGCTATATAAAATATCGTTAATCAAATAAATCTAAATATATAGTAAAACTTTTGATTTAACAAAATCAATTTAAAACATAATTATCAAACCTCATTTTTTTTGTAGGAGTAGCAAGCATGGACACACAGTCCACGAATGAAAATAACCAAGCATGGACACACAGTCCACAAGTGAAAATAACCAAACGTGGCATAAAGGCCACGAAAACAAGCGTGGACACACAGTCTATGAGGGTAAGTAACCAAGCACGGCTCGAAACCACAAAACAAGCGCAGGTACAAGACCCACGAATAACAAGCGTGAGAACAAATCCCACAAATGACAAACGAGCTCGAAGTTAACCATGGTGCACCAAAAACTAACAGTACTATTGTTAGTAACCAGCGTTCTGTATTCAATCCTCTCAAAAACATTTATAACCATGTATGGGGTTAATTTATCAAAAGCAATGAAAATGTCTTCTTTTAAGCTATAGATATATTGTATCAAATACTTTTGTAAGAGAATGCCCTGGCATAAAGGTTTGCAAATGATATCTCAAAAATTTACCTCTCCAAATTCCATACATAAACATTTTTTATTTTTCAACATAGTCTGTCATATTTTCCATATGGAAAATCTTTTCACCATATCCATGCATAAAACACATTGACCAAATATTTCGCTAACTAGGTTAAAAATTAAAATATTATAATTAAGATACAAGGGATATTAATAAATACAACTTCCTTAAAAAAAATGAACTAAAATAATTGAAATACTTCAATTGACAAAATATTTAAGATTACAAGAAGAATTATATTAAAATACATGTGAATCCATTAAAAACCGCATATTGAGATAAAAGAAAACTTATTCATAAATTATTTGGGACATTATTCACTTACCTGCATTGCTGCCAAATATGTATATATATATATATATATAAGGTTAAAGTGTAGATTTGCCAACCAACTATTACCCGAGGAGCGTCTGACACAAATAACTATTGAGGGGACCAAAATGGCCAATCAACAATTAAAAAGGAAAAAAAAAAACATAATTTGGGGTAGATTCGCCAACGAACTATTACCCCATCACGTCTTGGTGTCTCCGTCTTCCATTAAGCATCATCACCGGTGTCGACGGCGTCGGGATTTCCAAGGCTTCTATTGTTCTTTGGGTGTTCCACTCACCCTCTTGAACTCATCCAAAGGTAGTCTACAACGTTCCACTGGCACGCACCTTGCACCCTGGTTCCATCCCTCTAATGCCACAAGCAGCAATCGCTGCTGCCACAATACCTGCTCCCATGCGTCCCATCTCTGTTGGTATTTTCTTTTTCCAACAAGAAGGCTTAACTGCTCTTTTCTCCATCGTTTACGCCACCGTCCCTACGCCGGTGCATCATATTTTAACTTAATTATTTAGTATTTTGATTTTTTTTTTTTATAGTTATTTGGTGTTTTTTTCACTTTTAATAGTTATTTGGTTTTTTTTTTTCACTTTTTAATTGTTGATTGGCCATTTTGGTCCCCTCAATAGTTATTTGTCTGCCAGGCACGCTCCTCGGAATAACGGTTGGTTGGCAAATCTGCACCTTCACCCTCTATATATATATATATATCGTACTTCTTTCTATTAGCCATGACTTGTATCCTCTCCTTGATCCCCTATTGTTCAAAACAAATTGTTATTATTCCTCCTATAATCTTTATAAAACTATAATCTCGTACTAGTGAGGAGATATTCACATGCTTCATACTAACTCTGTTGCAATTAGTCTTAACTTTCTAACTTAAACTCATGACTCTTAAATCATTTAACAATAATCTCCAAAATCTCAAGAAGCACAATCAAATCCACAATGTAAGATAATTTAGGGAATAAAGAAGACCTCAACTTCAAACCTCCACATATGAAATGCGACAATGATTTTAATAAATAAATCAACACAACTTATATAAATATATACAACATCCAGATTTTTCAAGTTTTAATATAGAAAATAAGTAGTTTTTCTCTCACAATTTCCCCCCAACTTTTGCTCTGTATAAAAAGAAATAAATTTACACCATAGAAAAGATACACTAAATTCATCATATCCCTCTTATAACATTTAACAACACATTATAAAATATATATTCCAAAATTTTGTTCTTATGCTTCGGTCATGAGAAACCCCCCAAACTTCACAATCTTTAAATGCCCTACAGCAAAAATGGATGAGTTTCAATTCCTTACATCAAACCCCACGACAAACAAGACAACAATTGGAGAAAGAAGCATTAGCCCACTCACACACAAACATACAGTAGAAAGGAAGAAACAACGTATTGCACACAACCTATATGGAAGCAATTTAAGAACACAGGACAGAGAAGAGTCTCACGCATACCCCCACACATCTAATGCTCAGCAACAACTCACAAACTACCTACTTTCTTTAACCAACCAGCAGCAACAACGAGATTTTTCCCAAAATCTCCAATTCCCAAACATCACAGCAACAAACAAAACCAAAAAGCATGTTGAACATTTGAAACTTCATAAATATCATAGATATATGAAGCTTACCTACACAATCATGCCATATTGCACCAAAAACGCATAAGAAGATAGAGATTCTTTTAATCCCTCACCAAAGCACCCACGGACAGACCCAACCGAAGAAGAAAGGCGGCCAACAGAACAAAACAGGAAAAAAAAAAAAAAAAAAAGACAGCAGAGAAATTTGGACCGGAGGAGCCGGACGCCGGCGGCGAACACACAAGCGACGGTGGCGGCACGCGGTCGGAAAGGATGAAGGAACAGAGTCAAACGATGGGGCTGGGGTTTGGTTCCAAAATTCGTGAAGCTTCCATGTTCTCTAATTCAACGGTGCCATTCGTGCAATCGAGTGAGAAAAAAAAAATCTGATGTTCTATTTTTTTTTTTTAGCACATATAGGGCTGATTCAGCGGTGCCATTACACTAAAGTTAAAGTAGAAGGGTTTGTTTGGTAAATGGCTAAAAGACCTATGAGATATTTTAAGCTAGATAATTAATTTGGGCATTTTGATATTTCAATATGCTGGAAAAAAAATAAAAAATACTGCATACGAGAGAATGGGAATATGAGCTCCTAAACTTAAACACCCTCCAGCCAACAATACCATCAAACTACAAAGTTTTCCTAGTTGGCACACTGCAAAAAATATTAATTTAATTTGCTACCATCTAAATTTACCGATTCTCAATATTAAAAAAAAAAAAAAAACTCAACAAATCAAAAATTTTTTTATAAATAATAGAAAAATCTAAAATAACATAAGTAAATATTTTTTCTAATAATTTATTATCTGAATGGTCTATTAAATATTATTAGGGATATTACACTTATGATCCTAATCGTGCATTGGCTGAAAAGCAGTTGAAAATTGCTTATGAAAAGTCACGATTAGTGCCATGGAGAGAGAAGGAAAGGATCATTGGAAAATGACAAAAAAATTGTCGCAGGTTAGAGGCTTCAGCTTTTACCAAGAGAGAGAAAAAGAAATATGGAAAGGGGCATGTGACAATTGGGAGAGAGAGAAAATAGAGAGGGAAAATATTAATAATATGTATTACTAATTTATACTCCTTAATTGTAGTTATAAATATAAGATAATATATAATCTAATAATGACATACATCAATATTTTAGAGATATCATATAACATATGTTATAATTAAATAAATTATTAAGCATCTTGAATTTTCTCAAACTAGTCAATTAAGCCTTATAATAAGGACTAAAACTTATATATAATAAAATTCTTATTCTTTTAAGTCATTTTCCATCTAAATTTACTTTTTTAAAAAATAATTTAAACAATTCTCAACATTCTCTAATGAAAATTAATTTTTGAAAATAAAATTGTGAAATTTAAATATCAATATTTTAATAATATTATTTTCTTGAATTAGGTGGTTTAGTATTTTCAATTTTTTTCTCAATAAAACATCTATTCTTTTTTTTTTTTTTTTTTTTTTGGTTACATTTTATTTTTATAATTTTAATTTTAATATAAACTAATACATTTTTTAGTCATCTTACATCCAATATTGCTTTACAATTAAACATCCAAACAATTTCAATTTGTCAAATTGACTTTTTCACGAAAGCCAATTTAAACATAAATCACAACATCTACCTCATCCTAAGTTTGCAAAATATATATTAAAAAAAGCCAATTTTATCACCGCTACTCCAATGACACACTAAGTCTAGGTAATTCTAATCATTTAATTTCATTAACAGAAAATGATGACTTAAAAAATTTAAATGGTGACAAAGTATGCTCAATTTTTAATCTTTTAATATAATATTTTACAATTTAAAATTAATTTATAATAATATGTATTTTATTCCCGTAAATTTAATTGAAAAGTCACCATTTAAATTCCTTAAGTCATCATTTTTATTAGGGTTAAGGTATAAATTTACTCGGAAATTTTTGCAAAGAAGCAATATTTCCTTAGAAGTTTTTTTAAATTCAATATGGCCTCATAAGTATTAAAATGGAATAATATTGCCCTATTCCGTTGAAAGGTTAACAATCAACGTCAATTTTTTAACAGTCAACGTTAGTCTTTTAATTGTATGAGGCAATATTACTACCTTTTAAAACTTTCAAAGTGTCATTGAACCTAAAAAAACTTTCAGGATAACATTGCTTCTCAACAAAAACTTTCAAAACAAATTTACAACTTAATCTTTTTTATTAATAAAACTAACGATACTAAAATGAGAATGTGAATCCACTTTGTAAATGTAAAAGATTAAAATAAAATTTGATGCAAATTTAAATATAACCGAATGTATATTCTAAGCCTAAATTAATACACCCCAATAATCCTTCCAAGCTACTAGAGGTCCACCCCTTTACAGGTCTGGAGGTGACATAACAACGCCTATGTACAGTGGCTTGTCTCCAATTCCTTTAAAGTCCGCTTCCCTCCTTTTCTTTCGTACGGTGTCGTTTTGGTAAAGAAAGGGAGCAGCTGGTCATAAAAAAAAAAAAAAAAAAAATCGATCGAATACTAACAATTATTAAAAAATACTTCATGATCTATAAAAAAATACTTTATGATCTTTAAAAAATATTTGGTCTTGAATGGTTCTAAAGGGATACTTCATGATCTTGGCTTGTAGTAAAAATGTACTAAAAAGATATTTTAGGATATTGAACGGTATTTAAAAAATACTTCATGATCTTGAAAAATTATTTTAGAGTACTGATTGGTACTAAAGGGATACCTCATGATACCGGCTTGTACTAAAAAAGGTATTAAAAAGATACTTTAGGATCTTGAATCAAGCCTTTGAAAAAATACTTCATGATATTGAAAAATTATTTTAAGATCTTAAAAAAATATTTTAGAATATTGATTGGTATTAAAGGGATATTTCATGATACTGACTGGTATTGAAAAAATAATTCAAGATACTCACCAAGACTAAAAAAGATATTTTAAGATCTTGACTTGATCTTGAAAAAATACTTGATGATCTTAAAAAATTATTTTAGTGTCTTAAAAAAATATTTTTAGGATGCTACCTGGTACTAAATAGATTCTTTTGGATATTGATTAGTACTAAAAAAATATTTCAAATAATTTTTTGAAGATCCTAAAATATTTTTTGTAGATCATGAAGTATTTTTTCGCACTTGTTAGTATTATGTTAGTACCCGATCTTTTTTTTTTTTTTTTTTTTTTTAATGACCAAATCCCCTTTCTTCACCAAAACGACGCCTACGAAAGAAAAGGAGGGGAGCGGATCTTAAAGGAATTGGAGACAAGCGGCCCGGTGGCGGATCTAGGAAATTACCGAAGGGAAGGCACTAGTGGCGGGAGGATTCGGGGTTAGGGAGTAGCACCCTTAATTTTTTTTTTTTTTTTTTTTTTTAAAGGAAAGTTTTAAATGCTTTAAAAAAAACAAAAGAATATAAACAAGAGAAAAAAAAAAAGAATTTCAAAAAAATATTTATGAAATCAAGTGAATAACGAATCGATGATGTAATAAGAGAGGCAATTATTTTACAAACCTATCATTTAGAAAAGTAAGACTAAGTGCGGTAAGAAATTCAGTTACATAAATTACAATGAAGGGTGGATACTCAATAAGTTTAAGTACATATATTTTAATAATAACAAAAGTATATTACAATAAAAATAATTGCAATATCATTCTTCTAGGCCTTATTTTTTGAAATTCCATCATAATTACTTTATTATCAATGCTATCAAAGATATCCTTTTCAATATAAGGCACTAAATAATCATTTAACTATTCATCTCTCATTCGATTACAAAGTGCAATCTTGATGTATTAAGGGTGAGCAATCATTCAAACATGTATTAATTCAAGGAAAGTAGACAAATAATGCTAATGCTAATGGAAATTTAAAACCTTATTAATTCAAGGGTAAAGGAGCAATTTTACACATGTAATTTGGCTCAGGGAGAGCTCATCACCATGTAAAATTTTCTGGACCAAAAATACATATGTAATTTCATTTTGGGCGCCAAAGACCACAGCCGTTAGTTGATCGTTAACTTGGATGGAACGACGTGGCGGCGATTTGGACCACACGCCGACGTGGGCGATGACGTGGAATAAAAATTCAAAAAATTAGGAATTTTTTTTTAAAAAATAGAAAAAATTCAAACATTAGGAAAAAAATTCAAAAAATTAGAAAAAAATTTCAAAATTCAAAAAATTATGAAAAAAATTAAAAAATTAGAAAAAAATAGCAATAAATTCAAAAAATTAGGAAAAAATTAAAATACCCCCACTAGTAAGCCCCACAACCGGCCACCCTACCGTCGGCTTGTCGTCGTTGTGCGGCGTATTTGTCGATTCTTTGGTGGTGGGACCAAATCGCAAAAATTTTAAACTTTATTAATTCTATCACAAAATTTAACAATTTTTTTTTAAACTTTAAAGCTATTTAAATATACATTTTTTTCAAAAAAATAATTATGTATATTATTTTGAATGCTTCATATATAATGATTTATTATTTTTGAAAAAAATGTATAATTAAATAGTTTTAAAGTTAAAAAAATTGTTAAATTTTGTGATAGAATTAATAAAGTTTAAAATTTTGTGGTCGGGTCCCCCACCACCGCCAATCGACCACCGCCAACCTGTGGGCAAATGGACGTAGGGTGGTTGGTTGTGGGGTTCACTAGTGGGAGTATTTTAATTTTTTCTTAATTTTTTGAATTTATTGCTATTTTTTCATAATTTTTTGAATTTTTTGAATTATTTTAATTATTTTCATAATTTTTTGAATTTTTTCTAATTTTTTTAAAAAAATTTCCTAATTTTTTGAATTTTTTAAATATTTTTTGAATTTTTATTCCACGTCATCGCCCATGTCATCGTCCACGTCAGCGTGTCAGTCCAAATCAGCGCCACGTCAGCGTTCCATCCAAGTTAATTGTCAACTAACGGTCGTGATGCTGGGCGCTCCAAAATGAAATTACATGTGTATTTTTGGTCCAGAAAATTTTATGTGGTGCTGAGCGCTCCCTGAGCCAAATTACATGTGTAAAATTGCTCCTTTACCCTTAATTCAAACTCCTTTAACTTGAATAAAAAAAAATAAAAAATAAAAACCCAAATTCAAGGCCCCCGGTCACCAACGTGATACTAGAGGTCCACCCCTCTATAGGTCTGGAGGTGATATAACAACGCCAATGCATCTTGGGCGCGCAATTGTTTTACATCTGTTATGGACCTCGGAAATGGGCCAGACCAGGTCAAGCCCACTAGATGACCAACTATCCCACGATTACCCCCATTACCATAGTAGTGCAGGGAGTGGGGCACGAACGTGACATCATGGGAGCGGGCTACGAGAGAGAGTCGGACCAACCCGGCCTCACTATAAATAGGGGCATACCCGGTGAACGTACACGTATTCATTATCCTACTCTTTTAGATATCGTCCCCATCATGCACACACACCCACACCTTTGCTTTGTGTACCATGATCATCTTGTCCATTGTTATCTGCTCCATAGATAGCATTGGGTAAGCCCTACCGATCCTATATTGAACATTAACCAAATTCAAGGGCGAGACATTTGTGTTCCATAACGGAACATTGGCGCCGTCTGTGGGGAACGAGTAAACTTCGAATCCCAAACCATAAAGCTACGAGCCTACCATAGCAAATGGCAAATACAAGAGGACGTGGTTCAACAACTCGGCAAAACCAATTGCCAGAAGAACAACCAGAACGACAACACGGGGGACAAACGTCACAACAGGAGGGCCCGATGAACCCGGACGCAGAACAAGTGTTGGTGGAAACCGAAGCGGAGACGTCGGACACGGCGAATTCTCCACCCCCGAAAATGTCGTTATCCAAACCGAAACCCTTCAAGTGATCAATCCCGATATTCAAATATTACGAGACCACCCTTGGTTCCGTATTGGATAGAATAGACGAGATGGAAACACGTAATCGGTTACAAAGGGAGGAAGATGTTCGGGTTATGAGAGAAGAGATGTACCGCCGCAATGAAGAATTGAGGAAACTAGTCGGGTGTCATGTTGGACGAACCGAGGATCATGACGGCAACGCAGGAAAAAGCAATGTGGACCAAGCCAAAATGGCGTCCCGACATCTTGAAATGCTGGGACATCACAGACAGATCACGATGAAGACACTCCCAAGATGAGGAATGATACACGGGAAGCCAGAAGCAAGAAAAGACAAGATCGGATAGTGGTTAATCGCGAAAACACGGATAACACCGGAAAGGAAAGAGCGTCAGTCGGGACATCGAAAAAAGATAAAGAAATGCTCCGACAACAAAACCTTTCTAAAAAAGATGTTGCGTCGTTATCGGATGCAAGCTCTGATGAGGAAGAGAAAGTCACGACTCCCTTTACGGCCAAAATAGTGGCCGCGCCTTATCCAAGAGGCCTAGACACCAAAGATTTCCCAAAGTATGATGGAACCCAGGACGTGGGTGCACGTGGGCAATTTCAAAATGGAGATCATGGTCAAAGGATATACGAGGCCCGTGGTACCCCGGTTGTTTGCGGGAACGCTACGTGGACCAGCCCAAATCTGGTTCAATAACTTGCCGAGAGAACTCGATCCGGACTGAAGGATTTGGAGAAGAAATTCTTGCTCAACTTCGCCACAAGTAGGAAGCAACCCAAAACCGAGTTCCGAGTTAGATCGGGTGAAGCAATCACCCTAGGGAAACATTACGAAGTATTTGGAACGCTTTAAAGATACGGCGATACAAGTGCCGGGGTTAAAGGAAGACGTACATTTGCATTGCATCATAGGCGGCTGGACAAATCCTCACGTCGAAGAAATCGGTCGTGAAGCGGCGTCCCAAAAACGTTGGCGGAATTCCGAGATCGATCAAAGACGTACATAGAGCTGGAACAGATGGATATTATGAGCCATGCACCACGGGACAAACGGAGGAGTCCATCTCCCGAGGGAAGGAACGATACAACCCGAACGGTAAGAATCCCGAGGACGAAGGGATACTAAACCTCGCAGAGGAAGAGCGAGAAGGAAGGTATGACCGATATGCCCCACTAAAAGTATCTCAAGCCCAAGTCGGAAGGAAGTCTCCTTGATCGAGATGAAAAAAGTGGACCGACCACGCCCGTTGCGGAACGAGCACACCTGGACAAGTCCCGATATTGTGAATTTCATGACAAACACGGACATACAACGGATGTCCGTTGGGACTTGAGGGACGCCATCGAAAAGTTCATTCGAGAGGGAAGCTCCGTAAGTATCTAATCCAAACGCAAGGGTGGCGAGCAAATGCGGAGGAGAACGAAGTAAAAGTCCGCTTCGCCGAAAAGAAAAGGCGAGAACAAAAGAAAGGAAGAGACGCAGATGACAAGTTTCCCGACTCAAAATATGACTGCAATGGGATTGTTGGAGGTTTTGGCGGAGGAGATTCCGCCAGCCAGAGAAAGAAATACTTGAAGGAGGTTCTCTCTCGTAGTTGACCGTCCGAGGTTTAAAAGAGAATACACAAAACCAAATTTGCCAATGCTCGGATTTACCGAAGAAGACTTAGAGGATGTAATGCCGGGGCACCATGACGGGCTCGTCATAACCGAAATAGTCGGAAACTGCCGAGTTAAGAAGATGTTTATAGATAATGGAAGCGCGGTGGACATAATCCTTTGGGATGCGTTTAAACGCATGCGGTTCGATCGGAAGACTGAAACCATGTAGGACCACCCTAACAGGTTTTAATGGAGAAGACACCCGTCCAAAGGGATACATCGACCTCAAATTAACGTTGGGGATGAAGGAGGCGTTCAAGTCGGGAGTAGTTCGTTTTGTTGTGGCCGACTTTCCGTCTCCATACAATATTATCCTCGGACGACCAACTATCCATGACTGGAACATGTTGGTATCTTCTAATCACCAGAACTTGAAATTTTACGACAGGAAGAATCAGGTCGTTACCATTAAAGGAGATCAAAGAGACTCTCGGCAATGTTACTTCGAAGCGGTAAAGGAAAGCAAAACTCCAAAGACGGAACATTCCAAGGGGTGTGAAAGGAAAACGGATAATAAGTCCGTTTATATAGTAGAGTTAGACTTAAGGGAAGAGGACAAGATGCAAAGGTCCGAACCTAATGAAGAAATATAAGATTTTGTCCTGGGAGATGAACCAGAACAAACTACCAAAATCGGAAAGACATTGGATTCCGAGATGCGAGCGAAATTGGAGGAGTTCTTGCGAGAAAACAAAGACGTGTTTGCATGGACGCCATCGAAATTCCCCTGGATAGACCTCGAGTTTTGTTGTCACAAATTGGCCATCCACCATGGGTCAACCCCGGTGGCTCAGAAAAAGAGGAAACAAGGTGCGGACCGAGGTAAAGCCTTGGAAGCACATGTCCAGGAGTTGATCGCAGCCGGATTCATTAGGGAAGTGCAATACACGACGTGGTTGTCCAATGTGGTCATGGTTAAAAAGCCGAATGGCAAATGGCGCGTCTGTACGGACTACAAAGACTTGAACAAGGTATGTCCAAAGGATGCATTTCCCATGCCCAACATTGACCAATTGGTTGACCAATCTTCCGGCTTTCAACTTTTATCATTCATGGATGCATACTCGGGTACAACCAGATTGCCATGCATCCGTAATCAAGAGAAAACAGCCTTTATCACGGACAATGCGAATTCGCTATAATGTGATGCCTTTTGGCCTCAAGAATGCGGGGGCGACTTATCGAGAGAATGATGACAAAGGTCTTTATGTCAGGTGGGAAAAAATGTGGAAGTATACATCGACGATATGATAGTAAAATCTAAAGAGCAAATGACCATGTTCATGATCTGCAACAGACATTCGAAAAGTTGAGGGGGCATCGAATCCGTTTGAATCCGGTGAAATGTGCTTTCGGAGTACCGTCAGGAAAGTTCTTGGGTTTTCTCTTGACTAACCGAGGCATTGAAGCTAACCCGAAAAGTGCAGGGCCATGATGGAAATGAAACCCCCGGCAAACAAGAAAGAAGTGCAACAGTTGACAGGGCGATTGGCGGCTTTGACAAGGTTCTTGCCCAAGTCGGCAGAAAAATCCCTCCCATTCTTTAAACTCTTGAAGAAGGAAGCTCAGGAAGAATGGAACTCGGAATGTGAAGAAGCATTTAACAGAATAAAGCAGTGCTTGGCATCTCCACCGGTACTATCCCAGCCAGAATTTGGGGAAAATTTGTTTCTGTACTTGTCGGTTGGGGAAAAGGTGGTAAGTGCAGTTTTAGTTTGAGATACTGACGACGGACAGAAACCAGTGTACTTCGTGAGTCGGGCTCTGCAGGGTTCCGAGTTGAGGTATCAAAAACTGGAGAAAATGGCTTTTGCATTGTTAACGGCGGCGAGACGACTTCGCCACTACTTCCTTGGCCATTCGATCGTGGTAAGAACGAATCAACCCATACGACAAGTTTTGCATAAACCGGACTTAGGCGCGGGATGATAGCTTGGGCAACTGAATTGTCCGAGTTTGATATCACTTATGAGGCCCGACAGCAATCAAGTCACGGCTTTGGCCGACTTCTTAGTGGAGCTAACCTCGGCTCAAAATGGGAAGACGGGAGCTGAACCATGGAAAGTGTTCGTGGACGGTTCGTCGAACATAAAGGGGGAGGTGCGGCGGTTATTGTGGAAAGCCCCGAAGGCGTGGCAATGGAATTTTCTCTCCGACTTGACTTCCCGACGTCGAATAATAAGGTCGAATATGAGGCCCTCATTTCCAGATTGCTGCAGGCGAAGGAAAACGGAGCTCGGAAAGTGCACGTGTCCACGGACTCTCAGCTGGTCGCTTCCCAGATTCAAGGGACCTATCAAGTGAAGGGGCCGGTGTTGGCTAAGTATTTAACAAAGGTCAAAGACATCATGGCAAATCTTGACGAGGTGACAGTGGCGCACATTCCTCGGGCAAAATACGAGAGCCGACATTCTCTCGAAGCTAACTAGCACGAAGTGCCGGAAATCTCCGCACAATTGTCCAGCCAGAACCTCACGGAGCCAAGTTGCGTGATACTGATATCAGATTCGAGTGATTGAAGAAAACCGATTGCAGATTATCTAGAGAGGGGGATCACCCCAAAGGATACGGCCGAGTCCAGGACTCTAGTCAGAACAACGGCCGCCTATGTAATGGTCGACGATCAATTGTATCGCAAAGGCGTGCATTCTCCCATGGCTAAATGTCTCAACGGAGATCAGGCCCAATACGTCTTGGCAGAAATCGACGAAGGCATAAATGGGCAACACATGGGGGTAAAAGCTCTGGCCCGGAAAGCAGTTCAGGCAGGGTTTTATTGGCCTACCATGGCGCAAGACGCTAAATACCATGTTCGGAGATGCGAGGCGCGGAAGCACGGCAAGATAATGTGGTTCCACCATCCGACTTGACGTAGATCACGGCTCCATGGCCATTCTACAAATGGGGCATGGACTTGTTGAGACTGTTTAAGGCAGCTCCGGGCAGTAGGCGAAGTGGCGATCGTCAGTAGCGATCGATTACTTTACCAAGTGGATCAAAGCTGAACCTCGGCAACCATCACCTCGGCAAGAGTGCGCGAAATTCCCGCAAAGGAATATTATATCACGATTCGGAATCCCAGCAGAAATAGTCACGGACAATGGAACACAATTCATGGACAAAGGCTTCCAGAAGATGATGTCCGCCCTTAATGTAAGGCATCATTTTGCTTCCGTAAAACACCCACAATCCAACGGACAAGCCGAGGCAGCAAACAAGGTTATCGCCAACAGGCTTAAAAAGCGAATGGGCGAGGAACGGAAAGTTGGGTGGAGCATCTCTATGCGTCTTGTGGGGTTGTCGGACCACGGTGCAAACATCCACGGGAGAGATGCCGTTCGGCGACATACGGCGTGAGGCCATGATTCCAGTTGAAATCGAGCCCTCATGGAGAAAAGTGAGAACTTCACAAAGCAAGGACGGGGAAATGACGAGGCTATCGCGGTCGAGCTAGATCGATTGACGAAGTTAGAACCACGGCTCACTTGCGAGATTTAGCCACAAAGCAACTCGTCGCGGCTCGATACAATAGGAAAATAAACCCACATTACTTCAAAAAGAATGATTTGGTGCTGTGAAGGGCCGATATAGGCAACAAAAATGGCCGAGATGGGAAGCTCTCTGCAAATTGGGAAGGTCCTTACCGCATCCGAGATGAACTCGGAAAGGGTGCTTACGTTTTAGAATCACTGAAAGGAGAAGCAATCAAAAGAACTTGGAATGCGGACAAACTTAAGGCTTACTATAGCTGATAATCAAATTTGATACAGTTGTTTGTTTTCAATGCTTTGTTTTCGTTTGATTTCAGTATTTCCCTTTATTAACTTTACTTTCAGGCTTACTTCATCGTGAATATGTATCAAATTCCTACAGGAATCGAATCTTTGATGTAAAGCCGCGCATTGAATGAATCAAAAGGACGGGCGGTAGTACCCGTATTTCGCAATTTGTCAAAAGGAGTCGGGCATAACATGTATGGATCAAAGTTCATAAATCATGTAAAAGAAAAACGTAGAATAAGTATCTTTGTAAACACATTTACGGGATCTTGGCGCGAAAAGCCAAATGATAGGATTGATGAGACTCGGATTACTTAATTGTGTTTATCGTGTTATCCACAATGGCCAAAATAAACATGTGCGAATCGGCAAACACCCGCTTTCGTGAATCATGTAGCGGCATAGCCGCCCGGTTCGATATACACCATTTAAATGCCGAGTCTATCAGAACAAGGCATACTAGAAAGGAGTGTTTCCTTGACCTTGATCACGTCAATTATGGAACCTTCAACTTGCAAGACACTAAATAAAAAATAAGCGCATACGATTTAAGCTGTTAAATCGGGTCTTCATAAATTAAAGCCCTACATGGGCAAATCAGTGTTTACAAAAAAGGTACAAACCTACGACAAAGGAAAAACAGCCACGAGCCGTAAAGTTGCAAAATGGCACATTGCCAACTATTGTGGGTTGGACGGAGATTGGCCGTCAGCTTCTTCTTCCTGAACCGTCTCGGCAATATCAGCATCATCAACCGTGGGCGGAGCCGGGATAAATTTCCCGTCTTCAAAGTACGCATTCATGTGCACTCCCTCTAGATTCAAGGCGATCAGGGGATTCGGAATCGAACTTGTTCCGGGCGTTCTCAAAGGCATCCTTAACACCTGACCTTTAACTTGGAGATATCAACTTGAGCGACATCAAGGGCTTCTCGCACGATTTAAGATTGACCCGAGCGGCACCGAGGGCTTGCTTATAAGAGTTGAGCTCCGTCGCCCGATCATCAATCAAGTTTTTATACACCGGCAATGGACTCCATGTCATTCTCATGAACCTGCGCCCTTCGAGTAACCTCGAGACTCGGACAAGTGCGGCTTTGTCACGAACTTTAACCGAGTTCGTCAGAGAGGCTCTCCTTCTCGACCCTCGCCACTTGCAGGTCCTCCTGCGCTTGAGCTAATGCCTCATCGGCCTTTTTCTTCTCGTCCTCAAAGAAGTCCAAATCTTTCTCATTCTGTCCGACTTTCTCTTTGAGATGTGCCACAAGTTGACATAGGCCGGCATTCTTCAGGTTGGTGTGCTCAATCTCCTTCAACTCTTGCATCTCTCGCTTTCTCCGACAATGTCTCCCGTCAAAACCAATTATCAGCGACGAATGCCCTGCGGAGGGAGTTGGGTATTTTATGTTCCCAAAAATAGGAAAGAGGAAGCCGAATCGTGGGGCGGGAATCAGAGGCTAAAGCTTCAGGCTCTTGATTCCCCGGATCTTGAACTGGAGGAGTCGGGGTAAGAATATCCTTGCTTGTTGGTGGATTGTCGGTCTTTTTCTTCTTCGGAGCTTTGGCTTTCTTGGCGGTAGTAGGTTGGTCGGGCTCTTCGCCGGCGCTTCGTTTTGGACCGTAGTTGTAGGACGGGCGGCAGGAATCGTCACGTCAAGATACTCGGGTCTTTTACCCATCGATGTACCTGAAAAGCACAATCAAAGAAGTCAAATTCTGACACGACACAAACGCACAAAAGAACAAAAAATGGGGAGTCGGAAGCCCTACAAACACCTACGGGGTATAATGTAATCAGCCGAATCCACCAAGTTGTCTTTCTGGACTAATGCAATAAGGGCACTGATGGTTTCCTTCTCGGCAGCAGATAATTGGGATTTAGCTGGCAAAAAATCTTTTGCTTCGAATTTATGATGTTCATCGGACCAATATAAAGGGAAACGTTTGTCAAGTTCCCCGAATGTCCGGGTTTGAAGGAACCACGGTGTATCCCCGGGTTTCCCAACAACTTTAAAGTATGGAGTTTTGAAGCCTTTACAGGAATCTTTAAAAGGCCTAAGAAACTTGCGACCATGAGAAGCCCGTGATGTCCAACAAAACCATTTCTTTCCCCCTCCGTGGTGGTTTTAATGTCTAAAGGAGTGAAAAAGCTACAAAACACGGAGACGGAACACTCGAGTTTGTGAGTGTGGCAATACTTTTCAAAAGCAACTGCAACGGCCCAACCGTTGGGGTGTAACTGAGAAGGTGCGAGGTGTAAATGGGAGAGAAGGCACATGAGGTAGGTGATCAGATCCTTATAAAAATAAAAGAAGTGGCAGGCCTCATCGTTTGGTCGACCCGAAGCCACGGACTCGTTCGCCGGGGGCAAGCATACATCATACCCCTCTCCACCTCGGACTATCCGCGAAAGCGCTTTCCCGGACATCTTGTTCTTGACGTCAATTACTATGTTGCTCACAGCATAGTCTTTGATGGAAGTCGTTCGTGAAGATCCTCCAGAAGGGACGGACTCTCCAGTCTCGGATTGAGTGGTTTGGTGTGAAGACATTTAAACCTAAAATAAAAACAAAGGCCAGAATTAGAACTATGAAGTATACCTAACAGAACAGGAATTTCAGGGTGAGTTTGGACAAGCAATGGCCCAATGGACAAGGTATTCGTCGGTCTATTGCAACGGCATTTATCCAAAGCGACTCGGCTTCTGCTCGCATGGCCATGACGGGCAAGCTCAATCGCCTTGTGACAACATTCCTCACAAGGACCAGAAGGGTCCATGTTTGAAGCCGGGGGCGTAACCTCGGGAGAAGCTGACAATCTTGGGGAAGGAGAATTAGGGAGTTCGGCATCAGGTGAAGGAGGAACTCGGACGCTTGCCCTACTCCTACTTCCCCGAGATCGAAGTAAGCCTTCCATCTTCTCTTCTTCCGTAGGAAGGATGGACTATAGCCAAAGTTTAGTTCGGCGGGCACGCGTTCAAGAATCTCTCTATCTTCCTCCTGAATAGGCCTACCATACATATCTACTAGCGGGGTTTTGGATCCATCTTGGGAACAAATCATATAGCATGTTAAAACAGAACGAAGTTATGCATATCAAACCCAGGTTGCCCGTTGCGAAGAACCCAACAAAGTAAAATCGCTCAAATGCGAATGGCGGGCCATAAAACATTGAATAATTCAGGGCCAGAGGGAATGAATGTAAAAAAAAAAAAAAAACTGGTGTTGAAGCAACTCAGACAAGCAAAGTTCAAAATGACGTTCAACATTTTTCGTTCGGAGAGGAATTCACAATGGTCATCACAGTCGTTCAACACCCAGACCAAAGAGCAAAAATTACCAAAATGCAGAACGACGCTAGGTACGAACTACAACATGCATGTTTCAATTAAATTGAAACCAAAAGAACAAGAACAACTGAAAAAGCAATAACCCAGAAGTTCAAGGAATACCTGGAAGCGAGAGAACAACGAGAGAGCAAAAAGGCGGAGTTCGAAAAAGAGAGAGCTCTGGTGCGTTTCTTCACAATTGAGAAGACGGAGTAGAGTGATGATGAAGGGTGTGAGGAGCACTTATAGAAATGCTAGAGATGTAACGTTTGAAAGCCGAGTCATTTCATCGCTTACGAGGAGGTAAAAGGAAAACCCTAAAAAGCTATAATGACGATATGACGTGGGACATTAATGAGCGCGGTAACCAAAGGCGGCTCTTGAAGGCACGTGTCATTAAAATCGGAAGCGACGGTTATACGATGCGACGTGAGAAAATGAAGAGACATCTTGCTAGGCGAACGGTCATGTTTGCTGGTATGTCGGCATTCTCGCTCGAAACCTCAGGTAGAATACCAAGACGCATAATGGCCGAGATAACTTGGCAAACTCGAACGGATGTCCTAAAATGACGAGGCCAAGACGGTTTACGGAAACTGACGAGGTCATATTCTAATAGGTAAGTTGGCGGCAAAGCTCATGCAAGTCGCTGCTTAGCGCAGATGTGGGATGCGGTTACGCCAATCGAGATCAAAGCCCGAGAAGGGTCTAAGAAAAACAAGGGCCTGGAAAGTCGAGGTCTTATACCGGAATAAACTCGGCAGTTCGTAAGCCCGAGCGGCCGACTTTGGGGGCAAGCTGTTATGGACCTCGGAAATGGGCCGGACCCGTGTCAAGCCCACTAGATGACCAACTATCCCACGATTACCCCCACTACCATAGTAGTGCAGGGAGTGGGGGCACAGAACGTGACATCATGGGAGCAAGCTACCGAGAGAGTCGGACTAACCTGGCCTCACTATAAATAGGGGCATACCCCGGTGAACGGTACACGTATTCATTCTCCTACTCTTTTAGATATCGTCCCACTGTGCACACACCCCACACCTTTGCTATGTACAGTGATCATCTTGTCCATTGTTATCTGCTTCATAGATAGCATTGGGTAAGCCCTACCAGATCCTATATTGAACATTAACCAGCCTTAAGGGCTGAGACATTTGTGTTCCATAACGGAACAACATCGTTATTCTTGAAAAATGCCAAAATATTTAAATTGCAGTAGGATCAAAATTTAAATATACAATTAAAAGTGACTAAAATAATTTGAGAACATAAATCTACAGTAACAATCTATTATATTATATTATCGAGAATATAAAACAGTGCATATGATGATTAATAAGTTAGACAATGACAGCAACTAAATTAATTAGCATTCTTAATTATAAAAATCACCACAAATGTTATACACAACACACACGGCAATGGTACTGCATATAATTAATAACATGGTTTAGCAATCCATTTTAATTAGTTAATCGTTTTCATTTAAAAAATATATGTATATTAGAAGATAACTTTCCATTCCATATGAATACCATGTTTTGTACGTCTTCAATATTATATTGTCTTTGCCTCTTTGATTAATGATGTATATTGACGCCAAGCTTTGCATTTTGCAACAGTTCTGAAGCATTCTTTAGTTATGCTGATAATTTTAAGGCATTTCTCAAAGATCTCCATTTTAACACTTTACCCTAGATGTCTTGTTCACAACATTTTTTCAGGCACTCCGAAGAGATAGTCTTTTACTTATTAGATCATAGAACATGATTTGTTTACAAGTCAATGTGAGCTTTACTTTATAAATACCTCAACAACATTGGAGATCATCACAGTAGAATCTTTCTTTCTCACACTTGACTTAGACATATCTGAAGCTAGTTATGCTTTCAAAATTCAATCTCGAAGTTTTGTTCTCCCATTGGCTCTTGTTTTGGTGGGAATGTTGGCATTTCAAGCCTCATCTCGCACTCTTCAAGAAGCTTCAATTAAGGAGAGGCATGAGCAGTGGATGGTTCAATATGGCAGAGTGTATAAGGACTCTCAAGAGAAGGAGAAACGATTCAACATATTCAAGCAAAATGTGGAGTACATTGAAAGCTTTAACACAAATGGAAACAAGCCTTACAAGTTAGGTGTGAATCAATTTGCAGATCTCACAAATGAAGAATTCACAGCTTCTAGAAACAGATTCAAGGGTCATATGTGCTCATCAATCAAAAGGACACCCTCTTTTAAATATGAAAATGTGACTGATCTGCCTTCCTCTGTGGATTGGAGAACAAAAGGAGCAGTTACACCCATCAAGAACCAGGGGGAATGTGGTAAGATTTGTTTCATTACTCCTTAATAGATCAAAGTTCTTGAAGTTTTATTTAGCTCTTACTTTTGGTGCTTTGTAGGATGTTGTTGGGCATTTTCAGCTGTGGCAGCAACAGAAGGAATCACTAAGCTGAGTACAGGAAAACTAATCTCTTTGTCAGAACAAGAGCTAGTTGATTGTGACACAGGTGTTGACCAAGGTTGTGAAGGAGGTTTGATGGATGATGCCTTCAAATTCATCATAAAAAACAATGGTATCACCTCAGAAGCCAACTACCCTTACAAAGGTGTTGATGGAACCTGCAATGCCAATGAAGAAGGCAATCATGTAGCTACCATTAAGGGGTACGAGGATGTTCCTGCCAATAGTGAGCAGGCCCTACAAAAAGCAGTGGTCAACCAACCAGTTTCAGTGGCCATAGATGCAAGTGGATCTGATTTTCAATTTTATAAAAGTGGCATTTTCACTGGTCCTTGTGGCACTGAGTTGGATCATGGTGTTACCGCTATTGGTTATGGTGTCAGTGGTAATACCGAATATTGGTTAGTGAAAAACTCATGGGGAACAAAATGGGGCGAAGAAGGATACATTAGGATGCAAAGAAATGTGGATGCTCAAGAAGGCCTTTGTGGTATTGCAATGCAAGCTTCATATCCCACTGCATAATTGTTAAACTAAATGCTCTGGTTTTATCACTTATCAACTACACATGTTTAGAAAATGGCAACGTATTATGACACACACACTCTCATGTTTATTGTTATAAATCGTGATTATGGAAGTTTGTGACATATATTTTCCTACTTAAGTTTAAATCTTTGTACATCCATTGAGTCATTTTCGTATATGTTGTGTATTTATATATTATAATGCAATGAAATATATTGTTATAACTGAATTGTTTACATCTTCTGTTTATCTCAGTGATATGTGAAGCTATATATATTAAGCTCAAACTGATTCAAATTTAAGAAAGCCATTGCTCTTTACATTGTTAGACCAAGTGAACTTAGGACCATGTTGTTTAGTGTCTATGAATCTGGCTTGATCTAGACACTCAATGAAATCAGAACAGCTACTAGTGGTTGGATTAGCATTTAATTTTTCTTTAGAGGAACAAACCTGATTAAAATCACCGACATTCAAACGGGTAACAAAAGAGACTGTCCTCTTTTTGCAGCAAAAGAGAATGTCCTCTTTTTGCATTGCATCAGTACCAACATAATTAGTATAACAAAGAGGGCTTAAAGGTTTGCAACCTACTGAGGTAGGAAATTTTTGTTTCAACTAAATAAATGAAATCAGGAAGTTGCTTTGATCTCTGATTTGCCATGGCTTTCCTAATCCCACGACAACTCCAAAAATAGGCCTTCATGGCTAAGGGGAAGCTCTTGGTTCGGCTCTTCCCTATCCCTTTTTTATTAGGGCTAGAAATAAAGGCCAGCCCTTTTACGAGTTAGGGTATAACCGAGCACTTCCTCAAAACTCCACATTTATGAAGCTTGGCCTTTATACTATCGGGCCAGGGTTAAGCCCGTGAGCTTTAGGCCTGTTTAACTACAAACACTATTTGTTATCTTTTTGCATAAATAAAATTAAAACAACAAATTCTTAATTTAAGACATGGATATTATCAAAATTAAATTAGAAAGAAATAAGTTTACAATAACAAGATAGTATGAATGAAAAGTTTCAACATTTATGCATATATGCTCACACCATCACACAAGAAAACTATTTTGTGTAGTCATGGTAGTGGACTTATCTTTTCTTTATGAAAAGACCGTCTTTATAGGTACCTAAGAATTTATCTTAGGTATGAGTGAACATGCAATGTAATAATTTGACCAAAACTTAACTCATTTTTATGGGAGAAATTAAGATGTATGATATATATTTTAAAATAATAATCTTATAAAAATCTTAAATTATGAAATAATAAATCTTATAACCAAGTAATATAACATATATAAGGGAGTATTTGTTTCTTTAGGATTAACATTGCAACAATCCATTAGAAAGATTAAAGTTCTAGGACTTGTATTTATATTACAAACGATCATGTAAGTGGTTATGCTGTTGCAATTTCATTTTTATTCAAATAAAATTCACTTTCAAGTTTTACAATCTAATTATTATTTTTCTTCAAATTTAGATATATTGATATTAAAGCTCATAAATTTCTAGTAAAAATCATTATGTAATGTTCAAATTAGCATATGTTTTAAAGTTTAAATGAATAAAAATCATTGTGAAAAAAAAAACCAACAAAATGAGTAGTCAATTACTTTATTATTCTTATTAATCCCATTATTATTGTTATCAATAGGTTTAAGTGGTATTTTTTTACTATTTTTCCTTAAAATAAATGAAAAATATAATGACCTAAAGCTCCTCTTTAAATTCAAGTCAAATAGATACGGGCCCTCAAACCATCAGCCATCACTGGGAAAAAAATGAAGAGATGAGCTGTGATAGAAACTTAAATCGAAGTTCCGAACAAGCAACCTTTGAGAATTCTGGTGGCCAAGATCAAGATCTAGTTAATGAAAGCACTAAAAACAGAAAATTCTTCCAATGGAACCAAAGAAACCCTCATCTTCTTTATCGTATTCTTCTTCATTTGGAATCAATGGAGGCCTCACTGACTTTGGAGGAGGCCTTTGTTGTGCTGCTGCAACTGGTTCGCCTTTCCTTCTAGTATAAAATCATGAGAAAAAACATTGTATATGTCTTTACATCAGGATAAGAAAACATTGCGCTGATCCTACAATGTCTGCAATGTGATTATGCGAAACTAAGAGACTTTAAGGTTGTCATTGCCATTGTTGGGAACTCTCACAGCCCCACTGATTTTCCTTCCTCCGGCGCTTCTCTTGCTGCAACTCCCCTCTGTTTATGGCTGATGTGAAAAAATAGTTTGTGGCAAATTCTGGTTGGCAAACGAGACCTAATGGACCCAAGGAACTGTACAAAGTTTTGTCCATATATAATACTACATGTTTTTTATTGGGTAAAGGTGCAAAAATATATATGTGCTTTGTCTTGAGAAGTGCCCAACACCAAATACTTTTTTTTTGAGTGTAAAAATACACATGAACTCTTAAAATTGGTACAAAAAAATACCATCTCCGTTAAAAAGTTACTAACTTCTTATTACCATTTGAAAGTACTAAAATACCCTCGATTCATCCTCTTCCCTTCCAAATTCATCATCGACAAATCTTCACCACACCCTGATATTTACCATCGTCCTATACCCGGATGCAAATTGGAAGAACCAAAAACTAAAACTAACCATAATTGAAATGAATTCATCCTCTTCCCTTCCAAATTCATCATCGACGGAAATCTCTCCCACACCCAATTGATGTTTACCGTCGTCCCATACCCAGGGTGCAAATCGGAAGAACCAAAACTAACCATAATAGAAATGAAATCACAGAACAAACAAAGGAACAAATAGAGAAATGAAATTGCAAAAAGATCAACTAGAAACTTGAACCCAAATGCTAGACAAGAATCAAATTTCAAACCAGATTTGGAGAGAAATCAAAATCGCAATCCCAGATGTTGTATGAACAAAACTCGTTACCTTCATCGCAGATTAAAGTTAACCCAAACTTAAAACTTGTTTTTAAAACATGAATCAGATTCCTCTGCGCTCGTACTGTGCTTCAACAAATCGAAGCAAATATCTCGATGAAGATGATGTAGGGGGCTCAGTGTCGGTTCAGTGCCATGGTTTAAAAACAGAGAAATGAAATCGCAAAAAGATCAACCGGAAACTTGAACCCAAATGCTGGATGGAAATAGAAATCGCAAACCTAGCTCTGGAGAGACGAAGATGATGCAGGGCTCAGCGTCCACCCTCAAACCTCCTCCTCTAAATCTAAGCTTCAAATCTCTTCTTAGCCATGGTTCGGTGCGGCACCGTCGCCTCACGGGATATTTTTGCTAGTTTAGACGAAGGTGTATTTTTACAAAAAAAAGCATGGGACTATACATGTCCATCCATGTGTGCATCTTTACCCGGTGCTCTGCATAAAACTATAGTCCATTTGCCTTTTGCGAAAAACTAAACTTTCCCTCTTTTTTTTTTTTTTTTTCTTTTTTTTTTTCATTTCATACATTGGAATTTAAAAGATATTAAAAACATAGTTTAGAATACTGACCAATATACTTTATGATCTTGAAAAAATATTTTAAGTTATTCACTGGGTACTAAAAAGATACTTGATGACACTAATTGATCTTGAAAAATACTTTATGATCTTGAAAAATTATTTTAGGATCTTGAGAAAATATCATGCAGTATATTTTTAGTATCAGTTTACCTGAAATATTTTTTCAAGATCATGAAACATTTTTTGAATACCAATCAGTATCCTCAAGTATCTTTTTAAAACCAAATAAGAACACGAAATATTTTTCAAGATCATAAATTATTGTTTTAGTACCAATTAATATCATAAAGTATATTTTTAGTATCTTTTAAATTCGAGTAAGTGCTTGAAATATTTTTTATTTTAAAAGGGAAAGGTTAGTTTTGCTCCAAAAATGGTGACATTTTGTGCAAAGGACTGTAGCTGATGGCAACATGCATAGGACTAAAGCCGTGTCCGCAAAAATGCCTATGATCTTTTCTCAAAAGAGTATCTAACACCATAAACAAGTTTTATGTTCAAAAATACCTATAAACTTTTCTAACATAGCAAAAACTTCATCTCCGTTAAATATCCCAAATGCCATTACATTTTCTTTTTGTGGTTCCACATGTCCATTATGTGCCAACTCCCACCCCTGACCAATGGAAAAACAACACATTTTATATGTCCAAGTTTTATCTGAAGGGAAGATCCCTCCAGCACAAACACAGGTATGGTGGTTTTAGCAAAAGAATTTTGTATGATCCCTTTGGTGGCAATACCATTAGCAACTAAAGTGACTCTTTTGCCCAATCATCAACCTCAAGTATGAGCTTTCTCTCCAACAACACCTCCTATATCCAACATATCGGTGAGACTCATGGAAGCAACAAATATCCCAACCACCTAGAAGTTTCCTATTAGAACAAGGTTTTCACCTAAGAGGGTGGTGAATTGGGTGAAGATTAAAACTTAAAAACTTAAAACAAACTTTAATGAAGGATAGAATTACAATGATTTCATCGAAGGTAGACACATGAAATTTATACTCATTCAGTCCAAACTCTTGACTTGCATCTAGTTCGCAGAGGCCTTCTGATATTTCCTCTATTCTTCAAGATTCACAAAGCTCTTGGCACCTCAGTACAAGCTTCGTTCTTTCTCAAATAACTCTCGTTCTCTTTACACTTTACAATTTAATGCACACTCAAGATTCTAAAATCTTAAGTCTTTCAAATAATAGATTATTCAATAAATGTCTCTTATAAGAATAGATATATAATCATTGAAGTACAAAATTGCACTTAAGAGCTCAAGACTAAACAATAGATGTAATATTAAAATTTTTGCAAAAGGTTGTTGCTTTATCTTTAATACTCTGAGTATTTATAGGTAGAGTGAATTAATGATCGTTGTAGTTGCCTTATTGAATGTACTCGTTGTAGTGTCTTTGGTCATTGTTATAACCATTGGAGTCTATGAACATTCTTTATGTTTAAGGAATTAGCCGTTGGAGCATAGAGAATGTCTTTCGTTTAAATGTCCTTCGCATTTAATGCTTCAGACACAAAAGTGCATTTTCCAAATTGTGTGTTAACCTTTGTTTCATCATATGGAAAATACTTCAGCACTAATATAATGAAGAGTTAAAGTGATTAGAAGCAAGGAGAATATGTTACACAATCATTCTAATGATTTTTAGAAGTTTTGATATGATGCTCTATTTTTTGGAAAAGCATCACTCAAGTGATCACTTGAATGATCTTCTCTTAGTAGTTTGAAAACCTTGCAAAGCATTGGATGGATTACTGGAGTGATGTGCTAGTGATGCATAAAATAAGATCACTGGAGTTGTCACTTGAGTGATCTTGTTTCTTTGAAAAACATATCACTTGATACATCACTTGAGTAATCAGCTAGTGATGAATGGTTACAAGGTCACTCGAGTGATCTTGTTTCCTTTGATTTTGAGAGAAACATATCACTTGATCACATCACTAAAGTGTTCCACTAGTGATGTTCTTTTAACACATCACTCGTCAAACTTAGAAAATTTTAGCTTTTTAGAATA
The DNA here is from genome assembly GCA_019022655.1 of Acacia acuminata. Classification (NCBI taxonomy): domain Eukaryota; kingdom Viridiplantae; phylum Streptophyta; class Magnoliopsida; order Fabales; family Fabaceae; genus Acacia; species Acacia acuminata. The sequence goes on along the minus strand of JAFJYI010000164.1, from coordinate 666,003 downwards.
CTTCTAAGGTCACTGCAGTGCTATGCTAGTGATGTGTTTTTTAATGCATTACTCAAGTGAGCTTATCAAATTACTTGAGTGGTCACTTGAATGATTTTAATCTTTAAAACTTTTCAGAGCAAAAATCACTAAGATAGTTCACTGGAGTGATAAGATTTAAACACATAACTTAAATGATTACTTGAGTGATCTTCTCTTGGAAATTATTTAAAATAGATAATTTCCATGTATCACTTAGGTGATTTGAAAGTGATGTAAGTTTAACATATCACTTGAGTGGTCACTCGAGTAATTTTCCCTTTGAAAATTTGTCTCAATACTGATCACTGGATGATTTGCTATGGTGATGTGGTGGCGATGAAAAGTCAAACATGTCACTCGAGTGGTCACTCGAGTGATCTTCTTTTATTAAAATATTTCAATAGAAAGATCACCATGGTGATTTAGCTAAATTTTATCACATCACTCGAGTGATATGTTTTTTTGCTTTTAGTGATCACTTGTGGTGATGAAAACACATCATTGCAAGTGATCTTTTTTTGCGAAAGTGATCTTTTGCTTGTACAAAATACTTTGTTTATCTTTCAAATCCTTTACAAAACATTTCTAAGTTTATTATCATCAAAACATGAAATCTAACATTTTTGCAGCAAGTTTAACTCAAGGGTGAGAACTAGCACGATGGGACCAAAGGTGGCGTTGAAGAGTTCAACCATGGCACCAAGCGTGAGCTCTAGTGGGAGTATTAGTCGAAGCAAGGCATATATGTTGAGGGATTTTTCTTTGGATATTTCCAAGAAGCAAGAGCTATAGCTAATAGGGCGGCGATGAAAGGATAAAGTGGCAGAAGCTTCAAACAATGAGGAAAAAGCAATCAATGAAGAAGAAGAGGAAGAAAGTTAGCTTAAGTAAAAGATAGATGTTGAGGGATTTTTCTTTGGAGATGTACAAAAAGTAAGAGCTATAGCTAACAGGGCGGTGATCAAGGATGAAGCGGTAAAAGCATCGAAACAATGAGGAAGAGGCAAGTCAATGAAGAAGAAGAGGAAGAAAATCGTCTTAATTAAAAGAAGGGCATAGGTACAATTATGACAACAAAGTTTAGGCAAAGAGGCATTTAGCGCCATAATGTTTATTTGGGTGCAAAATATACATTAAATCTTTCAAAGAAGGCAAAAATAACACACCTATAAACTCTCTTAAGCATCCATCACTTTTTCTTCTTGTGGGTCTCACCTACTACCTTCTCTCTCTTCAATATCATCTTTAATAGATCTGGCTTTTATCTGATGCACTTATCATTCACTACCCTCCGTTGCACTTAAAACTACATTGTTTTTTTTAATATTAGATTGCTTTTCTTATTTTCATCCGAAAAGAACCAAAAAGGTCCAAGGCCCATGTTGCATCTTCGCGCCAATCCGCATCCCTTTCTTCTTCCTCTAGTTGCGCGTGGGAAAATTTGAGGAGGGGGGAAAATGTGCGTCTTCCATCTTAGCCCTAGCATCCCTCTCTGGACATTAACAAATTAATGTAAAAAGGTAAGGGAAACAAAAAAAATTGTGGACATTTATACTTTACAAGATTAACCAATCCTCTGTTCACTCGCTATTTCCACAGCTCAAATTCTCTTTAGCTCCCAATTAGTTGGGCTTTCTTCAAAAGCCTATTCAATCACGGTGCATTTCTTCTGTTTGTGGAGGAGCAAATTTGACATTGGTTGGCTGTGCCACAACAACATTCTCATATGCAAAAAGTGCTTTGATGAAGGCTGGGGTTTTCAGAGGTCGACGACTATTCATTCGAGGATACAAATCTTCAAGAAAATAATACGCATGCCCAACAATCATTCCCTGAAATGTGATTTCAAGTTTGTCATTAGTTATTTCAATTTTACATAAATTCTTGCTTTAGTTTCAGGTTCTGCTAAAATATAAAATGATGGTAAACTATGTTTTAACAATCAATAGTATATTGAGATACAAAAAATATTCTCATGCCATATTTCTAGGAGGGAATCTAATTGCATCTTAACGGGGTATGTGTGAAGTATCAACGTGATAATAGTTTATGAGATCAGTAAACACACCAGTAAATCTACCCAAGCACTAGCACCAAAGAACCTGCATGAAATTTCAAGAAAAGGTTGCCACAATAACAAATCATTTAAGTATAAATCATTAATCATATAAATAAGTCCAATAATATAACAACAGCAAAGCTTAATTACATACCCATGGAAGGTAAGCTATGGTGAAAGTAAAGAGACCCATGAAACTCATATGAATAAAGGTATTTTGTTTGCTCCAAACATAAGCTTGAAAATTAAGCTCAGCTAAAATTTTAAAATATTAGAAGGGTTTAAAACATGAAGTCTCAACAATAAAATATAAGCAAATGCTACTAATGATCATGAATGTCAATGAGTTGATGAGAAATATAATTTTTGCAAATAAGGCTGCCAAACTTTGATATCGAGCTATTTCTATGTTTTTATTTGTGTGTGTGTATTGCTTTTGAAATCATAATTTTTATATTTTCCAATGTGAGTTTATATTTATATTGAGTATATATTTTTCAATTTTGCAGATGGATATAAATTTAACTCCTAGACTTGATCTTGAATTTAACAATATAGAAGAAGCATGGGAATTTTGAGGGCATATGGAAGAAGAATTGGTTTTGGTGTTCGAAAACAAAGCTTTAACAGGAGCAAAAAAGATAAGTCAAAATATTCCTCTTATTTATATGTTTGTCATAAAGAAAGGGTGAAGAAACCAAACATTCATAATGTGAAAAACTAGGAAGCTTAGAGAAAAGATAAGAACATTTTGCAAAGCAAGAATGAAAGTTAAAGAAGTAAGTCAAAAATACAAAGTAAATGAAGTTTTCTTAGATCATAATCATCCTTTTCAACCTCCAAAAAGCTATTCATCTGTTTGCATCGTTTGCATCCAATATGAATTAGAAAATGCTGACAAGGTTGGGATTAGTAAAAAATCAGCATTTAATTTGCAAAGCCAATTGCAGGAGGTTGAAGCAATTTGGGATATACAAAAGGTGATGTGAAGAATTGTCTTAATTCAAGAAGGCAACAAGCTATGAAATATGGGGAAGCATGATGTATATTTTGGTATTTTGAGCGTTAATTAGCAAAAATGCATCTTTTTTATATGCTCACCAAATGGACTCAGAGGAGCAAGTGACAAATGTATTTTGGGCTGATGCACGCATGTTGGTCGATTATGCGTTTTGGTGAAGTAATTTCGCTTGATACAACTTATTGCACAAATCGTGATCATATACCTCTTGTAATCTTCTCTGGCTTTAATCATTATAAAGGAGGGGTAATGTTCGGAGTGGCATTGTTATATGATGAGACTGTTGAAAGTTTCAAATGGCTCTTTGAAACTTTTTTGTCCGCACACAAAAATGCAAGGCCGCTAACTATGTTTACCGACCAAAATGCAGTTATGTCACGTGCAGTACAAGAAGTGATGCTAGACACTTGGCATATTTCAAAAAATGCAATGAAGCACCTTCCAAGCTCAATGGTTAGTGATTTCAACCATTGCATGTATCATTGTTGGGATGAAGTTGAGTTTGAAGAAGCTTGGAAAACATTATTATCACAACAAGATATAGCAAAAAATTCCTGGTTGATGTTCATGTACCAAATAAAAGAGAAATAGACAGTACACTATATGAAGAACTTAAGGACACTTGGCATGAGAAGCACACAAATTAGCGAAAGTGTCAATCGATTCATCCAACAATTTGAATGAGTTCTAGAGGATAAGTGTTATAACAAATTGAAAAGTGATTTTGAGGCACTTGACAAGTTGCCAAGGTTGATGTTATAGAGTTCAAGTATGCTTGATCAGCTTTCTGATGTATATACTCGACATGTTTTTAACTTGTTCCAATAATAATGTGATCTATGTGAAGCAACATGTATAAAAGAGAGGAAAGAAAGAAAGATCATTATGGATGTGGAGGATAGTGACACCATGTTTGATTATGTGATCACCATGAATGGAAGTAAACGAGAGCATAGTTTGATATTTGATCCTTCAACGGAGACAATAACTTGTAGTTGCAAAAAGTTTGAATGAGTTGACATGTTATGTTGTCATGCATTGAGAATATTGAATGAACATGATGTCAAATTACTCCCTTAGAAATATATAGTAAAAAGGTGGACAAGAGAAGCACAATGTGGTGTCCTAAATGTCTTCATTTATCCATGTTTTCCCTATAATGTGTGACTGTTTTGTATGAATATGAACTTAATTGTGTCGACTCTAAGCAAATATGTCATAGTTCACGCATGTAGGGAAAAGTAGGATGAATCTCATAAATCGTGGTAATTGCATAATCATCCTATACATGTATATAAGAAAAGGGCAAGTTTGAGGTTTATTGTGAAAGCATATAGCATAGCCGATACCATGCTATAGCATCGGGTAAGCCATAACATACCCGCAATGCAATGCAACCAAAATGCTATAGCATTGTAAGTGAAGTAGTGATATGTTCCATATGTTCTACTTTTCCTCGACGATGTTTCAGGAAATTAATTGCAGGTCATTAGACGGACATTTAGACGGCGGTTGGATTGCAAACGTATTTAATTAGAAGATGTGTAAGATCAAAGATAAGATTTGGAGAATCCTGCTGTACCAACAGAATCAATCAACTGAATTTGGAAAGTTGGACCAGTGAACCTGACGGATTTAAAAAGGCCCAGCTTATTGAACGTACACCGCAAGAAAACCTAACTATAAGAGGAAAAGACGGCTAACCCTGAAGATTATCGGAAGTCATGAAGGAGTCAACATAATTCTCATTCGGCTAAGACTCCAAAGAAGAGGAGAGAATTTACGAAGCACAAAAGCTCCAGAAGAGACCCATAATCCTTTCTTACAGTGAGACAGAGACTAGAAGACGTGGAGACGTCACATGAAAGACATCTCCTATGCCATCAAACCCTCAGGCAAACTTTCTGTTTTCCTTCATTTATTTTTAGTTTATCTTTTTCCATGGGCTATTCTCTTGTGATTTGTTTTGTGATTCCCTCATTAGTCATGAACTAAAATTACTTTGGCAGAGCAAGGATGGATTCTTGAGTGTAGAATGAACCAGTTTACTTGTTATTTAATTAAATAAATTCAGTTTATTTATCAATATTTTAATCTCTTGTTGGTTAGCGGAAGCTAAGGGCTAGATCGATAGCCTCGGCTTATTAGAAGGGAGTCAGAGTTAGACATTTGATAGACAGTGTTTGCTGGGTAGGCTGGTTCAAGGCTTGACCTATCATTGTAGGCTACAGGAATGGGTCTACCACTCATAACCACACACCTTGATTAGGATTGATAGTCTGATTTAGAAAATCGCCAAGGAATATGGGAGAAGTATAGCTAGGATTGTACTTATAGGATGCGGAAGCTTCTATATAGCATAGTGGTGGGTTAATTGGATAACATTGCGAAGGCAGTTATGTTGTAGCATTGCAGAAGCTGTGCAGCATAGTTGCTATACTAATGCGCTAAGCCAAACTGGGGGAGTAATATACTTAGGATGAAATCTGAGCTCAACCTATCTTTAAACTGATATCTTCTTGCGACTACGATCATTTGTTTATTTCTTTATTTAATAGTGTTAACAAAAACAATCAAACCAATTATAATTTTTCTTTCCTTTTTAAACACAACTATTTTCAAAACGAGTTTCATCATTGATATCTCGGTCTACGTGGACGATACTCTACTTACTCTTTATTACTTGTTTGACCGGTTCACTTGCCATCAAGGAATTCAATCGACACTAAACTTCAAAGATCAAATTGGTATAGACAATTATGCCCTTTACTTGTTAAATTAGCTAATGATGCATCAGAAAGTTCAGATGCATTGTTGCTTGTTCATGAAGCTGTCTTGGAACTAAGTAAAAAAGGTGACTCAGCTTCACATAAAATACCTAAAAGATGATGGTAAAGGTGATGACAATGGTGAGGGGAATCAAGATAGTAAAGTTGTTGGCTTCAAAAAGATATATGTAGAAAGATAACCAAACAAATAAAGAGTTGTCTTGAAATTAATCAAAGAAAAGGAATAACAAAAGCCTCTAAAAAGCATCACAAAGCTTTACATGTATACTTTTAATCAATTATTTTTTCAAAGATGCTTAATGCTTATGACATATTTAGTGTTTCTTTCTATATATGTTTTAGGGACAGGATAATCAACTTCAAAAATCTAAGACATCAACTTCAGTACAACATAATAATATGATGTTGGATAGCTCTCAATCAAGTCAAATGACTCTTACAAATTTATTGATGGTATGTCACATGATGTTGAATATAATCCTCAACTAGTTTGTTTTATGTATTGAGAGATTTATTTTACTTCATTTTTTTATAGGCACCACTTGGCTGCGACTTTAGATTGCTTGAAGTACTAGATTTTAGCCAAAAATATAATGTTGGTAAGCATAAAGAATAATGATAATGAAAGAAAACAATTTATTCTCTATATTGAAATATGAAATTCTTTATATAACATTGTCTCATCTTACTATAGTGGACGACTTTAAGACTGTCAATATATATTCACTAACATTACAAAGTTGCATTGTGTTACAAATACAGATTCAATGATTAACTTTCATCCTCCTACATGAAGTCTCCATTTCACCTTATTTTGTCCAGCTCTTTTGTATTGCTTACGACTTCCTTTGGGCTGCTCTTTATTTTGCTCAAGCAGGCTCATTTTGCACTTCCTTTGGTCTGCTCTTTATTTTGGTCAAGCAGGCTCATTTTGTTCATGAAGTCTTTATTTTGTTCTTCAGGCTTCTCATGTCTTCTCAATTGATGTTATGAAACAAAGTGAATAAATAGTCATTTGTTTGTATATGGATAGAAAAAGATGGTCACAAAACAATTCCAACACATTGACATCTTACTGGCAGAAGGAAATAGCTTGATGTAAAAGAAAAAAGCACTGTCATATTCCATCTACATCATTTCATTTTATATAAATGAATTAGAAGTTTTCCCAACCACATTCTATGCAGAACATTCCATTTTATATAAGGGGAGCATACAGTACACAACCAAAATTCTATAGATTTGCTAGATGGGTATATAAAGACCATAGATGTGCTAGTTGGTATATAAGGGAAGCATACAGTACCCAAACACAATCCATAAATGATTTTAAACATGATTGCCCTTGCAGGCTGTGTCACTATACTTTGACAATTGTTCATTTTCCCTGTGGTATGAGAAATTCATTATCTGTGTCTATAGAAGTTTTACAATAAGACTGAAACAAAGTACCTATAGGCATATATATACCTGAAATTCTCCAATGTTAAGAGCTGTGTGATTTCCTTGAATAGGTCTTCATTGAATGTGAAAAAACTTTTAAGTCATTCACTAATATTTCTACATCCTTGGACTTGTCATGCCTATAAAAATTTAAACAGTTCAAAATTAGGGTCTAATTTCCGAACATTAAGTGCCAACAAAGTCTAAAGTGGACTTGTAAGCTTACTTATCTAATTCTTCAAGGTATTTACGCTTCGACTTACCTTTTCCATCCAAGCATCTTTGTACTCCACAATATATGGGTTACTTAGCTTTGAAATCAAGTTCATCTGAATGAAACAAATAGAGATCTCTTTTTTATGTCAATGGAAATAAAAAAACTTGTTTAGAACCAGCTTCAGCTTGTATTTAACTCAATATGCCCTATTGCATGCCATTCATATGTTTATAGTATTTTCACAATCCCATAGGAGAGAAATTCCAAAAAGCCAGTATTTTGTTATTTAATTATTTGATTTGTACTAAAATATACATCAATGACTTGCTTCTGGATAGCACAAACAATATTTGCTTCTACTGTTATTAATCTTTAATTTTCAGTCTTCGTCTTTGAGCTAAATAGGACATTGGTTCTTCGAAATACTACACATCCAGATACTTGTTCGTAGTAAGAATAAAGTATAGGCAGCAATGGTAAATTTATAAATCATCAAAGAAGAGAAAAGATGTTGAGGATTCAAAATACTTAGAAATTAGTAAAGCATATGCATTCCACGTATGATTCAAAACATGGAAGGAAATGGATTGATCGATGTGGGTTTGATTTTCATTCAATTAAGACAAAAATCAAAACATAATTATTGGAGTCATTCTTTACAAATAAAAGAAAATGTGTATATAAATATGGCTAACACTAGATATATGAATCAGTTGGGTGTTTGTCCAAAAAAATCAATTGGGTGGGTTTGTTTACAAACCTCTTGGTGCGCTGTACGTTTAGATTTGTCGATTTGCTTAGCCAAGCGAATCTTCTTCAAAGACATACCTACCGAACATAAAATCAAGAAAACGAACAGGAATCTCGGGAGAAAAAGAATGATTTGAGGGCAGATCGATGCGAGAAAACGTTTGAGCTCTGGGTCACCGTCGTTCATTTTGTTCCACCACATTTGGTTGATACCTCGATGGGTTTCTGCAAATCTTACCTCAACTGGAGGAAGAAGAAAGGGATGCAAATTGGCGCAAAGATGCAACATTGACATCAGACCTTTTTTGTTCTTTTGGGATGAAAATAAGAAAAGCCAAATGATATTAAACAAAACAACGTCGTTTTAAGTGCAACGGAGGGCGGCGAATGATAAGTCCATTGAACGAAAGCCAGATCCATCTTCAACACCGTTTGTCTCTCATCTCCAAGCCCTAGTCCTCTTCTGCATCCATGTCGGCGTCTTGGCTTGCGTTCTCGTAAATCATTCACTCCAAACCATCCCCTCGGATAGGTAAAGACGAAGTTTCATCTCTCCTTATCACTCCTCTCTATTCAATATTACAAGAAAAAGAATTTCAATAACAAAAGTAGATGAATTTTTCACATATGATTCCTCTTATTGTTATCATATTTTACCTATGACTATGAGATTTTTGGCTTTGGAGTTATTATTGTGTAGATTTTGGATTTGGATTTACTTGATCTTTAATTTTATTGACTATGATATGATTGTGGGCTGGATTCATAAGGAATTGTTGAATGAGATGTATTATAATATTGATAAATTGAAAGATAGGATTTTGATAAATTGAAAGATAGGATTATGAATTCTTTGGATTTATTCCTCGTTTGATACATAGAAAGACTCTGGCCATGGAACTTGCCAGCAGGAATTGTCTGTTTCAGACGAACACCATGTTTGTTTCTCTGTCTTCCCTCATTTTTTACCCTTTTTCACATTTTATTTGGGTTTTCATCAATATCCATTTTTTAAGATCATCATGTTAGAGGGATGAGGGAGGAGAGACAGACAGGGGTTGCTGATGATGTTGAAGGAAGAGAAGGTGGAAGGTAGGACTCGCAAGAAGAAAAGTGACGGACATTTAAGAGAGTTAATGATTGTGTTATTTTTGCCCCTCTGAAAGACTTAATGTATTTTACACTTAAAATAAACATTATGGTACTAGATGCCCCTTTACCTCAACTTCATTGTCAAATTTGCACCGTTTCCCTTAAAAGAATTAAGTGAAAGAAGAGAAGAACATGTTCTTCTCTGATCTTTCATCTAAGTCGACACGTAAGATGTTGTTGGATCTTGCCAAAGCTTGGAACAGAGGAAAGCTTGAATCCCATTATTATGAAGGCATTGCAAGTGGCCCCTTGACTGCCTAAAGTTAAAGGAGGTTCATACAGAAATTGAATGAATTTTGCATATAAAATGTGTTATTTTTCTATTGGTGAGGGGTAAGTGAGTTGGCATATAATGGACAACTAAACCCTATAGGTGGGACCCACAAAAAGAAAGTAATGATGTTTAGGATACTTAATGGAGATGTCATTTTTGCTCTGTTTGGAAAAGTTTATGGGTATTTTTGAACTTAAAAACCGTTTTATGGTGCCATATGCTTTTTTGAAAAAGATAAAATCATGTGTATTTTTACACCTTCGTTCTATTGGTTAAATTGTACAACTTCAAGATCTACTGATTCCACTGATAATAGGAGATAATATATGACAGTGGAAATAATGTGGCTAATCGACCTCCACGCAAATAGAGTCGGGAAATAAGGCCGAGCCCGTCAAGTCGGCCTGTTTAAGCCCTGACCCTTCATTGGCAGGGCTTATTAAATAGAGCCTCCAAATGAAGTTGGGCCTAAAAGGGCCATCCCTATAAGACTAGGGGCTTAAAAGGGCCAGCCCGTTCGGGTCGTTATTATAATTTTTTTCCCTTGAAACTTGCCCAACTAGTATTTACTTGAATGTTTTATAATGATGCAGGATTATCAAGATATTTATGCGAATATGGATCATTCTTCCATGAACAAGTTTGAATTGGAAACTTATTTGGAAGAACTAATACTGAAACCTGATAATTGGAAAGAATTGGATGTTTTAAATTGGTGGAAGTAGGGGTGGAAATAGGCCACACCCTTCTTAGGCAGCCTACAGCCTGGCCTATTTAGGGCCTGGTCTATTTGTTAAAAAGGCCAGGCCAAGGCCTATTTAAAAGGCCCAAATGTGTAAATAGGCTAGGCTTATTTTGTTATGGCCTGGCTTGTAAGCCTTTAGGCCTGGCCTTTTTACACATTAAATAAATATAATTATAGTTATATGATATAAATAACATAGTATTTATTGTTTTTCGTTCTTATATTCTACTAAAAGCTTATATTTATATAGGTTTTGATAGGTTTAAAGTATACAAAGCCTATTTACGGCCTTTAAAGTCTGCAATATGAGGCCTTTTTAAGGGCATACATTGTAAATAGGCATTTAAAAAGGCTTCAGGCTTGACTAGGCCTTATGAAGGCTCAGGCCTGAGCTTAAAAAAAGTCTGCATTTAGGCTCAAGCCTGTTTAGCCAAAGCGACCTGATCTGGCCTATTTCCATCCCTAGGTGGAAGAATAATCAACAAAGATTTCTGATTCTTTCAAAGATGACAGCTAATATTCTGAGCATTCTAATTACTACATTAGCCAAAGAATTAGCTTTTAGTATTGGTTCACATGTTCTAACAAAATATAGAAGTTTCATTCTTGCATGTAATGTTCAAGCTCTTATTTGTACTCGCAACTAGATGCATGGATTCACATATGATGCCAATTTACTAATTTATATGTGTTTTGTTTTTGTTATAGAGTTATTTATCCATTTAATTAAAAATACATAATAACTATATTCTGATTTTATGATTTGGTTTATTATTTTTTGTGAATAAAAATTATGAATGTATTCATGATACATGATAAAAGAAATTTTTGATATTTTTATCCATGAAGTAGAGCCTACTACTTGAAGTGAAACACAATCAAATGTCTTTGAAATTGATGATAATGGTAAAGAAGATGAAAATGATAGCCATCATACTCACGTTGTTTAATAGTAAGCTTTTTATGCTTTGTGTGAGTTATTGGTCGACAATAGTCTACTTTTGATTATGAATTAGTGATTGTGTTTATTTGTTGCATGATGTATGTTGTTTAGATCTTAACGTTGACTGCATTTATTTGATAAATTAGAATTTTAATTGTTGTAATTTGCTAATTATATTTTGTGGAAAAAATGCTGAAAAATAGGTAAAATTTAGAAAAATAGTTTCCGGCCGTATAGTGTCAGCCTTGGCCTACATACTCTTGGATCAAGCCTTAAAAAACATGTTTTTCTTATCCCGAGTTTAAAGTTCTTTTAGGCCCCGACCTTCAAAGGCCAGCCTTAAAAGCCCAGGCTGGCCATCTGCTCATTGCCAATTACCCCCTTCATCCCTCTTCTTTCAGTCGAGTCACCCTATTCAGCGCTTTTTTTTTGTTGATACATAAATTTTAGGACAGCGGTTGGGTTCACCCACAATCCAGGACGGGTGAAATCTCTCTTCCTCCTAGGTGATACCGATGTTAGGCAGGACAAACCGTCTATTACCTTCATGCGTTAACCTAGGTACCTAGGAGCTAGGATGCCTCCCTCAACGTCTTGACCAACTCTAGGATCGAACCCCCTCCCTTTGGTAAGAATGTCCGACTCCTTTGTTAGTTGAGCCCAAAAATGAGAGGTTCCTTTTCAGCGCATTTAATAATCCCACACCTTGCAAATTCCTTTCCAAAGAGGCGAATCACCATTTAATAGCGCGTAAGGAAGAGTCAATATTCCCCAGCCGCGCTTCCCAGCTGTACAAGCCAATACGAGGATTATATTCATAACAAAGTTTACATATAATTTTTATAATTTTCTTCACTAAAATATTGTTCTTTGCCCTAATTTATTTTCCTTTCTCAATTTGATTTTATAACGTGTTATCTCTTCGGCCGTCTTAAAACCGCCTAGAGAAAAATGAGAAACATAAAACGCACCTCCAATTCTCACGACTTCATCATTTTTTTTTGGGTGAAATACAGGCAAGCTAGAGCTTGAAAAGAGAGGAATGGTCTGGATCACGAGGATTCAACCCAAAGTACATCAAGCTAGAAAGAAGAATTAGCTATGGCCGACCAATTGGTCTCTTAAAATCATATGCATACATCCGACAGGAATTGTTTGAACCAACGTAACATCAGCCTCAGGAGGATCATCATGGCCCTACTTAGCCATATAGTCCGCGCATGAAATATGTCTCGTGGAGAGTAATGGAGCTCCACGTCCCGGCCCTCGAAGAGGAGGTCCCTAGTCACCCCTATAATGTCTCTGAGGGGATGATCACTGCCCGAATCCCTCATCAGGATGTTGATGGCGTCAAGCGAATCAGAGTAAACGATGATTTTCTGAAAGCCCATCTGAAGACCGATTCTTAAATCGAACATAATAGCATGAATCTCTACTTCAATGACAGAATGAAGACCCAGGGACTTATGAAATCCCATCAACCAATGGCCCTGAGAATCTCTGATCACTCCTCCGCAAGCCGCGTGATGCTGGTGGCGTACAGATTCATCAACGTCAATGCGGACCGCATTTGCAGGCGGTGGTGTCCAGTACCTTTCCTCATTCCTGTGAATTTGGAAAATTTGATGAGTTAGAGTTTGATTAACATAATTTTCCATCAGAAGATAGTTTAGGGTATGAATTATCTCCCTGGAATCCGTTTTTTCGCCTTGAAAGAGGAATTTGCATCTTGATGTCCAAAGGATCCAACACCCCAAGGAAAAGATTCTTGACCACTTGAAATCCCGGGTCTTCGGGATTGCGGTTGGAGTTGGAGTTCCATCTCGAGCCAAGCTCGCAAATTACCCGCAAAAAAACAAAGCAAAGTAATTAGATTGCAAAACTTGTTGTTGTTTCCGAAGTTCTTTGCTCTGTCCACTGGTCCCTTATCACATGAGTCACACTTTCCTCCATATTACAACGGAATGGACAGGTAGCCTTCATTTGTAATTCCTCTTTTGGCCCCGAGAGAATTTGTCATAAGCCTTTCATGGCCAACCCGCCACATGAAAATTTTTACTTTTTCCGGATCTGCCATTTCCATATTTGGGCCCAAAAGCTATTAGCCCCTGCTAGCCCTCGATCAGTGAGATAGAGATAAGCATATTTAACAGAGAAACAACCGTCATTTACTGCTCTCCAAGTAAAATAGTCAGAGGACCTATTAGACGGAGGAGACTTTCTGGTGATATAGTTTATGATTTAAAGAGGTAAGATGCCCCGCCATCTATTAGTATTCCATCTTCCGTTCACCAAAAGCTGATCTCTTACCGTCTCTTCTTCATTAATCAAAGTTGGGTTATGGACAAAGGAGATGAGGGGCCGATCAAGAGGAAGCCAAAGATCATGCCAAAATTTAGTTCCAGACCCATTGTTCACTTTTTTCCCCACTCCAGCAATAAATTTATCCCAAACTTGGACAATCGCTTTCCAGACAGAGGATGAATTTCTCTTTTTGGAGACCATAGGAATCGAGGAGTTGCCACAATTATACTTAGACCAAAGGCATTCGGTCCACAAAGTTTGCTTCTTCGTTAAGAGACTCCCGTGAGCTTCATAATGAAGGCCTTGTTCGATCCCTAGATTTTTGAACCCAAGCCCCTTGCTTCTTAGCTTTAGTGATTTTGTCCCAAGCGATGAGGTGCATCTTCTTTACTTCTTCATCTTGAGACCAAAGGAACTTCCTTGAGATCTTATCAAGCTCATTAATAGTGCAGATAGGAAGAAGGGTCGATTGCATGCAGTAACTGGGAAGAGAGGACAACACAGATTTAATCAACACCGACCTACCAGCCATAGTAAGGAATTTGCTTTTCCACATGGACAGCTTCTTCCGAGCCTTTTGTACAATGGGGTGGTAGGTGGCTTTTGTAACTCTCTTATGAATAATGGGGACCCCCAAATATTTTCCAAGATCAGAGTGATGCCAATGCCAAGGAGTTGACTTAGTTCAAGGGCTCTGTTAAAGTTGACATTGCTAGAGCAGAACATTCGTGATTTAGCTAAGTTAATTCTGTGCCCTGAGACCTTGCAGAAGCTTTGCATGACATTATGGACCTCTGCCATTTGGTTAGGAGAAGCTTTGGTAAAAAGAATAAGATCATTAGCGAAGAACAAATGTGAGATACTAGGACCCGCTCTCTTGAAACTGAACGGCTTCCAATGCCGGGCATTACATTCTACTTTGATAAAATGGCCCAGGCGTTCCATACAAAGGACAAAAATATACGGGCTCAGGGGATCTCCTTGCCTAACACCCTTGGAAGGGGTAAAGCTCGGGCTTTCGTCACCATTCCAAAGAATAGACAAGAATGAAGTAGAGAGACAGGCCATAATGAGATCAATAAGATAATCATCCAGCCTCAACCGCATAAGTGTGCTCTTTATAAACCTCCACTCAAGTCTGTCAAACGCTTTTTCCATATCTATCTTGATGGCAACGAATCCTTTCTTCTTGCCCTTCATTCTCATGGAATGGATGATTTCTTGGCCGATGATAATGTTGTCACAACTCGATCTTCCTGCAATGAAGCTGCATTGTTCAGGACTTATCAGCTGTGGTATAACATTTCTGAATCTATTCGCCAAGATCTTAGTAATAATTTTAAAACTCATGTTACACAAGGATATCGGGCGAAAGTCCTTTAAAGTGGTAGGATTATCGATCTTAGGGATAAGAACGACTTTAGACTTATTGATGTTGGCCATAGAGGAAGGATTATAAAAGCATTGCTCAATAAAATCGCAAATTTTATCGCCAACAACATTCCATTGAGTTTGGAAAAATTGAGCGTGAAGACCATCGGGACCTGGTGCTTTAAAAGCACCCATAGCAAAAGTTGCATTTTTTATCTCAAGTCTGGTAACTTTTCCAGAAAGCATTTGTAATTCACGAGCATCAAGGGTAGGGAAATTGGAGTACCACTGCTCCGGATCTTTCACCGAAGGATCACGCGTGTAAAGGTTCAAGAAGAAGTCATGGGCCATTTTTTTTGCAACGTCATGATCCTCAATCCATTGACCTGCATCATTCTGGATGGCCCCAATGCGTTGCTTTTTCCTTTTAACCATAGTAGAGGCATGGAAGAATTTTGTATTCATGTCTCCCCCACGAGCCATTTGCTTCTAGACTTTTGGAACCATGTGATTTCTTCTTGAGCAGCAAGTTTATGATATTCACCCCAAAGCTTTTTCTCCAATTTAAACATACCAGTTTGCAGGTTCATCCTTCTACTTCTGTCAATACCTTCCAGGCCACGAATCAGTTGTTTTTTCTTTCTACTATAGTTACCAATCCGGTTATCGTTCCATGGCATGGCAGAGTGTTGGAAGTTTTGCAAACCTTGGAGCCAATCTCTATCCCTCCAGGCTTCAGTGGTGATGTCCTTAAAGTCATCCTTGAGGGTCCAAGCATCCTGATAAGAGAAGAATTTCCGGTAAGACGCTCTTTGTAATGATGGATTGGAGTTCACCAGCACAATTCTATGATCGGATTTAAATTTTAGCTCATGACGAACGGTGAAGTTGGGAAAATAATTAATCCAATTGAAATTCGTGAAAGTCCAGTCAAGTCTCTCCTTCAGGCCCTTTTTTTCCCAGGTGAACTTTTCTCTGTGAATCTTTGCTTCAATGAGTCCAGTGTCATCAATGCAATCTCTGAAATGACGCATGGCGGTCCAAGACGGAGGGCCACCACCAGCCTTGTCATCAGGGGATAAGAAAATATTGAAGTCACCCAGGACTAACCAAGGTGAGCTAGAGTTGGCAGCAAGAGAACGAAGAGAGCTCCAAAGGGTGGTTCTGCCAATAGTACTAGTTTCACCATAGACAACAGTCAAAAGAATCGTAACATTACTATCTTTCTCATTTACTTGGCAGTGAAGCAACTGGGTGGTGGAGGTAAGGTAGGAAATATCAAAAACATCATTGTTCCACAAAACCCAAATACCACAAGAAAATCCACTAGATTCCACGCGGGTTCAATTGCTAAAGCCCAATTTACGACACACCTTGTCGGCCCTTTGACCACTAATACGAGGCTCAATTAGACAAAGAATGTTAATGCAATACTTATTAACAACATCTTTAATAGTTAAATGGAAGACCCGACTACCTGCCCAAGATGCAATAATCATTAAAAAATGTATAAAAGTATGGGGAAAGAACACTTACCTGGGGTCACCGACCTCACCTTCGCCTTGCTTCTCGAATTGAGTTTCAGCCACATAAATTTTGTTGGCCTCCAAAAATTCCGGAGCAATGTCATTGTTGGGGTCCCATTGGTCGGGAGGGTGGTCAGGAGGGTGCTGGTAATTAATTTGTGAAGAAGCGTGTGTTGCCGCCACCAAAGAACCACCAGCATTATGTTCCTGTTTTGAGGAGTTGGTATTTGTAGTTTGAGCTTGAAGGCCCTGTTTAGGCTTAGTGAGAATATCTCCGTGGATTACAATGTGTGACCGAGGCCCTTTATTGGCTTTCCTGGAATTTTTATTGTGGCCCATTTGCGTGTCTGGCTCACTAAGCATTATTGGACTTCCTTCATTAATAATTGAAGGATTTTCTTTGGGAATAAGATCCCTATCAGAGTCATGTTGGCCCATAGCGTGTGACTTGTTTTTCAGCCCAGTTTCATCCAACGGCATGCTTGGTCCAGCGCTTATTTTCACCGGTTTTGCCTCTTTTGGTTTATATACTGCTAATTGCTTTTGCCTAGAGTCAGACCTTTGACCCACCAACTTGCCAGCAGGCTCTTTTCTCTTCATATGCGTCATCATCTTCCCCACAGAAAGCTTGTCTTTTCGCATTAAATTCCGACCCGGAGGAGATATCTGAGGGATTTTCCGTTCGAGCCTCCTCTCTCTGATCTGCCACGGCATGCTCCTCTGTCAGTTGAGTTTCCCATTCAAGATCTCTGATTGCCGTAAATCTTGAGCCCTGTCCGAGTTGGTACGACATCATCCCCCTATTGTCGGTGCTCGATGCTTGGCGCTGTTCCCTGTAATCTGCCCGTTGGAGCGTTCGAGCTCGGCTAGCCCGTCGATTGACTATCATCCAGGGTCTGAAGGCCTCCTCCTCTGTGCTTCCTTCCGGAATACTCGCTGTCGGCCTATTAATAGGCTGCTGTGGAGGCTTGCTCAACAGATTTGCCTCCTCATGAGAAATCGAAGTGGAACACTTGTAAGGGCATTTCTCTCGTCTATGTCCAAACCTACCACAGGCAAAGCATATTAAGGTAAGCCCTTCATATTCTACATTGAAAATGGATCCCGCAGCAATTACTTTAGGGACCAATTTTTTCTGAAGGTCAAGCTCCACACAGATCCTAACGAATTTTCCTCTTTGGATTTTTGGCGTTGAACCCTGACAGTCTTGTAGTGTATTCATGTCGACTCTGATGGTGCGTCCGATCCTATCTCCAATCCGTGAAATACAGTGTTTATTGTGGCAATGAAGTGGAACATCTGGGATACGGACCCAGGTAGCCACCCGACCCAATGGGTTCTGATAGGGGTTGAAGTAGGGCATCCACCATTGAACCAGAACATAGTGACCCTTTATAACCCAAGGGCCATCATATAAAACCTTTTTGTAATGAGATCTCCATAGTTGTTGATCCTGGAATCTGACAACAAAGTAATTGTTTGGCACATCAATAAGTTCAAAATTTGAGAACCCCCATTGTTTAATCAGGAACTCTTTTAGGACATAGAGGTTAATTTTTTCCCCCCAACTAACGGTGAGAATGAGGGCATAATTCCATGGCTCACACCACTAGAGCCGTTAATCGTAGGCCGGCCGTGATGGGCCGGGCCCATCGTGGCCGGCCCTCCGGGGTTCGGAGTAAGAAAAACACATGTTTTTCAAAGCCCTACTGAGAGCACCAGGGGGGTCGGCCGCAGGCCCGAAAATTATTATTTCAAATTTTAACTATTTTTCCTCCGTTTTTCTCAAAGAAATATAATTAGTAAATTACAACAATTAAAGCTCTAATTTATCAAATAAATGTTGTCAACATTTATATCCAAAAAACACAATCATCTAACAAATAAGCAGTCACGAATTCATAATAAAAAAACAAATTATGTTCTCAAATAACTTACATAAAATATAAAAAGCATCTAAGTTCTTAATTGTTGTAATTTACTATAAAAAAACAAATTATGTTCTCAAAAACAAATTATGTTCTTAATTCTTATGGATTACTATCCTCATGATTTTTGGAGAATGCATTCAAAATTGCAATCTCCCAAGCCTCGTTTTTTAGGATTTTTTGTTGTACGAGTTAGTGCCATACATCTAAACACAATGTTGTCTGACAAAGAAATTATGTGTATTGTAAATGAATTTGCTTTTCAATCAACGAGAATTAAAATTTCTTTTTTCATAAACGAGGGTTTTTAATTTTTGCCATTTCAAAGAAGCTAGTCTTGGTTAATTAAAGAAATATGTTATTTGCAACATTAAATTCATGGTGATTGGGATTGAAAAAAGGAAGTCTGTGATCGAAACGTGTCTAAATTCATGGTGGACTATGGAATTTTGCTTTTTAGGGTTACCCACACTTCAATTTTTCAACATTTAAAAAAAAATATGATGGGCTAAACGGGCTGGCCCGTAAAAGCCCGTAGCCCTGCAGGGCCGGCCCTTCAGGGCCTGAAGTCACCTCTCTCTTCCATTTTTGAGGCTCGGCCCGTAACGGGCCAGGGTTAAACAGGCCCGGCCCGTTTTGACGGCTCTACACACCACTCATTATATTGGGAGAATCCATCGGAGGCCCATATTAACAAAATAAACCTAAAAAAGGCCCAAGGAATCTGCAAATACAAGAAAAGGCCCTAGGGCCCTTATAGGTATTGACTTACAATGTAAATTCACATTCATGCCCTCAGTAAAAGTTTGAAGTTCGAAGACAAATGAAAATCAATTCCCCATATTCCTCTCTCATCCCTAATCCCTAAATCATTCCAAATCGCCGTCTCCCTCGCGCCCATTCTCAGCATTCTCTGATCTCCTTCTGAACCTAAGCCCTTCGTAGTTCCCTTCGCTTTTTCACCCAAGTCCGGTTTGCCGATCCCTTCGCTGGTGCCGTTTGATCTGTGCGTGTGTGCTCGGCTTTGTTTGCCTTCAATCTGTTCGTACGTGCTTGGTTGAGTTGGCTCCGTCGACCGTCGCAGGACGCAGGTACAAATACAACTACGAACCTTTGTACGCTATGGCTTTTTCTCTGTGCAACTTCCATTTGCAGTTTTGCTTTGTGTTTTGCATCTGCAACTGTCCAATGTCCATTTATTTTCTCTATGTGTGACGTGTGTGTGGCTGCAGTGCTTGCGATGCGTCTTCGGTCTGTGATTTTTGTTTTGGTTTTTTTTTTGGCCGTAATATGCTAACGGGAAAGAATATGCTAGTGCAATAGTGCTAGATGCTAGTGCTATCCTCACTTTCTTTTCTTATTTTTTTTGGTTATTCGTCAAAAACGCTCACTTTCCACTTGCCTTCATGTCCATGGCTTTATATAGAATCAATCATATAAATCACTCTAGTCAACATTCTCCAATAATTGATGATATGTGACAATCATGGAGGTGTTGGATTTTCTGCTCTGGAAATATCATAGGGATCTACCACTTGGATAATTTTCTGGTTTTCCTTGTAACCTTATTCATTGAATATTAATCTTGCCTTGATCCATGGTGGAAGAATTGGGTTGGTTTTGAAACATTTGATCCACTTCGATCAGCAACGTTTTGTTTTCCTTGGGTGGCTGGAAGATTGAATTTTTTCTTAGATATGATGGTTTTTTCTGATTGGTTTTGGCTGATAGATAGTTGAATTAATTGTAAATTTGTATAATTGTGGCTAGCTTGTCGAAAGCTGTGTAAAGATATACATGGTTGGTAATTTGCATCATTGAGGGCCAAGGGCCATCATATAGCTCACTGATTTTGTTATTGTGATATCAACTTGCTAATTTGTCATTATAATATTTTCTCTGAAATCTTGGACTTGTTGGATAATTGCAATATGGAATTGTTTGGAAGTTGCATGTACAGAATTGGATTCCATATCAGTTATAGGTTGGGAGTTGTTATGCAAAATTTGAGTTGTGTTGTTGAATGTGATTTTGAAAGAAATTGGTAAGTGTTGCTGCTGAAACCTTAAACTTTTGTTGAGATTTGTGTGCAATAGTCATTGCTGCCATTATGTGTGGAAATTATTGCATTTGGATTGCTATCATTTTAAAAAGCCTATGTTGTCATATTTGAATTGACAGTTGAAAGAGTGATTTTGAGGCATTGTGGGACTTAAAAGTTGACTAGATATTGTTTAGAGGAATTTGGCAATTGGTTTGAGTGATTTTTCTCGAAATTCCTCCGATGTTTTGCTCATAAAATTGCTGATATATTTGCTTGATTTGCTATTCCTTACATATGACAATTTTGGTCCTTGGTTTCTTTGAGATTTTCATTGAGCGTTGATCCATTTGATTTTGGGGTCTCATTTTCTCTTTTGGATCAGATTTTGTGATCTAAATCTAATTCAAACTTGTTGGAATTTATGCCTCTTGAATTGGTTGGAAGTTTATGACTACTACACTTTAATTCTTAATCAAGTGTCTTCACCGAACTTGTTGTTTTCTTTGACACTTTGCGGTTGAAGTTCTCACTTCGAGTTCGATATCCTTGCATTCTTATGCTGAGTGTTTGAGTTTCAAGTTGTAAACTTAACTGAATTATTTGTAGAAGTCACTGCTTCTGGTCCAAATTTGTTCTTTGAAAAAGGGGGTGGAAAAAACCTACTCTAGTTATTAGAAGTTCATTAGCTAAAACACTCATTGCTTGAATTGAGTTGCATCATTATGAGCTTATCATTGTTTAATTACTTAGAAAAATGTTTTCCCACGGCATAGATTGTTACCTCTCAAGATGTATGTGAATTATTCTACTGCTTCACATGTGTCATTGTTATACTTGATTACAAATTGAATGTATGCTTGTTTTGAGCCTCTGTCATTAAATTGCTGTAGAAAATTTGTTTATAAACGATTAGAATTCAATGTTGTGTTAAACTCAAGAATTACTTACTCTTAGATAAGGCTACTGTTGAATTGATTTTCCTGTTTACATTCACTACATTAGTGCATCTTGTATAGTAAGATTGTATTTTCGAGTAATATGTGGCCTTGTGAGTTTCTTACGCATTTTTGAACCTGCGTACATATATAGATGTAATATAGAGGTAAGTTTTGGAGCATTTTCTGAATAAAGGATACTTGATGTAATATTTCCATGCATTGCTTTGGTTTGATGACTCTTTTATATTGTCTTTAGAATGTTTTACATGTTCTTGTATGGTCCCCAGCCTCAAATGTTTGTGCATTTACTTGTAAATTGATGAATTCTTCCGTTTGAACTGAATTGGTACAGCTGGAATTTGGGTGGAATTTTTAAAGTTTCCTTAAAACATGTCTCTTGAAAGTTATCATCACTTTTAAGAAAAACTAAAATTTTGGTGATATTGTAAATGTATGAATTCGAAATGTTGAGCTACAAAAGTTTGTCTTTTAGCTTTAAGGAGTAAATTTTCTTCTAAATTAGATTTTGATACATATGGCTTTGTTATTTGTGTGTAGAAATGATCACCATGCCTTTGAATTTATCAAAAGTTGTTCTTGTTACCATAAAAGCTTTAGTTCTTCTTCAAGCATAAAGATATCTCTAATTGAGTTGTTTGAACACAAAACTAGTTGTTATATTAATTATTGTTTTTATTTTTTTATTTAAAAAAAATCATTCTTCATTCTTTACCTTGAAAGGTTGGGATTTACTACCGCATATCAGTTTTATTGAAGTTTCTAAATGGGCCACACAACTATAAACATTAGTGAATTCCTAACAACACTTGATTGAAAACAACTTGCATGTGTTGCGCTTTAACATCCTTCCATTTTCATATTGCAGTGCTGAAATCAACGCTTTAACAACAATGAAACATTCTCAAAGGGACCCAAGGTTCTTCGGCTATAACTTGTTCACAGAAGAATTCTTCAAGCAACATGTACAAAAACAAAAGGCGAAGGGCAAGGAAGGGGAAGAAAGCTATAGGAGCTGACCAAAGAACCCATTATGACTTAAGTGTAGAAATGAGAGAATCATGGAAATGGTTGAGTTCAACCGAAAAGGTGAATATACCAAGAGGGCTAAACAACTAAGAGGCCCGCTAAAGTAGAGAAGTATATTGTCCCATTCCTAACGAGGTGTGCACCAAACACTTTCATTCATGTATGCCATAAGTTAAAGAAGCGACACGAGGCAATGGCAAGGCTTGAAAGCCATTGGGTTTGATAGGTTGGTGGAAATTAGTTGCCGAAAAATAAACCGTTCCTTAGTTGCAAAATATATGGCATGTTTTGACCCCCAATAAAGCAAGTGTCCATTAAAGGGAGACCCGAGTCATAGGGTCTGAACATGTGCATCAACTTATGGGTCTACCTGTGGGGGTAAGGGCATAGAAGTTAAAGTTATTCGATCCGATCAAAGTGTTTAGTGACTTTAGGCGTGCGTACAAGAATGTAAGGTATAAAAAAATTGGTGACACGTTGTTAGAAAAATTAGATGAAAACTTTGAGTCTCTCTTTGTGTTATTCAGCCTAGGTATCCTTTTGGCTCCAAGAGCGACCATTGATGTTAGTGGCCGTATGTTGAAGGTCATGACATCGACTAAGGATGCAATTGTTCATTTTGATTGGTCCTCATTTATTCTTCAAGAACTCACCCAACAAATCGATGAGTTCAAGAAAGACTCCCACAAGTCCAAGGGTAGCAAGAGGAAAACTGTTGGAGGATGTGTATACTTCCTCATGGTAAGTTCTCTTTAACTAAGATAGTATGTAAACGTTATACATCAATTGCTGAGTGCTGTTATTAATGCATTGAAATCTTTTTTTTCAGCTGTTTTGTTTGCAAAATTTTCCTTTGGGTGATGTGGTAGCCGCTGAGCACGAGTCAGCCATGGCTTATTGGACTGATGACAAGATTAAGAGCGAGTGGTGCTCGAGAAAAAAAGCCAAAATGGCACATTGGCTCGCGCCTCTCGTCCTCAGCCATCGGTCACTCCGTTGGCCTCGTTTGACCCTAACATGATGCTTACTCACCCGGTAATGTGTGACAACAATTGTGCAGCGAAAATTTAATTTCTTGTACATTATGTAATTTTGCTGGTTTCTTGGTCGGTTCTTGCATTGTCCTTTACTCAAGTTGTTCTTTGTGATTGATGATTTAACAACTGATTTTTGATTCTCCGGGAAGTTCGCATGACATATTTCAGGCTTGTGTCCATGTTGGGACGGAGATGTTGGCCCTTCAAGATAGATTAACATCGACACCAATAAAGATGAAGGGCCTCAACAAGGCTTGCATGAAACTGAATCACCCAACAACCGGCCCTCGAGTTAGGAGTTCGAGAAAGACTCGATAAAGAGAGTGATGAGGAAGATGAGGGTGAAAATGTTGAAGACTTTGATGATGATGACGACCATCGTCACAACACGGCTATTTTTGAAGATGGTCTTCACGTGGAACCCACTGAAGAAGAAGTGGCCAAACCTAGGAAGCACAAAAGGGACAACGAGTGACAAACAAATTAGAAGGTCCAAGAGGGTGATAACCCAGAGCAGTGTGTTAAAATCTCCTTGGATTGATCTAAACAGCAAGTGTAAAGGAAAGAGGCCCTATGATGTGAAGGAGCAGCTGTATCAGTTGTGTATTACTCATCCAACGAAAGATGAGGCTGATGAGTGAGTATATGTAACTTGTGCACATTGACTTACGCATATTATAAAAAATGCATACGATGCTTAACATTGTCATTTGTTGGCATTTAGGGAATTTGTTGACATGAATGACTGGCACCTCACAAGGGAAGAGCTATATTATGCGAAACCACGTGCCTGGATGAATGATACGGTATGGACCGTGCACTTACATTATGCTGAAAGGCATTAGTACAAATGGATGTGCATTAGTAATATTTCGATATTTGCTTGCGCTTAGATAAATGTGTTATACAGTACTCGCGTGCTAACATTTTGTGCATATTCGAGGTCATAAGTATGGTAGCCAAGACTTTGGTTGCGATCAAGTGGAGAATGGAGGGACGGTTACCCACACATTTTCATTCTTGCGCATTTCATGGACAAAATGATAAGATCTCCGCTGAATTGGTCATTGGAAGCCAACGAAGCGGAAATATTGCCGAGCGTATAGGATATAACATCGGGGACTGTCGTTTCATTTTTGGACCGTCGCTTAGGTGGGATCACTGGTTTTGCTATGTTGTAGACACGATAACGATGACCTTCTACGTCCTAGATTCGTTAGTCGACACATGGACATATTCATGCATACAGCCCCAAATGGAAGATGCAAAGATATTGCCAACCAAGTCAACAAAGAAGGCAAAAAAACCTCAATCCTTTAAGGAAAAGGAACAGTTGGCAACTCGTGTGGTAAGCTGAATCAATTTCAATGTGTACTTATGTTAGAAAATGGTCACCATAATTGTCATCTAATTGTGTCAACTTTAATATCAAAAAATCGTTTCATGAACATACTCCAAAGGGTTAAGCCACAATTGTTCGACCACGAGGATAGAATTCTCAAGGGGGTCACATGGTCTAAAGTCCATGTCCAAACAGATGTGTAAGTGTCTAAAGTTGTTTAACATTCATATATATAATATACAGGTTACATGATTAGTGTTGTTAACACCTCTGTATAATTCTTGTTTTAAGGACTCGTGTGGTGTTCATGTTGTTTCGTGGTTGCAAATGTGGGACGGCAAGGAGCAAGAGGATGGATACACAATGCCTTACTACTCTATGGATGAAATCCCAGAAGGCGAAGATTGGCTGTTGTGGTGGTTGGTCAATCATCAAAACAACACACAACAGACAAAGTGTTGTCCATGATTGAGGACTCCCAGCGGAAGATGAGCATTAGGAAGCAATCATATAATTTACATGGGGCTGACTTGTTTTTAAGTGTATATAAATCTCAATGATTGTATGACATATTTTAT
The DNA here is from genome assembly GCA_019022655.1 of Acacia acuminata. NCBI lineage: Eukaryota > Viridiplantae > Streptophyta > Magnoliopsida > Fabales > Fabaceae > Acacia > Acacia acuminata. The sequence goes on along the minus strand of JAFJYI010000164.1, from coordinate 640,474 downwards.
TAAGGCAATTGTTCCGAACTCTTGAGTTCATATTTAGGTGAAAGTTTAGTAAATTTGATGATGTAGGTATCCTTTTGACATTTTAATATGAATGAGAATGGCAATTGTTTCCTGCATCTCTTTCATTGTTAGTAGTATGTGCAAAAGGTGGAAATTGGGATATAATAAGGGACCCGTATCAACAACATCGACAAACAAATAACAACAACATCATTGGTAACAACTACATCAACCGCTTTAACAACTATATTAGCCCACTAACAACAACATCACCCCAAAACAACGAATTCAGCCCCACTAACAACTACATCAGCCCCACTAACAACGAATTCAGCCCTAACAACTACATCGGTAAAATCTAACAACTACATCAAACAACCACAACCATATTAGTAAATTCAGACAACTACATCAGCCAAAAAATGACAACTACATTGCAAACAACTAACAACAACATCATTGGCTAACAACTACATCAACCCCACTAACAACAAATTCAGCTCCCACTAACAACTACATCACCCGTTAACAACTACATCGGTAAAATTTAACAACTACATCGTACCAATAACAACCATATCGAGTAAATTGAGACAACTACATCACCAAAAAATGACAACTACATCACCAAACAACTAACAACAACATCAGCCCCACTAATAATAACATCAACCCCAAAAACAATGAATTCAGCCCCACTAACAACCACGTCTCACTAACAAACAGTATCGATAAATTGGACAACTACATTAGCAAAAAATCGACAACCTCATCAAAAAAAAAATAACAACTACATCAGCCCGGTAATAACCATTAATCGCTCTTACTAACAACCATATCGACAAAATCGACAACTACATCGAAAAAAATAACAACCATATCAGTAAAATCTGACAACTACATCAGCAAAAAAATAACAACCATATCAGTAAAATCTGACAACTACATCAGGAAAAAAATAACAACTACATCACCGCCACTAACAACCACATCGACTCTCACTAACAACCATATCGACAAAATCGACAACTACATCGACAAAAAAATAACAACCATATCGAGTAAAATCGACAACTACATCGGAAAAAAATAACAACCACATCACCCCCATGGCATCAACATCAATATCAGAAATACAATAACAACTACATCAGGCCCCTTTAACATATATTTGTTAGCGTCATTTACATTTGTAACATAACATGAATATGTGTACATAAATGAGACTTGGATACAATTGTGACAACAATATCCAACGTTCATTTACAACACCAAATGCATCTGATTCATAATAACATCACACACCATCTCTAAAAAATAATATGGTGTGGATTGAACATGTAAAGCCATATACAACAAAAGATTGTGAGGCAATGCCCAAAAAAAAAACACAAGGAACCATCAATGATCGACTGGATTTGGATTCTTGCAAGTCTTGATGGAGTGCCCTGGCTCATGGCATTTACCACGATGATAAACCATCTTGTTTTGAAAGCGAGATTCCACTCTTTTTCTTTTAAGTCTACCGGTGGCCTTGTAGTAATTGGAGGCTCCAAGAAAGTGTACATTAGCATTTGTGTCACCGTCGGTAGCATCAACATCTGGACAATCATGTGTTGCAACCGCCGCATGCTATGTGCATAAATTTTCTCTTGTCTTGAAAGTGTAAAGCAATCATCTACGAATGTGTACATTACCATTAAGTGCCTTAATTCTTGCGCATGCGTGTGGGCAAGTAGTCCACTCATTTGCCATGCTAAACAAGAGCATTCTTTTGCACCCACATGAACTTTCACATAAATTAAGGCATCACCGCGTCTAGTCTCAACCAAAATCTGGTCCTCCCCATAATATGTAGCATGCATATTTTCTGCAAAGTTCACATGTTGCTGCAATTTTTTTCTATGTTAGGTCCTACACCATTTTTCCAATTCACTAAAGCCATCTTGCTTGCAAGCAACCCATGACCAACTTCTCCACCTATGCTCATGTATTAACCTTGACACGACGGTGCGTCCGCTCTTTCACCATCCATGCATTGAACGATTCAGCAATGTTAGTGGTTATGTTATCCCACCTTTTCAAAGGAAACTTACTTAAAGCCCATCGATCAACGCGTCCGTGGGTCTCAACCCGTTGTGCCAAAAGTGGACTGAACATTTTTAATGTTCCCATCGCAACGATGAATTCTTCTTTGACCTTGCATACGCAATTGCATCGAGAAGGTGCAATGCGGTATCCTTGCTATTCGCGAGAAGTGCGTGGCATCCCTCTCATGATTTTGAGGAACTCTGCACTATAATTTTCCTTGACATGCACAGTAACAAAATGCATGTCCGTCGTTTGCCAAATATATCTGCCCACATTGATAATGGAATTATTTCGATCAGAACCAAGTTATCATCATCGATCTTGTAATGTTTTTTACATTATTTAGAAACCAAGCCCAATCATCATATGTCTCAAAGACCGACAATGCCATATGCTAAGAGAAACATTTGGTTATACTCCGCATCATACGCAAGCTGACAACATTGTTCCCCTATAAGGGCCACTCGGATGACATCCATCTATATAGAGTATTGGCCGACAACCATCTACGAAACCTTTAATAGAGCAGCCATAGGAAATAAATAGCCTTACAAATTTGTTATCATGTGACCCTTCCCATTTTGCAACTATATCGGGATCACTCTCTACAAGTCTGCGACACAACCAAGGAATAACCTTGTAAGAGTCCTCTACTCGTCCGGTGTAATTGCCTAAGCGCTCTTTCTTTCGCACCATATGCTTGATAGTTTAGCCGTACCCATACTCACTATACAATTCAATTCAAACTTCATTAGTCTTGTCTTGTCGGTATTATTTCTCAAACCATCAATTAGAATTGATGATGTCAAGCTACACATAGGTGGATGAGATACGATAAGGCTATCTTGTGCACTATGTATGTGCTCACTTCGTATGTTTTAATGATGAGGAACTCGGTATCTTGATGTTGTCTGTGAATATGCACCCATGTACCGGGACAATCATCAACCTTACACTTCACTATTATCTTGTCTGGCTTGTTCTTCACAAATGTGTAGGAAAACTTGTGTGCGATGCTATATTTGTACAACGTCTCACAGAGGGTCTCAGCATTCGCAAAAATCTGTCCTTTTCCCATTATCAAATCCCTCCATTTAGAATGATTCATTTGAGGCCTGCTTAATGGCACACTTTGCGAACTACAAGGTAATGATGGCAACTCTTGCGTTTCATTGAACATTTGAGGGGGTGAGATAGACACCGTAGCTGAACCTCCAAATACTTGATCCCTCCTGCGACAAACAACAATTATTAGTGCAGGTAATGAGAACCAAGTAATGACAATTTATATATGAACTAATTACATTTCTTAACACAACAAGACTTACACTTCTTGTTCTTCCATTTGAACATTCATTTGTTGTACTCTATTGTCATTATTCTCACTTTCTTCAACATACACATGATAATATTCTTCATTATACCTTATTAAATGTTCTACCCCTTCATCATCTACAAGATCAACAAATGTAGATGTATCCATGCTAAGTTTGAACTTCACGCATATTTTAGTATTTTCTTGTCCAATTAAAGACGCTATGATTCTTTGCAACTCCTCATACGTTGTTCCTTCTTTGATGCCTCTTGTTCTTACCATTCCACCAACATAATCACTTTGTTGTCCTCCCCCATGTACAAAGTTACCCCTTAAATGGAAGAAACATAATAGGTCCTTCCCTGAAGTACTAGCCATGTTTAACTATGATCTGCAACATAAAGTTAGTATGAACAACTTTAACAGTCATATTAACAACTAAAACTGACGGTATTAACAACTAAAACTGTAGGTATTAACAACTATCAAATTTCAGCGTTTTTTCAGCCTATCATTCCCACTAACACACAAACCTCCCTCTGTTTCCATGCCCAAAAAACAGAGCAACCTACCCTACAACATTTTCACTTTCATCTCGTCTTAACAACTTCAATGACCATATTAACAACTAAAACTGAAGGTATTAACAACTAAAACTGTAGGTATTAACAACTATCAAATCTTAGCATTTTTTCACCCTTCATTCCTTGATGACTTTCACCATTCCCACTCAAATACAGACATTTGCCTCTGTTTCCAGGCCCAAAAACAGAGCAAGATTTTACTAACCCAACCCTACATTGATTAAAAACGAAGTAGCATTGTGATTATGATATCTTAACCAAAATCTTAGCATTTCTTACCTATCTCCTACCTGATAATAACATAAATGAAGTGAAGCTCCAACCTTTCAGTCCCCAAACCTTCTGACTGAAAAAAAAACGATGAGAATAGCAATGCAAATTCTTGAGTTCGGACCCCTTTAACGCAATGGATGATCGAGAATACACGTAAGGATAAACGAGGGAAGAGGAAGAGGGAAGAGAAGGATCAACGATCAAGAAGGTGACCAAAATGTCGGACGAAACCCACATTCGGTTTCAGCAATTCTCCATTACGTCCATCATCTCGTTTTAGCGCCGGAATCGCTCACCTTTTCATTTTAACTAGTAGTGGGTGTGTTAGTAATTTTGCATTGTAAGTTAATACATATAACGGCCCTGGGGCCTTTTCTTGTATTTGCAGACTCTTTGGGCCTTTTTTAGGATTATTTTGCTAATATGGGCCTCTACAAGGATTTTCCCCATTATATTCCTCCTCGATCTGCAGACTCTAGGATACATTTCCATCACTTCTTCATCTCTTGATTATTCGGTACTTTCCAAAGATATTTCCCTATCGTTTGTAAAAAGGTCATCCTCTTCCATTATCTTCTTTGCTATGTGCAATTTCGTTGAAACCCATAAGGGATGCCCAATATGATGGGAATTTTGGAGCTTCATCGTCCTTCCTCTCATTGTTTCCCTTATTTTCAGGGCTAATAGATTTCTCAGCACTTTGCTCTGTTTTCTTATCAGGCACGGCATTTTGCTCTGTTTCCCTATCTGTCATACTATCATCCATAATAGCCTTTGAGGTGTTTCTTCCCATTTTGTCTTCTTTTTTCGGTCGTCTTGCCCCTCGCCGGGGTAGTCCGGTGGGCAATTTGCGTTGATCAGTATCAGTCATTGAGAGCACTCTAGATGAGTCCGATGAGTTCGCCATGACTTCATCGTTTTTCACTCTGGCCAAAACATGTCGTTTAGGAGACAGCAATTCCATCCGATTTGAAGCCGCTGATCTGCTCTACCTTTGACGGACGACTTGTTTGCCGCCGCCATCGTCACTTCGCCGTCTTGATGCGATCTTGTCTATAAGCTTCTTTCTTCTTCCGTTTGTTTCTCATCGAATCTCTGAAGATTTAGGGTACGAGAAAGGCAGCATCCCCTTATGGGCATGGCTATCGAGGAAGATGGACTGAAAAAGCTTGAGTACTTGCTTGTCTCTTGTTTCTAAGGTATGCTCGAGTTAGAAACCCACATTTGGATCCGGTGATAAAGTCCTCGCCGAGTTTATCACGAGTTGGGTAGGAATTATGAGAATGTCGAGGATTTTGATGCCAAATTGAAGGAGAATGGAGCGGAGATGCCGGATTATTTTGTCAAAACACTTCGACTATCATACATGCCATTCTTCCTCCCAAGCCCAAGTCCAAAAAAGAATCGAATAAAGATAGTGCCACTTAGATGGGAGGAAGACCAAGTTTAAGGCCCTTGCTATTGCCGACGATACGAGTCGAGCAAAGGAACTCGAGAAGGAATTAGAGATGGAGGCTATACAAAACCATGGAGAGAGAGAAAGGGAAGATGAGGATAGATACAGAAATAGAGATAGAGATAGAGATAGGAGAGACAGGCGTAGGGATATGTACGAAAGAGAGGAAAGGCATAGAGATAGAGACAGAGACTATAAATATGAGGATGAGAGAAGGGATTACAGAAGTAATGGAAGACATGGGGATAGACATGACAGGCGTAGGAGAGATATGGTAGTTAAAAACTCGTTTTATCACTGCGATTTTACGTTTTTACGATTTTTTTTCATTCAAACGATTTTACTAATTTTACAAACGCTTTTAAGTTTTTACGATTTTACTACGTTACGATTTTACGTTTTACGATTTTTCATTCTCCCTCCGTTTTTAGGTAAAATCTACGTTTTCACTACCTTAGGCATGAGGACAGTCGATATGGAAGGGAGAACGGTGATGAAGATAGAGACAGGAAATCTCACAAAGATCCAAGGTATGGCTCTAACGAACCTGAACTGTATCAAGTTTATAAAGGCAGAGTGTCAAGAGTTATGGATACAGGATGCTTTGTCCAGTTAGATGATTTAAGAGGAAAGGAAGGCTTAGTACACGTATCCCAGATGGCAACAAGAAGAATTGGTAATGCCAAGGACTTTGTGAAGCGGGACCAGGAGGTATACGTGAAAGTAATATCAATTTCTGGTCAGAAGTTGAATCTATCAATGAGGGATGTTGATCAGCACACTGGAAAGGATCTTCTTCCTTTGAAGAAGAGCTCAGAAGATGATGTTTCTTTTCGAATGAATCCTCAAGATTCAAAGGATGGGCCAGTAACCAGGACAGGTCTTTCAGGAATAAAGATTGTGGAAGAGGATGACGTTGGTTCTTCCCGCAGACCTTTAAAGAGAATGAGCTCTCCTGAGAAATGGGAAGCAAAGCAGTTAATTGCTTCAGGTGTTTTGGGTGTTACAGAGTATCCAACTTATGATGATGAGGGAGATGGAGTGCTATACCAAGAGGAAGGAGCTGAGGAAGAACTTGAGATTGAAATGAATGACGATGAACCTGCTTTTCTGCAAGGGCAGAGTAGGTATTCAATGGACATGTCACCGGTTAAGATCTTCAAGAATCCTGAAGGTTCTCTGAGTCGTGCTGCTGCGTTACAATCTGCACTTATAAAGGAGCGCAGAGAAGTACGAGAACAACAACAACGCACCATGCTTGACTCTATTCCAAAGGATCTCAATCGTCCTTGGGAAGACCCAATGCCAGACTCTGGTGAACGTCATCTAGCACAGGAGCTTAGGGGTGTTGGTTTATCAGCGTATGACATGCCTGAATGGAAGAAGGATGCTTATGGGAAGACCATTACTTTTGGACAAAGATCTAAGCTCTCCATTCAGGAACAGAGGCAGAGCTTACCAATCTACAAATTAAAGAAAGAGTTGATTCAAGCTGTGCATGACAATCAGGTACTAGTGGTGATTGGTGAGACAGGTTCAGGCAAAACAACTCAAGTCACGCAGTATCTTGCTGAAGCAGGTTACACTACAAGGGTAAAATTGGATGCACTCAGCCTCGTAGGGTGGCTGCTATGTCTGTGGCAAAAAGAGTTGCTGAAGAGTTTGGTTGTCGATTAGGTGAGGAAGTTGGTTATGCCATTCGTTTTGAGGATTGCACTGGACCAGATACTGTAATCAAGTACATGACAGATGGTATGCTTCTTAGGGAAATTTTGATTGATGAGAATCTATCCCAATATTCTGTTATAATGCTTGATGAAGCTCATGAAAGAACTATTCATACTGATGTTCTTTTTGGACTATTGAAGAAGCTGGTGAAACGTAGACCTGACTTGCGATTGATTGTCACATCTGCTACCCTAGATGCTGAGAAGTTTTCAGGGTATTTCTTTAACTGTAATATTTTCACAATTCCTGGGAGGACTTTTCCTGTGGAGATACTTTATACCAAGCAACCAGAAAGTGATTATTTAGATGCATCCTTAATCACTGTCCTACAAATTCATTTGACAGAACCAGAAGGAGACATCCTTCTCTTCTTGACTGGTCAAGAGGAAATTGATTTTGCTTGCCAGTCTCTTTATGAGAGAATGAAAGGATTAGGTAAGAATGTTCCGGAATTGATTATTCTACCTGTCTATAGTGCTCTTCCTAGTGAAATGCAATCTAGGATATTTGATCCTGCGCCTCCTGGGAAGAGAAAAGTGGTTGTGGCAACTAATATTGCTGAGGCTTCTTTGACAATTGATGGGATTTTCTATGTAATTGACCCCGGATTTGCTAAGCAAAATGTATACAACCCAAAACAAGGACTTGATTCTTTGGTGATAACTCCAATTTCACAAGCGTCAGCCAAGCAAAGAGCTGGGCGTGCAGGGCGTACTGGGCCTGGGAAGTGCTACCGCCTCTACACTGAGGCAGCATATAGAAATGAGATTTCTCTTACCTCTGTTCCAGAGATTCAAAGGATAAATCTTGGGATGACTACTCTCACAATGAAAGCTATGGGTACTCTCAAAATGTATACAACCCAAAACAAGGACTTGATTCTTTGGTGATAACTCCAATTTCACAAGCGTCAGCCAAGCAAAGAGCTGGGCGTGCAGGGCGTACTGGGCCTGGGAAGTGCTACCGCCTCTACACCGAGGCAGCATATAGAAATGAGATGTCTCCTACCTCTGTTCCAGAGATTCAAAGGATAAATGATCTTCTTAGTTTTGATTTCATGGATCCTCCTTCACCTCAGGCTCTCGTTTGTGCCATGGAACAGCTGTACAGTCTTGGGCATTGGATGAAGAGGGCCTTTTAACTAAATTGGGAAGGAAAATGGCAGAGTTTCCTCTAGATCCACCATTATCCAAGATGCTACTTGCCAGTGTGGACCTTGGTTGTAGTGATGAGATACTGACCATAATTGCCATGATTCAAACTGGCAATATTTTTTACAGGCCTAGGGAAAAACAAGCCCAAGCTGATCAGAAAAGGGCAAAGTTTTTCCAGCTGGAGGGTGACCATCTTACTCTACTTGCTGTGTATGAGGCTTGGAAAGCTAAAAATTTTCTGGACCCTGGTGTTTTGAGAATTTTGTTCAGTCTCGATCTTTGCGAAGGGCACAGGATGTCAGGAAACAGCTTCTCACCATTATGGATAAGTATGATATCTAAGTTATCTTTCTAAATGTCTTTCTAAGTATGGATAACTAATCTTTGCCTGAACCGGCTCTTTTGTTTATTTATATACTTGCTTTTCAGATTTTAAATTGCATTTTTACCATAGAAACTGATGATTATTCCCTTCATTTACGATATGAGACATCTTGTTTCCATTATTGTGGCTTATACATATTTTTTGTGGCTTGTAGCTACTATGTTGCCTTTTTTATTCCTTTGCTCATTTACACTGGTTTGATTGAACTCTGAGGCATTGGCTCTGTTTCTCAGGTACAAATTGGATGTTGTTAGCGCTGGAAAGAACTTCACAAAGATTAGGAAGGCTATCACTGCAGGATTTTTCTTTCATGCGGCTAGAAAGGATCCTCAAGAGGGTTATAGAACCCTAGTTGAGAACCAGCCTGTATATATTCATCCCAGTTCTGCTTTGTTCCAGAGGCAGCCAGATTGGGTCATCTACCATGAGCTTGTGATGACAACAAAGGAATATATGCGTGAGGTCACTGTCATAGACCCCAAATGGCTTGTTGAATTGGCTCCAAGATTCTACAAAGTAGCAGATCCTACAAAAATGAGCAAGCGGAAGCGACAAGAACGTATTGAACCACTTTATGACAGATACCATGAGCCAAACTCGTGGCGTTTGAGTAAACGTCGTGCTTGATTTGTTTCTGTTGTTTTTTTCAGAAGCTATATCTGGGGTGCAATCCGATGCTGCATCTTGTCTAAAATGTAACTACATGATGATTTTGAATGTACTAGTTTGAAACCTACTGATAATGCGATAGTTTAGACATTATTTTGATGATTTCTGGTCTTTAAGGCTCTTTGGTGGGAAGGATTTCACGGCGCTTTTTTTCTTGCCTTAATGAATCTCATGATGGATATTATGAGCATAGTAGCATCAGTATGTTCCAGCATTAGGTGAATGTCATCGTGGTTCTAGGAAGACCGCAACTGCTTTTTGAGTTTCATGGTTTTGGCTGATAAGACTGTAGCAAGAAGGTAATATTTTGAAAAGAATTTCTGTTGATGATGAATGGGGCTATTGAATCTTGTACGTTATATTACATGTGGGGAATCGCTTTTATTTTGGTGAAAATGGGGTTGTTTTCTTCTTATTCACCCACATCTTTTTGTTAATCTTGCCTTCCTGCCTTGTAGGCAAGACTAGTCACATAATTAGCAAGTTGCGGGAATGAGGGTCATGCCCTTCATTAGAGTTTAACTTCTTCATTATAAATAGGGTTCTGAGGTCTCTGATTTTTTTTCAAACAGTCTACAGAAAAATGGCTAAGATTAATTGTTTGATCTGCTCTGTGTTATTTCACATTCTATTGAGCTCTGTGTTAACCCGATCAGCACCAGAAAGTGCTCTTACATGAAGATTTCTGGCTCTAATGGCACTGTACCTTTCAAGCACTATGCTGGGTACGCGATATTCACATTTCTGTGGCAGCTGTTCACTGTTGATTTTTTTCATTAAATGAATTATGTTTTTCCCCTTTCAAAAAGTTGGTGCTTATTTTATGGTTTTACTGTTGGGACTCTTCCTAAAGATTACTTGCCCTTCTGCCTCTAGCTTTTGATTGCACTAATTTCTTCTTTTGGTTTTCTCCACCTCTACAATGCCTGATTTGAGTTGCACCTAAAAGGCTGGTTTTTCCTCCTTTAAATTAGTTTCGTACTTATTTTATGATTTGAATGTGGTTTTCATTGATAAAGAAGACTGTTTCTTTATTGAATTAATAAAGAAGACATGACTTGTGTCTTTAGCTTTTGGGTACATTAAATCCTTTCTGCTGCTATTCCTATTTCTGCAGTGTCTAATCTGAGTCTCTCAGTAAAAATTATGGTTTTTTTTTTTAAATAAATTTTAATGTGCTTATTTTATGATTTGGAATCTGGGGTTTCTTCGAAAAGAAAAACTTGACCAAGTCTGTGTCTCTAGCTCCTTTTGCTTTTATTCCCATTTCTGCCATTTCTGTTTTCAAATTCTCTCTAAATAAAAAGGACTTGCCTTATGTCAGATTCTGTGGTTCTTGTAATGGAACGTTGAAGGTACGTGACAGTGCATGAAAGTCATGGAAGGAACCTGTACTACTATTTTGTTGTATCAGAAAACAAAACTTCTGAAGATCCTGTGGTTTTGTGGCTTAATGGTGGACCAGGCTTTTCTAGCTTTGATTGCTTCATCTATGAGCATGGCGATCATCAAATTTCTATTTTAGAAATCTGTTTTTCTATAAAATTCTCAATTTGTGTTTCTGGTACAGTTGGTCAAAGTTACTAAGTTTGAACCTTTCATGATGTTTGAAATTCTGAAAAGAATATATTTTTTGGGCTAAAGATCCCATTGTCGTCTCTAGTTTCAATTTCATTCTTTAACAAATTTTTGCATATAAATTAATTTCTGTGCATTAAAGGTCTCCAACATTTTAATTATATTAAGACAGGGTAGTGATGGGAAATTTGGTAAATTTTCACATAAATTGTATGAATCAATAATCCTCCATTAATTTTCTGATGTGGTTTAATCCAGTGGTCTGAACTTGTCCCTGTTTCCTGTCCAACCCATTCTCAGTTTCTGGCGAGTCATATGCTGGAATTTATGTGCCTACTCTTGCTTCTGAAATCGTGAAAGCCTGAAAGGTAATACTGTAATATTTTGTCCTTTGATTGTTGAAATTGTTACAATGCAGGTGCAATTTCTGAATGTCTACAGGAGTTGATGCGGGTGTAAAGTCTAATATGAATTTTAAGATCTTTATTGTTAATTGATCAATATGTTTTCAAGCCTATGTGGCTGCAAGCTGAAGTGACGTCTATGCAGGGTTATACGGTAGGAAATGGTGTTACAGATGAAAACTATGATGGCAGTGCACTGGTTCCATTTGTAATAAGTTATGATGTTTATAAATTATAAGAAATACAATTCTTTTATATATTTGTTTATTTATTCTATTATAAGGACAAATGTGTGTGATTCACATTTATATGAAATGGGTATCCTGAAAGTAGAAACTCTGCCCCCTAATGCATCGCTATATCCCTTTAGCATTGGGACCATATTCATATGGCCTTCTCTTTAGATGGGTGTGTTTTAATTTTCTCCAACATTTTGCTTGTGAGTAAAGTAGAAAAGAGCGATAGTAGATCTCTAAATTATGAAAAGTCCTTTTGATATTGTTATATTATATGTGAATTAAAAGATTTAAAAAAATGTCAATTAATGTAGCTTATAAAAAAATGTCAATTAATGTAGCTTAAGTGAGAATAAAGGTACATTTGCATGGTCCACAAAGTGGCAGATCCTACAAAAATGAGCAAGCGGAAGAACATATATAGAACCACTTTATGAAAGGTACCTTGAAGGCCGTGCTTGATTTGTTTCTTTTGTTTCCTTCAGAATTTGATGCTGCATCTTGTTTAAAATGTAAATACATGATAATTTTGATAATGCCATAGTTTAGACCTTATTTTGATGATTTCTGGTTTCTAATTAAAATATTTAAGACCGGATGTTTTTATCATCCACTCTTGAAAGTCAGTCCTTTAAGACCGTGTGTAATTATTCGTGTGGTCTTAGAAGCCGCTATTTTTTCAGACCGTATGTGTCTTATCGGTCTTATAATTACGATCTTTTAAGAAATGACCTATTTTACGCGGTCTTAAAAGTTGAGCATTAGGATCGAACAAAAAATATTTAGGCTTCATTTAGTTCAACTTTTTAAGACCCAAGTTTTTAAATGTCCGGTCTTAAAAGAGTTTCTTTAAGACCGGTTCGAGTCCGGTCTTAAATGGTAGACTTTTAATACGGGGAACAAGACCGGTCGCATATCCGGTCTTACGACCCCCTTTTGTCCGGTCTTAAAAGCCTTTTTCCACTAGTGTAAGGCTCTTTGGTGGAAGGATTCACGGTGCATCTTTTCTTTTCAGCATGAATCTCTCATGATGGATCTTATGAGCATAGTAGCATTAGTATGTTCCAGCTTTAGGGGAATGTCTTTTTCGGGGCTCCAGAAAGGCAGCAACTGTTTTTTGAGTTTCATTATTTTGGCTGATATGACTCTAACAAGAAGGTTAGACTTTGAAAAGAATTTCTGTTGATGATGAATGGGCTCATTGAATCTTATACATTATGTTACATGTGGCGCTTTCGACGGACTGTAGGAACTCTTATAGGATACTTCTGGGGGGGATTTCACTCTAATCCCAAGTATGTTAGTGAAAAATGGATTTGCTTGCTTCTCATTCACACACATCTTTCGCTTGTTTTGCCTTCTTGCCTTGTAAGCTAGACTAGTCACACTAAGATTAATTGTTTGATCTGCTGTGTTATTTCACATTCTATTGAGCTCTGTTTTAACCCAACTAGCACCAGAAAGTGCTCTTTTCATGCAGATTCCTGGCTTCAGTGGCACTATACTTTCCATGCACTATGCTGGGGGCATTATATGGCTTTCTTCTTTTATTCACATTTCTGTGGTAGCTGTTCACTGTTCACTTTTTAGATTTTTATTTCATGAATTATGTTTTTGCCTTGAAAAAATTGGTGCTTATTTTCTGGTTTTACCTTAAGATTTCTTCGTAAAGGATACTTGCCCTTCTGTCTCTAGCTTTTGATTACACTAATTTCTTCTTTTGCTTTTATCCTTCTATGCAATGCCTTCTTGTCAGAGTCTCACCTGAAAGTTTGTGGTTTTTTCCCCCTTTAAATTTGTTTGTTGCTTATTTTTTGATTTGAATGTGGTTTTCTCGATAAAGAAGACCTGACTTGGGTATTTAATTATATTAAATACTTTTTGCAGCTATTGCCATTTCTGCAGTGTCTAATCAGAGTCTTTCAGTAAAAAAAATGAGTGTTTTTTTCCCCCCAATTTTATAAATTTTGATTTGCTTATTTTATGGCGTTTCTATGGGGAAAAAAAAACTTACCAAGTCTGATTCTCTAGCTGTTTTGCTTTTATTCCCATTTCTGCAATTGCTTGTTTCAAATTTTCTCTTAATAAAAAGGACTTGCCTTACGTCTTATTCTTTGGTTCTTGTAATGGAATTTTTAGGGTATGTGACTGTGGATGAAAGTTATGGAAGGAACCTGTACTGACTTTTTGGTTGTACCAGAACCTTCTGAAGATCCTGTGTTTCTGTGGCTTAATGGTGGACCAGGCTGTTCTAGCTTTGTTGGCTTCATCCATGAGCATGGTCATCATTCAATTTCTACCTCAGAAATCTGTTTCTCTAAAATGTCAATTTGATCCTCCATAAACGATTAGCGTCATCTCTTAAATATTTTCAAATCCCTCTTTTGTTTCATTATGTTTCAGGTACGGTTGGTCAAGTTTGAACCTTTTATGATGTTTCGAATCCTGAAAATAATATATTTTTTGGGCAAGAGATACCATTTTTGTCTCAGGTTTCAATCTCTTTCCTTGACAAAATTTTGCGTATAAATTAATTTGTGCATTACAGGTCTCCATCATTCTATATTAAGAAAACAAGATTTTTACATAGTACAATAAGAGAGTGAGTTTTTCTTACTCCAAGAATGAATCTGATTACAGGTCTAGTGGTCTACATCATTCTATTATCATCATGGGTGTGTTTGGGGGGAAAATAAGTCCATTAGATGGGGAAAAAAAGTCCATCATGAGGGAAAACCTGATAATTGAGTGTTTGAGATAACATCAGTATTTGATGGGCTTCTGACTTTGATGTGGGGGATTTTTTTTAAGCTCATTGTTGGAGCTTCTCCTGCTTCATAGTGGCTTCTGAAGCTATGCCAAACACAAATCACATCAGAAAAAGTCTATTAGAAAAAAAGTCTATCAGGAAAAGCCCATTAGAAATAAAAGTCACTTCTACCACCGCTATCTCAAACGGGCCCAGAACTGGAGACCCAAAAAACTGCTTCTGATATGCATACTTTTCTCCACAAGGTAACGATGTTAAAAATTGAAAAAAATTCACATGAATTGTATGAATCAATAATACTCCATAGGTTGTTTAATCCAGTGGTCTGAACTTTTTCTTGAGTTCATGTCCAACCTATTCTTTGATTCTGGGGAGTTACATGCTGAAATTTATGTGCCTATTCTCGCTTTTGAAATAGTGAAAGGTAATATTTGTACTTTGAGTGTTGTAATTGCTACAATGTAGGTTCAGTTTCTGAATGTTCACAGGGATTAGTGCTGGTGCATAGCTCAATCTGAATTTCAAGGTCGTTATCTTTGATTGATTGATATGTTTTCAAGCCTATGTGGCTGCAATCTGAAGTGATTTATGTGCAGGGTTATATGGTAGGTTTTGGTGTTACAGATGAAAACTATGATCACAGTGCACTGGTTCCATTTGTAATAAATTATACTACCTATAAATTGTAAGAAATACAATCCTCACAAGGACAAATGTGTGTAATTCGCATTGTCCAGAAGAGTTTTAATCTGACATCTTTTTATTATCATCATGGATGATGTTCTCATTTCTTTCCCAACAGTTCTTATTTAGCTCTCCGTCCATTTTTCTTTCTATTATTACTAATTATGTATGTCCATATTTTGAAGATACTACCTCTGGTCCTAATTATAATAACATTTTTGTAATGTAATTTACATTACAAAAGTGTTCCTATAATTAGGAACGGAGGGAGTACTCTAAACTTATTGTTTGCTAATATCATTTTGACTTTTATTCCAAAAAAAAAATACCTGGAAACTCTGTCCCCAAATGCATCGCTATATTCCTTAGTATTAGGACTGTATTCAAATGGCCATCACTTGGGATGAGTATATTTTAATTTTCTATACCATTTTGCTTGTGACTAAAGTAGTAGAGGAGAGGGATAGTAGGGGATCTTCAATTATAGAAAGTCCATATGATGTTACATCATATGTAACATAAAAATGATCAAAAGCACTTGTCAACTAATGCTAGCTTAATTGAAAAGGATGAGATAGTGTGCAGTGTGTAAATAGATGCCAAAGATTCAAAATTTTTTGGCTCTTGAGGTAGCATTTTGCGTCACTTCATATAATGCTAAAAAAAATTTCCCGAGGAAAAAAATTTGATTTTGAGAAAACCACACGGAGTCTAATTTACTTTTTTTTTTTTTTTTTTTTTGGGTCAAAGTCTAATTTACTTATTGACTTTGTCACAATCTACATGTTTTTATCAATCCCTAAACCCCAACTTAAAAAAATGAGATTTATGGCAAACTAGAAATCAACTTGTCAAAATCAGTTTACATTATTGTTGGCGGTAAAATTTTTACTCTGTTAGTTTTTTGGGGCTAATTTAGAATTGTATTTTACTTGACTTTTTGGTGTGTGTTAAGATTAAGAAAAATAAATAAATTATTCTGAAATATTTATATTAATGGTTTGCTTCTAACGAATTTGTTTGACTTATAAATTTATATACTCTCTCAATCCTAATTATAAGGCGAATTGACTTTGTTTGGAGAGATTAAGGAAGCTAAATAAGTTACATAATCATATAATATGTTGTGTATTTTTAGATTATATATTAGTTTATTAGTCAAAATAATTAGTTTGGAGAAAAATAAAAATACTCTAACTTAATTTAATTAGCTTCCTTAATTTCTCAAAAAAAAAAAAAATCAACTTTCTTTTATATTTACAACGGAGAGAATATAATTTAATGATGGATAACATATATTATAATCAAATAATTTATTTAGATGTCTTAATCTTACTAAAAAGTTCAACTATATCTTATATTAAGAATGAAGATAATAATTTTTTTTTTCTTTTATCAACATAAAATTTTGGGTAAACCACGGCATTGAAAAAAAATTACTAATCAAAATTTGAACACTTTATATCAATATATGAGCTATACAATATCTTATATTTGCACAAGGCATTGTACACGTTTTAGATTAAAACATATTCTTCTTCTCTTTTATATTAAGGGTTAAATATCATTTTTGCCACGGAAGTATTGATAAGGGGGCACTCAGTACCCGAAATTTTTTAGTATCGTTTTTGCCCCGAAAATTTACAAAAAAGGAGCAAATATGCCTCGGAAGTCTTTTTAGAAGCAAATTCGCCTTGAAAATTTTTTTAGGAGCAAATTTGTCCTGGAAGTTTACAAAGAGAGTAACGATCTAACGGTCAAGATCAACCAATCGGAAAGATTACAAGTTTTTAAACTTTCAGGGCAAAAATGATACTAAAAAAACTTCTGAATGCTGAATACCCCTTACCAATACTTCTATGTAGGGATGGAAATAGGCCAGGCCAGACCAGGCTTTGGCTAAATAGGCCTGAGCCTGTAATGGGGGTGGAAGGCACAGCCTGGTCCCGAGCTGAATGCGAGGTTTTTTTAAGGCTCGGCGCGAGCCTTCATAAGGCCTATTTTTAAAGGCCTACTTACAATGATGTAGGCCTTTAAAAAGGCCTCATATTGTAGGCCTTGGAGGCCATAAAAAAGCTTTGTGCACATTAAGCCTATAAAAAAAAAACTATATAAATGTAGGCTTTTAGTAGAATATATGAATAAAAACAATAAATATTATATTATTTATATTATATAAATATAATTATATTTATTTGATGTGTAAATAGGCCAAGCACGAGGCTTATAGGCCGGACTTTAACTAAATAGGCGACCTATTTACACATTTAGGCCTTTAAATAGGCCTTGGCTTGACCTTTTAAACAAACAGTAGGGCCGGACCCAGTGCCCCTAAACAGTAAAAAGCCACGATAGGGGCTTGGCCTATTTCCACCCCTACTTCCATGACAAAATTGATATTTAACCCTTATATTAATATAAGGCTTTAGCCTCCTTTCATATAAAAAAAGAAGAGTAAATACCCTATTTGGTCCCTGAAAGAAATCACGGACCTTTTTGGTCCTCAAAAAATAACTCATCCCGTAATCCTTGACTACATTGGGGACACTTTCTTTGCATGTGTCCTCTTCAACCTGGAAGACTAACGTGGGCGGTTTTTGGATTTTACAGGATTACGGGATGAGTTATTTTTTTGCGAGGGACCAAAAAGGGGTATTTTTCGCTCAAGGACCAAATAGGGTATTTACTCAAAAAAAAAAAAATATTCTTCTTCTTGACCCAAAAAAAGAAATTTCAGAATCACATGTCTCCATGTGTCAAGTGTTTCACCGATCCAATCTGGCAATAATATTAGTTTATTCAACCCCCAAGCCAGACTCGAATCAAAGAGTTTGTGGGATGAGGAACCGAGGGTCAAACTTTCGATCCCCCCATCAGGTAGCGCCAAAGTTTGAAACTCTCAGAACTTCACAGTCCAAACTCATAGTAGAGTGGATACAGTCGCAACTAGCAGGTGAAGACAATGGCTCTAGCTTCAACATTTTACCTCAACACTCTTCATACTCATAACAACGATACTCTTTCTTTGCTTACCACTCGCTATTCTGGTTTCGCCTCGAATTCGAGCTTGTTTGGCTCTAAACTTCTCCCAAGATCCTCTGCGGTAAAACTACGCACCAATCGATTACCTGAAATCAGAGCAATCTCTGCATCTCACGAAGCTTTTGATGTTGTGGTAATCGGAGCTGGAATCATCGGGTTGAGTATCGCTCGCCAGCTACTGATCGAGTCGGACCTATCAGTCGCCGTAGTTGATAAGGCCGTTCCTTGTTCTGGTGCAACTGGCGCAGGTGATAAATGCCCCTTTATCTTCTCTATTCTTTATGTTTCATTTGCTGTAGTAGAGTTTGGACTTGTTGCAGTTCTGGGATTTGATATTTTAGATGAATGGAGCTTTAGTTTATTTTTGGGTGCTATCCATTTCTCCAATGCATTCTACATGTCATCTTTCGCTTGGACAACAAGAAACTTCACCCAAATCTTCTCCGTTTCATACAGATTTGATGTTCTGAATTCTGATGAAGGAAAGCTTCAAAACTTTATTTTCGACTTTCTTCTTGTAAATGGTATTTTTACTCTCAATGGGAGATTGTTCGATGCAAATTGAAGTCATGAATAACATTGATGGTTTTACTCTCTCTCTCTCTCTCTCTCTCTGTACTCTTTTTTTCCAACAATTTTTTAATTCTTAATTTTTATTTTTAAATTTTTAATTCAGAATGTAATTTAACATTATTGACCTCAGAAAAAACAAAGGAAAGCTACTGTGATCTTTTTCTTACTAGTTTCTCTGTGATATGATATAGTTCTGAAATCTTTATTTTTTCGGTAACGAAGGACACTGGGTTGATGTTAGGTCAATTCATTTTGTTGGGCCCAACTAAGTTGAGTATTCGCTGAACTTCAATTGACTGTAAGATTTCTTCTCTTTTCTTTTGGAATTTGTACTGGTTCTAGGGCAGGGATATATTTGGATGGTGCACAAAACACCTGGGAGTGAAAAATGGGATCTTACAATGAGAAGCTGTAAACTGTGGAATATGTTGGCAGAAAGCCTACAGAAGCAAGGCTTGAATCCTTTGGAGGAATTAGGTTGGAAAAAGACTGGTATGACAGCTTTGGATCCTTATTCCCAAATTTTTTGTTTTTGTCTCATTTTGAAGGGAGACAATTCAATGGTTTAAATATCTGAAGTTGCAGATAGAGTTGCATTTGCAATTATGTGAATTCTTGACAACTTTGTCTATCTGTCTAATTTAAATTATAATTATAGAGGACAATTAATGGATAGAATATTGAATTTTATAATGATTTGAGAATGAGAGATTGGGTATTTTCTTATTTATTATTTGCATTCCATATTATTTCAGTCTTTATTCATGGGGAGCAAGATATCAAGAAACTTTGATACTGTTCCATAGGTGTACATTCTGAACTTGTACTTCCATGGGAAGAAAGTCTGTCGTCTTTCTTGCAGGTTTTTATGCTGTCTTTACACCTTAAGAAGATTGCTTCTATTGATTTGACATTGTGCTTAGATGTTCCACTCAAATCATGAATTTTATTTTTCAATGCTACGCTCCAAACCTCATCTGTGCAACCAACAACAGACAAAAATAGTGCCAGACTCTTTAACATGCAACTCTCTTGTTCTTTACACATAGCCTCTATGTTTCATGAACGTATGAAACACATTGAGATTGACTTTCACTTTGTACCCAATAAGATCAAGGAGAACTTTATTTCTTCAAGGCATGTTCGGTCTAGTGACCAATTGGGTGATCTTCTGACTAAGCCACTAAGGCCTTTAAATGGGCCTCGAATTGACTATCTTTGTAACAAGTTGGACATGATCAACGTCTATGCTCCAACTGAAAGGAGAGTGTTAGGAAGTATATTGATGAAAATATATTAGAATTAATTAGTATCGCATATAATTAGGGATTATGATTATGATTAGGAAATCAATCATTATAATGAGCCATTAATTCTGAGGCTCCTCACTAATAAGTACCCCTCTTGTATACATGAATAAACACACATTTGAGAATACATTTTCTCTCTCTCTCTCTGACTTTACAATATACACCAAAGAGAGAGATAAGAGAATAAAGTATCATAAATGCTATTACTATCTAACTACTATGTACTAACTAACCCTAATAAATGAGAATAAAACACTGTAAAATAACAGGATATTTCCACTCAAAGTAAAAGGCATATGTAACTATTGTAATTAGGTGCCTTCAAAAGACAAATCTTAATATTCCTATAATGAAATATTTTTCTTTTATCTGAAAGTAAATATATAAAGGAAGATTTGAAATCTATTAACAAGAATGATGCTTATATCATAATCCATGACAACATTCTACCTCTGATTAGTCAACGGATTGAGAAATCAGTTGTATTACTGCAATAAATGGAAACAATTGATCAGCTGCATACTGTTGCATTTTGAATTTGAGTGGTCAATAAATTTGCATGTAGATGTCAGAGCTGGAAGGGAAATCTCAAAATAGAAAATGCTGATTATATTTTAGAATTTTTAGCAGACCAAAATTATACATGCTCTTAGTTTATCCATTCATTGGTCTGAGTTGTGTGACTGTGTCTGAGGTTCCATGATATGCCCAAGTGGTAATAACATTCAGGAGCAGGAGGCATTGATATTCTTAATGTGAAAAAATTAAATTCCTATTCTTTCTAACAATAAGGCTGAGGCTGGAATGATATGACTTCTGATCTGTAGGAAGCATATTAGTTGGCAGAACTCATTCAGAGACAGACATGCTGAAAAAGAGGACTAAACATCTCACTGAGGCTGGGTTGAAAGCAGAGTATTTGTGTAGCAGTGATTTATTCAACAAGGAACCTGCTCTTTTGGTGGATGAAGACAGTGGAGCCGCTTTTCTCCCTGATGACTGTCAATTGGATGCTCATCGTACTGTTGCGTATATTGAGAAGGTTATTATTATCACTTTTATTACATATATACATATATGTGTGTGTGTGTGTGTGTGTGTTGTGTGTATAAACTCACATCTTATTTTCAAGCAATTATCATTATTTTGTTCCTCGCAACATACTCTCATAACTGGTTATCATGTCACTTCATGGCACAAACTTAGTCACAAAGTTATGGTTGATATGTAGGCTAACAAAAATTTTACATCAAAAGGACGATATGCAGAGTTCTACAATGAACCTGTGAAATGCTTAATCAGGTTTCATTATCATTTACTTTATGTTTGATTTATTTTTGTTTCACTACAGTAGAAATAAATGGAACATGTTGAAAGAACATGTACATTTTGGGTCAATGCTATGTTTCAATTTGTGTTCAGAGGGGGCAGCAATGGAGAGGTTGAAGGTGTTGAGACTACCAAAAAGAGATTGTATAGCAAGAAGGCAATTATAGTTGCGACTGGCTCTTGGACTGGTTCTGTGATGCATGATTTGGTTAGAAACTGGGGAATGCAGTTAAATATTCCTGTAAGGCCTAGAAAGGTGTGTATATATCCATCATAATTTCGACCTGTTCTTGCTAGTAATGGGATTCCTTTGTTCTTTTGCCATTTATGCTGCAATTTTGTACCTTTTTTGTTTAATGTAATACCGAAAAAAGCACTACAAAACGACAAATGCATTATTACTTTGGTTTCTGAATTAGAAAAAAGTATTAAAAATATTATTTTTTACTATTCTTATTTTTTGTTATTGAAAGATGATTGTTTTTTAAGAAGTGTGATAGTTAATTTATTTACACTTTTTTCCTTTGAATATTTGCCGAAATAATAAATATAGCAACAATAACAAATGATGATAAAAGTGTAACTAAATTAAGAGAATCACACTTTAGAAAATAAACTCAACAATCTTTTAATGATAAAGAATTAAAGTAATCTTGTATTTGTTATATTTTGGCCTTTTTTGGGCATTACATTAAACATATCTTCTTTTACACGACCATATTGCAGTCACTGGGAATTGACCCCCAACCGACGTGTTAGATTACATATTAGAGGTTTCTAATCAAAATTCTGAGACCTCAACTAGAATTAGACTCCTTTGAACAGCTGAGAACCCTAACCGTGCCGCTGTCAGACCCTCTCCTGGAACCTTGGTAGATCATTGAATTTCTGGAACAGTTTGCAGGCTTTCCATATTGTAGCAGCTCCCAGATTCCCTACTGCTAACCTCTAATCATATCTTCCAGACTCTTCTCTCTAGAATTTTTCTCTTATGTCTCTATTATTTTTCCTTGAAGACTGAATTTCTTCTCAGAATGCTTATTATCTCTCTTTCTGAGATAATTTACATCCTGTACTTGTTGAACATTAGATAAAATTATCAAAACTTCATGATGTATGATACAAAACTCTTCATAATGAAATACGGAGTATTAAAATTAAATGTGTATCTTTATCCTCTAAAACTTATTGTATTAGTTAAAAAGTAATTGTTAATGCAAAGTAAGGATAATACACACAACTGGAGAATAAGATATTGCCTACTAGTAAAAGCTAGAATGGACTTAAAGCATGAGATGGTTCAAACAGATTTTTCTTTTGATTGATTGACTAATTTACATTCCTTTAATTCTTTTTTGTGATTCTTGTGAAGGGTCACTTGCTTGTGCTTGAGAATTTCAATTCCCTACCAGTGAATCACGGTCTGATGGAGGCAGGTTACGTTGATCATCAAACTGCTCCTTCACCTCCTATGGTTTCAGGGTTGGAAAGATATGATCATGGGCGAACTTTATCTGTTTCAATGACGGCAACTGTTGATGCAGTGGGGAATATTCTTTTAGGTAATTTCTATGGCCTATATGCAGTGGGGTATTATATATGGTTAGTTTGTATGGCCAATATGTAATGTTGATCCTTGCGTGTTAAGTGTTAGCTATAGTGACCGCATGTTACTGATATTAAAATGAAGGCTCTTTCTTTGAAGGGGGTTTTCTAAAGACCATGCAATTATGGTGGTTTCCTGTAATAAATTTGTAATGTTATTCACAGATCTTTTCGTAAAGCAGACCTCCCAGTTGAGTTATAATTCATTTTATTTGTTGGAACATGCTTGCTGCCTACATTATGTTTACCATTCAGTGTAATCTCACCCTTTATTGAGACAATAACTTGAATGCATGAGGTGTTCCTAATTTGAGTAAACATGAAGTGAAATAAAAAGAGAGAAAAACCACGTGATTTTGACATTGTTTTATAGTTGCGTGTGATGTGAAAATATAGATGCTTAAAAAGAACTATATTAAATTGTTGTGTGATCATGATGCTTTTTAGTTTATCTTTGGCTATCAAAACACTGGGAAATGTTTTTGGATTGAAGTTATGTTCCATCCAGACTTTATTGAAAGTTTCATTGGTCATTATCTTTCTAGTCGTAAGCAAAATTTTATAAGATAAATTAATATTGGCAGTGGTGCATATGCATTGCTTTTTTGGGTTTTTCTTTGTTTGTTTTAACACTGTTCTTATTATTTGGGGTGACAACCAAAATACCAACCATGAAGGAAGTAGCCGAGAATTTGTTGGGTTCAGCACCGATATGGATGAGTCCATTGTCAATCACATATGGAAGCGAGCTGGAGATTTCTTTCCCACATTAAAAACACTTTCCCTTTCAGATCTCAGTACAAGTAGAAATGTCAGAGTTGGATTACGACCCTATAGTGAGTTCTAATTTCTTTCAATTCTCCTACGGTTGAAAATTCATTTTGTTAGCTTTTAAAGGTTATTTGCATATATTTTCTATTTCCATAAAAAGAAGTTATCTGCATGTATTTTCCCCACTGCCGGGAAGTATTTGACTGATAACGAATTTACCACGTCAGTGCCTGATGGGAAGCCAGTGATTGGGCCTGTGCCTGGCTTGTCTAACCTGTACCTTGCAGCTGGGCATGAAGGGGAAGGGCTTGCGCTGGTGAGTTAGCGAAGACTCTCCTAGTGTTAGTTAAATTAAAGGACTTTGAAAATCAACATTGACTGTGTATTCTAAAATGGTAGTGAGTATGTGTTGACTCTTTACAATTATCTAGAAAATAAAATGCTTTCTTTTTAGTTAGAAATGGATTGAAAGATCCTTCCTAATTTTGGAGCTATTTCCAGGCTTTAGGAACTGCTGAACTGGTCACTGATATGGTGTTGGGTCGTCCTACAAAAGTTGATGATGGACCTTTTTCTGTGCATCGGTTCTGTTGATGAAATGCATGCCGCTGAGAAGAATTGTTGTTCATGCATTTGAAAAAATATTGGTTGTGGTTTACAATTTTCAAGATATGAGGCCATCTTGTAACTTCCTTAAATGACTGATTTTCAGGTATGATGATATGATGTTGTAACAAAGGAAGTTAGGGGTTAGTTGGGCTAATTACAAGAGATGACCGTAGTAGCTGATGACTATAAATAAGTGGCCTAGTGACTAGTTGTAATCAGGCTTTTGATTAATGGAAATGTGATTCCCCTGTTTCTCTTTCTCTTGTCTCTCTTCCCTCTCTTCTCTCCCTTTCCATCTCCTTCCTTTTCATTATTCTATATCATATGGCTTGACATATTGATTAACTTTGAAATAGTTTAGTTGTAGCCATAATCTTTTCCCTTTTACTTAAATATAGTACTATATTTTAGGAAGAATTATGACCAAGAACCAAATCCACGAACTTTTTATTTCTAAATACCACTAACGGTAAATACTCATTGTTTCACTTGTAAGTTTGTATTGGTTTAATGATAAATAGTGTTAAATATTTTTTAGTTGTAAATTTATGTTATTTAAATGGTAAACACTCGTAATTTGACTAGAGTTTGCTTTATGTGCGTGATAAATTTAAGGCCTTCGTAATAATTAATTTGTCAATATAGTCCTTCATTATAATTTTCCCCCTTTTTTTATTGTTCTTATCCTATGAAAAGAATTGCTGAAATGGTGATTACTCTGATTAGTAAATAATTTATCTTTTCCTGTGATAGGCAGTAATTAATCTGATTCCTTAATTTCATTTTCCATGTTGATATCTTAGCTAGTCTGCTGCTGCTAACTGCTTCCAATTGTAGCTTGTTAGGGACCAGCAAATAAGCACCGAAACAATGGTGAAATCTGAAGGCTTTACTAATATAAATTGGTTACAATAATCTGAATGGAGTAAACCACCCCTTTCAGCCAAGATGAGTCTCAGATCTGAACCTGATCCCCCTCTCCTAATACAATAACTCTGTGATAATGTGACACTCTCCACAGCCAAGAAGGAAACAGAACTGTCCCCTCTCCTAATACAACTTTCACTCTGTAGAAATATCAGAGAGAGAAAGATAGAGAAAATATACTCTCAAATGGATGTGTTTATTCATATGCCCAATAGGGTATTTATACACATGAGAGAAGACAAGAGAGTAATGACTCATTATGATGATTGATTTCCTAATTACTCATAATTCCTATAATCCCCGATTGTGTGCGATACTAATTAATTATAATATATTTTTACTTATATATTTCTTAACACTCCCCCTCAAGTTGGAGCATAGATGTTGATCATGCCCAACTTGTTACAAGAAAACATAATATAAATAAATTCAAACAAAATAATCTTCTTCTTCATGAGATCTTGAATCCACCAGCAAGTTCAGCCACATCCAAGAATAGTTCAACCAAATGTCACACCAAGGACATTCATCAAAAGAAACGATCCAACAACTTCACCAAGAATTCGAATAACAAAGAGTACCAAACCAAAGTAGAAGCTGCAGCAAACGGTCTCACAAGGGACCAAACAATACTCCAAACGTCTCACAGAGGCAAAGCAACAATGAACATCTCATCAAAGACGAACACCAAACGGTCTCACTAGGGACCAAACAATACTCCAAACGTCTCAATAGAGACAAACACCAAAGAAACACTTCACCAGAGGCAAAGAACAGACGGGTCACCCAAGGACCACCAAACTCCTCACCAGAGGACGCAAAGCACGGCATTCAAGACAAAATAGCATTTCACCAACGTGCTGGAAAACGTAACAAACAAAGAACCCAACCACTAGAGACAAGTGAACGTATCTGAAACAAAATGCCAACTGTGCTGAAATAGTAGAAACCCTGTCTCACAACGCAACCTTCGAAGCAAAGATCCGGCCTATACATACCGGGAATGAAGGCTCGACGTCTTAAAACACCAGAAAATGCAACAACCAATCAGCAGAGGAATCGACAAACACAGAGGAATCGACAAACACTTTCTCTCTCCCCCCTGTGAACAGTGACGAGTAACGTCATTATTCACGAACCAGGAACACAGATAGAACCAAAAAACAACAAATCGACATAAACTGAGGAAGTGCAAAACACTGAAACCCAGCAAAACAACGAAACTCAATCGCCAAATGCAGTCTTCTAAACACGAAACCGGCCTAGTCTTACCGGAGAAGAAGATCTGACACCGGCTAAGGAGCCAAACTAGAAATAGAGATGACACAAACACACACAATGGAAATTCACAAGTGTGCCAGAAACTGGAAACTGAAAATCCAGCAGGAAATGAAAACCTCACAGAAAAGCAACCTCATCGACACACACACTCTGTCTGGCCACTGTCACTGTTCACGCGACAATACGGTTCACGCTACAGTGACAGCGGCCACCGGAAAACTCAAATTGGCCAAGAACTAACCAAGCTCTAATACCATGTAGTGAAATAATAGAGAGAGAAAGATAGAGAAAATATACTCTCAAATGGATGTGTTTATTCATATGCCCAATAGGGTATTTATACACAAGAGAGAAGACAAGAGAGTAATGACTCATTATGATGATTGATTTCCTAATTACTCATAATTTCTATAATCCCTGATTGTGTGCGATACTAATTAATTATAATATATTTTTACTTATATATTTCTTAACACACTCGAAAATATTCTCCTCTTCTCCAATACTCCTAACAGCTAAAATAGGCAAAACAAACACCTTTCACAGTACCCAAAAAGCCACCCTACATGACAGCTAGTATCCTACTCTTACTCCAAAATAGAAGGTCAAATATGCAACCTTAAAAAATAGCTTGCTCCTTGTTTGTGCTATTTGGGTATTCCTAGTTTGTTCTGTGCGTAGAACTGACCAACTAATGGAAGGGTTCTTTCATAGCTCTCTGTATGGTGACTATCAGATAATATAACAAGTAACTTCCCCTTTATCCTACTCTTACTTATTGATCATTTATGAGACAAAATCGAGCATATACTACTACTAGGCTTGTGTGATTTGAACTTTCTGCTACCAATGGTTTTTGCTGGGTGTAAATTTTATGAAAGAAGGGAAAAAAAAAACAAATGAAAAGTACCATACAAGAAGGAAATAGTCAGTCATACTGTCCTTGGGTACTTCTGTTGGGTATATTGCATTTCCCAACTCCTTTTATTGCTTTTTCTAGCCTTTAGTCAGTGAGGCACAATTGTCGTTCTACAGAAATTTACAAATAATCCAGACAGTTAAATTGATATGCTGTTAGGTATACCTCTTCCCATGACTCCTTTTGATCCAGAACTTGTTGTATTAGGGTACAAAAGATTGTATGTCATTTTTGCAGGACCACGTCTGTTTTTTAGTCTGGGGTCATTATTTCTACTTAAGATCCCTGTCTGAATCCTCTTCAATTCTTCACCGAATTGCGCAAATCTCTTCCGAACCTCTTCATTGTCTATCCACTCAGGAGAGGGTTGGCAACCCAAGTACACTTCATCACAAGTGTGTTGTGAAAGGACCTCTACTAATGCTACACCCAAACTCATTTCAAATCTTCCGGGCAACATCTTGAGGAAAAATTTATCTGGGTCCTTGAGAAACTCTCCGAATTCATATGTTCCTTCATCAGGAATAAATTGTCTGCATAGTGTTGGACGACCTGGTGGGTAACCAGAGTATGCATATTGCCCATAGTTAATTGATGCGTGCATAGCTGAAGCTATCCAAATGAGTGTTGTCAATTCTTCTACAAGGTTTGAGAGGTTAGTCATTTGTTTCCACCAGGTTTCATTGCGCTTATCACCATGGCCGACATTTTGAATCTCTGTCCACCAAGCCTGGAGTTCGGCATCAGACTTGACAGCATCATCATCTTTGTAGAAGAAGGAGCAGAAGTCCTTGACCCATTGATTGATAGCAACCCATATTTCAAGTCCATCAGTGGCATAGGGATAATCCTCCAAGATAAGTTGAATTCCCACAGGGTTATTCGCATCTGGGTCTTCTATGGCCAAACCCCTGATGCCCAATGAAACTTCAGACTTTGTAGTTGAAAGAGTAAACCAACAATTTACTATCCGATTTTTTGGAACATTCTAGCTTTAGTCTTGAAAAATTAGTGTACAAGTTAATCTCAAAATAATAAACTTGAATATTAGTTAATAAGGATCTTATTATCTTGGATGATTTAGTGGCATAGTTGAAAACTAAAATTTCATAGGTCTAATAGTCACAGCTGAAATGTTTTTATCTTTCTTGTTACTGTACCTTTTGAGTAGATCAGCAGGAAGTCCTTGTTCATCGAATCTCCACTGTTTGTAGAGCTCAGATGATATTTCCATGGACTTTTCCCCTGAAAATAATGTTTTTTCAAGAATTCCTTCTGCATTTACAAGTATACATCTTGCTAAAGAATTTATATGAATGGTGTCTTTGAAATGAGGACTCAATATCCGATGGATTGGATGCATAACACTTAGTCGTCTTCTGGTGGCAATGATAAAGGGTTCAACAACTGCGTGGGTATGTAACCTGCAATAAACTTCATTGCAGAGAACTTAGTAGTAGAACAGTCATCATTAATGTTATTTATTGATATGTTATATTGTGTGCAAGCAGAATTTAGGAGAAACTTGGAATTCTTGTGTGGTAGGGTGGTTGTTTACTGCTAAATGCTCATTCCTCTCTTTTTATTTTATTGGCTTGTTCTTTGTATTGCTTCTGAATAACTGAATTTATATAATAAGAATTAGTTTCTGTAATCTTAGTCCTGCACCTTTTCACAGAAAGAATTTTCTATCACTAGACACATTTCCACATGCATTGCATGAATCTGCCGAATGAGTCACACAATTCATGGCTTGGGAATAGTGCAGCAGCAACAACAAAAAACCTTATCCATACTATCAACTACTAGATTTTTAGATAGATTATTAACCAAAAGGACTCATTCATTGACTACATTGAATAATCTGTTTTGTTTTCCTCTACCCTTTTTCTGAAGACTCCATACTGTTTGATTTACTTTCCTCACCGACACCTCCAAAACTTTCTTTGTACATTCCCAAGCCATGTCAAACGATTTTCTACTATTTTCCCTTCATGGGCACCACTTAAAACCAACAAGATTCTACCATTTAATGCAACTTACAATAAATTTTATATTTTATACCCGATTGGGTTTTGGTGGTTAATATTCAAATAATCCTTGTATAGCCAAACTGCTTCATAGAAAGAGTTGAACTCACCAATGACTAATGAGTTGATGGTAAAGATTGTCATTAGCAGCAACATGTGCTTTAGCAAGTTGCCAAAGAGCAGCTTCCACTCCTTCTGCTGGAAGAAAGACACTGTGCTGTTCATTTCCCACAGGCAATGAAGGCAGGCTGAGTTCTATTGCTAATGGCTTTAGCATGCCATCATTCCTCAGCAACAGAAGTGTTCTTGATGCATAGGCACACACTCCATTTGTGTTGATTCTGTTTAAGAATGGAATGAGATAGTCATGATGGTCCAGTATGAATATTCTCCCCTCTTGCACTGCCTGACACACAAATCAATCAATTAATATATTATACTCTCTTGTCTAAATATAGGAGCTACTTAACTATTTTGTAGAGATTAAGAAAATTAATTAGGTTAATTATCTATAAAAATAGTAAGTTGGTTTCCCTAAACTACCCATTTTAATTATTTGTATTGGAAATTGCTCACTTGATGGAAAACTCCTTTACTATGTGTAATCAATATGGAGAGATTAGAAAAAATTATGAATTTGCGAAATAGTGAATTGAGGCCTTATATTTAGGATCAAAGATAAACTCTCTATTAGCTCTTACATTTATGGTGGAGGGAGTATTAAACTATTTAATGAAAGGAAGAAGTTGTTTATGTGATTTTGTATGATATCTAATGGTTTTTATTGCTGTAAATATTCTGAGGTATGAAAAGAGTGGTTTTACATACCTGCGGTAATGTCAACCCTTCAAGGTTGTGTTCTATGTGAGAGGATTCTATTGAACTGTTCATTCCAGTTTTGCTTTGAGGAGGGAATATCTGAAAAGTTATGGTGAAGTATTTTTTAAACCATTAAATAAAATAAAAATAAATTAAAATTTATAAAAAGTGATAATGTGATTCTGAATTTCAAAATAATTTTTAATCTTTGAATTTGAAGTTGTAAAAGAGTTTTCTTTCATGTTTTTTAAAATAAATTAAAAATTATCTTTTTTATTTTTATCCACGTTTTAAAAAATTTTAATTTTAATTTAAAAATATTTAAATTATTCATCTATAAATTATACAATCATGGCATCGTAAAATAGTTTGAAAAGAGGGGAATGTAAAATTACCTTCAAGCGTTGGATCCTCAACGGGTGAATACCTGCAAGCATTTGTCTTGCAAATTCCATATCGTCCATCCAAGCCCATTCATCTTCTGAAAAATATATATAACAATTAATTTTCTCCAATTATCAGAAATTATTAAAATATCAAACATAAGTTATATTAACACCTAAAAGTCAGATTAAAATTACAGATCTATTTATATTTTAATTAATTATATAAAAGTGCCCAAATTTTATAAATTTTAGGTTAAAAATGTATTCAAATTTGTCATTATAACTACTTTTAATCATTAAAATGATCGTTGTTGATAAATCTCTTAAATTTAAGAGGCTGCATTTAATTTTCTAACAAACGTCAAGTCTTAAAATTTGATTATCTTTCTTTTCTTTATATTATCAAGTCTAATTGAGGTAACTCTCTCAAAGGTATATCTTGCATTCACGTACGCTCTAACTCAAGACTTATTTTTGAAGCGATGATAACTCCTTTTAGTAGGAACAACACTAATCGGTTTAATTTGATTTTCTTTCTGTAAGTGAAGTGATAAATGATGAGAGTACCAGATATGATTTGAGGAAGAGGATAACGCAGAGGACTCTTGAGGGAAGCTCGATGAGTGATTGCCTTGGCAAGCCGAGGTACAAGTGTATTCTTTATTGTGTCTCGAAGCTTCCTTCAACTTTGCGATCTCTATTGGGAGAGAACAAGTTAAGTATCTCTTGGAATGAGTGAAATGTACCATCTGATGAAGAATCTCGATTCAAGTAGTAACTTTAATTCAGAATCACAAAGTACACAAAAGCTTGCACCGCTTTAGACGCAACTCATTTAGTTTTTCTAGGCGCATCTTTCATCTCAGGAACATAGATATTCCAAAGCATTGATTCTCGGTCTCGCTCTCACTTGACATGCCTATCATTATTCATATATATCAAAGTTTTAGCTCTTTAGAATAGTAATACTTGTGGTGTATGGATTTGATTATACGCATTTCATGGGGTTTAATCAAATCATGTTCAAATTATGGAAAAATTACCCAAAAATCCTTCATTACAAAATTTATTATTTAGAGGTATCGAAAGATCAAAGTCCTTGAGCAGATTCAACTCTTCTTCAGTGAGTGTAATTCTTTTTTAGTTGCTTGCAACACATCTTCAACTATGTGTAAATGTGGCACACAACTAAAGAATAGTTGCACTAGCTAAGGATATGTTGCATATAAGTCATTAAACAAATTTCAAATAATAAATTTTGCAATGAGGGTTTCTTAAAAGTTCTTCTACAAAACATTATGGCTATAAATTTTGATTTGTTCATCCCAAGTGCCATATCATTTGTTCTATTAAGTGAAGCGATATGACTTAAGAAACTTAGGTCGAATAATGTGGGGTAAGTTGCATTTATTACCCCAAATCTTTTTCTAGTAGAACTTAATATCCTAATCTAAGTTTTAGTACATCTACCATCATCTTAAATTATTTTTCCAGTAATACCCAATATCTTAAATTAATTGTTTATGCATCCAACACCCAACAATATTTTTTCAATAGCATTTAATATTCTAGTTTAGGGTGCTCATTGATACTGCAAAAAATACTTTAAGAACAAAATTACACCAAAAATCAGTTTAGAGGATGCTTGAGGGTGGTGATGCAACTTAACCCAACAATGTGACATGATGATAAGTGAAGAATCAAATCAAAATTGCATTCAAAACAGATTAAGATTAAAATAAAAGGAAGAAACTATAATAATTAATGACATACTTAATGAAGAAGGTTGTCGTCCAGTTTTGAGTCTGCGAGGATATGGATACCACCTGGAACGACCCAATGCAGGTCTAGGGTTTTGAGGATCACCAAGGTCATTGTACACTTCATATTCATATATTCTCTCCCATTCCTTTCTCTCTCCTGATTCTCCACTCCCTCTCATCCTTTCAATTTCTTCCATCCTTAGCCCTACCAATCCTCTTGGTGTTTCCCTTGGAATATAACACTATATATCTCCACAACATATATACGATTGTTATGTAATTGTATTCAAAAGTACTACCACAAGTTATTAATATGAGAGCTAGTTGAAGATTGAATTTGGTTCCAAGTATAAGACTTCAACCCACTCTGTCTTTTAAATTTATAATTTTTTTCCTTAAGGTACATTAAGCAGTATCTACCAAGAGCAGTCATGATGAAAGAAACTCCCTCTGGTCCTTAATATAAGATATATTCAGGGAATTTATCGTTATTCTAAATATAAAATATAGTTTTCATATTTGTCAATATTTTCTTAATTTATCTGATGATGCTTCCTCAACAATAATCAAGGAGAGGAGGAAATAAGAAAAGCAAGGAAGATGATTAGGATGTTTTACAAAATACATGTCATATATTAACTAACTCAATTAACTTACTTAATGTAATTAAGTTAGGTAAACATGTCTTATATTAAGGACAAGAGGAGTAGTAGTTTAAGAAAATCAACGTATATTTGTTACAAATAAATAACACAACTAACTTCTTTAATGTATTCAAATTAGTCAAATAACTTTTATATTAAGTATTGAAGGTAGGATACTTTTAAGTATTAAAGATAGAGAAAGAGGTAAAAAGAAAGAGGTGAGCCTCACATGTATATAAAAGTAGGGCATACCATTTTATTCTTATCTTTTTATAACCCGATCTATTGTCCTAAAGTAATTCTGGGGATCCAAATTCATACGTTTATAGATAATAAAAAATTGCTAGATGATGAAGAAAAAGAATAAACTAAATAAATTAAAAACTTCCAAGTTTGAAGTTTTATATAAGTTAACTATTTGATTTAAGATTGGTATGTAAATATTTTGAAAAACGAAGAAAATCGGTACAACTATAGCATGAATTAGGGGCAAAAAAAATCAGTATTGCTACTCTTGAACTAAATACATGAGGTTTTAACAGTAGATTAATTAAAAGCTTTAGTTATTAGTTACTTGATATGGAAATTTTTTAATGCCTGTAATATTTTTTCTATTCAGTGACTTATGTTCTTATAAACAAAAGAGAAAGTAAAACAGTGGATTAAAATGATGGGGTTCTGAAACTTACAGTGTTGGAGAAGAAAATGCGGTGAGATTTGATGTTCTTGAAAGGATATATCCAAGAATTACAAGGGAAGTGAATAATCTGATTGGTTGGGGTTTCAATGGAGGCATGTTGAAGATAGAATCTGTTCTTGTTGTCTTGGTTTTTTATCAGAAAAGCTAATGGAATCCCAAAGTTTAAGTCTACACGTATTGTGATTCTGTATGTTATTAGGGTTTCTGTTGTGCCTTCTTGTTTCTTCCTCTTTCCTCCTTTAAAATGAGCCACATCACTTAGCTTCCCTTTGCCTGTTTCTGTTCAGTGCAATTGATCAAAGTTAAAAACCATTAATTTATTAATATAACTGTTTAATTAATAAACCCTAGTTCTTGATTGCAAATAATTAAGGAACCAAAAAAAAAAAAATGAAAAAAGATAATCTGTCGGTAAAAAAATGGGACCAGATCAGTTGATTTGGAAAGAAAAACCAGCTTATCAATACTTCTTGGCTTAAGTCGGAGTACACAATTAACTGCTTAATTTTTATTTTATTTTTTTAAAAAAATACTGATTAAGAATCAATCACAATCAGGAAAATTTATGGTTTAACCATTTCAGAACGGCCAATTAATTTATTTTATTCTATTAGTTTTAATCATGTATCAGTATCACCTTAAGTTGTGATTTGTACAGAACTATATATAATAAATATTCTCAGACGAAACATTTAGACCAAATATTCTCCAGAAATTAATGGTAACATTTCAAGTTTTTGCAGCTTTGTATCTGAAATATTTACTAACATGCCACATATTACTCATCAAATAACGAGCATGAGAGAATTTTATTCGGATTCAGCCGGTAGAGGAAACAAGTCATTTTCTTTTTCCTCTTCTTCTTTTCTGATCCTAACTATTGGATTAAAATTTCAACAGAATGTTGTTCTTAAAAATATTAAATCCCAACCATTTTGACTGGCCAACACATGCACAAACTTGTAAATTGTAATTACGAATATTACAGAACTTGTCTTAACATATTAATGGTGAGGAAAAGGAGCTTAATTACTATACTGCATGAAGCCAGAGAAAAGAATTCAACTTACTTGGATCTAATTCAGTGCCACTATAAACCTGAACACAAGATGATTTTCCTGCTGCTCCTCTTGATTGGCCTTCATTTTGAACCACTACGAACGTTCCCTTCAGAATCATGCGTTTCAAACTCACTGTTTCTCTACCAGGAACCTCCTCCATTAATATTTTCCTTTCTTAATATGTTTTCCTTATATCAGCTATGGATGCTAGCTCAAATGTTGCTGATGCATATTTATGAATCCTAATTAATGATCGATAAGAGAACTTCGTTACCTTGCTTTGTTTGCTTTGCATCTGATACCTTGCTTGCCTTAGATTGAGGTTTTGATCATCTTCTCTGTACGTAGTGGTAGTATATATGTTGCAATATTCTTACACTTTGGTTATTCCAAAGTGGAGTAATGTAATTAACTATTGCAAAAATGTGAAATGAAGAAAGAAAAAAGAAAAAGAATTAAACAGAGCTGATTTATACATCTAAATATGATCTGCTAACTACTTGATCAACCTTTTATTTCTTTTTTTCTTTTTGAAGGAACCTTTTATTTCTTCCTATATACAGTAATGGAGCTTGAACTGTATTAATACACACATATACACTCTCTAGAGGCAAGCCTCTTTTTCTTGTGGGAGAATACCTAATCTATGCTTTTGACATTTTTATAACGCGAACTTCATATATAACACATGATTTTAGCATTCATGAAGTACTTTGCGTGTATGGACATGTTTTTTTCTATATAATTACTGTGAAGATACGAATGAGGTGGGCTTATATAACATGAAATTTAAGAATATGCTACAATAATGATGTTTGAATCTTCATTTTATCAACAATTTTATTACTTGCTATAAGTGTGACCTTTGGAACTGATTAATGTGCCTTTGAGCGCATCATCAGAATTAAGGAGAGAGACTTCATTAACTTTATCTAAAAGTTATTAAAAAAAAATTCTAAATTGATTCAATGTTTTTTTTTTTTTTTGATACATAAAAGTTTAGGTGGGGGTAAATACAGGTACCCGACCAAGGTTAAGGCATACCTTCAGGTTTAAAGAGAGATTACAAAGGTACTTACATATCACCCACCAATGAAACTCTTCCATCGACCAGCGGGTATCGAACATTCTCCTTTTTAGGGTGAAGGAACTAACTCTGTCATTCCTCATTAGCAAATTAATTCAAATTTGATACTGAGCTAGCAAAACAAGTCAAGCCTTTTGGGCCAACCCATTTGAGATGACATTTGTGGTGGAAGTGTTATACATGCTGCTGGTAGTTTAGTACACTATTTTAAAAAAATGACCCTCTTATATTTTTCTTCAAGTGTGTATTTGCTAATGACGTTGATGAAATAATGAAAGTCGGTAGAAGTGTTGTAATTGCGGTTGGTAGTTTAGTAAATACTTTAAGGGATAAGGGTCTTAAATGCCATGAAAGTTTTCGCTCAGGAACACTGGTAAGACGGAAGTTTTTTTTGGATCAAAAATGCCACGAAAGTTCACAAGACGTAGCAATTTTGCCCCGGAAGTATCATTTTTGCCACGGAAGTTTTCACTGAGGAGCAATTTTGCCCCGTTTTTTCGCTGGCTGAGGAGCAATTTTGCCCCGGAAATTTACACGAGGAGCAATTTTGCCTCGGAAGTTTACAAAATGTAGCAATTTTTCCCTTCGTCCTCAAATATTAAATTTGACTATTAAATCGATCAAAGACCACACATGTCATGCCTTGAAAAGGTCGAACTTGGAGTCGAGAGAAGGATATCCTTCGAGATGTTGAAATCAAGGCGCGAAATTTGTGAAGACAAATCGGGTCAAAGGGATCGAAAGGTCCGTCACAAAACGCAAATGAAACGCAAAACGAGAAATGAATTGTTCCAAAAATTGGTTCGAAAAACAAATCAATAGTGATAATATTTACGTTTGTATAGACGATCATTTTCTTAGATCATAAGTGATGCTTCCTTTGGGTTTTGTGACAGTCGACTTTCAGTCCCTTTGACCAGTTCGTCTTCACAAATTTTGGTTGCCTTGAGCTCAACATCTCAAGGATCTCCTTCTCTGGCTCCAAGTTTGACCTTTTCAAGGCATAACATGTGTGGTCTTTGACTCGATTAATAGTCAAATTTAATATTTGGGAAACGTAAGGGCAAAATTGCTCCTTAGTGAAAACTTCCGGGCAAAATTGCTCCTTAGTAAAAATTTCCGGGGCAAAATTGCTCCTCAGCGAAAACTTCCGTGGCATTTTTGGTCCAAAAAAAACTTCCGTCTTACCAGTGCTCCTGAGTGAAAACTTCCATGGCATTTAAGACCCTTATCCCATACTTTAAAGTATAACCATCTTATTCGTGTTTTCGATCCCAAGTGTTGAAATTGTAAAAAAGTTACTCCCTCTGGTCCTAATTATAAGACCTAGTTGACTTTTTTGGAGAGATTAAGGAAGCTAATTAAATTATTTTAGAGTATTTTTTTTCAAACTAATTAGTTTAACTAATAAACTAATATATAATCTAAGGATACATAACATATGAAATGATTAAGTAGCTTATTTAGCTTCCTTAATCTCTCCAAAAAAAGTCAACTAGGTCTTATAATTAGGACCGGAGGTAGTATTATAAATGGCTTTGATAAAATGGTGAAACTCGGTAAAAGTTTTTGTAAATGCGGCCAATAGTGTAGTTAATGATTTAAAATAGAGCATTTTACTGTAATATATAGAGTAAAATATGTTGACTACCCTTCTATTTTAACAAAATTACACAAACATCTCATCTATTTTAAAAACGTATATAGATCTCCCTTAAATTTAAAATGCAAGTTATAGAAACTTCCCTTACATTTTTTAGATTATATTTCTATCCACGCAATCATTAGTTGACCATTAATTTTGACTATTTAAATGGTAAATGCTCGTAATCTAACTAGAGTTTGCTTTATGTGTGCGGTAAATTTAAGGCCTTCATAATAATTAATTTGTGAATATAGTCCTTCATTATAATTCTCCCTGTTTTTTATTGTTTTTATCTTATGAAAAGAATTTCTGAAATGGTGGTTACTTTGATTCGTAAATAATTTATCTTTTCCTGTGATTGGCAGTAATTAATCTGATTCCTTGATTTCATTTTCCATGTTGATATCTTAGCTAGTCTGCTGCTGCTACCGCTTCCTATTGTAGTTCTTTGTATGGTGACTATCAGATAATATAACAAGTAACTTCCCCTTTATCCTACTCTTACTTATTGATCATGTATGAGACAAAATCAAGCATATACTACTACTAGGCTTGTGTGATTTGAACTTTCTGCTACCAATGGTTTTTGCTGGATGTAAGTTTTATGAAAGAAGGAAAAAAACAAATGAAAAGTACCATACAAGAAGGAAATAGTCAATCATACTGTCCTTGGGTACTTCTGTTGGGTATCTTGCATTTCCCAACTCCTTTTATTGCTTTTTCTAGCCTTTAGTCAGTGAGGCCCAATTGTTGTTCTACAGAAATTTACAAATAATGCAGACAGTTAAATTGATATGCTGTTAGGTATACCTCCTCCCATGACTCCTTTTGATCCAGAACTTGTTGTATTAGGGTACAAAAGATTGTATGTCATTTTTGCAGGACCACGTCTGTTTTTTAGACTGGGGTCATTATTTCTCCTTAAGATCCTTGTCTGAATCCACTTCAATTCTTCACCGAATAGCGCAAATCTCTGCCGAACCTTTTCATTGTCTATCCACTCAGGAGAGGGTTGGCAACCCAGGTACACTTCATCACAAGTGTGTTGTGAAAGGACCTCTACTAATGCTACACCCAAACTAATTTCAAATCTTCCAGGCAACATCTTGAGGAAAAATTTATCTGGGTCCTTGAGAAACTCTCCGAATTCTTTTGTTCCTTCATCAGGAATAAATTGTCTGCATAGTGCTGGACGACCTGGTGGGTAACCAGAGTATGCATATTGCCCATAGTTAAGTGATGCGTGCATAGCTGAAGCTATCCAAATGAGTGTTGTCAATACTTCTACAAGGTTTGAGAGGTTAGTCATTGGTTTCCACCAGGTTTCGTTGCGCTTATCACCATGGCCGAAATTTTGAATCTCTGTCCACCAAGCGTGGAGTTCGGTATCATACCTGACTTCATAATCATCTTCGTAGAAGAACGAGCAGAAGTCCTTGACCCATTGCTTGATAGCAACCCATATTTCAAGTCCATCAGTGGCATAGGGATAATCCTCCAAGATAAGTTGAATCCCCTCAGGGTTATCCGCATCTGGGTCTTCTATGGCCAAACCCCTGAAAAGCCACAATCAGAATAAAAAATGCCCAATGAAACTTCAGACTTCGTAGCTGAAAGAGTAAACTAACAATTTACTGTCCGAGTTTTTGGAACCTTCTAGCTTTAGTCTTGAAAAATTAGTGTACAAGTCAATCTCTAAAAATAATAAAGTTGAATATTAGTTAATAAGGATCTTATTATCTTGGATGATTTACTGGCATAGTCGAAAACTAAAATTTCATAGGTCTAATACTCGAGTTGAAATGTTTTTGTCTTTCTTGTTACTGAAGGTGCGGTTTACCTTTTGAGTAGATCAGCAGGAAGTCCTTGTTCATCGAATCTCCACTGTTTGTAGAGCTCAGATGATATTTCCATGGATTTTTCCCCTGAAAATAATGTTTTTTCAAGAATTCCTTCTGCATTTACAAGTATACATCTTGCTAAAGCATTTATATGAATGGTGTCTCTGAAATGAGGGTTCAATAACCGATGGATTGGATGCATAACACTTAGTTGTCTTCTGGTGGCAATGATGAATGGTTCAACAACTGCGTGGGTATGAAACCTGCAATAAACTTCATTTCAGAGAACTTAGTAGCAGAACGTTATTTATTGATATGTTATATTGTGTGCATGCAGAATCCTAAATGCTCATTCCTCTCCTTTTATTTTATTGGATTGTTCTTTGTATTGCTTCTGAATAACTGAATTTATATAATAAGAATTAGTCTCTGTAATCTTAGTCCTGCACCTTTTCATAGAAAGAATTTTCTATCACTAGACACATTTCCACATGCATTGCATGAATCTGACGAATGAGTCAACACTATTCATGGCTTGTGAATAGTGCAGCAGCAACAACAAAAAACCTTATCCATATTATCAACTATCAAATCTTTAAATAAATTATTAACCAAAAGGTCTCATTCATTGACTTCATTGAATAATCTTTTTGGTCTTCCTCTACCCCTTTTCTGAGTACTCCATACGGTTTAACTTACCTTCCTCACTGGCACCACCAATGACTTTCTTTGTACATTTCCAAATCATGTCAAACGATTTTCTACTATTTTTCTTTCATAGGCACCACTTAAAACCAACAAGATTCTATGATTCAGTGCAATTTACAATAAATTTTATATTTTATACCCGATTGGGTTTTAGTGGTTCATATTCAAATAATCCTTGTATAAGTGTGTAATGCTTAATATGCCAAACTGCTTTATAGAAAGATGTTGAACTCACCAATGACTAATGAGTTGATGGTAAAGATTGTCATTAGCAGCAACATGTGCTTTAGCAAGTTGCCAAAGAGCAGCTTCCACTCCTTCTTCTGCTGGAAGAAAGACCCTGTGCCGTTCATTTCCCACAGGCAATGAAGGCAGGCTGAGTTCTATTGCTAATGGCTTTAGCATGCCATCATTCCTCAGCAACAGAAGTGTTCTTGATGCATAGGCACACACTCCATTTGTGTTGATTCTTTTTAAGAATGGAATGAGATAGTCATGATGGTCCAGTATGAATATTCTCCCCTCTTGCACTGCCTGACACACAAATCAATCATTTAATATAGTATACTCTCTGGTCTAAATATAAGAGCTACTTAACTATTTTGTAGAGATGAAGAAAATAAGTTATGTTAGTTATCTAATAAAATGGTGAGGTGGTTTCCTAAACTACCCATTTTAATTATTTGCATTGGAAATTGCTCACTTGATGGAAAACTCTTTTACTATGTGTAATCAAAATGAAGAGTTTAGGAAAAATTATGAATTTGGGAAATATTGAGTTGAGGTCTTACATTTAGAATCAAAACAAAACACTGTCATAACTCTTACGTTTAGGGTGGAGGGAGTATTAAACTATGTTATAAAAGGAAGAAGTTGTTTATGTGATTTTGCATAATATATAATGGTTTTTATAGCTGTAAATATTCCGAGTTATGAAAAGAGTGGTTTTACATACCTCCGGTAATGTCAGCCCTTCAAGGTTGTGTTCTATGTGTGAGGATTCTATTGAACTGTTCACTCCATTTTTGCTTTGAGGAGGGAATATCTGAAAAGTTATGGTGAAGTATTTCTTAAACCATTAAACAAAATAAAAAAAATTAAATTTCAATTAAAATTTATAAAAATTGATAATGTGATTCTGAATTTCACAATAATTTTTAATCTTTAAATTTCAAGTTGTACAAAAGTTTTCTTTTCTATTTTTTTTAAAATTAAAAATTATCTTTTTTATTTTTATCCACGTTTAAAAAATTTAAATTTAAATTTCAGAGTATTAAAATTATTTCTAAAAATTATACTGTCATGGCATTGTAAATGGGAATGTAAAGTTACCTTCAAGCATTGGATCCTCAATGGGTGAATACCTGCAAGCATCTGTCTTGCAAATTCCATATCGTCCATCCAAGCCCATTCATCTTCTGAAAAATATATATAGCCCTTAGACTAGCCTAATAATATAATTTCGGAATACAGATTTCAAAACATAACACTTAATTTTCTCCAATTATCACAAATTATTAAAATATTAAATATAAGTTATACTAAGGGAGAATGATAGAAAAATATCATTTAAATTTCAAATTCCTGTTAACAAAAATAGTAATGTGATTAACAAAAATAGTAATGAGATTAACAACTCATTTTATTATAAATCACTGATTTTTTCATTTTGAATTTCAAATAGTATTTTAATTTGAAGGAAAAATTAAAATAATATAAATTATAAAATCACAGATCTATTTATATTTTAATTTTGAAGGAAAAATTATATAAAAGTGCCCAAATAATATAAATTTTAGGTTAAAAATGTATTCAAAATTCTCAAAAATTATAGTTAGTGGTAAATCTCTTAAATTTGAGAGGCTGCATTTAATTTTCTAACAAACGTCAAATTGTAAAATTTGATCATCTTTCTTTTCTTTCTATTATCAAGTCCAATTCACAGGCTCCAACTCAAGAATTATTTTTAAAGCGATGATAACTCCTTTTAGTAGGACTAACACTAATCGGTTAAATTTGATTTTCTTCCTGTAAGTGAAGTGATAAATGATGAGATTACCAGATATGATTTGAGGAAGAGGATAACGCAGAGGACTCTTGAGGGAAGCCTGATGAGTGATTGCCTTGGCAAGCTGAGGTACAAGTGTATTCTTTATTGTGTCTCTGAAGCTTCCTACAACTTTGCGATCTCTATTGGGAGAGAACAAGTTAAGAATCTCTTGGAATGAGTGAAATGTATCATCTGATGAAGAATCTGATTCAAGTAGTAACTTTAATTCAGGAATCACAAAGTACACAAAAGCTTGCACTGCTTTTGATTGCAACTCATTTAGTTTTTCGGGGCTGCATCTTTCATCTGCAGGAACATAGATATTCCAAAGCATTGATTCTGGTCTGCTCTCACTTGACATGCCTATCATTATTCATATCAAAGTTTTAGGTCTTTAGAATAGTAATACTTTTGGTGTATGAATTTGATTATATGCATTTTCATGGGGTTTAATCAAATCATGTTCAAATTATAGAAAAATTGCCGAAAATCCTTCATTACAAAATTTATTATTTAGAGGTATCTAAAGATCAAAGTCCTTGAACAGATACAACTCTTTTTCAGTGAGTGTAAGTCTTTTTCAGTTGTGTGAAACACATATTCAACTATGTGTAAATGTTGCATACAATTGAAGAAGAGTTGCACCAGCTAAAGATAGGTCACATATAAGTCATTAAACAAATTTCAAATAATAAATTTTACAATAAGGGATTCTCAAAAGTTTTTCTACAAAAGATTATGGCTATAAATTTTGATTTGTTCATCTCAAGTGCCACATCATTTATTATATTAAGTGAAGTGATATCACATAAGAAACTTAAGTCGAATGAAGTGGGTTAAGTTGCATTTATTACCCTGAATCTTTTTCCAGTAGAACTTAATATCCTAATTTAATTTTTGGTACATTCACTGTCATCCTAAATTATTTTTTCAGTAACACTCGATATCTTAAAATAACTTTTTATGCATCCAACACCCAACAATATTTTTTTAGTAATCAAAGTTTAGGGTGCTCATTGATAAAAATACTTTAAGAACAAAATTACACCAAAAATCAGTTTAGAGGATCCTAGAGGGTGGTGATGCAACTTAACCCAACAATGTGACATGAAAATATGTG
This sequence comes from Acacia acuminata, assembly GCA_019022655.1. Lineage (NCBI taxonomy): Eukaryota > Viridiplantae > Streptophyta > Magnoliopsida > Fabales > Fabaceae > Acacia > Acacia acuminata. The sequence goes on along the minus strand of JAFJYI010000164.1, from coordinate 596,927 downwards.
AAGAATCAAATCAAAATTAAATTCAATACAGATTAAGATTAAAATAAAAAGAAGAAACTATAATAATTAATGACATACTTGATGAAGAAGGTTTTCGTCCAGTTCTGAGTCTGCGAGGATATGGATACCACCTGGAACGACCCAACGCAGGTCTAGGGTTTTGAGGATCACCAAGATCATTGTACACGTCATATTCATATATTCTCTCCCATTCCTTTCTCTCTCCTGATTCTCCATGCCCTGTCATCCTTTCAAGTTCTTCCTTCCTTAGCTCTTCCAATCGGCCTCTTGGTGTATCCCGTGGAACATAACACTATATATCTCCACAACATATATATGATTGTTATGTAATTGTATTCAAAAGTACTACCAGTTTTTAATATAAGAGCTAGTTGAAAATTAAATTTGGTTTAAAATATAAGACCTCAACCCATTATGTCTCTTAAATTTATAATTTTTTCCTAAAGTATCCCTATCAATTATACACATTAAGGAGTATCTACCAAGAGCAGTCATGATGAAAGAAACTCCCTTCGGTCCTTAATATAAGATATATTTAAAAAATTGATCTTTAATTTATTTAAATATAAAACATAGTTTTCATATTTGTCAATCTTTTCTTAATTTATTTGATGCTCCCTCAACAATAATAATCAAGAAGAGGAGAAAATGAAAGAAGCAAGGAAGATGACTAAGGTATTTTAGAAAATACATGTCATATTAACCGATTCAATTAAGTTTCTTAATCTAATCAAATTAGATAAATATTTCTTATATTAAAGATCGGATAAGTATCATAGTATTTTAAGAAAATCAACTTATATTTGTTACAAATAAATAACACAACAACTGACTTCTTTAATGTGTTCAAATTAATCAAATAGATTTTATATTAAGTACTGGAGGTAGATTACTTTTAAGTATTAAAGTTAGAGAAAGGGGTAAAAAGAAAGAGGTGATCCTCAGATGTATACAAGTAGGGCAAACCATTTTATTCTTATCTTCTTCTAACTCTATTCTTCTAAAGTAATTCTGGGGATCCAAATTCATACTTTGTAGATGAAAAAATTGCTAGATTATGAAGAAAATGAATAAACTACATAAGTTAAACACTTCCAAGTTAGAAGTTTTATATAAGTTAACTATTTGATTTAAGAGTAGTACAAGTGTAAATATTTTGAAAAATGAAGAAAATCTGTACAACTATATTAGGGGAAACAAATCTGTATTGCTACTCTTGAACAAATTACATGACGTTTTGACAGTAGATTAATTAAAAGATTTAGTTATTAGTTACTTGGTATGGAACTTTTTTAATGCCTGTAATATTTTTTCTATTTAGTTACTTATGTTCTTATTAAAAAAAAAAAAAAAAAAAGGTAAAACAGTGGATTAAAATGATGGTGTTCTGAAACTTACAGTGTTGGAGAAGAAAATGCGGTGAGATTTGGTGGTCTTGAAAGGATATATCCAAGAATTACAAGTGAAGTGAATAATCTGATTGGTTCGGGTTTCAATGAAGGCATGTTGAAGATAGAATCTTTTCTTCTTGTGTTGGTTATTTATCAGAAAAGCCGATGGAATCCCAAACTCCCATTCGTCGTCTATACGTATTGTGATTCTGTATGTTATTAGGGTTTCTGTTGTGCCTTCTTGTTTCTTCCTCTCTCCTCCTTTAAAATGAGCCACATCACTTATCATATCTTTCCTTGTAGCTGTTCAGTGCAATTCATCAAAGTTAAAAACCATTAATTTATTAATGTAACTGATTAATTAATAAACCCTAGTTCTTGATTACATATAACATAAGGAAAAAAAAAAAGGAAAATAGATAATCTGTGTGTAAAAAATATATAGGACCAGATCAATCGGTTGGAATGAAAAACCAGCTTATCAATCACTTGCTTGGCTTAATTCGGAGTACACAATCAACTGCTTAGTTTTATTTATTTATTTACTTATTTTTAAAAAAACTGATTAAGAATCAATCACACAATCAGGAAAATTTATGGTTCAACCATTTCATAAAGGCCAATTAATTTATTTTATTCAATTAGTTTTAATCATGTATCAGTATCACCTTAAGTTGTGAATTGTATAGAACTATATATAATAAATCTTCTCGGATGAAACATTTAGACCAAATATTCTCCAGAAATTAATAGTAACATTTCAAGTTTTTGCAGCTTTGGATCTGAAATATTTACTAACATGCCACATATTACTCATCGAATAACGAGCATGAGAGAATTTTATTCGGATTCAACCGGTAGAGGAAACAACTCAATTTCTTTTCCCTCTTCTTTTCTGATCCTAACTGTTGAATCAAAATTTCAACAGTATGTTGTTCTTAAAAATATTAAATCCCAACCATTTCGACTGGCCAACACATGCACAAACTTGTAAATTAATATTGTAATTACGAATATTACAGATTACTATACCGCATGAAGCCAGAGAAAAGAATTCAACTTACCTGGATCTTCTGCAGTGCTACTATAAACCTGAACAAAAGATGGTTTTCCTGTTCCTCCTCCTGATTGGCCTTCATTTTGAACCACTACGAACGTCCCCTTCAGAATCAAGAAGTCTTCCGGCTCATTATGATCAGAATCATCATCATGATCAGAATCATCAGAATCATTTAGAGACAAACGACTTGAAATCATGCGTTTCAAACTCATTGTTTCTCTACCAGGAACCTTCTCGATTAATATTTTCCTTTCTTAATATGTTTTCCTTATATCAGCTATGGATGCAAGCTCAAATGTTGCTGATGCATATTTATGAATCCTAATTAATGATCGATAACAGAACTTCGTTTCCTTAGCTTGCTTTGTTTGCTTTGCATCTGATACCTTGCTTGCCTTGAGGTTTTCATCATCTAGTATATATGTTGCAATATTCGTACCCTTTGGTGATTCCAAAATGAAGTAATTGACAAGTATTATATAGCAAATTGTATTTTGATTTATAGGAATCCCTTATTTGTATGGATTAGGGATAATCTTCATTAATAGTCATTATTTGATTTATAGGAATCCCTGATTTGTAGAGATTAGGAATAGTCATTATGAGCCATTACTATTGTGGCTCTCTTATCTTGTTTATATGTGTAACGTTTGTATATGAATAGAAGACGCAACATTCATTATTTCTATTTTGCCAAACACATGGTACAGGCTCACGTTTTGACCTCTCTAATTTTTTTTTTCTATATACATTTTTTTCCTCTTTTTTTAGAGCCATTCTCTCGATTTTTCTCTAGTTTTTCTTCATTCTCTCGAGACCTATTCTCTCGATTGCTCCATTTTTTTCTCGTTTTCTTGAGAGCTATGCTCTCGATTTTACTCCAGTTTTTCCTCATTCTCTCGAGACCTATTCTCTCGATTGCTCCAGTTTTTCCTCATTTTCTTGAGACATACTCTCTCGATTGCTCCAGTTTTTTTTCGAGACCTATTTTCTCATTTGCTCTAGTTTTTCCTCATTCTTTCGAGACCTATTCTCTCGATTTCTCCGTCCATCGTGATCGTTTTTTTTGCTTCCGCTCAGTGAGAGGTTTGATTTAATTAATCTAATATGAGGCTGGTTTATGTTTCGTTTGTTGCAGCTTCTACTTTTGTCTGGTACTCTTTGTTGTTGTTGGTAGATTATTACATCAGCCTTTGCTGTTCGAGTTTTAGGCTATGGATCATTATTTTTTTTGAAGATCAGTTGCTGCATGTGCAAGCTGCTTCCCCCTTAAGGGGGATTAAAGTATATTACATATTCACAAGGCCATTTCATCCTATTTGGTTTCATGAACTCAAGTCCAAGCTGGGCATCCAAGACATCCATGCTCTAGCTTGCGGGGGGTGACAGGGATTACATAGCAAATTGTATTTTGATTTATAGGAATCCCTAATTTGCAAATTATATTTTGATTTATAGGAATCCCTGATTTGTAAAGATGAGGGATAATCTTCATTAATAGTCATTATTAGTCATTATGAGCCATTACTATTGTGGCTCTCTTATCTTGCATATATATGTAACGTTTGTATATGAATAGAAGACACAACATTCATTCTTTCTGTTTGTATATGAATAGAAGACACAACATTCATTCTTTCTATTTTGCCAAGTCACAGTAATGTTATTAACTATTGCAAAAAGATGAAACGAAGAAAGAAAAAGAATTAAACACAACTGATGTGTACATCTTTATATGATCTGCTAACTACTTGATCAATTAACCTTTTATTATATACAGTAATGGATCTTGAACTATATTAATACACATTCTCTCTCTCTCTAGAGGCAAGCCTCTTTTTCTTGTGGGAGAATACCTAATCTATGCTTTTGACTTATTTATGACGCGAGCTTCATATATAACACATGATTTTAGCATTCATGAAGTACTTTGCGTGTATGGACATGTGTTTTTCTATATAATTACTGTGAAGATACGAAATTAGGTGGGCTTATATAACATAAAATTTAAGAATGTGCATGCTACAATAATGATGTTCATATCTTCATTATCAACAATTTTATTACTTGCTATAAGTTTGACCTTTGGAAGTGATTCAACGTACCTTTGAGCAATGGCAGACCTTAAGATAAATATATATATATATATATACAGGCGCGGACCCACACTAGTGCAAATGGGGCCAAGTGCAGACATAAAAAAATTTAAAAATATATAGAAAGTATAGGACTTCCATTTCAATTTCGTTGGTTGGAGGAGTTGGTAATTATATTTTCCACCTATCCACACGTCGGGGTTCGAACTTATTCTACTCTCTTTTTTTTTTTCCCCAATTTCATATTCACTCTCCTCACTCCGTCGGCCAAATCGAGCGGCGAGAGCCCGAGACCTCAAATTGTTCCGTCTCCGATCGAGCTCGCCGTTGGACGCCTCCCTTCGTTATCGGCTACGAGTGGTTGTTCTCCTAGCAGCGCGGGTATTGAAGAAGGTTCAAACTTCGAACCCTAGGGCTTCGTCTTCTCCCAAATCTTCCGCCTTGGACCATCGTCAATCTCGGCCACTTCACGGTATGCTCTGTTCTTGTTCGTTTTTTTTAATGCTCGTTCGCATACTTGCTTTCGGGTTTTGTAATCTTAACGATTTAATTAGGTGGTTTATTGCTATTAAATTGGAGATCGTTTCTTGCTTCCGTCGGCTATGAAGACCCCGATTTAGCTACTTATCTTGGATTGATTTTCGCAATTTTTCTCAAGTCATTGATGCTTAGTTCGATGATGCTTAGTTCGATGTTCGCATACTTGCTTTCAGCTCGATGTTTTTGTTCTGCATTTATGTTTTTGATGATGAAATGCCTCATTATTTTGATTTAGGGGTTACTCTTTTACTTCTCTTGTATTTTGTTTTGCTCCAGCTAGGAACTCGTGGTTGGTTATTGATTCATATTAAAGGCCTTTGGATCTTACTTGGCTCCAAAAATGTGGTTTCAATTGTCAACTATTATTTTTGTAGATAATATATTGATCTCTGTTTGTGGTTGGAGATTAAAGTTATGTCATGATCGAGCGCAAAGAGATATTGGGTCATAGTCATCTCTGTTGTTAATTTAGGCCTTCATCTCCATTATCATCTTGTTCTTATTTATTCTTCTCTTGCATCATTGTTTGCTCTAGTGAGCAATAAAAGGCTTTTTATCCCATGAAGTTAGGACTTGCCTGAACCAACATAGAAAGGAGAAAACATAATTCTTTGTTGGACATATTGTGTGGAACTCAAATTATTACTTTACTTGCCTTTAATAGCGCTTGAGTGCGGTCAACTTTGGAAGGAACAAAGCAAGAGTCAAGGGAAGAGAAGAGCTCTCTCTTCACTTCTTAAGCCTTTAGAGAGTAGTGGTTTGTAAATGTTGAAGAAAGCTTTTGCAGTTGGGATCAAATATATGTTCCTGTTGTAGCTTATACAAACTGATCATCGCTTGTATAGTGAAGGCCATATTATTCATGGTCTAGCGGTCTTTTCGAACATTCAAACGTGGGCTCTTTTTCCTCAATTAAATAGGCTTAAGAAAAGAATGGAAATATATTAATTCCACTAAGTATTACATATGGCTTATCTGTACTATATTGTTTCGTTACATAAGTAAAAGGGAGCATCCTATTTAAATAACTTCTTTCTCTCTTGTTATGATTTATAAATGTGATGCTTGGTGGGAATTAGAGATTGCATAAACATGCTTGTTTGACTGTAATGATTCATTGAACATATTTATCTCGTGTACATCCTCTGGATATTGGGAAAATATCACAAATGATTTGCGAAACTTGGTTATCGAATTTACGAATGACCCGATTTGGCTCTATTCATATATGCGAACTTTCCTGTTTCTTATTTTCTCTCGCTTTGTGATCATATACATAGGGTCATCGAAACCTTGGTGGTTCCTTCACACTCGGTGACATGCACCATTTGTTGCGGACAAATAGCAAACGACCTTGTCTAATCTCGAAACTGCACTGGGGTTCGGAAAAACGAAGTACTTGAAGAAAGCTCTATTATGGAGTAGAAAACAGCCATTGACCTTTACTTTAAGAGTGTTGTGTCTTTGCTTCATCTCCAAGAACTTTGCCTCAATCCTCACAAAGATATAACGTGTGAATAGGTAAATCTGAATTTAATTTTATTGCCCTCTTGTTTATGGGCTTAAGCCATTGACCTTATTGTTTATATTCTATTGTTTTTTAATGCGTTTAAAACTTTCCTTAAAAAAATTTTCCGGGGCACTCGCCCCCAACCCCACCACTAATTGTGCACCCACAAAAACTTAAAATCCTGGGTCCGCCATTGGTGTATATATATATATATATATATTTATTGGGGGAGGTATACTCATTAACTAATTAATTAATTTTATGATTATGTAACATTTTTAAGATATTCAAATTTATAATAAAAGTATTTAAACAATTCTAATGTATAAGATAATATATCTTTCTCTAAAATGGATGTCATATCAATTAAAAAATAAGAAGATATCATGAAATTTCAAAAGATTATTTGATATATAACATATCAAAATATTAAAAGTTAACAATGTAATTTATAATACAAAATAAATAAAACATTATACTAAATTAAACAATTAAAAATTACGTTCACTTATGCTCTTCACTCTTTTAATGACTTCAAGAATTATGAAGGAGATTATGGAGGCCTAGGCTCAGTTTGCGTGCAGTCTACGACTCCGTGACTCTGTGAAGCCATGAAACGATGAAGGGTTGTCATCCGTGGAGGCTGACGAGGGTAAATAATTTTTTTCTTCTTTGATATAGGACGAGGATAAATATGGATAGAAAAAAAGCTACCCTGTGCCCAGAACCCTTCGTTGATTGGGCTTTACCAAAGAAAGTGAAATTTTGTTTCTTATGCAACCCATTTTGACTTTGTTTGAGAACGTGGACCATGATCCACTTATTCTTGCTTTGCAACCAATTTTTTTTTTTTTTTTAATATGCATATATTATGTGTAAGTTTTGAGATAAATATTTATTACAAATTGTATTATTGTGAGTTCAATATTTTAAATATATATATATATATAATTTAAATTTAATAATTTTGTAAATTAGTTTTAAAATTTTTATATTAATTTTTAGATTAACAAAAAAGGGGGGCCAACATTAAATTTCAAAATATATTAAATTTTTTTTTTTAAAATATTCAGAACACTTATTTTATTTTATTTTTTTTATTTTTTTTTTTTTTTGGGGGGGGGGGACATGGCCCCTTCTCTTAAAAGATCCACCATTGCCTGTGAACATATCACACTACTACAAAAAAAATATTTTTAACGTCCGTTTTCAAGACCCTTAAATAACTATTTTCAGAGGGTAGTGTATATAAATATTGTTGAAAATTTATGATACACAATGACGATTATTTAAATAGTAATCATTGTTTTTTTAAAAACAATCGTCTTAACTTTTTTCCCCATAGAGAGGGGAGACTATTTTTTATGTCTTTTTTGTTTTCTTTTTATCAACATTAGACTATTTTTAAAAAAAACAATTGTTGAAAGTTAAGCCAAAATTTTAAAAATGTCATCGTCACATTTTTAACTTCTGTTTCTTAAAAACGGACGTTAATTAGTGTAATTAAATTTACTTTTTTCCATAGTGTCATCAAAATTGAGGAGGGACTTCATTAACTTTATCTTCTTTAAAAAAAAAAAGTCTAAATTGATTCAAATTTGATACTGAGCTAGTAAAACAAGTCAAGCCAATTGGGCCAACCCATTTAAGATGATGTTTATAAAATGGCGAAACTCGGTGGTAGTCTTATCAATGCTGCTGGTAGTGTAGCACATTATTTTTAAAAAATGACCCTCTTATATTTTTTTCAAGTGTAGAAATTGTATAAAAAAATCATTGTAAATGACGTTGATGAAATAATGAAACTCAGTAGACGTGCTGTAAATGCGGTTGGTAGTGTAGTAAATAATTTAAAGTAAAACCCTCTTATTCGTGTTTTCGATCCCAAGTGTTGAAATTGTAAAAAAAAATTATTATAAATGGCTTTGATAAAATGGTGAAACTCGGTAAAAGTTTTTGTAAATGCGGCCAACAATGTAGTTAATGATTTATGGCTAAAGTATACTTTTAGTCTTTTAAGTTTTACATAAGGCATACTTTTGGTTCCTTACCTTTATAAAGTATACTTTTGGTCCTAAAATTCTAATATCGTTAATGTTGTTAACGGAAAATGCTGATGCAGCAAATTCAAGTGATGACTAATAAAATTTAATTACACAAATTTTATATATTCTTCAATTTATCATATTTTAAATTTAAGTTTAATAGCATTTAATTATACGGTCATCACTTAAATTTACACCATTATCACTTAAGTTTGCATTTTCCGTTAGCAAAATTAACGGTGTTAGAATTATAGAACTAAAAGTATACTTTATAAAGTTAAGGACCAAAAAGTATGTCTTATGTAAACTTAAAGGACCAAAAATATACTTTAGTCATGATTTAAAATAGAGCATTTTACTTTAGTATATAGAGTAAAATATGTTGGCCACCCCTCTATTTTAACAAAATTACACAAACCACCTTTGAATTTAAAATGCATGTTATAGCAAACATACGGCTAGCTTTTCAAAAAAGCATGTTAACGGAATGATCTCAAAAAAGCATCAAGTGATTGATGAGCTGTTGTGAGAAAATGTAGCAAACGGGATGCTTTTCAAGTTACATGTTAACGTTGGGCTATGATTTTCGAATTTTTGGACGTTGAGAATTTTTTTTTTTTTTTTCGTTCAATTCTAGGAATATTATTAATGAGAAATAGTGCTATTACAGGAAACATACGGCTAGCAAAAGCCGCAAAAGAAAGAAAACGCACTAGCAGGAATTGAAAGGAGACAAACAGGAAATATCTAAAAAACAAGACGAGATAGGAGCAACTACGAGATGAACTCCATCTGCACAACACTGTCGAAGAAGCATATCAACCAAGATCAATATTTCTGGGGTGAATAGATGCTAGAGACCGTTGGACTCGAGAGCTCTTCGCGTCTTCTTCCAGGACTTGGGACAAAGGAGGTGATGGTATTTCTGCCCACCCAATTAGGCACACCCCCTTATTAGTGGATGCAGCAAGAAGATCAGCTGCTAAGTTCCCCTGGCGAGGAATAAACTGGAAAGATAAACTGGGTTCCAACTGAAGAAACGCTTGGATATCCTCAATGATGCACTAGCATTGCCACTCACAGCAATGGATCTGATTTTTTTTCCACATATTGCACTAGGAGTTGAGAATCAGTCTCTAAGATGACATTCTTATTGCCTAAATCCTGCAAAATCATCAGGGCTCTTTGCATTGCCAACGCCTTTGTCATAACGCTGATAGGGATTTGACCTTATCCACGAACGCCCATTGCATTTGACCCCAATGGTTTCGGCATATGATTCCTATCGCAGCCGCTGACGTGGATTCATGGAATGAGCCATCAACATTAACTTTTAGCTTATGAATAGGTAGTGGCTTCCATCTAAGTTTTGGCTTTGGAAGGTTGCGTGGCTTCACATTACTCTTTGTTTGGTCACAAGCGTTCCAATGACTAGCTAGCAACTGATGTGCTTTTTCAATTGTGGCTATCGGGTCAGGTGCTTTGCCATTAAAAACAAAGTCATTTTCTCCCTTTCCAGAGGTACCACAAAAGCCATCCTATATGGGGAAAATCATATGCTGCGAGAGGGCATTGGGGACTCATTATTTCACTCCAACACTGATTAAAGCTCGGGATATTAGCGGGGTCACTCCTGATGGATAACTTACACCCAAGCCAAACACAACACGCCTAGGGACACCGAAAGAATAGATGCTCAACTGTTTCACTAGCTGATTGACAAATCTGACAAGCTTCCGTGGTGCTTCTCTTTCTACGGGTAAGGGCTTCATTTGTAGTAATGGCATTGGACATGATAAGCCAAATAAAATTAACCACTCTTGGAATAGACATGATTTTCCAAGTGTTCTTCCATACCTCGCTGGAGAAATGGGTGGAGGGTCCAACTGGTCTACCATGCACGTCAGGAGAGCCCATTGTGAGATTATACCCCAATTTGACTGAATAAGCACCATTTTTTGCAATAGCCATATCAACTGATCTTCTTTTGGGACCCGTGGGAGTGGTATAGTAGATATGGCAGCGCTAGTGTGATCATCAATAAGACTTTTGATTGGGGATAAATCCCAACTCCCACTTGCACTAGCTAGAAGGAAGGCAACAGGTTGGTTTGACAGTTTGAGGCTTTCATCCTCGGTAGGCGGTCTCCTTGATGGTAAAAAAGGGATCCAATTATCTTTCCAGATATGTGCAGATGACCTGTTGCCTATTTCCCAGCATAAATCCTTTTTGATGAAGTTCCTCCCCTCTAGGATACTTGACCAACACCAAGATGCTCGATGGCCTTTTACTGCATCAAGGAAAACATCATTAGGAAAATAAAGGCATTTAAGAACTTTAACCCACAAAGCGTTGGGATTCTGGGATAGTCTCCAAGCCATCTTTGCTAGTAGAGCGTTGTTGAATCTTGTGAAATCTCGGAATCCCATGCCTCCTTCTGTCTTGGGTCTCATAAGCTTGTGCCATGCAACCTAATGAGTTTTATTTTGGCCCTCCCACCAGAAGTTGGATACCAGCCTGTTTAATTCCTTGCAAGTTTTATTTGGGAATTTAAAGCAGGTCATAGGAAATATTGGGATGGCATTTAGGACGGCCTTAATCATAACCTCTCTCCCTGCAAAGGATAGGTGTTTGCTACTCCACCCTAAGACCTTCTTGCTGACTTTCTCATGAACATATGCAAGTTCCTGGTGTTTAGTCTTACTCCAAACACTTGGAATGCCCAAATATTTGCCTTGATCCAAACTTTCCCCAATTCCAAGGATGTCACAAACGTTCTGTCGTAACTCAAGTGGGGTATTGCTTGAGAACACGATGCTGGATTTCTCCAAATTAGCTTGTTGTCTTGAGGCGTAGTAGTAGTCTTAGAGAATTCCAGCCAGGACTTGACAATTTTGGGCATCTGCATTCAGGAAAAACAGAGCATCATCTGTGAAGAAACTATGTGACGAAATTGGGCATAAGTTATTAAATTTAATCCCAGTTAGACGGCCTTGAGATATAGCTTTATTAATCATGCAAGTGAGGGCTTCAAGTGTCAAGATGAAAAGATATGGTGACAGTGGATCTCCTTGATAAAGCCCTCTTCCTGGCTTAATTGAAGCTATTTTCTCCCCTGCAATGCACAGGTCAAGATGCACAGTGTCCACACAGTTCATCACTAGATTAATCCATTTTTCAGAAAATCCAAATTTAGACATTATGCTTCTCAAAAAATCCCACTCAACCCTATCATAAGCCTTACTCATGTTCATTTTTAAGGCGAGTTCGAACTTGTTACCAGTTTTCCTTCGCCTTAAATAGTGGAACACTTCATGGGCTATGATAATGTTGTCTTGGATAAGACGACCTGGCACAAAAGCACCTTGGTTAGGGGATATACACTTATCAAAGCAGCATTTCATTCTATTGGCAAAAAATTTAGAGATAATTTTAAAGGAGAAGTTGCAAAGGCCAATAGGTCTGAAATGTGAAACCGTTTCCAGCTTATCAATCTTAGGGATAAGAGTTATATTGGTTCCATTAATATCATCAAGTGGACGGCACGTTTCAAAAAAATCCTAACCCATTTTGATAATTGAATCCCCTACCTCTTCCCATGATAATTGGTAGAATTTACCTGGAAAGCCATCTGGTCTTGGGGCTTTCGATCCACCCAGTTCAAAAGCCGCTAGTTGGATCTCTTCACGCGTAACAGGGCGAAGGAGGAAATCATTCAATCCATCATCTATTTTTGTCTCAATGTAATCAATGGATGTTGGAAATTGTTGAGGCCCTATGGGAGAAAAGAGACTGGTGAAATAATCAGTGAACATATTATTGATAATACCTTTATCTCTAGTCCATATGCCATTTTCATCTCTCATGCTTAAGATTGAATTTCTTTGCCGTCTGATTAGGGTAGACAGATGAAAGAATTTTGAATTTTTATCCCCAAATTTAAGCCATGAAACTCGTGATCGCTGTCATCAGTAATTTTCTTCTTGATCCATTAGGTCCTCTATTCTCCTAAGGAGGTCAGCTTCTTCTCTCTTCTTTTCCTTGGATTGATAACCCTGTCATACAGAAGTTAGGCAAGCTTGCAAGGCCTCTATAATCTTTTTACGGTTTGGGAAATTCTATTTACTCCAACTTATTAGAAATTTCCTACTATTATTTAAAGATAGTGCAACTTGAGTAATGGCATTATTTGCTTGTGTTACCTCCGCTCCCCAACTTTCATGAATTACCTGCATAAAATCATTATGAGCAGTCCAATAATCTTCAAACCTAAAAGGTTTTATTTTATTAGAAGAAACATGAGTAAAGTTAACAAGCAAGAGATGGTGGTTGGAACCCATAGATTCAATATGAAAAACTTGTGCAAATGGAAAAGTGTGACAGAAAGATTCATTTCCCATAACCCAATCAATCAGTTCTCTGATAGTAGCCTCATCTTGCCTGCGGTTGCACCAGGTGAACCACGATCTATTGAATCCCAAGTCGATTAACGAGCAATCAGAGATGAATTTTTGAAAATTGAGGATCTTCCTGATGGCTCGTGGATTCCCTCCTTGTTTTTCCTGGTTTGACGTAATGTCATTGAAGTCTCGCAGACATATCCAATTTTATGTCCTACAGTTGGCAAACCTGGTGATACGAGCATACACCTCAAGCCATTCTGACTTTGTTGGAGGCCCATATACAAAAGAAATATACTAGGGGAAGTCTACCACCAGGTCAAACACAGATGTATGAATAACATTTTTTGAGTAGGACAGAATGTTCACAACTGTTGCCACCACTTATTCCTGTGGGCTCCATAATCCATTCTTCTTCAAAACCACATCTCTGCCGGATCCTACTAACATATTAATGTTTCTTCTTAGTCTCCATGAGGAAGACTATGTGGGGTTTTTGTTTATTACAGACTTCTTTAAGGTGTTTTACTGTCAGGGGAACCCCTAACCCTTGACAATTCCAAGATAGAAGACTCATGGCGAACCGATGGCTACTTGGTGGCAACCATCGGCTTTGATCAAGAGATCAGGTGAATTCACGTCTTGCTTTGTGGTCTTATCATTCTTTGGGTCCAGAGGCGACAGGGGATAAGATGGCTGGGATGAAATGGACTCAACTTTCTTTAGTGTGCATGGGCCTTTCCTACCCCTCATAGATTTTTTTTTCTTGTGGACATTCATGCGTTGGGACCCACAAGTGATAGCTTCATGAGTTTCTCCAGGCAAGCCATCTGGTTTCTGTTCTTCTTCATAGGTAAGTCTCTTTTTTGGTGGGTTAGGACGTAGGTCTTCCTCCAGGCCTTTAGGGGATCGCTTCAGGTGAATCCTATTGAGGTCGGTAGTCACGGTAGAGATCGGCAACATACCCAAAAAAGGAATAATTGCATTTTGACCATCAGTATTGGTTGCTGGGAATTCAACCCAATAGGGAGCCTCCTGGTTAACAGGGATTTGATTGGAGTCGCATGCTTGTTTTGGAAATTCTAAAGGTAGGGCGTGGATGGCATCTTCCATATTTGACGGATGGGGAATCGTTAAACTAGGCTGGATTTTTACGGCTTTAAGTATTATTTCTGAGATTCTTGGTGGAGCAATAAAATGGAAATCCCTGGGTTAATCTCATTTATGGCGTCTTGATTGCTTGTCTAACCATTGAGGGGTGCCTTTTGTCTCAAATCATGGATTCCGGATTCTTTGCCCAGGTAGGAGCTCTTTCCAGTTTTAATGGTGGAGAAGAGCACATTTCGGTTGCAATGGTGGATTCTTAGGAATTAGTTCCTTGATTGCTGAGGGATCATAAAGTTGAGGAATCCGTTGGTTATTCTCATTAATAGCATCTTCAAGTCTCGGCTGACCGTTAATGCAATAATCATGGCGCAAATCAAGATGGCCGGATTTTATGCCCTAATAAGTGCTCTTTCCCGATTTAGCAAATCCGTCAATCTTAATTGCATCTTCAAGTCTCGGCTGACCGTTAAGGGAATAATCATGTTGCAAATCAAGGTGGCCGGATTTTATGCCCCGATAAGTGCTCTTTCCTGATTTAGCAGATCCGTCAATCTTCCCGTGCTCGCGGACAGTTCCGACTGCCGGCGATGGCTTCCTGCATACCATCGCCGCCTCATCCCAACCTTGATCATGTATCATAAGGGTGTCTTCAAGCACTTTGATGTGCACAGTACTGAGGCCACTCCCTACTCAATTATCTTCAGTTACATTATCAGAGGGATTGGATTGAAATTTTCAATTTCTAGAATCATGCCCTATCCTCCTGCAATCATAATAGTAGTTTTGGAGTCGCTCGTATCGGACAGTAACCCAGATAGGATCATGATTTGGTCTAGGAACCCAAAAGCCATTGACCAGTGGTTCAAGGATGTTGACAAGTACCCTGACTCTGATGAAGGTGCGAGACACCGATCTTGGAGTTTTGGGGATTCATATAGGACTGTTTTACCAACTGCATTGCCTAGCTTCACAGCATTCCCCCATCAAAAGCAACATGTGGGAGGCCATGTAATTGGACCCAAAACAGGCACCATTTGAAGTTCACCTCGCTAATAATCATGTAATCATCCCAGTGTTGGATGTTCAGCAGGGCGCCCTGAATGGCCCACAGATGACCTTTCAGGACACGGTTGTAGTCATCGAGGTTTACAAAGCGAAAGAGGTAGGCGTTCTTCTCAGGCATGTCATGTATTTCCATATTTCTGTCTAAGCCCCAGCCTTTTTTAATCATGGAGATCACAACACCTTTGTTTAGGAATGTATCAGTTTCCAGCCTACCCACTAATGCACGTCCCTTTTGTACGGTGGTGGATGTGCTGAGATCCAATTGTACTTCTTTGCCATTCTTGTTTCCTTTGTTGTACTTGTCGTTCTCCATACGTTGGTTTCTCTGGTAGTCAGTCTCACATCTATCTTACTATCTATGTTCAAGGCCGTAAGTATCTTAATTGGAAAACAAGGGGAAACTTTTAGACTTCAGATTACTCGAAGAATGTGCATGGTGGTCGTCGCTCCAATGGGATGAGGGTTGCAAGGAATAGTAAGGTTCTCACGAAGGAGAAAAGGCTCTTTACATAGGGGAGAAAAAATCAAACGTTGAGAATTTGAGTAAACTATTATGGAAAAGATATTTTATGATGGTTATTATCGATCATATATAACTGTTTGGAACCCTAATATATAAAATGACATATATAATGGTTCTTTGTTAATAATAGTAATGTATTGTCTTTGTTTTTATTATGGGATAGGTTATTCTGCCTATCCTTATTTTGCCTATCTTTGCCTACCCCTTTCAAAACCGTTAGATTATAATCTCATCTAATGGCGGAGATTTGAAGGAAAAAATAAATCTTTTTATCCCTTCCTCTCCCCCACCGCCTCCCACCCTCTCTCTCTACCGGAAAATATGGCACAAACAAGCATTCTGGCGTGCATTTCCTCCACTACATCTTGCAAGCCGCGCATGGAGGGTTTGCTGTAGTTGACATTCCCCGATCAGTCTCTCTCTGTATCTCTCTCAACACCCAATAATCCGACTGCTGCAAAATATAGTAATGAAGAAACTCATGAAACAATAATATTTAATCATCAAGCAATATGAATAAACTAATTTCCATCGCTAGGGTTTAAAGCGCATAGTTTAAGAATAGATCCTTGTACCTAGACGATGAGGTTGGGATCTTTGTTTTCGAACTGAAACAAAGAGGATGATGTACATCGAAGTGGGAAGGAGCAGGTTTGATATATCTATATATGGCGTTTAGCATCGCAATTATTTGAATCCACGACGACAACTTAATTGGAAATCATGAGAAATTTTGCTCTTTCAATGCCTTTTGAAAACATGATCCATCCCATTGATTTATTCAAGCTTTTGATTCCGTTTCTCCATTGGATTTTAATTTGGACTAATTGTTCTTAATCTCTATAGTCAATCTTAATCTATTTTTCTTGAATCCGTTTTGAATATATGTCTAATTTTGTAGCATCCATGCTAGCAGAGGAGAGAGAGAGAGAAGGTGGGAGGTGGTGGGAGAGAGGAAGGGGTAAAAGGGTTTATTTTATCCTTCAAATCTCCACCATTAGATGAGATTATAATCTAACGGTTTTGAAAGGGGTAGGCAAAATAAGGATAGGCAGAATAACCTTAATATTTATTAGTATATAAAATGAAACTACAAATGTAACATCCCAATTTAAATTTTGAAATTAAGTAATATTTTAGGAAAGATTAATTTATGGTAATTAAAATTTACCATATAGTTATTCAAGATGAGAATACATTTTCTTAAATAAAAATTAAAGAAAATATTATAAGTTATATTTTTAGAAAATACTATAACTTATTAAGTATTTTAAAAAAAAATTATTTGGATTGAAAATATAAACTTTGATCCAATTGTTATTAAAAAAGAGAGAAAGAAATAATAATATATTATAATAATAATAATAATATATATTATTTACCGGGCGGCACGTAAATATGCTTTGCCCACCACAATTTATGATGGTGGGAGTGAGTAATGATTACCTCCCACCGCCTCTATTAGTATGTATGTATATGTGTTTATATGTGTGTGATGGTGTGTGTAGTGTTATGTGTGTGTGCGTGATTTGAGAGCGTGAGAGTGGGTTGGGGACTTGTTGGGCGAGATCGTGAGAGTGAGACGGTGGAGAGAGCTGGAGAGTAATGAGATAGGGAGAAAAAGAGAAGAAAAGACAAATTATTTGAATTTTTACAAGTAAGTTATTTATTTGATAAAATCAATTAAGAAATTAAATTAATTTATTTTTAACAAAAAAATTTCATGATAGTTGTTCTAACTATTTTTGTATTTCTAATGAAGATAATATGGTATTGATTAAAGAAAATTTTGGGATTAGAATTTTGGTAAAGTTTCAAGTTTTGATAATAGATTATTGTATATATTTAGAGCATGATTAATAGATAATTTTAATCAGTTTAGATTCATTATTTGGTTGTTGTCGGAATTTAAATTTAATTTCCTACTTAAAAGAATTTAGGATTTATTTCCTATAGGATAATTTTACATATTAAATAAGGTTTAAGATATTTATTTGGATTACTAGAGATATTATTATCAATTTAAAAGATTAGGTTTTGATAAATCTTGATTTATATGAAATTATGAGTTAAGATTTGAAATTTAAATTAGAATTGGATATGATCTTGATTATGTGGAGGTTTGAAGATTTGTTAGTATTAGGTTAATAAATTGAGATTTATGATAATAGGTCTTTTGTATTTGAATTTATAATTCATTTTTGATTTATTGGAGGTTATATTGAGGATTAAATGGATTGAATTTGAAGCTTATAATGAATATGAATACTTATGTGAAACTTATATTGTAGGAAATTGAATATTTTGGTTAAATTGAGGATGTGGTGATATTTTGATGATTATAATTAGTGAGAAATAATTTATGAAAGAAGGAAATGAGATTGTAACGATAATTTGAAGAATAGATAAATTCTCACTTCTTCTAAGAAAATTTAAAATAAGCCAATTATAGTGTAATACTTATTTATTATTATATTAGTTGGTATTTTTATTAATCGACGTGTAATTATATATTTTTTTTATAGTGGACTTGATATCTCTCAAGTTTATTTCTTGTGTCAAGAACTTGAGGTAACCACTTTCAACTTACTATATGTGTTAATATGTTGTTTGTGTGTGTGTGTGTGTGTGTGTGTATTTTTGGAAAATGGTTATTTAGACATAAAACTATGATATTATATGTTTTAGATATACATTTTTGTTATGATTTCGTGAATTAAAAAAATATTGTTATCTCAATAATTATTGACACGATATACTAGTTTTACAAATCTCAGTTTGGAACTCGTATATACATGCCAAGATTATGATTGTTTATCATGATTTGGAGCGATGATGGATGTTGAGTGATAATGCGAGTTATTGTGTATATTATACCACGTGGTATGCCACTACTCGGTGCACAGTGGATGACTTTGACATTTTCAGGGTCTTTGGTATCACCTTTTTCCTTTGGTCAGGTTAAGGCTCAGCCCCTTGGGACAGTGATGACACCTTTCTATATTCAAAAGAAAGGGAACCCATAGTCCGATATGAATTCTATAGTATTTGGTCGTGTTATACCTCATTATTGGAGAGCTTAGTGTAGTCTTGTCATAGAGACTCAACCTATTACGTTACCACCCATGGGTTCTGTCAGCGGAATAGGGGAGGGGGTGATAAAGGATTATCAGGGTATTGATTTGTTGCTTGACATGTTATATATGTTATTTGTGATATGAAATTTGATATAGAAATTTCATTATAGAATTGTTGATTCGAAAATTTCTAAATTATTTATCTAATACTTTGTTATACACAATATTCCACTTGACACCTCACGAGCACATACTAGCATTTATAATACGGTGTATTGATGGTTACAAACATTTTTCAAGTAATAGTTCTCGCGTGGGTCTATCAGGGAAGGCTTTGGAAGCTTAAATTACTTTTGCTAATGACAGTGCTTCTACCTTTTTGGTATATATTGAATTATTGTATATTACCACATTAGGACTCGCTTGGGATACTCTAGTATATTTTGGACATATTGGCAAATTTTGAAGCAATATTTAGTTAGAAAATATGGGCCTAGTAAAATCCAAAGCCTAACTATTTGCATAAAACATACTGATAAATGATTTAATCAACTTATTAATTAATAATTGACCTTTAAAAATGGAGGATGTTACAACAAACATCAACTGAAATAAAATCAAAGTTTATACAAGGAAGAATCACAAGAAGAAGGAGTTGTAGAGTAAAGACACATGGTAGAAGTAGAAGATAAGACGTGCAACACCCAACAAAATCTATGGAAAAAAGAGTATGGGGTCCACCAGAGAAGCTCAAAAATAAAAAATAAAACGTTTGAGATGGAGTTGATAGAGTTGTGTCAAATAAAATTTTTCAGAGTCTCATCTCCTTATATTTGATATTTTTTTTTTAATTCCACCTTTTTATATTAAAGAATATTTAATGGTTATTTGGGAAGAACCATAACTTATTGTCAAATAATTTTTGTTTTCACAATCCCGTCTTGCTATATTTGATATATTTCAAAATCCTGTCTTTATTTATATTTTTAAAATACTTAACGGTTTTTAGTGAATATCTAAAATGTACTGTTAAATAAATTTTTTAATATCCCGCATTCTTGCATTTAATATCTTTTCAAATTTCATTTTTATTTATATTAAAGAATCTTTAACCGTTCTTAGAAAATGACCGTAATGTATTGTCATGTTTTTTAAGAGAAAATTCATTTTTAATCGCTTTGTAATGAGGCGTAGCGCGAGTTTTTGGATCATTTTGTACAGAAAACAAGATAAAGGGTCGGGCTCCAATCAAAGCCTTTTTCTTTTTAAATATAGAAGGATATTTCAGTCTTTTAACAACATTTATAAATCCTAATTAGCTCTCTTGGTATGATTAGGAATTTGTTGAAATTATAGGCCTCAAATTGGATTTTGTTATTTCAACTAGACTTATTTGTGATTTTCCTTTTAAAATTTCATATACCATTGTTGGCAAGGTTGTTAAACTTGGATCGAACACTAAATTGGTCAGGATGTTAAGTTAAAGGTTAATGAGTCAGATCAAAATCAAATTGAAGCTAACCTAAGGCTAAACTGATATGAAAATGAAATCTCTAAAGTTATTAAGACTGGTTTATCGGTTTTCGGATTGAACCGCGTTTGGGATTTAATAAGCTTGATTTTTGGGCGAAATTTCTATTTTTATTGGCTTGGGAATTGGAATAGCACGTGTGAGGGGTTATTTTGGCACGTGCCAGGATGGTGGCGCTGCCCCTTTGAATTTCGTTACAGAACCCACAGCGCCTCCCATAGTTTCGCAACAATGGCCGTATCGAATCTCCAGAGGCTTTCCTCTCAAATCCATCGTCTTCCATCTCTGTCTTTCTTCTCCAAATCCCTAATTTCCAGATCTTCTGCTTCGTCTTCCTCCCCCTCCCCCTCCTCCAAGAAGGTCTCCGATCGCATCGTCAAGCTCTTTGCCATCGATCCCTTCGGCCAGAAGCGCGAGATCATCGGTCTCACAGGCCATACCCTCCTCAAGGCCTTGACCAACAGTGGCCTCATTGATCCCGAGTCTCACCGCCTTGAAGAGATCGATGCTTGTTCTTCTGAGTGTGAGGTCAACATCGCTCAAGAGTGGCTGGAGAAGCTGCCTCCTCGATCCTACGATGAGGAGTATGTGCTCAAACGGAACGCCAGGTCTAGGGTTTTGAACAAGCATTCTCGCCTTGGTTGCCAGGTTGTGCTCACTCAGGAACTTCAAGGTATGGTCGTTGCAGTCCCTGAACCAAAACCCTGGGATATTCCATAGGAGTTTTGCCAAATTAGGCTTCTTGGGGGTTTTTTCTTTCTCGGTTTCAATAATGTCTATCCAATTTGGTGAAATTAGAAAGACAGAAACTTATGTTTAATGGTTGTTTTTGCGGAATTTAGTCCCTTAAAGTTTATTATGTGGGCATGTTGGAAGTTGTGTTTAATATATTGGACTTCAATTCGAGCAATAGGTCTGATGTGAAAGGGTGAATAACTACTGCATTGTCTTTAGCCTTGGTTTCCTGGTGAGAACAATTATTTGCCTCCGATGAACTTTGTAGAAGTACTTGACGCTGTGGGAGGGATTGTTTCTTTGTTTGTGAATTGGTTTGAGCTCTCGGCAAAAAGTTATGTGATAACTTCTTTTTACTGATAATAGTTTGCTAAGGGTATTATTGGGGATTAAGGCAACATGTCAAAGCAGGTTTAGAACATTGTAAAAATATTCACATCTTGGTGTAGGATCATATCTTATATCGTTCACTATTATTGTTGACATATGGGAAATTAGGAACGCTTATGTGAAGGTCCTTGATGGTTTTATAAATAAGTGTGGAGAGTCCCTCTTTTTGTCTATACTCCTACAAAACAACACCAACATCTGAGCTATGCACTGCTGAATAGGCAGAAGCTAGCTAAGTACTTGCACCCAAAATACTCCAAAAGGGAATACAATTCAGACTTATTCCTGAAGAGTGATTTTCTGGTCTACTTTTGTGACTCTGAGTTGCAGAAATTCCAGAAGATGCTGGAAAATCATCATCATACCTTGCCTTCCTTGCCCTGCTAGTCAGGCTACAAGCTTGATCATCCAAAGTGCTGAAAGAAGATTTTGGCTTAAATGCCCCTTTCCCAGACTCATATCAGAGGCAATTCACATTCCTTTCTGCCTTGGATCACCTGATGGCATGGCAACTTTAGAAAAATAGCCATGCCAAGCAAACCTTCGGTCTAATTTCTCATTCCATCTCTAGAAGGTAGCATATGCAATCCAATGCAACCCCTATCAACAGTGGGCGGTTGTTTAGGAATCTTATTTGATTGCGTCCTAATTGTTGTTATAAGAGTCTCCATCAAGAACCTCTTAAAAATTAAAATATCTGACTCATTGGACAGAGACAGATAAACAGCAAAATTAGCTAAAGGATTGTCTCCTAACTGATCCTCTTACAAGCTCTAAGAAGTCTACGCAGTCTGCTTGAGGCAGCTAGCAACTTTTGGGTCTCAATTTTGGTGGTGGGAACTTCTCTGAATTTCTTGAAAGTCACCCCTAACATTCTTGACAACCCAACTTCAATCTTCATTTTTGCCAGTTACGTGCACAGAACTCAATCCACAATTAATTTAACAGCTTGCAATATGTGAGAACCCTATAAATATCGTTAGAGTCGGAAAGCAGGGTCTCCTTGACAATGTTTAGGAGAACTTGAAATCAGCCAGCAACTGTGAAATCAAGGCAATGTCTCAGATTTGATGGACAGGATAGATCGAATTCCCCCTTTTTTAAGCCAAAATAATTCTCACCCCTGCTTTCATATGATTTACATTGTTGGGAAAGCTCAACTTCATCCTTAACCTAGAAAATATGACTGTATTTCATTTCACTTCACTGTGAAATACGTCCGAGCACAAATCCTACTTAGAATTTGAGCTGGGACGTATTTCATTTCACTGTGACTGCATAAATACTCTTATATTTTTAGCTTCCATATAACTTCTTGCTTGCCGACCATACTTTGAGAAGTCTTCTTATTCCTTTTTCTCGGCCTGTGCAATGAGTTTCAGGAATTCGAATCAAATTCTTTTTAGCTCCCAAAAGATAAAGCTTATGATAATAACGAGAATGTTAAATACATTATGATATTAATCTGTTAAAAGTTTTTTTTTTTTTTTTTTTTTTTTTGGGCAATGTGAGTTTTTTTTTTTTATACATTGAAAAAGTTTGAAGCCTTAACATTTACCTACACCTCACCCCATCTTCATTATAGTGGCAATTTATTGATTTTTTTTTTTTTTTTTTTTTTTTTTTAAATGGAAATGGAAAACATGTCTGAAGGATTTAATCACACATGGATTTTTTTTTTTTTTTTTTGATACATAAATTTTAGGAAAGGGGTTGGGTTTTCCTACAATCCAAGGGCAAGGCGAAATCTCCCTTCCTCCTAGGTCATACCGATGTCGGGTAGGGCGAGCCGTCTATTACCCTCAGGCGTTTACGTAGGCACCTATGAGCTAGAATGTTGGTTTTAACCAATTTATTAATTGGACAGCCTGATAAAAAAAAATTGACAGCCTGATAAAAAAAAACTATTTATTGGACAGACAATAGTCACCATCTACATTGCTTTTGGCCCATATTCTATTTGGTAATTCCCGGATGAACAGAGCATACTCATGATTATCCCCTGCTTTTTATTTTATTATTTTATTTTATTTGGGTGAAGTTGTATTTAGAACCTTGAAAAAATGTATTCTAAATTAATTATTTTTTTACATATTGAGTACTATGGAGCACATTTTGGTTTTAAATGTAGGATTTAGTTTGAAAGTGAATTTTGGTTATAAATGTAAGACTTTTTTGTGTTTGTTTTATCTCCTGTATCATTTTTTTTTTCTAAATTAATTTGTCTGATTTATAATCTAGTGTTATATAGAAGTGTTTTTAAAAAGATAATGTCATATATGTTATAAATAATTTATTTAGTTTTTCTAATCTTTTCAAATTAAATAACTACGTCTTACATTAACGGTCAAGAATATTATATTGCATCTTATATACATATGAAAAAAAAAAACGCTATACTGCATTGCTTTCCATTCCCTTTCATGGCTGAAAGGTTTATAATTGAATCAAACAGCCATTACAAGTCTATACGTTTTAACCATGATTCATTCCACACGTAAATTTTTATCTCTTGTTGGAACCTTTCTTGCTTATAATTCCATTCCATTTAGTTAATTTAATTTACTGTTACTTGGGTAGGTTTAATAAATCTATGGACTTCAAAGGAAAGCAAGTCCGATTGAGAAAGAGAGGAGAGAGGAGTAAGAAAAGGGAAAATTTAAGTAAAGGACCATTATTATTCCTCCAAAACATTATGAAATTTTATTATAGCCCACGAACTAAAATTAAATTAAATTAATGTGTGAAAAGATATTTGTGCCCTTGACTTTTTAACAAATCAATTAAGATAATTCACAAGAAAATTTGAAATTAATGACAAGTGTAGGAATTAAAAAGTCAATGGTGAAAATGTCTTTTCACCGATAAAATTTAATTTAATTTATTATTTTTTAAATTTTTGATATAATAAAAGTTTAGGTGGGGGTAAACACCTCGGTATCTCACCGCAGGGGTTAGGGTATGCCATTCGCTCCGGTTCGGAGCGTTTATCTGAGAGGTTCTTATAGATCACCGACCAACAAAGCCTCCATATCAACTAACTAACCTCCTCCTTTTTTTACCTTTGCTTAAACTACGCCACTCCTCATTAGCAATTTAATTTAATTTTGTTGTTCGGGGTGCAATGAAATTCAGGATGTTTTGTGGGCCATTCGCTATTAATAATCTACGGTAGACCTTAGGGCCTTGTTAGGTTGGGTTTTTTTTTTTTTTTTTTTGGAGGGGGTAGTCCTTAAGGCCTACTAAAAACACAATCCAAAGAGCATTGCTTATCTTCCAGATATAGCTCAACACAGCTAGGTGGTACATTAGGTACCAACGCGATGTCAAAAATATAACTATAAGATCATAATAGCCAATTTTCACGTACTTGTTTTTTTTCTGCTAACTTTTATTTAGTTAACTTAATTTATTGTTACTTGAGTAGGTCAAATTTCAATAGGGGCAGGCAAAGTAACATATACTTTTAAAATGAATTTCGTCTTCTTCTTCAATTCACATTTTAATTTTGAATGTCCTAAATTATTTCTTTTTCAGTAATCTAGTTTTTTTTTTCCGCAAACTCATTGTGGCCTTCTTTGGGTGTGTTTGAGATAGCATCTGATAGGAAAATAATTCCATTAGATGGGAAAAAAAAGCGTATCAAGAGGGAAAACCACCTGATAATTGAGTGTTTGGAATGACATCACTGTTTGATGGGCTTCAGACCTTGAAACCACTTTTTTTGTGAACCCACATCTCCTTGCTTCGGCTTTGAAGTCACTTCTATCACCATTATCCCAAACACAAATCACATTAGAAAAAGTCTATTAAGAAAAGTCGTCACTTCTACCACCGCTATCCCAAACGGGCCTTTATTACCTCTCCACCATGTTAGTTGCAATTTAGCTTCTATCCTTCTAGATAATACTATTCTAGGTCATGAACGCCAACAATGTAGAATTCAATGAATAATACACATATTTCTATGCTTATAAAATATATCTATAAGGTTTAGTGAGTTAGCATAAATTTGAATATTGAAGAACAAAAACTTGGGAGAGGTGTGGGAGGTGTGGAAGATATTGTGTGAGGGAAAGAGTGCCAATAATTTAGTAAGGGCAAATTTGTGCAACTTCATGAAAAATTACAGCAGGTGCCTTGAAAAGTTTTGTACAACCTCCCTACAAGCAGGGGATCGAGTATCATTCAATCTATTTTGGCGGAGGGAAGAAGATAGCATCAGAATTTCTCTTTGAATGGAATAGTTATTCAAGTATTGAATCCACATTGAAACCAGCTTGCAAAACTGCCGGAGACAGAACCTTTCACACTGAACAATTTCCAGCAAAATGGGCGAATATATGACTGTGACATACAATTAAACATATAGTCAGAAAGATATTAACATTATTACGAATTACTTAGAACATGGATATAATATCTAACATCAATAAACTCAAGGTGTTTTACAGAGGCAGAAATTAAAGAAAAACTTACTTAGATGTGGTAATGATAAAGAACTACTTCATTCCATCAGGATCATCAATCTTTGAAACAACATGATACCTAGGCATGATAAACAAATTCCTAGCTGTTATGGTTGTCTCCAAGACTCTTTTACCTTAAGGACCAACAACCTGATGAACACTGCCACTTCCTCTGACAGTATAGGTAACTTGTAACGTAGAGTCACATGAGAATCTAGGAGAACATACTAAAAAAAAAAAAAAAATAAAAATATATGTATATATATATATATATATATATATATATAGATTATTGACGGAATAAATCCATTGCTATAGAGGCCATTGCTGTCGCAAAAATGACTTGCAAGGTCCATCGCAAAAATTCTCACTGCAAATCATTTTTTGTAATGGAAAAAAATTACTCCGTCGCAAATTTTCAATTTTGCGACGGACAGATTATCTGTTGCAAAATTGAAAATTTGTGATGCAATATTTATCCGTTGCAGAATTGAAAAGTTGCGATGGACTAATTATCCGTCACAATTTCAGGCATTTTACAACTGAATTATTAAAATAATACGTTGCAAAAATGAATTCCTAAGGAAAAAAATTCAACATTTTAAGACATTTGCGTCGAATTTCGAAAAAAAATGTGTCGTAAATAAAAAAAATTATATAAAAAAATATTTTTACGTCTCTTCGTCGTGACCACTAGAAAAAAAATTACTAAATAAAAAAGAAGTGTATATGATGAAAAATATATAATAGCAATCATAAGAGTATACATAGAGAAAACAAAATTTAAACCACAATGTTGCCAACAAAATGGACTTAAAAGAACAAAAAAAATTCATAAAAAATGTCTATACAACAATAGTTTGGTCATCATTGTCACCAGGAGCCAACCTCATATCCTTCTTGTCCTTCAATAGGGACTAGAGTAGATCCTGCGTTTGCTTCACCATCTCCGCTTGCTGATTCATCATATGCTCTTCGGTGATTAATCTTCTCTGCTTGCTGATTCACCAGTTGTCTCGTAGCCTCCAGCTGCTGTGTGGTAGTAGTGAGTTGTTGTTCTAACGCCTTCACCATTTTAATTACTTCAAAGTACAAAATATTTAATACCGAAATAGAAAATAACGTATATTTATAATGGATCACTTGGTTTGTGCAACATGCATTTTAATTTTAAAGGAGGTTTCTATATGTTTTCAAAATAGATGGGATGTCTGCATAATTAAGATAAAACAGGAGAGTGATCAGAGTATTTTATTCTATTTTTTTAGTAGTGATACGTGGCACTCTGATTTAACCTAACAAGATCTGCTCCAAGTCCAACCTGGAACCATGTTCCCTGCTCGTCCTACGGACGAGGCGGCCGAAAAATCAGGCCCGTCAGTTAAATGCGGACGGCCCGGATATGATTTTTTTTTTTTTTTATTTTTTCTAAAAAATAATTTTAATAGGTAGAGGATCTAAAATAAAGATAATCTCTTAACTAATACTTTTTCAAAAAATGATTTTTTCATGTAGAAAAAAATAATTAAGAAATTAAAAAAAATCAAATCTAGGCCGTCTAGATTTAGATCTGGACGGCCAACAACTCGTCCGTACGGATGAGCTGCCCTTGCTCGTCCCTGCGACGAGCACCAGTCCAACTTAGTGTTCAAGACAACCACCCTTCCACCATCCTTGATGTCGACATCTAATGGAGCTTTAAGACAGTTCAATGCCATACCTTTACGATGATCAGGTTTCAGCTCAGGAAGTTTAATGTTGCCATCAAGCTTCACAACGCCCTGGCCTAATTGGCTTCCAACTATTGTCTTAACATCTTTCTCCTCCAACTCCTAGGCTCTTCCGACAAACTCGTTGGAAAAACTGGTGAAGTTCCGTTGGAACCAGTAAAAAAGAAATTGGTGAATTCACCAGCCTAGGGCTTTTGAGGTGTCACCAAGAAAAAGAACAAAGTGTCGTCCTTATTGTACCACCAAGTCAGAACATCAAAAGGAAGTGCCAATGTATCGCCTTCCTTGATTTCAAGGATTTTCTCTTCTAATTCAGGAAGCACGTACGATTCCCGCAACTCCAATACCTGAATCCATAAAAACATTAATGACCCATTTATTAAACAATAATATGCTAATACTACCATAACTTCATGTATGTTTACAATTTCTTTTAGATCTATCCCTGATGTCACCTCCAAAGATTCAGATTCAGAAAAAAAAAAAAAAAAGTTCATATTTATTTACTTCACAGTACTGTTTACACCCACAAAGAACCCAAATAAACAATGACTCATAAAGCCCAAACCGCAGACAAAATTAGTGTTCAGTGAAAGATGAAATATCACTAAGAGGGGGTGAATTGGGTGATCTAAAATTTTCTTCGAAAAACCTTTGAAACTAACTATTAAAAACAGAGTATAACAGAGAGGGATAGAATAAGATTGAACACAAAGAATTTATACTTGTTCGGTCCAAATCCTTGACCTACGTTCAGTCCCTAAACATTCTGGGATTTCACCATCTCAAATGATTACACACTCTGTAACTCTCAAATAATTCCCTCAGTAGAACTTACTTCCCCTTACAAGTTGTAATTAAATGTCTTAATCTCAAAGTTCCAATACTTTGAGATTATTATAAATATTGATAATAAAAAAGAACTCTTTAAAAGAGAAGATATATAAACACTGAAGATTTAAATATCCGAAGATATTATCTGAATGAGCAGAAACAGTAAATGCTTAAATCGCTAATTGAATGTGCAGAGTTTCGGTTGTTGAAGAAAGATTTAAATATCTGAAGATATTATCTGAATGAGCTTGAAATGCTTAAATCGCTAATTGAATGTGCAGAGTTTCGGTTGTTGAAGAATTGAATGCTTCTGTCTTTTATAGTTGATGGCATTAATGACCGCTGAAGAGAGATTAATGAGCCGTTGAGTGTAATGAATATATCCGTTGAAATCGAACGTTACTCTATCTCTTTGTATTCTTCCAATGTCAACCGTTATTCATCATTGACATTCTTCATTCCATTTGTATGTTGAGACTTAGTTAGAATGTTGAATGGAAATGGTTGAAATACTTTATGGTAGCTCAAAAGATCAATTTCCACTTTCATGCTTCGTCTCTGCTAAGCATTTAATGCACCTCTGACACAGATTTGCTTTAGAGTAAATTGGTGTTTAAACAATGTTAAAATCATCTTAAACTCATCAGCAAACTGATTAAATTTTGTTAGGAATAGTAATAAGCAATATAATAATATGAAGTACCCAAAGTATAATCAATGATTTACAGATTACGAGAACGAGGATTTCAAAAACTATGAATACTGACTCGAGTGACTCGAGTCATACTCATTTGACTCGAGTCACTGATTCATTTTTCAAATCAAAGAGGACTTTTAGTAATAACTTGACTCGAGCCATACAGACTTAACCGAGTCATCCTTTTCAAAAATTCATTTCGAGTTCTCCGTATTCGCTTGACTCAAGTCATATCTAATGTGACTCGAGTCACATCAGTTTCTCAAAAAGCTGCTATTAGGCTTGGATTTGGAGAAACTTGAAAATAGGCCATGACTCGAGTCATTAAACGACTGGCTCGAGTCATCTTTGAACAATAGATATTATTTGAGAAAGCGACAAACATCTGACTCAGTCACATATGTTTGACTTGAGTCAAAAGCTTTTCAAAAATTTGTTCAAAGATCTTTTTGCTTTTGTAACTTGAGTCATATGACTCGAGTTATCGAAACTCACTTCGTTCAAAGATCTTTTTGCTTTTGACACATAATAAAACACTTTGGCTTGAATCAATAACAATCTTTTGGATTTACAATTGTCAGTTGTTGCAAGATTGCACAGAAATGAGAAAACAATTAAGCACAAGTTCATAATTCTCATTCATTGCAAAAGATGTCATACATAGCATAGTGAATGAAGTACATAAGCCAGAAACATAGTCAAAATGAAAATGTAACAACAAAAGAAATTTAACACAAATTGCCTAACTGTTGCAAACTATCATTTCTTCACAGAATCTTCATTCTTCATATCTTCACTTTTCTCTTTATCTCCCCCTTTTGTCATCACGCAAAATGGGAGCATCAGAGGCCAGGAAAGCATGCAAAGCCTGAAAAATGGGTAAGGGTGAATATATGGTGAGAGAGAGATATGGTGGTGCAGATGGAGAGGTGACAGGTAAAGGTGAGTTTGGTCTAGGAGGAGTAGCGAAGGATGAATGGAAAAGCTAGATGAATGCTCATAAAAAAGATCAGCAGTGTCATCAGAGGTGGAAATTTTCATAGTAGATATTTTTCCTGCCTAGTCAATATTTACGGCCGTCACAATTTCCGTTGCAATTTGCAACAGATGTAAATATCCGTCGCAAGATAATATTGTCCGTCGCAAATTGTGGCAGACATTTACATCCTTCGCAAAAAGCGACACAAATTTCATCGCAACTTCCCTTGCTATTTTATTATTTTTTAGGGAAAATTACGCGTAGGTCCCAAGGAACACAAAAAATTACAAAAAAGTCCCTTGAAATCATCAAATTACATAGCGACACAAATTTTTCCTGTTGTAAATGGTCGTCGCAACTTCCATTGCTATTTTATTATTTTTTAGTAGTGATACGTGGCACTCCCATTTAACCTAACAAGATCTGCTCCAAGTTCAACTTGGTGTCCAAGACAACCACCCTTCGACCATCCTTAATGTCGACATCTAATGGAGCTTCAAGACAGTTTAATGCCATACCTTTACGGTGATCAGGTTTCAGCTCAGGAAGTTTAATGTTGCCATCAAGCTTCACAACGCCCTTGCCTAATGGGCTTCCAACTATTGCCTTAACATCTTTCTCCTCCAAGTCCTAGGCTCTTCCGACAAACTAGCTCGTTGGAAAAACTGGTGAGTCAAAACAAAGTTGGTCAATTCACCAGCCTTAGGCTTTTTAAGGTGTTAACAAGAAAAAGAACAACCAACTCACTGTCGTCCTTGTTGTACCACCAAGTCACAACACCAAAAGGAAGTGCCAATGTATCGCCCTCCTTGACTTCAAGGATTTTCTCTTCTGATTCAGGAAGCACGTACGATTACCGTAACTCCAATACCTGAATCCATAAAAACATTAACGACCTATGTATTAAAGAATATGCTAATACTACCATAACTTCATGTATGTTTACAGTTCTTTTAGATCTATCCCTGATGTGACCTCCAAAAATTCAGATTCAGAAAAAAAAATAAATAGTTCATATTTATTTACTTCACACTGTTTACGCCCACAGAGAACCCAAATAAACAATGACTCAAGAATCCGAAACCCCAAGTTGACAAAATTAGTGTTCAGAATCCTAAAAGTTCATACATGAAGGTGTACATACATCCATAACACTCATAAATTCTTGATGGAAAGATTTAGACATTTTAAAAGTCTATACGGAACGGATTACACACTCGTTAATATGTTGCATCAAAGTTTGATTTTATTTTTTTTTATTTCTTTTTATTTCAGGATGGAAATGTTATCCACTAGATAACATTTGATTGTGGAAAGATGTTGATGATGGTAGAAGAAATGTTGAAGAAATGACTTTAAAGTTCTAGATTAGAAAAAACAAATAGTATCAGTTTTATAAGAAGAAGCAAAAATAAAACATCAAAATCAAATATTTTTAAAAAAATTATCATATTTGATGAGCTTGCTCGGCACTTAACCTTTTCAGAAAATCTTTATAGATGAGATAAAATGAGAGAGAAGGGGGTGAGGAAAAACACGAAAGAGTGTGTGAAATGAGATGTGGTGGGAGTATTTATAAGAATTTGTGTAATTTTTGTAACGATTAATGCGATGGACTTTATAGCGGTTTCACATTTGTAACGGTTGATGTGACAGACTTTATAGTGGTTTCACGTTTGTAATGGTTATTAAACCGCTATAAAAATTTATTGGTATTTTTTTAAGAAAATGAATTTTTAAATTTTAAATTTTGTAGCTATTAAAATCCGCTACAAATTAATGGACATTAATGGGATACAAAATATTTAAAATAACATACTTTGTAACGGTTTACCTATTAAAACCGTTATAAACTTAACGACTACACTTTACGGTTTATTTATTAAAACCGTCACAAATTTCATTTTTTAAAATAAATTAAATAAAAGATCAAATCGGATGTGATGTGGTGTGTCGAGGAAATATCAATGGTTCATATTTAATGATGTATAAAAATATTATTTTTAAATATTTTTAAATAATCTTTTAATAATTTAATATTTTATTAATATTTTTATAAATCATTAGATATAAACCGTTGTGATTTCAATCCAACAGATGAAATAAAAAAGAGGATGTGAAGAGGAGTGGTAGACTATAGCCAAACCCCTTTTACTCGCTTTTCAGTTTTTACTCATTACTCGAGACACCATCCCTCACTTTTATAACGATCTTTTTTTAAAAAAAAAAATAAATTACACTTTGTATTGGTTTTTAAGAAGAAACCGCTATAAAATGTCATCATTTATTTATTCATTTTTTTAAAAAATAATTTTTATGTAATGGGTTTAAGGACTTTATATTTGTAGCGGTTTAACTAAAAATCGCTACAAATGGTTTATATTTGTAGCGGTTTAAAAAAAGTCGCTACCTCAACCGCTACAAATGAAGAAACTTTACCTCGTGTATCATAAAATGTTATAACGATTTTTTATAATCGCTACAAAAGTTTAGATTCTTGACATTTTGTAATGGTTTTTGTATATAACCGCTACAAATGTGGGACTCTTTGTATTCTGTAGCAATTCTTCTTTTATATAAATCCCTACAAATAAAGAAACTTTACCTCTTGCATCGTGAAATGTTGTAGCTGTTTTCTATAACCGCTACAAAAGTTCAGACTCTTGGCACTTTGTAGCGGTTTTTGTATATAACCGCAACAAATGTGCGGATTATTTGTATTCTATAGCAGTTTTTTTTTTTTTTTTTTTTTCATATAAACTGCCACAAATAAAACGCCACTAATAGCACGTCTAAGGTGCCAAGTTGGCGCCAGATTTGTGGCGGTTTGTGTAAATTAATTTTCTATAAATAACCGCCACAAATTTAAAGCTATATTTTGTAGCGATTATTTGTTGATACCCACTACAAATGTCGTTCATGAACCAATGTGCCATTTGATGTAAGTCATACCGTTGCAAATTTATAGCGATTTTGGTATTGACCACTACGAATTAACAGTTTTTTTGTAGTGTTAATGAACATATATTGCGTGTGTGTGTATATATATATTTCATTAAAAATATGTTGATTAAAATAAATTTAAATTTTATAGAATACTTTCGAAATTAAAAGCAGATTAATTTGAGATCAAGACTTGATGCTTAAATAGACGGGAAAATTTTATTATAGTCCCACAAAAGGGATCTAACAACAAATCATATTCGATACAATATGAAATAAATCTGCAGGACCAAGTTTCAACGAAAACAAGATAGCACTATGACTCTGAATGAAATGAAAATATGTTTTGGTTAAAAAAGGAAATAAAAATATGTTGAATTTTTTGAATGGATATATATATATATATATATATATATATGTGTGTGTGTGTGTGTGTATATATTGAATTTCTCAGCCTTCTACTTTGTCAAGCTCAAATCTGTTTGGTACTCTAAAAATTGTTTGAAAGGAGATTCTCTCCATATCTCTTTTCTCATTTCCTTTCATCAGTTTAATCTGAGCCGTTGATTGAGAAAATGAGAGAAAAGTAAAAGTAATATTGTATTGATTGGATGGATGTGATTTAGAGATTATGAAGGATAATGAAAAAATAATGTTTAATTTCAAGGTTTTGACTCATTGGCATTTCAATATTATAGCCTATGGAGGAAAAATTGCCCCATAAAATATTTTAGGAAACTAGATGTACCTCTAAATTTTTTTCAAGGTGATAGATGCGATAATAAAGTTCCTATTTTAAAATTGTATTCCGTAGAAAGACTGAGTACCCGTAATTTTCATATATGAAATTTTACTCTGTATAAAAAAAATAGGGAAAATTACACACAGGTCCCAAAGAACGGATATATTTACATTTAGGTTCCTTTAATTCATGAAATTACATAGAAGTCCCAAGGGACTTCTGTGTAATTATTTCAGAACCTCAAATTACTTTTTTGCCCATAGTGAATAAAAAAGGAAAGAATCAGAGGGAACATTGACAAAACGTGCGGGAGAACTGGTTTTCTCAAAAACGAAAAAACGGAGCATTCACGTAATCAATCTCCGACGTTGAAGGCAAGTAAGTGACATTTTCATCTCCTAGGCAAAGCTTTAAATATGCAGCTGTCATGTGCTCTACTTTTGATGAATCATTTATTCTGTGGGGGGTTTGTTCTTTGCATTTAAAGAGTGAAGGGTTGGTGAAGGATTGAAGTTTGAGCTCATTAGTGGACTATAAGCTGGTACCTAGGTAATAAATGCTTAGATTTTGCTAAAGATACCATCTTTATCATTGAAGATGGGGTTTCATGCTATTGGGTAAGGCTAATGAAATTGTACTCTGTTTTTTGGCAATGTAACAGAGGAATAACTTTTCTAAAATTATAACTGTCAAACTTTTCCGAAGTTGTGGTTAATTTATGTATTTTGCGTTGTTAATTTATGCATTTTGTGTTGTTAATCACCTCGGAAGTGAGACATGACAAATTGAAGGTTTTCGAAAGTTGTGGTTAATTTATGCATTTTGTGTTGTTAATTTATGCATTTTGTGTTGTTAATCGCCTCGGAAGTGAAACATGACAAATTGAAGGTTTTCAAAAGTTGTGGTTAATTTATGCATTTTGTGTTGTTAATTTATGCATTTTGTGAAGGTTTTCAGAAGTTGTCCAAAAGGGTAATTTGACAATCTGAAATAATTACACAAAAGTCCCTTGGGACTTCTGTGTAATTTCATGAATTGAAGGGACCTAAATATAAGTATATCTGTTCCTTGGGACCTGTGTGTAATTTTCCCAAAAAAAATATCATATGCTTCTAGCCATTAAAATTTGTAAAGAAGTGCTTTTCACCTAATTCCTCTTTACACACTTGTATATTTTCTATTTCGTAATAAAAAATAGGGGGAAAAAGCGACAAGCTGAGAAAAATACAAGACAGGCCGCCTGTGTTTTCCGTTGTCTCATCCTTGACTTTTCTTAAAGACTTTGCATACTTTAAATTTTAAAACAATCCGAAAAGCAATGTACTCAGCAAAACTTCTCCTTCCTTCCCAAGGAAGCAGAGCAAGACCCACTCCAAGCAATCCAAGTCCAGACCCTAAAAAAATTAAATAAATAAATATTCATTCCTCAGAATCCCAAACCCAATATACCAACGTTAATTCCTCCATGGAAGAAGAGTCTCTCTCTCACTCTCTCTCCCCCTCCCTAGTCTGCCTTTTTTGTAATCTGATCCTCAAGTTCATATGTTGCTTCTCTTATATTTTGTGTTTCCTTTGGTCATTTCAGATTAGAGCAATACCCAAAGGAGTATGATTACAACCAACAAGGTCAAAACTCCAAGAGGGGTCGTCCCTCCTTCTTCATCTTCTTCTTCTCCGGCAAACATTCAGGTCACTGCTCTCGACGGCATCGTCAACGTCAACTCCCTGTTCACCATCGCTGTCTTTGTCGGCCTCTCTCTCACTACTCCAGGTGATGATGACACCACCAGATTAAAATTAGCTTCAATTCTTTTGTCAATTTCTCATTCTTCAACTCAACAAGATATCAATGATTCATTCAGGTCAGCGAAGCCTAGAGAACCGATCATCATGCGACGCCGGAAACGACGTGGCGAGGAAGCTTCTGGTGTTCGAGGTGGTGTCATTTAGCTTCTTCTTGTTCTCGTCGCTGGTGGCTCAGGGGCTGAAGCTGGCGATCAATCTGCTGAACAGCAAGGACGTGGACGAGGAGTTCAAATCGCACCTAAACGTGAAGATGTTGAGGCTGGGAATGTTGGCCTCCGCCATGGGCTCCGTCATGGGTTGCTTGTTCTTGATGCTGTCTATGATCAATGTGATTCAGATCAGATTGGGATTATTGTCTTGTGGAAGTAAATCGGCTATTTATTCCGTTATTGTCCTCGTCGTGCTCGTTTGTTCGGCTCTTGTGACTTATATTTCAACTGCTATATATGCTTTTACACATTGATTTAGTTATGAGCTCATTATTAAGACCCTTGTTTTGATAAACATTTTCATTGTTCTTGTGTCTGTTTTGTTTTGTTTTCTTATTTTCTTCTGGGTTATAGTACTATGGAAATGAGGTGTCGGTTTGTATGTAAATGCATAAGTGTGCTGTAACGGGGACAAAGTCTTGGGAGAACACATCCTAAAAGTTAGCTATTGGAGTTGGGGAATTCAAAGCTTTATAAGGCCCATTTTTCAAAAAAACCCACCTGATATCAGCGGGATCCACTCTTCGGTTTGGTTGGCTGGCCAAGACGGTCAGCAAGATCCACTCTTTGGTCTGGTTGTCCGGCCAAGACGACGTCCCAATGGCTCCATACTAAGACGCTTCACTCAACTTTCTGTTGGTCAACCCCTTCAATCAAAACTATCTACAGGTAGCCCTTTTCAGCTGACCGTCCCTCAATGAGAGCACCATTATAATGGGCACAAGTCTTTGGGAGAACCACAACTCGAAAGTTAGTTGTTGGAGTTTGGGAACCTAAGGTCTTATAAGGCCCCTCTTTCAAGGAAACTCATCCAATATGAGACTCTTTGCATGTACATGTTTTGCACTCAATTACAGATTTGTTTTCTTGGTTTTTCTATTTGCAAAATTTGAATTTTAAAAAGTTTCTTTTCATTTCATCCAATCTAACGACCGTTTGTACCACATAAAATATTGTTAAACATGCACCTTTGGTCCTCTAACTCCGTACAATGTTTATTTTGGTTGTTGAATTTTATACCATAATATGTCTTTTTGGTTCTCTAACTCTATCTTTAGTAATAAAAGATACTGTCTTTGAAATTTTAATTAAATGGTAGAAAATATTTTTAAACTTTAATATATTAATTTTTATTTTTTAAAAAATAATTATTATAAACAATTACTATTTGTGATTAGCAGTGTTAAGGTTAAAGAATTGAAAATATACTTGACAAAATTATGGAGCCAAATTGAAATATTATATAAATATAAATGATTAAAAGTATATTTTTACTATTTTCAAACTACTTTTTATTTATTATTATCGATTAATACCAATTTTGTCCCTACTGAGTTTTAAAAAGATGATACGAATTGTCTCAAATATTTTTTGGACAAAATTTAGTTCCATTTGCTTATAACTATTAGGTTGAATCCTCTAATCAAATATTGTCATGTTTGATTTCTATTATGAATAATGGTTTAGCTGAATTTTGAAATTTTGTCAAGAATATGAATTTTCATTTTAAAGAAAAGTCCACACTGTAAAATTTGATCAAAAAATTGGAGCTCGTAAATATAAGCAAATCAGCCTAACTTTCATGATGTCATTCATACTTTTCTGCGTCTTGTATCAAATATCTGAAGTGGACTTTTTCAGTCCCAAATAAATAATTAAAAACAGCTCTTCTAGAATATGGTTTCAATGACAAAATTTGAAATCAAAATGTTCTTCCTTGAATATATAATAAAAAAAACATAGACACGTACGTAAGTTATGCAATACTATGTGTGTATGTGGTTTTGTTTTTTGTTTTTTGTTTTTTTTTTTTTTGGCGCTCAGACAATACTATTATTTTGAAATTGTCATGCTTCTTTAATAAAAATATTAAAATAAAAAACATATAAAAATATTGTAGCTTGATAAATAATAGTATTAATAATATTTTTTGAAAATATTTAAGAAAAAGCTCTCGATTCATTTTACTTATTTTGGAAATATACACCATGTGAAACCACTTTCATATATTTTCTTTCTTTCTTTTCTTTTCTTTTTTTTTTTTTTTTTTTTTTAAATGCAAGAGTTTGATATATTATTTTAAACACCGATCTCTTGTGCTTTTTGTGTGTGGTAGCTAGTGTTCAAAGTAGGTTCAATCTATGTTATCAGATGAATGACTAAAATTTTAAACAAAAGTGTCTTGACAAAAAAGTTACACCTCATGTTTGTTTTTAGAAATTTCCCATATGTTATAATATTTTTGTTATGTTTGTTTGATTTTTCATTAAAAAAAAAAAAAAGAACTTTAGCAGTTTTTGTTCAAATTTAATAACAAAATATGTTAAGTTTTGATCTTAATTTTATTTTCTAGCTTCAATAGTAATTTTTCACTGGCAAATTAACATCAAATTTGCTTTTTCAATTTGTGTCCTTTAAAGTAAAGAGGTAATTTAGGTAAATTATTATTTAGATTTTAGGCAGTTGCGTACAACATCTGGTGTTAGGTAGGCCATATTTTATTGGTGTTAATTAGTCCAATTTGATGTCGCTTGGTTAATTAATTACTTTAGACTAAATTATTAACTTAATTCGTATGAAAGTCTCCATTTAGCTTATACTTAGTCAAGCTTGTAGAAGAATTATGACTTTAGTGTATCCGAGCCTATAATCATATTCATACATGCATATATCTTATTGAATGTTGGGGTTTCATAATTAATTTGTATTCACTACAAATATTTGTTAAGTTTTTACCTGAAAAATATTAGTTAAGTTAATCTATAAAAATATATTTAAATATGTAATCAGTAAAGATAGTTTAGGAAAAAATAATAAATATAATACAAATTAAGATCTTACTTCACTACTAAAACAAACTCTTAATTAACTTTTGTATTTAGAAAAAAAAAGGAGCATATAGATAAAGATGCGCAAAAGTTCAATACAAGTATAGTAATTTTTTTATTATCAAAATAAAAATATAGTAATTTAAGTACTTTGTTTGTACAAAATTTTAGCCCATATAATATGAACTGAACTCTGTGAGCTTATTAGAGACAGATTCATTGTGTCCCAAAATGTCATACATTGGCCCTAATATAAGATTTAAACTACGGGGGTTTACTTTGATCATAAATAAAATACCTCTTTCTCTCTTGAATT
Source organism: Acacia acuminata (assembly GCA_019022655.1). Lineage (NCBI taxonomy): Eukaryota > Viridiplantae > Streptophyta > Magnoliopsida > Fabales > Fabaceae > Acacia > Acacia acuminata. The sequence goes on along the minus strand of JAFJYI010000164.1, from coordinate 557,883 downwards.
TATATTTTTACCTCAAAGTATACTTATTAATTGTGTACATTAATGAGATTTTCATCAATGGGTAGTTCCAACAATTATAGAGCCGACCCTTATTTATTACAAATGACTAATTTAATTTCCTTTAATATGTGTAAATTAGTTATCTGTGTACTGTTATATTAAGGGTTGGAGCTAGTATACTAGTATTATCATGCATGGTCTTTTTGAGCCTCTGCTCTTCACTAGAGTTAGCTTCCAAAAACCTCTCATATATATAGAGGGGATCACTCTATCTCAAGTTATTTGAAGCCGGATGTAAGGAAACATTTTGATCTCTCTCAAGTTAGCTTTGTTTTGCCACTCGTTCACGCCACTCTGGATTGTCCTATAGTATAGACTTTATCATTCAGCAAGTCCTCTTTTCCTTTTTGGGGTAACCAAGCCTGGAAAGCCAAAATAATGTTCCGTTCTTGGCATGAGATTCCATGACTTTTAAACATCGAATGTTGTTTTATTGGGTTTATAAAAAGATGTGAATTACAAAAGATAGCCCGTGGTTTTAGAACAGATATGCTCATAAAAAAAATGTAGGAAGTAACATTTCTTTAAAATAAAAAAATAGGGACATTTTTTTTTCTTGAATTAGGGTGATTTAAAATCACTTCCAATAAAAAAGTCTAAGCAATGAGTTACAATATATATTGCATATCTATGAAAACAGAAACAGTTATAATAAGTTCTAAAGAACATAAATAAGGGGGAAAATTTTGTTAAATAACTTGGATGATCGATAAGTATATATTTTATAATTAAATAAGTATAGATTTTGAGATATATTAGATTAAATTTATTAATATTTTATACTTATTTAATTATATTTTATATACTTTTCTATTATTTAGTTAAATATAGGATAAAAGGATATTTTGACATAAAATCTATTCATATCCTATTTTATTGTGTAGGAGATATTATAGGAAGAAAGAGATAAAAAGGAATCAACTAATATATATATGGGGAAAAGATTTGTCTTGTGACTGGAGGTAAGGATTTGTCCGGTGAATAACCAACGACGTCGTTTGGTCTTGTAGTGCTCTCAGCTTTTATCCATGCATCTCGCACTCAACGCCGAAGACCCCCACATGTATTCCCATCTCAAACCAAACGCCGTGAACCCATGGGTAATTCCTTTTGGTTCGTTCACCTTCATTCTCGGTTGGACCCTTAGGTCCTTATGTGTGTATATATATACAACAATGCTCCTTTTCATTCATTAACACAAGGAGCAGTAGAAAGTGAGAGACAGAGATGTAGAGAAAAGAGAGAGGTTCAATTTTGATCATTCAGCTCTGTTTTGAAGCCTAAAAACAGTGTGTCCGATTGGAGGTGGTGGCTGGAAGTGAGAGAGAAGCATCCAAAGCTCAATTCAACTGGTGTAATTGTTGAAGAAATATGACCAGCCAAGCTGGGACTTTGTTTGAGTTTGAGTTTGTGCTTGCATTTGCATTTGGTAATGGTGTGTGTTCGTGTGTGTGTGTATCTAATAAACTTGTTTTTTTTATTGTCACTTGTAATCTACACATTTTCTTCTAGGCTGGGTAAATTCTATTATGTGCTATTGCTTCTGCGGCTTGCATATTAGAGTGTTGGTGTGGTCTATGGGGATTTGGGAACTTCACCCTTGTACGTTTTCTACCATACTTTACCCAGTGAAGTGAAAAAATCATGAGGATGTGATTGGAGCTCCTTATTTGATTATATACTCTCTTACATTGCTCCTGAAATATGTTTTCATTGTATTGGCAGCAAATGTCAATGGATAAGGTATGATTTGCTTTGCATATTTTGGAGTTACTTTTCATTCTAGCAACAACAATCTTCTAAACGTGATTCCTGGATATTCCCTCCAACAAATATGAAATATGCCTGACTTTGTGAAGATACATTGTACTGATGAGGAGGTAACAACTTATACTCGGCGTTTGGTTTGAGATGGGAATACACAGGGGGTGTTCCGCGTTGAGTGCGAGATGCAGGGATAAAAGCTTTGAGAGCACTACAGGACCAAATGACGTTGTTGGTTATTCACCGGACAAATCCTTACCTCCAGTCATAGGACAAATCATTTCCCCTATATATATATATATATATAATGAGAGGCTTTAAGGAGATTAAAAACGCTAGACCCCACAACAACTATCACGGAAGTATAACTGTTGAAGGTTCATTGTGATATGAATGATCGATATTCAAATTTTTACCTTGCTTTGCTTAAGTGTTTAGCTTGGGCCTGGGGTGCCTGATGTGCCCTACATGCTGCCCTCCCTACTTGCCCCAAAAATTGAGGGGCTTCCCAAATTTTGTTTAGTTTTCTTTTCATCATTAGATTGTACATAAAATAAGTGACATTTGGATATCTTATAGATAAACAATGGAGTTGTTTTCAATTTATTATTATTATTATTATGAATTTTCAAAAGATTTAATAATTTAAATGAAAGAGAAACTATCCAATTTTAGAGTATTAAATATTTGAAAAATTGTAAAAACTTTCACTTTCATTTGCCTATAAGATATTCAAATGCCACTCATTTTATGTACAATCTAATGATGAAAAGAAACCTAAAAAATATTTGGAAAGCATGTATTTTTTGGGAGCAGTAGGGAGGGCAACATAGGAGCACCTTAGGCACCCACAGGCCACAACCTATTTGGCTCAGGTTTTACAAGGTGCTGAAATTACAGACATCAAGTGCAAAAGCAATGAGCTTTTCTCTATTTCTATATTTTGCAAAATCTCTTACTACTTGAAGTTGCCTTTCTCACTAAAACATTCAATTTTCGGAAAATAGATGTTAGATATGATTAGTTTTGATGATGTCTAATATAGATGTCATTATTAAGAGCAAAAAGTTTACATAATATATTTATCTCCTACATTGACTAACTATTATGTTTAATGTAGATTAGTCCAAGTTGAATCATGAAAAATAACCAAGAACAAGAGAAGAGACTAAAGAAAGAAGAACTTGCACTATATGTTCTTATATGTGATACTAGAAGTCTCTATGATCAAACAGAAGATGGAATGAAACTTCATCATATTTGAGCTACAGTGGAGTATACATGAATAGTGCTGATATAGAAAGTTGACACATTAAATTCTGGAACAAGTTTAGCATAGGCTTGGCTTTTTGGATATTGAAGAAGGTAGAACTTGTAGAGAATGATGAGTCCAAGTTAAATGATAAAGAATGATCAAGTTGGGAGATGGAAAAAGGAAGAACTTGTTGAATGGAATGAAGATATCATTATTCAAGTTCTAAGATTGATTCTAGAAGTCTCCATGATCAAATGAAAGTTGGAATGACTCAACTCTGAGTTAAAACAAGCAAATATGAGGTTTTGGATGAGCAAACTCGAGTCTCCAAGTATTAAACTCGAGTTTACTACATTCTGCAGTAATTTGCCTCACGGATATGAACAAACTCAAGTTTAGGACCCCAAAATCAAGTTTAGGACTCAAAACTCGAGTCATCCATCATAAACTTGAGTCAATAAGTGTTTTAAACATCTCTAGTGTCTCTGGACTAGGAAAACTCGAGTTTCTAAGTACAAACTCGAGTTTACAGCGCTGATCAGCACCTCTGTTCTACTCTGTTTCACATTTTACCTGAGAAGGTCTAGTAATTCGACGATATCTCCTAAATCGAATTGAGGTGAAATCAATTTTGTATGAGACTAGACTCTCAATGCCTCATTTGGATATAAACTTTAAGCCCAAAGGAGTTCAGATCAAGGATCTATGAATTATTGAAGTTGACAGTGAAATCAATGCCACATAGCAAACCAAGCTTCAATGTTTTGAGTGTATCTCACAAACTACAAATCCGATTGAGCTGAAATCAGTGGAATATGAAATCAGACTCAAAGGGATTTCCATCAAGATTTGAATGAACCAAAACAGAGTTCAGACCAGGGAGATATGGCCTTTGAAAGTTGATAGTTAATTCAAGAAGTTGCAAAATGCTCAACAAAGTCTAAACTCTAAGTCAGAGAGCAACGAAGGGCAGAACAACTTGCAAACTCGAGTTTGTAAGTATCAAACTCAAGTTTACAGAAGACAGGGAGAAAATGTTATTTTTGGAAAGAACCAAACTCAAGTCTATTTGTGAGAAACTCAAGTTTCGATCAGACAGAGAGGAATCTGGAGTAACGCAACAACCTCCAAACTTGAGTTTGTTCATGCAAACTCGAGTTTACATCTCTGCTTTAAAAAATCATCATTTTGGAAATCTTGATTCTTTTGATAAACATCCAGATGAATACCCAGATGAATCATGATACTTCTTAACATTATTTATATCATTTGTGTACATGTTTCAGATGATCAAAGGTTGTTAAACTGAAGATCAAGGATAAAGTAAATGCTGATGTCATAGCTGGTTCAGAAAATAAAGTTCTAACGGCTAGTTCCATCTGAGTCTAACGGCTATGTTTATTTATCCAACAGTCATTGAATCTTTTCAATGGTCATAAATTGGAACTACCTATAAAAAAAGACATATTCAAGACAGAAGGAGCAAGACACAAGCTTACATCTTCAAAATGCTCATACTCTGATCTTCATATAATTTACTCTCCGTTTTCAATGTTTACATAGTTTATCATAGAGAGTGAGATGATTTGTATTGTACTTCAGTGTTTATTCATTCACTTATGAGAGAGAAGATTTATTGTAAACATCCTACCATACTATCTAAGAGTTACTCAAGATTAGGTGAGCTTGAGTGGGAAACCCATTGTATTGGTTACAGCTTGTAGGGGAGTGAATCCTAGTGAGAGGATTACTTCGAGTACAGAGTGTGTAATCAAGTGGGTGTATTGATTACGGTTGTAAGGGGGAGTGAATCTTAGTGAGAGGATTACTTCGAGTGCGAGTGTGTAATCAAGTAGGTAATCAAGTGGGTGTAATTACGGTTGAAAGGGAGAGTGAATCCTAGTGAGAGGATTACTTGAGTAATCGTGTAATTAAGTTGAAAGAGATAGTAGATTAAAAATCTCAAGTGTAGCTTAGGAATTTGGACGTAGGTCAAGGATTGGGCCAACCAAGTATAATTAAATCGGTTGCATATTCTCTTCCCTTATCTCTTATATTTCCAGCATATATTTGAATGTGCATATATATTTGAATGCCTGATTATCGCTTTATAAATTATTTCTATCATTCAAATTGCTTTCAGTGAGTTGCGTAAAAGATTTTCAAAGTAACTAAAGTTTTATCAAACACCAAATTCACACCCCCTCTTGGGTGATAGCCAGATCTTTCAATAGAGACCAGTATCCTTATTAAGACAACTTTCCCATTTCCAATATGATAGCAAATTATGAAGTTTTGATCCGTCTCATTTGATTATTTTTGATTTATTTGATTTGATTAGTAAAAGTTTCTATTTCTTTTATTTGATTTGATTATTTTCAATTTCTTTGACTTGTTTAGTAAAAGTTTCAATTTCTTTGATTTGATTTGTATTATTTTCGATTTCTTTGATTTGATTTGATTATTTTCAATTTCTTTCATTTGATTAGTAAAAGTTTCGATTTCTTTGATTTGATTAGTATGATTTTTGATTACTTTGATTTCATTTGATTATTTTCGATTTCTTTGATTTGATTAGTAAAAGTTGTTGGTTATGATTAAGTTTTGATGATGTTTTATATGGATGTCATTATTGAAAGCAAAAAGATTGAGTAATATATTGAGTAATATAGTTATTTCCTACATTGACTAACTACTATGTTTAATGTAGATTAGTTCAAGTTGAATCATAGATATTAATCAAGAAGAAGAGGAGATGAAGAAGGTATAACTTGCAGAGAATGATGAGCTCAAGTTAAATGATGAAGAATGATCAAGTTGGGAGATGGAAGAAGGAAGAACTTGCTAAATGGAATGAAGATATCATTATTCAAGTTCTTATATTGATGCTAGAAGTCTCCAAGATCATATGGAAGTTGGAATGGCTCAATTCTATGTTAAAACAAGCAAATATAAGGTTTAGGACGAGAAAACTCGAGGTTTGAGTTCAAATCTCGAGGTTTGAGTGTCTTCAACGTCTCTGGTGTCTTTGGACTAGCAAACCTCGAGGTTTCAGCCAAAACCTCGAGGTTTCAGCCAAAACCTCGAGGTTTCAGCTAACATCAGCTTTTCAGCTTCACACTGTTTCACGTTCAGCATGGGCGACGTCTTGTAATTCGATGATATCTCCAAAACCAGAAATTAGATTGAGGTAAAAATAATGGCATATGAAACTAGACTCCAAATGCGTCATTTGGATATAAAATTAAAGCCCAAAGGAGTTCAGATCAAGGAGCTATGATTTTTATAAGTTTCCACAAGAATCAACGTCACAGTCCAGACCCACCTTTGGTATTTTGAGTGTAACTCACAAACTACAAATCAGATTGAGCTAAAATTGGTGGCATATGAAAGTAGACTCATAGAGATTTCCATAAATACTTTAATGGACCAAAATGGAGTTCATACTAAGGAGATATGTCCCTTGAAATTTGACAGTCAGCTCAGGACGTTGCAAAAACGCTGGTCAAGAACAGCCTTCATTCATCGGATCATAACAGACATAATACAATGAGTTTGGAGCTGATTCTTCTTGCATTGGATTCTTACCTCAACCTTGGACATGTAAAATTGAGTTTAAGATTGGCCAAGAATTTTCTAAGTTTTCTGAACAAAGCAAAACCTCCAGGTTTATGGGAAACCTCCAGGTTTGAGCTCAAATGATGTTTTCTCAAGTTTCTCAAAATTATGAGAAACCTCCAGGTCTTTGGACAAACCTCGAGGTTTGTCCAGGCAGAGGGGATCTGGTTTTTCCAAGCTTTACAAAACCTCTAAGTTTTTCCTCAAACCTCCAGGTTTCTGTTTTGGCGCAAAATTGAGAATTTCTAGATTTAAGTGAAACCTCCAGGTTTTGGTGAAAACCTCCAGGTTTCTCACATCCAGAGAGCAAACACTTTTCAATGATTTTCAAAACATCGAGGTTTCTATCAAAACCTCTAGGTTTGGGCAAACAGAGAGCATTTGCTTTTTCTCTGATTTTGAAAACCTCCAGGTTTGAAAACAAACCTCCAGGTTTCTTCGCGACTTCAGAATTTCAAATCTGACGAATTTGCAATACCTTCTTGTTTGATCTTAATACTTCCTATGATTAATCTCTAATGTTCCTAGGTATGTTTAACCACTTTATTGGTGAGTTTCAGAAAGATTAGAGATTGTACATTGAAGGTTTAAAGCAAAAGCAAAAGTGATGTCAATGCAAACCCAAAAAGTTGCATTCTTTTGGGTAATCCTTCTGCACACGTTTAACAAAGGATTAAAGATTGCTTTCCACATCCAGTAGCTGCTATTCCAACGGATTTATTTTCAAGAAGTCAACTCTGAACTTTTGCACAGCTGGATTAAGTGAAGATTAGAGAGAGAAGAAGACCAAAACTGAACCAGAACCTTATCTGCTATGGGCAACAATTATAAATGGTCATATATTGTTCTATGATAATTGAATATTTCATACACTACTTTTTGTCTCTTGATTAATAATTTAGGACTCTTTAGCTAATAAAAAATGGCTTTTATACTTATTTGGGCTTTGGGCCTTTTATTATATTTTAGCTATTATTTAATAATAAATTCCAGTTTTACATTGCTTCACCATTTTTACCATAACTCTTGAACCAGACATCAGATTTGCCTCAGTTTTGTCTCATATTTCAGATGATTCAGAGAGCTACAATTGTTATGAAGACATGAAGAGCAAATTTGGACAAGAGGGTGGTCGATTTTAGAGCCGAAGTCATATGTATTTTTGGGCTCGAATTTTGTAATTAAAGCCCATTTTATTTTATTTTCGTTACGGGCCCGAATTGTGGATTGGAGCCCCATTTCGTTTTGTCATTTTAGGTTAAGTGAGGCAGCAGCCATAAACACATTCTCATTCATGTTTTTAGAATTCGAGGATCAAAATAGTAGTTTTCAAATTCTCTCGCAATGTTCTTCATGTTCTTCGCGTTCTTCATCTTTTTTCGTCTTTCTTAATTATGTTCGGCTAAATTTTTGAGATTGATCCACGATGAGGGTTCCATCCACTATCCGGAGGATTCGCGCCTAATCGGTAACCGTTTAACTCATTTCGTATCCCTTAATCAGATTTGATTTTTGGTTCGGATTGGGTTTTTGATTAAAAACTCAAATCAATATTTCCCAAGGATGAAGTTTGATCAAGTTAAAGTATTTTTGTGTGATCGTACAAAGGTGCGCCACTTGATTCAAACAAATTCTGAATGATTGTTCAATTGAGGGAATTTCTAGACAAATGCGAGAGATTTCGGTTTGTCTAGAGTCGATTATGAGTTCGGTTATAAATGCTGTTTCGTTCGAGGAAGGGTAGTGGGTGAATCCGAAATCGTGGGTTGATCCTTTAATCCTCTGTTTTCTGTTCAATTTGTGTTATTTCGTTTTGTCTCTGTTACTTCATCTTTAATATTATTTTGAATCAAAAAAACCCCCATTTACTGTCACTGTTTTATTGCTGTGCGAATTGAACCGACTGCGAATTCGTTGGGAAACGACCCAGGTTACATTATACTGCAAATCCTTTTCTAATTTGGTTATTTTGGGAGATTACGGCAAATCTCTATCATTCTCTACCTATAAAAGATGACAGATTCAAGCAGAAGAATGAAGAGACACAAGCTTACATCTTCAACATGCTAATACTCTTTTTTTCACATCATTTACTCTCTTGTTTTTCATGTTTAGACAAACTTAGAGAGTGAAGTGATTTGTATTGCTCTTCGGTGTTTATTCATTTACTTCTAAGAGAGAAGATTTATTGTAATCATTCTATCCTTTTCGAGAGTTACTCAAGATTGAGTGATCTTGAATGGGAAACCCATTGTATTGATTACGGCTTGTAAGGGGAGTAAGTTCTAGTGAGAGAATTACTTGATACGAGTGTGTAATCAAGTGGGTGTATTGATTACGGTTTGTAAGAGGGAGTGAATCCTAGTGAGAGGATTACTCCAAGTACGAACATGTAATCAAGTTGAAAGAAGATAGTGAATTGAAAATCTCAAGTGGAGCTTGAGGACTGGACGTAGGTCAAGGATTGGACCAACCAGGATAAATCTCGGTTGTATGTTCTCTTCCCTTATCTCTTATGTTTCCAAAGATATATGTTTGAATGACTATCTATTGCTTTATAACTCTTTACTGTCATACAAACTAGTTTTACTGAGTTGCCAAAAGATTTTCAAAGTTCCTAAACTTTTATACTTCACCCAATTCACCCCTCCTCTTGGGTTCAGCCGGTTCTTACAAAAGTTTCGATTTCTTTGATTTGATTTGATTATTTTTGATTTCTTTGACTTGTTTAGTAAAATTTTCGATTTCTTTGATTTGATTAGTATTATTTTCGATTTCTTTGATTTGATTTGATTATTTTTTATTTCTTTCATTTGATTAGTAAAATTTTCGATTTCTTTGATTTGTATTATTTTTTATTTCTTTGATTTGATTAGTATTATTTTCAATTTTTTGACTTGTTTAAAAAGTTTCTTTCTTTGATTTGATTAGTATTATATTCAATTTTTTTATTTGATTTGATTATTTTCAATTTCTTTCATTTGATTAGTAAAAGTTTCGATTTCTTGATTTGATTAGTAAAAGTTTCGATTTTTTTTATTTTATTTGACTATTTTGAATTTCTTTTACTTGTTTAGTAAAAGTTTTGATTTCTTTGATTTGATTAGTATTATTTTCAATTTCCTTTATTTGATTTGATTATTTTCAATTTCTTTCACTTGATTAGTAAAAGTTTCGATTTCTTTAATTTGATTTGTATTATTTTCGATTTCTTTGATTTGATTTGATTCTTTTCAATTTCTTTGACTTGTTTAGTAAAAGTTTCGATTTCTTTGATTTGATCAGTATGATTTTCAATTTCCTTTATTTGATTTGATTATTTTCAATTTCTTTCATTTGATTAGTAAAAGTTTTGATTTCTTTGATTTGATTTGTATCATTTTCAATTTTCTTTATTTGATTTGATTATTTTCAATTTCTTTCATTTGATTAGTAAAAGTTTCAATTTCTTTGATTTGATTAGTATCATTTTCAATTTCCTTTATTTGATTTGATTATTTTCAATTTCTTTCATTTGATTAGTAAAAGTTTTGATTTCTTTTATTTGATTTGATTATTTTCAATTTCTTTGACTTATTTAGTAAAAGTTTCGATTTCTTTGATTTGATTAGATTTTTTCAATTTCTTTGATTTGATTAATATTATTTTCGATTTCTTTGATTTGATTAGTAAAAGTTATTTTTGATTAGTATTATTTTCAATTTCTTTGATTTGATTAGTATTATTTTCGATTTCTTCAATTTGATTTCTTTTTGATTTCATTTGATTATTTTTTATTTCTTTGATTTGATTAGTAAAATTTTTTATTTCTTTTATTTGATTTGATTATTTTCAATTTCTTTGACTTGTTTAGTAAAAGTTTCAATTTCTTTGATTTGATTTGTATTGTTTTCAATTTCTTTGATTTGATTTGTATTATTTTTTACTAATCAAAGAAATTGAAACTTTTACTAATCAAGGAAATTGAAACTTTTACTAAATAAGTCAAAGATAAAAAAATAATACAAATCAAATCAAAGAAATCGAAACTTTTACTAATCAAATCAAAGAAATTGAAAATAATCAAATCAAATCAAAGAAATTGAAAATAATACTAATCAAATCAAAGAAATCAAACTTTTACTAAACAAGTCAAAGAAATTGAAAATAATCAAATCAAATCAAAGAAATCGAAACTTTTACTAATCAAATCAAAGAAATAATATTAATCAAATAATCAAATAAAATAAAAAAGAAATCAAAACTTTTACTAATCAAATGAAAGAAATTGAAAATAATCAAATCAAATAAAAGAAATTGAAAATGATACTAATCAAATCAAAGAAATCGAAACTTTTACTAAACAAGTCAAAGAAATTGAAAATAATACTAATCAAATCAAAGAAATAGAAAATAATACAAATCAAATCAAAGAAATCGAAACTTTTACTAATCAAATGAAAGAAATTGAAAATAATCAAATCAAATAAAGGAAATTGAAAATGATACTAATCAAATCAAAGAAATCGAAACTTTTACTAAATAAGTCAAAGAAATTGAAAATAATCAAATCAAATCAAAGAAATCGAAAATAACACTAATCAAATCAAAGAAATCGAAACTTTTACTAATCAAATGAAAGAAATTCAAAATAATCAAATGAAATCAACGAAATTGAAAATAATACTAATCAAATCAAAGAATCGAAACTTTTATTAAACAAGTCAAAGAAATTCAAAATAATCAAATAAAATAAAAGAAATCGAAACTTTACTAATCAAATCAAAGAAATTGAAACTTTTACTAATCAAATAATCAAATCAAATAAAGGAAATTAAAAATAATACTAATCAAATCAAAGAAATCGAAACTTTTACTAAACAAGTCAAAGAAATTGAAAATAATACTTGTAACACCCCCAATTTCTAACAGTTATAATAACCTAAAATTTTACTTGAAATTCAAAATAAACAACCTTGGGAGTGCTTACCGCCGCACTTGTCTTGTGACAAGTGCAAGGCTACTCATTACAATAACAAATCTGAACTTAAATAAATGTGTTTTATTCAAAAAGAAAGAAAATAAAAATAGAAATAAAAATAAAATAAAACTAGCTAGATTTATTGAAATTCTTCCTCACTTCCCACTTGCTAACCCCAACTCTTGACACCTGTTTCATTGAAATTCTGCTCCCCCGAAGGATCATCGCGGCCCATGAACACACACATCAGCAAAAGCTGGTAATCCTAATAAACACAATTTATATGGCTCAATTATATTAATAAAATCAAATACGTAATCACATAGTGATTTAATCAAATAACAAATCCAATATTCGCCATATATATACATATATTCACACTGAATCAAATATCATTCATTATCTTTATTAAATTCGTATAGACCCTAAACCCGCTTAGGTCTATTTAGTTTAGTGGGAAGAGAACCATGGTAGACCCGAAACCTGCCCTCTACGTGACCCGGAAACCTCGCTAGTCACAATCATCAATTGGCCATAAACATATCAACATTTTTCCTAGTGTGCACACTCTTCCCAAAGTTGCTACTAGTGTCCCTAAACCCGCGACACCACTTTGGGAAGAACGGATACTATCTTTTCACATCGGTGGCATAAAGCCCAAAAGTTGTGTTCATCACTTTGGGAGGTACCATCCCAAAGCTATCCTCCCATGGTTAATTTAGTTCAATCACACACAAAAAGGAATTTTCTCAAGTCTAAGGAAGCAACTAAGGCAAAACCATTTAAAGCGTACATGTATTTAATATATATATATATATATATATATATTTATATTTATATTTATTTTAATGAAAGACACATGTGTTTCAATCACCAAATAAAAAAATGACACACCTAGAGCACAAACAAAACGCACAGATACATATGAAAGGCATATTTGAGTTTTAATCACCAAAAAGAAGGCGTACATGTTTTATGAGTATATAGATGATTCATGCATGAAGGCCGAGGCGAAGCAATGGTTTTCAATCTCAAGAAAAAGACAAGAGACGCACAAATTGGATTCAGTGAAAGATCGGACTAAAACATATACATGTCCAATTCTAGCACAGAGGCCGAGGCAAGGCAATATTATTCAAAGAAAAAAAGACACACAGGTATATTATTATGTAATTGAAGCACGCAAGTCGAGTCAAGCAATAACATACATTATATATATATATATATATCTATATCTACACGTATGAGAATCAAACAACAATTGGTTACTAATAACCTAGGGATCATGATTACCTATCAAGATATAAAATTAACCTAAGATTTATGGGGATTAGAATCATGGGATTAGGATTACTCATGGGGATTAGATTACCTGGTCTCCGTTCTTGCTAGCGACCTAATTTTAATATGATGTGATGAAAGTATAGAAGGAGGATTTTAGAAGAAAAACAATGGAGAAGAAAAGTATCGAGCGTTTTATGGTTTCGACTAGACCTAAGTTTATAATTAAAATTTAGGGTTTAAGTATGGGGGTTTGGGCTTTTAGCTTTTTCCAGTTATAAAATAATACAATTAAATTTTTAAATTTCTATTATTAATATAATTATTGTCAATTAATAAATTGTAAAATAATACAAACATTATTAAATTCTAAATATTTATTTAATGTATTATTGTTATTATTATTACTATTATTATTATTTTAACCAATTATCATCATCATTAATCTATTATTATTATTATTATTTCTAAAAATCCGGGTATTACAATACTAATCAAATCAAAGAAATAAAAAATAATACAAATCAAATCAAAAAATCGAAACTTTTACTAATCAAATAAAAGAAATTGAAAATAATCAAATAAAATCAAAGAAATAAAAATAATACAAATCAAATTAAAGAAATCAAAACTTTTACTAAACAAAATTGAAAATAATCAAATCAAATAAAAGAAATTGAAAATATATCAAATCTAAAATAATCAAATGAAATCAAAACATACTAATCAAATCAAAGAAATTAATATTAATCAAATCAAAGAAATAAAATAATACTAATCAAATCAAATGAAATTTTACTAATCAAATCAAAGAAATCTAAAATAATATTAATCAAATCAAAGAAATTGAAAATAATACTAATCAAATCAAAGAAATCGAAACTTTTACCAAATAAGTCAAAGAAATTTAATCTAATAAAAGAAATCAAATCAAAAATGAAAAAAATTGAAATAATCAAATCAAATAAAGAAATTGAAAATGATAATAATCAAATCAAAGAAATTGAAACTTTTACAAGTCAAAGAAATTGAAAATAATACTAATCAAATCAAAGAAATGAAAATAATCAAATCAAATAAAATCAAATGAAAGAAATTGAAAATAATCAAATGAAATAAATTGAAAACAATCAAATAAAATCAAATGAAAATAATAAATCAAATAAAAGAAAAAAGCTTTTAAATCAAATCAAAACAAAAAGAAATTATAAATAATCAAATCAAATAAATGATACTAATCAAATCAAAGAAATCAAAACTTTTACTAATCAAATGAAAGAAATTAAAAATAATCAAATCAAATAAAGGAAATTGAAAATAATACTAATCAAATCAAAGAAATTGAAAATTTTACTAAACAAGTCAAAGAAATTGAAAATAATACTAATCAAATCAAAGAAATAAAAAATAATACAAATCAAATCAAAGAAATCGAAACTTTTACTAATCAAATGAAAGAAATTGAAAATAATCAAATCAAATCAAAGAAATTGAAAATAATACTAATCAAATCAAAGAAATTGAAACTTTTACTAAACAAGTCAAAGAAATCGAAAATAATCAAATCAAATAAAAGAAATAAAACTTTTATTAATCAAATCAAAGAAATCTAAAATAATCAAATGAAAGCAAAGTAATGGAAAATCATACTAATCAAATCAAAGAAATCGAAAATAATATTAATCAATTCAAAGAAATTGAAAATAATACTAATCAAATCAAAGAAATTGAAACTTTTACTAATCAAATCAAAGAAATTGAAAATAATATTAATCAAATCAAAGAAATTGAAAATAATACTAATCAAATCAAAGAAATCGAAACTTTTACTAAATAAGTCAAAGAAATTGAAAATAATCAAATCAAATAAAAGAAATCGAAACTTTTACTAATCAAATGAAAGAAATTGAAAATAATCAAATCAAATAAAGGAAATTGAAAATGATAATAATCAAATCAAAGAAATTGAAACTTTTACTAAACAAGTCAAAGAAATTGAAAATAATACTAATCAAATCAAAGAAATCGAAAATAATACAAATCAAATCAAAGAAATCGAAACTTTTACTAATCAAATGAAAGAAATTGAAAATAATCAAATCAAATAAAAGAAATCGAAAATTTTACTAATCAAATGAAAGAAATTGAAAATAATCAACTCAAATAAAGGAAATTAAAAATGATACTAATCAAATCAAAGAAATTGAAACTTTTATCAAAGAAATTGAAAATAATACTAATCAAATCAAAGAAATCAAAATAATACAAATCAAATCAAAGAAATCTTTTACTAATCAAATGAAAGAAATTGAAAATAATCAAATCAAATAAAGGAAATTGAAAATGATACTAATCAAATCAAAGAAAATCAAACTTTTACTAAACAAGTCAAATAAATTGAAAACAATCAAATCAAATCAAAGAAATCGAAAATAATACTAATCAAATCAAAGAAATCGAAACTTTTACTAATCAAATGAAATAAATCAAAACTTTTACTAAACAAGTCAAAGAAATTCAAAATAATTAAATCAAATAAAGGAAATCGAAACTTTTACTAATCAAATAAAAGAAATCGAAACTTTTACTAATCAAATGAAAGAAATTGAAAATAATTAAATCAAATAAAGGAAATTGAAAATAATACTAATCAAGTCAAAGAAATTGAAAATAATACTAATCAAATCAAAGAAATAAAAAATAATACAAATCAAATCAAAGAAATCGAAACTTTTACTAATCAAATGAAAGAAATTGAAAATAATCAAATCAAATCAAAGAAATCGAAACTTTTACTAAACAAGTCAAAGAAATAAAAAATAATCAAATCAAATCAAAGAAATCAAAATAATATTAATCAAATAAAAAAATCAAAAATAATACTAATCAAATAAAAGAAATTGAAAATAATACTAATCAAATCAAAGAAATAAAAAATAATACTCATCAAATCAAAGAAATTGAAAATAATATTAATCAAATCAAAGAAATATATTTAAGATGCCTAAAAGGGAAATTTTTTGGCGCCTAAGTAATTTTTTAAAAAAATTTTGGTGCTAGGTTATTTTTGGCGTCCCGAAATTTGTTTCAGGACCCCAAAAATATTATTTCGGTGTCCCGAATATGGTTTAGGACGCCACAAATAATTAATAATTTTTTTGGCATCCCGAATCAAATTTCGGGCGCCAAAAATATTATTTTTGTATTTATTATCGACTAGCTATTCGATCTATCATGTTGGGCTACACAATCGATCTCCCACATGCACGCCACCTCTCGCTTAACTTCTTTGCAATCTTCTCGGCCACCGTCAATTCTCTCGTGTTCGGGTTCGGATTTGTGCCTCTTTTTTTTTCCGAGCTAATTGATCTTCATTACGGCTCTTCCTTCTCGAACCTCTTAATCTGCATATTTAGGGCACACAGTTCCTTCCACGACGGCGGCCATAGATCTATTTTGTTGTTCCAGATCTGCTGTTTTGCTGTTTTGTTGTTCCAGATCTGCTATTTTGCTATTTTGTTGTTCCAGATCTGTTGTTGTGTTGTTCCAGATCATATTTACGACACACAAAACCTCTTAATCTGCATCGTCTTTGTCTCTCTATTTTTTGTTCTAGTTTCGTGAGTCCTTTGCAATTCTTCTCCCACGCACGGCAAGCCTTCGAGTTTGCGGTTTATTTTTTATTTTTTTTTAAAAAAACAATAAGGCGTCCTGATTTTTTATTCAGAACGCCTTTAAAGAGGCGTCCTGAATAAAAAATAGCATAAGACGCCTTAAAAAAGGCGTCCTGAAAAGGTGTCCTAAATTAATCATAGGACGACTACATCTTATTTTTACAACTACCCTTGGTCAGACGTCCTTCTGAAATAGGATGTTAATTGCCTCTAATTTAGGACGTTAATATGCTTTTTTGTAGTAGTGCATGTTTCTATTGCGCCAACACAAAAGTAGCTTTTTCACTTGTCAATTTATGATGACATCATCCATGACATAAGCGTGACATCATCCATGACATAAGCATGTTATCATGGGTCATCGTGACTTACTTTATTGAAGTTACTTTATCAATGTTTGCTTGGGATCCTACTCGGGTTTTACTCAAAACGCAGGGCATACCTGACTGTCTTGAAAATGCCGTATTCTTACTTATACTGGCATATTTTTGCTCAACTAATTGTCCTATACCTCAGGACATAGTTGGGTGGCATCTTTTCCAAGTGGATTTACACCGTAAAGGTCTTTTGTGCCCCCTTTTCCATTAACACTTTAATTCCATGGTACTAAGTCCACTAACCCGTATAGCTGAGTTACTTAGTCCTCGAAAGACTTCCTATCCCTCGACATTCTTGGGACTCTACTCGAATTGGGCTTAGACGCCTGCCTTTTATAGGCTTATTCCCAAGTCTTTAGGCCCAAAATTCAGGATATTACAATGATATTACGCATGCCAGATTTGAAAGACTTTACAAGTGAAATGATGGTGAATTCTGAATAATTTAGTATTGCATTTATCTATTTATAGACACCATAATCATTTGTTTTGTCTTGAACTTCATCACCGTCATCGTCTTCTTGGTCTAAAAGTTCCATACACAACATGTCTAAGTTGCTAGTAAATGTTAGGCTTTGATAAAATTTGTCGGCCGCTTTTGAAAGCCACAGTAGTATATGTACAGGGTGAAGAGACCTAGGGTTTGAATGACATGGTTTATAAATATTTTTATTATTTTAATGTACGTGTGCACATGTGTTTCATAAGGGTTGATTCAATCCACTCAAGGGTTTTACATGTCATATTTAAAATCTAAATTGTTTATTTGTTGAACAAATGATAGAGATGAGATGTGGAGGAACAAAATGAGAAAGAAGATAAGGAGAAGATCAAAATCTACTTGGTTTCTAATGTATTTATATGTTAGCCAACTAAAAGTTATTTGTTAGCTATTGACGAATCTTGAAAAATAAATATGTGAAAAATTATAATTAATTAAGTATTTTTTAAAATATAATTATAAATATTATTTTAATTAAAACATGACAATAAAATTTATTGAAATTAATTAATAGAAAAAATATATTACAAAAGTGATTGTCTTAGTATAAGAAATATTAATAAAAGTAATAACTTTCTTGGTGGCGAAATTCTAATGAAAAATGGAAGATTTATTGAGCAGAAATGAAAATTTTTATAGGCAAGTAGGGGTGTAATGGACTAATGGATCCCTACTTTTAGAGAAGAACCTCAATGACAACACACCAAGAAGCCTTATCCAATTAAGTGACGTCAGTTACATAGATTGACATCCATTCTACTTTGGTCTATTTCCAATCTAATTTTCTTGTTTATGTTTTTTGCTTATTTTTTCTTGGTTTATGTTTTCATAGCTTGTAAATATTTAATTTTAGTTTATCAAGTCTTTTTTGGTATTTTTTTAATTCTTATTTAGTGTTAGATTACATATGAAGAAAAAGACTGAATATGATGAGTATGGAGTCATCAATGGCAAGACTTGATTGTCTCTTAACTTTTTAACATTCATGAAAGTATGTACTAGCAAACAAATCATGCGAGCTTTACCTTTATCATCATCTTTACCTTTAAAATATACTTCTTCTAATCCACGATATTAGTTACTTCTAGAATAGTTTTTTAGTCCATAATAATAGCCACTCAGAGAGTCATAAATACTTATTTGTAGACTTTGGCCCCGTAATTAATATTTTATTGTGATTCCTTTTTTTTTCTCCTTCAGAATCTCATTTAATATTTGTGAAGTAAAAATAATTTTCAATTGAAGAGTGAATGAGGGAATGAGAGAGTAAGAGAGACAAAAGAGCAAATGAGTGACCGAGGATGAAAGAAGGAAAGGAGAGCCGTAGCAAGGAGGGTTTGGGCGGAGGTGACGGGGAAGGTCCCTAGACAAGGTATTTAGGCTGAAGGTGGGAAAGGCTTTAGTTTCGGACAGACGACTGAGGGAAAGACGAGTGCTGAGAGCGTTCCTAACGGATCCTTTCCAAGTCTGAAGAATGGTGTACCCTCGTTGTCATATCGGGATAAGCTGTTATCGCTTGGATGTGCAGGTTTTCTGGTATAACATTCTGAGGATGACGATATTATGAAAGGGTAGAAGTTGTACTTTCTCAAGATGAATGAGAAGGATTCCCAATGTGACCTAGAAGAATCCGACAAGGATGACGACCCAATTACGAGAAGGATGCAGGGTAAGCCGGGCAAACTGACTTTTATTGTTGAGGAATATACGTCATGGTCTCTGCCATGGATGAACTCACTTATTATCAAAGTCCTAGGCACAAGCTTCCCCACATATGTTATCCATGATCGTATTAATCGAATGTGGCGACCAAAGGACCCATTGAAACTGATCCCACTGAATAATGGATACTTCATTGTTTCTTTCTCCAACAAAGAAGACTAAACATACGCTTTTCAAGAGGGACAGTGGATGATTGAAGATCATTACCTTACTGTTCAGAGGTGGCGTTCGAATTTCAACCCATGGAAGACTAACTTGCAGTGTAATATTGCTGCTTGTTAGAGCCACTGGCGACGATTACCTTGGCTCGGGTGCAGAAGTTTCTTCAACGGAATATAATATCTCGGTTTGGGATTTCGGCAGAGATAGTCATGGACAACAGAACCCAGTTCATCGATGAAGGTTTCCAAGAGATGTTATCCAATTTCAGTATTAAATATCACTTTGCCTCTGTGGAACATCTACAATCCAACAAGCAAGAAGAAGCAGCCAAAGAAAAGCTTGGCAAGGGAGCCTACATGCTGGAATAGTTGAAGAAAAAGGCGGTTAGAAGAACATTATTTTCAGTTGAAGCCTACAGCTGAAAGCCTACTATAGTTGAAGCCGACATCCACCAAAAAGCGACTCCAAAAAGTGACACGGTCTTAGGTCTGTGAAACTCCCTTTGTTGCCATTATTTTCAAAAATTCCCTTTGTTCCAATTATTTTCAGGCATCCTGGTAGCAAGTCTATGTAAATTCCTTCGGGAAACATGTATGATGGCGTTACCATCAGACTTAAATGAATAAAGAATTTTGGGTCTAGGAACCCATTTTCAGAAATCATGTCTTAGCGGCAGTGCCACCAATTTAATTCGCATGTATGAATCTGTGGTTGAAAGCCTATTTTCATAGATCATGTCTCAGCGGCAATGCCGCCAAGGCAATTGCATGTGTGAATACATGGTAAAAAACTAGTTTTCATAAATCATGTAAAAGTTAAACATGTATGAATCTGAGGTATAGAAACCCATTTTCATAAATCATGTTGTAGAGGTAGAGCCGCCTAAATTCATTCACATGTATGAATCCATGGTAAATAAACCAGTTTTCATAAATCATGTATAAGTTAAACATGTACGAATCTGAGGTACAAAAACCCATTTTCATAAATCATGTTGTAGCGGTAGTGCCGCCAATTCCATTAGCATGTATGAATTGGAGGTATATATAAACTTGTTTTCATAAATCATGATAAGACGGCTTTGTTACAAAGTCTATGGAGTGAGCAAAACTTAGGATTTTTAATCCGAGTCCAGATTATAAAGAAACCGCCTAGGCCAATGAACTGGCGTATGATGAGCTTAACGCGGATGAAGGAGAACCGTTTCACTGACTGATCAAACCGTATTTTTATATGACTTTTCATAATTAATTTGGGATTTTTAATGCATTTTCTGGGACATTATTGTATGATTAAGCACTAATTTGAGCTAGGGACATTTGTATTGAATTAATGAAATTAGGGGTAAAATGGTCATAATTTGTTAATTATTCATACAAATGATTTCTTGGACTTTTGATACTACATTGTGTTTAATCTTGCATTGTAGGTATTTTGGAAGAAAATTGAAGAATTTGGAAAAATGTCAATTGGTTCAAAATTAATATTTTGGAGGAATGGAGAAAATTTCAGAAAAAATCCCAAGAATTTATGGAAATTGCAAATCACCGAAGAGAAAGGGACCAGAGCAAATTATAGAAAATTGCTGAGGTGTTTTGAAAATTGCAGAGTTGCCCATAAACATTTTTCAATATTTTTAGTTTAGTCCCTCTGTGAAACTTTTACAGTTTTCACTTAGGTCCCTATGTGTAAAGCTGTGCGTTTTGGACATTAGGTTTGATTTAATCATTGAGCTGCTACAGAGACTTGGAGATTCAAAACCTGCGACGCGAAGAAGAACTTCCAATTTTTCACGTCCTTCATTCTGGGTCCTTCATCTTTCATCGTTGATCATCGCCTTCATCAACCTCGATTCCATCCACCTCTAACCTCGCCGGCGACCTTGCCTTCTTTCACCATTCTTTCCGTCATCGGCAAGTATCACACAACCCAGATTCTGGCAACTTTGATTCTGTTTTCATTCAACCACTGCTTCTATTTCTTTGAACTCGTTTCCATGCCTATTTCAGTTTGGCAGTTCAGATTGGGTTCTTTCATGGCTCTATGTGGTTAATTCTTTTCTTCTTGGTGATGAGGATTAATGCTTGAGCTCACATGTGCTTACATAAGGGAGTTATTCTATCATTATATTAGTCTAGATTTATATATTTAGGTTGCCTAGTTTTAGGAATTATTGTGTATAAATTCTAGAACTGAGATTAATGTTCATTGTCTCTGTTGGTTTGATAATTGTGATTGATATTGGATTTTGCAATGTGAAGATTATATTTGTTTTTATTTCTTGTGGTTGTAATGAGATTATATTAATTAGCGTGTTATTGTCTAGTTAATGTAGTTGATTTGTGCCCTTTGAGGGACTGTTGTGTATTCAATTTCAAGAAGACTCATGTTACATTATTCCAATTTTAATTACACATCAAGTGGTTTTTAACAATTTCTCAAGAGGTAGTGGTTAGTTATGTTTGTAGGAGAAATGATAGTCATTTCTTCATTACCAAGAACATTCATCATTCATATTTTCGCTTCAATACCATTCCATTCACTCATTCACTATTTTATAAAAAAAAAAATACCAAAAACAATAGTTAGCATTTAATTAATTGCATTTTTATTTTAGTTTATTAATTTGAAAAGTCAAAACCAATTTTCTCCCTTGTTTTAATTGTATTTGCATGGCATTTAGATTACTTAGGATTCAATAAAAAGCTCCTCAAGAGAGAGAATAATCCTAGGGTTGTCTAGACAAAACCCTAATCAAGTCGGACGTAATGCGTTCATCTTTATTCCAGAACATGTCTCGATGAAACAGCAGATGTAGTGGTGGATTAGTAAGAATTCACAAGGAAAGCGGATGCAAATTGCAAGTCCAGCCTGACTAAACATGCAGGTTTGGTAAATCAAGGTATATGAGAAAAGTAAATGCTTTTCATTAAGTGAGAATTGTTTACATAATATGGGTGCAGGAATGTTAAGCGAGTACAAAAGATGTTTGCTCTTGTGCTTTTACATCCGAGACATGCTTACAAGTAAAGCTAAGGGAAGGCTTCAACAAGAAAGTATCGAGTTGGGAGGATTGACCAAAAATGAAAGAGACTAGAGCTGCATATGAGGCTATGCTTAGTGTAACTCAGCAGCAGGAGCATCCACGTTAGGGTTGCCCGAGTTAGGAGGATTGACCTCTTCACCTCTGTCCTCTGGGATAACATCGGGACCAGGAGCAGTCGGGCCGGTGAACGATGAAAGGGGAGGAATGAAGTTTCCATCTTCAATATAAGTGTTATAATGTGCTCCCTCAAGGTTCAACGTAACGGTAGGGTTTAGGAATTGGACCTGCTCCAGGGCATTGTCGAAGGCATCCTTGACACCAGTTTTCAGCTTGGAGACGTCATCACGGGCAGCGGTGAATGCCTATTTGTAATGCTTTAGCTCCGCTTCCAACTCTGTAATTATGGCCTTGTGCCTACTCATGGAGTCGACGTCATTCTCATGAATCTGCTGCCTCCTGACTACCTCTGACTTGGCCTTCTGCAGACCTTCCCAATCCTTTTGAAGCTCTCGAAGGAGGCTTTGCCTCTCAGCCCTGACCGCTTGCACCTCACTACGTAGATTGTCCCTCTCCATCTTGACACCCTGCGAGTCTTGAAGAGTCTGGGTCGCCAGTCCGTTAGCTTTGTCTCTCTTCGCCTCGAAACTTTTCAGTTCCTCTTGAACCAGGGCGTGTTTTTCTTTAAGGTGAGCCACCAGTTGACACAACCTGGCGATCTTTAAGACCGTATGCTCCATATCCCGGAGCTCCTTCACCTCAGTGTTAGACAGCGGCTTACCATCAAAATAATGCTCGGGAGGACGAAGACTTAGGTGAAGACCTTTGGTGACCTTGTGCTCCCAAACATGGGACCGAGGGAGGTGGATAAGTAGAACGGTGGCAGCAGTTTAGGCTCGCTGTTTGGGGTTCCGAATCCCGATGGGAGGAGAAGGCGTCAGCGTGGCATCTCGAGTTGGCATAGCAGCAACTTTCTTCTTGGAGACCTTGGCCTTTTTGGCGGGGCTTGTTGGGCAGGCTCAGTGGCCATGCGTTTTTCACCCGCCATTGCTCTTGCCGTGGTCACACCTGTAGTTTCCTCGTCGCGATAGGTCACATCAAGATAGACGGGTCGTTTCCCCATTTGTTGACCTGAGAAATAAAAAAAGGGTCAGTTGCCTGGGGAAAAAACAGAATAACATGAGAGTAAATTTTCATTTTCGTACTCGTAGTGGCTCACTTTTTGGTCACAGTAGCGGAAATATAGTCGGCCGAGTCCACCAAGTTGTCCTTCTTACTAGTAAGCTTCGTATAGGCAACTATGCCTTCATCCTCGGCCTCTGAAAGACTGTTGGCTGATGGGACGAAGTCTTTGGGCGATAACTCGTGGTGACCTGTACACCAGGACAAGGGGAATCTCTCTTCAACTTCCCCGGACTTATGGGTTTGGAGGAACTACGACACTTGCCCGGGTTTGGCAACAACATTGAAAAGGAGGTTTTGAAGCCCTTCCACGAATCTGTAAAAGGTTTAAGAAACTTGCGGCCATGGGCTGCTCGGAGGGAGGTCCAGCCGAACCACATGGTCTCTCCTCTGTCAAGGACATTGGTTTCCAGAGGAGCAAAGAAACTACAGAAAACCAAAACACTGCAGGCCAAGCCTTGCTCTTTACAAAACTTCTCCAAGGCAATGGAGAAAGCCCACCCATTGGGATGCAGCTGAGAGGGAGCGAGATGTAGATGACGAAGAAGGCACATTTGGAAGTCGGTAAAAGGGAATTGCAAGCCAAGTTAAGTAATTACATCCCGGTAGAAATAAAAAGTGAGGGTCATTATCACTCGATCGGCAGGAGGCGACCGATTCATTTGATTGGAGCAAACATATAGTGTACCCCTCCCCACCCCGGACCACATGCACTACCTGCTCCACGATCATCGAATTCTTCATGTGTGTCACGACATGGCTAACTATGGGGCTCGAGGTTAAGGGCACTTGGGAGGCACCAGAAGAACCGGATTCTCTCGTAGTAGATTGATCAGTGTGGTGTGAAGATGAGGCCATCTAATACCTATAATAAAGAAAAAAGGGAAGGGTCAGAAAGTAAGAATACCTAACACGACAGGACTATCTCGACAAATGTCAAAAGTTGTCAAGTTGGGTTGATTCGAGGGGGCGCCAGTCGAGCTGGTGGGAGGAATGATGTTACACCGACATTTGTCCAACAACAAGTCGACCTCCCTATCACGGTCAAGCCTGGCGAGTTCAATGGCCTTGTAGCAGTATTCATCACAGGGTGCAGGGCCCTGAGTCAGCATAACCGGGGTAGGACTACTCTGGCCTAGGTTTGAAGCTCGGGAAGAGGATGTTGAGGTAACAGTTGGCTTAGAGGTTGATAGGGGCGGAACTCGAACACTCTCCCTACTCCCACTTCCCCTGGAGGTACGAAGTAAGGCTTCCTTTTTCTCTTCTTCAATAGGAAGAATTGCCTAAAGCCAGAATTTTGTGGGTCCAGAGATATTTTCAAGTATTTCTCTATCTCCTTCGGGGTTGGGCCTACCATACATGTCTAACGACACGTTGAAGTTTGGGTCCATTCAATTGGACAAAGAGAAGGAGGATGTTAAAGTTGAAAAAAGTTATAGAATGGATACAGGCAAACCCAGAAAACCCATCAATTCAGTCAAAAAAGGAGCCCAGAAAATGTCAAGAACTTTGGCAAAACAAATGCAAAAACCCAGGGGTATTGAAGTGACTCAGACCAAGTGCCAGTATCTCAACGTTTGTTCTCAACGCTTCTCGTTCAGAGAGGAATTCAAATAGGTCATCACAGTCATTCAGTACCCACACATATTCAGAAAAAGGCAAAAATAAGGAGGAATGATTTCAAAACAACGCTCACAATGTGAAACCAAAAAAACCCAGAATGCCCAGAACGCTATAAGGGAGATTTTATGGTAAACTAGTTGACCCAAAAAGAAATGAAAATGCAACACAAAGAAAACAGAAAGACCAGAGAAGCTTGAAGGTACCTGGTGGAAGAAAGCTGGAAGAGGCTAAGAACTTTGAAAGGAGAGAACTTTGTGAAAACAAGGAAATCTTTCTGAGAAGGCAGAGAAACTCTTGAGCAAAGTGATGAAGAGGAACAGTGAGGGGGAATTTATAGACATGATGAATTGGAGGGTCGGAGTCGTAATGTCAAATGCGTGAATCGTTACGTCAAATGCGAGGAGGATAAAGCTAAAACCCTCAAAAGTAATCATGACGGATATGAAATGACGTGAGCATTTAATGCGCACGATAACCGAAGGCGGCTATTGAGGGCGCGTGGCCACTATCTTGAAAATGGCGGTTATACGTTGTGATACGGGCAAGCGAACAGACGCCTTGCTTAGTGGACAGTTACGCCGATTCATATGCTTGCACGCTCACATGATACCTCGGATTGGGGGCAACACGTGGCAAGGAATGGTAAACTTGGCAAGACGTGTGAATAATTCCGAGATAATCCTGGGAATCATAAGAGCAAATGATCCTAGGATGTGCTCAAGACATAAATGTCGGGGAGCAGGACGAAAGTAAGCGAGGAAAGTATATCAAACAGCTCGGCAATAAAAGCTGGGCTAAGTTGTCAAACGCTCTCGGATAGAATAGCTAGGGGCAAAGGGCAGGAGAACTTTGGAGTTCTTTGAGCTCTATGAAACTTGGCAAACATCCGGGTAAGAAGCTAGAAAAGACTCAGATCCATGAGGTCAGGGTCAGGCAACAAAATAATCTCGGCAAATCAGTAACCTTAACTACTGAGTTTGGGGGCAACTGTTATGGACCTGTGTAATGGGCCCGACAAAGTTTAGGCCTAGTAAGGGCACTTTGTGACAAGATCATCCTCAATCAGGTAAAATATCAATCATCCCATGATCATGCCTATAATCCTGGATAGTGCAGGTAGTGGAGCGGACGTTATGTAGGTCGTGGAAGGATACGATTAGAGAGGAGGCAAAAGCATGAGTAGGAGACTCAAACCCTAGGTGATCACTATAAATAGGAGGGCATTCACCAGATGCACTCTCTTCATGCTCTATTCCATTATTATAATTCAGTCCCACTGTGTACACACCTTACCCCTCTGGTGAAAAGCCATACTCTTCTAGCACAATGATCTGCAAGTACTCAGTGCTATCTTCCTCATAGATAGCAGTGGGTAACTCTCTCTTGGGTGTTGAATCATCTGACATCCTCGAGAAGCTCTTTGATCCAATATAAACCAATCACTATCCCTAGAGGCTAGACATACGTGTTCTACACCAGAACAGTATCAAATTATAAGGAGTTAACATTAAATCAGCTTTGTGTTAATTTATTCCTTTATTATATTTTAACATTGTGTAGCAAACATTTATCTTTCACGTGACTAAGAATAAAAGCCTCTCCTACCCATATCAATTTAATGGTAGGTTAACTTAGGTTATAAAACTCCTCGAACACTTCTGTTTGTTCTTTTTTCTGTTGACATTTTTTAGGCCATTAATGTGTTGAATACACTAGTTTTTTCCCCTTTTTTTAACACTATTTTTTATTTTTATTTATTTATACAAATTAAACACGCATACACATACAAACATATGAATATTGTGCTAGTTGACATGGTATCAGAGCATGGCTTCCCAGATATCCAAATTGTATCAGACGAACAATTCATTCTCTATATTTTCCCTATAAATTGCACATAATAAGAGTTTTCCACTAAAAAATAATTTATGATGATCCAAAACAATTACAATGTGTATTTTAAAAAGATTAACCCATGTTTTTGGAATAAATAACTGATCTTATTAACTATTTTTTTAAGGTGCAACTAAACCCGTACAATGACACAGGTAAAGCACACCTAAAATCTCAAGAAGAAGAACTAAAGGATGCTGTAACCGCAACACCTGCTACTTGATGTGCTTCTTGATTCCACGATATTCATCCCTGTCTCCCCCCACCCTACTGAATTTCTATGGAGGTGAATTCTGAATCATCCTTTTCTGCTCAAGAACCTACCTCTATCTTAAATAACTCATAATTAAAGATAAAGCATTCATCTTTGCCACATCACCATCCACATGTTCCTTCTTGAGGATGTTTTTGCCCTCAAACAAAGCTTTTAGAAACATCTTGAAATCTGAACTTGGAATCATGGTTTCCTCCTTAATCTTGTCATAGCTAAATACCTCTCGATCCTTTTTGAAAAACATCCGTTCACACATTTGGTATGTTGCAAAGGCAATTATAAGATTGTAACAATGAAATTCTCACTGGGTAGAAGTAATAGCGAAAGCAAAGAATTATTCCAGAGATGGAAGAGTTATGGTGTTTGGAGGAAAAATATTTTGCTCCAGCACTCAAGAGTGAATTGGTTAGAGGAAGGAGATAATAATATCAAATTCTTTCTTCTAATCAAGGTTCAAAAGAAGGCCCAAAATAAAATATTAAGGCCGAAAACTAGATATGGGCCGTGGATGGAAGAAGAAGAGCTAATAGGTGCCGAGTTTACGAGCTGTCATGGAAATCTCTTTAGTGATTCTGGTGTGAGAGATTTAACAGAAGCTTTTTTTCTTTTTTTTTTTCGGTCAACATTTAAGAGAAGCTTTGAGATATGCGGTCTGCTGTGTAAATGAGGATGATAATTGTATGCTATCCAGGAAATTGACCATGATAATTGGGTGCACTACAAATACTTTAATTTAGGCCACGTGCGATGCATCTGAAAAATTATTGTAGAGGGCTAGATACACCTTAACCCTTTTATCTTTTAACTGAAAACTGGAAAAAAGAAACAGAGTGCCTTTAATTAGGTTTGTACAGCTGCCGCTGCATTATTTGTCAATTATATTCTCTAAAAAGGAAACCAATTTGGCAAAATCTCATATAAAGACAGCTGAATTACCTAAATTTTAATTTGGGTTACTAAATTTAACAAATTATTAATTAGGTTATGTGACACAATTAAGGATTTAGAATTTAGGCCAAATTACCTTTATATCCCTTAAATTTTTTTTTTTTTTTTTTTTTTTTTTTTTTTTTGGAAAAGAAAAATTGGAGACAGAATAATATTATTTATAGGCTAAGTAAGAATCTAACGATAAAAAAATCAATAAATAAGGCTACGGTAAGTTGGATCTAATGTTAAATCCTCAATTTATAACTACAGGTTCCCTATAAAGCTAATATAATCCCAAATACTTGAATGTTAAATTTGATGGAACCGACAATCCTCACATAAGGGGATGTCTTAAATCTCAACAAGTAATCCATCAGATGTTCGTCATATACTTCACAGGGAACATAAGTGCAACTGTTTGTTTCTGAGAATGCGTAGGTGGAGGAGAAGAGAAGGTCGGTGACTAGAGTGTTCGAGGTGATCCGAAATTAAGAATGATCCTTCAAAAGATTTTTCCAATTTTGGCACACACATTGAAATCAGATTAGAGATTTTATGGGAAGTTTCTTGAAAATATTGACGATGATCTCAGAGGGAAGATCAGTGCTGTTGTCTTCCATCACCATCACTTCACTATGTTCGCGGTCAGTCAAATGTTCCAAAGGGACTGTATCTCCGATAGACAGAAGAGGCAGCGGCGGCTGCTCTAACGCCGTTCTGCATTATTAGGTGTTTTTTTTTTTGGCTCCAGATTCTGGAGACTTTAGACATGTCTGCACCTTAATGCTGCGGCCTTTTGAATAATGTTGGCGGAGAGTGACGGGTAGGCTGAGAAACCAACTCTTGGTATCTTGCGGCCGGGGAGAGAGAAGAGATGGAGAGTAACAGGAGAGTGATGAGAAAGACAGAAAGAGTAAAGTAGAACCAGAAAGAGAATGGATTTATTCCAGAAGATTGTTGTTCATTTGCTCTTGAGCTATCGGAAGGTCTGGCTTTGTTGGGGTTGGCAGGTCGCTTCTGTGATTGTTGGGATTTAGATTCTTGTTGATCGTGTTCTTCTGTTATGATCGCTATACTCGACCACAAAGCGAAGCCTAAACTAAACCTAAGCAAAAGTCTTTCTCTTTGAGCTTCTGAGGCTAGATCCACGTGGGTACCAGAATCCAGACCCCACGGCACAACAATGCACGGCAACTTGAATAGGCAAATTTATGGCGTTGTTCATACTGGGCACACGAGAGTGAGAGCGCTTTTCCTTTCCTTTTTTTCTTTAGATCATGGCTTAGTGTTAGGGGTATTATTGGAAAATGACCAATATTTAAATATTCTATATTTGAGCATTTATCCAATTTAAGATTTGCTGAGTTTACTAACCTTATATGAGATTTTTCTATTTCAGCCTTCTTTATATGAGATTCTTTCAAACAATTTTGCCATACATATAATCTCATTCAACTTTTAATTGGGTATTTCGGAGTGTTTTCTCTTTTAATTACATCTTTAATTTTGCTTTGTTAACCTCCTCTAACTTTGCTTCATAACTCTATTAGCAAAGTTAGCCCTTGTGCATGGGGAGTTACCGGTACTAACAGACAAAATTAAAGCATTTAATTTGGAAAGAAAAAGACACAAATATTAAATTAAATTAAAAACTGCAGAAAAGTATAGGGTGCAAATGGGTTTTGCTTTTTTTTTTTTAAATATATATATATATATATATATATATAACTGTACTTATTAATTATTGCATTGGAGACATATATATAAATTACAATAAGGGTTTATCGTATATATAAGTTACACATGTTCTTTTTGTAAACATTCTGTGAGTTAATTATTTAGCCTTTACGTTTAGAGGAAGTATATTCTGTTAATATATGATTAGGACGGTGCTAGTTGACATATTAATTAGTCATTATCACGACCATCATGCAGCCGGTGAATCATGTCATGAAAAGGAAACAACGAAACCACACCATGCAGTCTGATGATAAGCGAAAGAAAGAGGGAAAAAAATACCCCCAAAGACATTCAAATCACATACTCCCTCTTTTTGATCCTAAATATAAAATATAGTTAACTTTTTTAGAAGATTAGTGAAACTAATTAAACTAATTTAAAATATTTATATTTATCGTTTAAAAAAAAAACTATTTTCTCAATATATAAACTGGATATAATCTAATGATACATAACCTGATGATATGACTTATTTAGTTTTCTTAACCTCTTTAATAAAAGTCAACTATATATATCTTATATTTAAGACCGGAGGGAATAGTACATAGAAGCGAGCATATAAACCAAATTGTTCAGAAGCTTAATTCGGTCAAACGATGACTACACACTCTCCTAAGTACATTGATTTTGCGAGGTAGCTAGGTTAGGTTAGGTTTAATTAGTTTTTTATATATATAAGACTTTAGGAAAGCTTCATTATCTTCTTAGCCGTGCGAGTTCAATTATATATAGACGTAACGATTGAGAACAAATCTTGCGCTATGCGGCGGGAAATCCCAGTGGATGAAGCTATGCATTTTTTTTTCCCCGATTGGGATCGAGAAGCACATGGGTTTTGGAAAACTTCCTATGTGGCAACATCTCATCCATCTAAAAACTGATTGTACTGATTTCAGGGTTCATATTTCATCAGGACAACCCCATATTTTAGGCTGCTCATCGCCAATATATAATTAAATTCCCCTCTAGCTCTTTTAAGCATGTATTATTTCTTGTTCTTATTATAATGCACCAACTAGCAATTGTATTTGATCCTTTTTATATTAGTCCTTAGATACAAAATTGCTTGTTTCTAAAACACATTAATTATTCTTTTATATGTATGTCCATCATTAATAAGGATAGTGGGTGAGAGTAGTGGTAATATTGGAAGTTACTTAAATTGTAAAACAACTTTATTGACTTTAACTGTTTTCATTGGTTTGTGAGGATTGTTAGTTGGTGTCTTATAATAAGGACAAAAAAAGTATTTATAAATATCCATATTGCTTCCGAATTTAGGAAGTATATCCGCATGTGCGTGTTAAAAATAGCTAATTCATAACAACTGCATTAATTTTTTATTGAGTCAAATTATGTTTGTTAATTAATTGTTTTGATCATATAGGTAACAGATTAATTTTTTGAAATTCAATTTTGGTGGGCATTGCATATATTTATTTTTATAATACTAAATTGTTATTATAGTTAATAACGTAACATATAATTTGGATTCCAAAGCAGATAGG
Organism: Acacia acuminata; assembly: GCA_019022655.1. Classification (NCBI taxonomy): domain Eukaryota; kingdom Viridiplantae; phylum Streptophyta; class Magnoliopsida; order Fabales; family Fabaceae; genus Acacia; species Acacia acuminata. Next base: position 526,315 of record JAFJYI010000164.1, on the reverse strand, counting down.
AGTTATGACACAATTTTTTTTGGGCATGCGCGTGAGTTGGAAACTAACATATATGTCAGTGAGGAACTTTAATCTCTTCACGCAAGACTTAAAAGAGGATCGGACCAGCCAATCAGCCATTAGAGAACAATAATGATTACTCCCATATATAGTATGGAAGGGGGCATAACATACAATTAGTACCATGCTATTTGATTATTCATCAATTATCATGATAATCATAAACACACAACACCGCGCAACAAGGGAACGGCGGATATTATTTAGTGTTATCTATAAGCAAGTGCAATAGGAAGGAACATAGAAGTGCGCCTAACCCAAGCTGAGATCAAACCTTGAGAAGCCTGATTTGATCAAGTGACGATTGCACATCAATCTCGTCACTTCCATTAGCTTCTAAGGACTGCTTATAGGTCATGCCAAGGTATGCTTGTGGATGTTCTTCATTCACAAATTCTGGTGCCGGACTCACAAATTTGTCCAATGATGGACCATGAAGTGTGGCCACCGAGATCCTTTTCACTTCGTTTCTGTCAACAGCTACCCGGTGAATATGACTCCTATACGTCCCATTCGTTAAGATCTGCACCATTAAGCACTCATTAATGACGACTACTCAACAAATAAGCCAGAAGTAAGTTTAATTAATTAATGATATAAACTAGATTGGATTTCACTAATTGAAAGAGATTAAAGCATATAAATGCACCTCAAGATGATCGCCAAGCTGGATGAGGATGGCGTGACGGGGAATACATGCATTAATCCAATATCCCTTATGAGAGAGTATTTGTAAGCCTCCATTCACATCTTGTACCAATGTTACTATGAAGCCGGGATCTGTGTGATCAGGTATACCAATACGACTTTTTGATACATAATTGGGTGGATAAAGGTTCATGGCTGATACATCAAACCCTGCATGTGTTGGAAGCTTGAATTAGTCAGAGATGATTTGTTAGTCACAAGTTTTGATCATCACTTGTCACCACAAGGGATTCTTGAGGTTTGGTCATCACTTTCTAATGAATGGTTGATTATTTCTTTGTTAAATACTGATTCTTTTTTTATACTACCTTCGGTCCTAATCATGGTTGATTCTTTGCAATTTGCACTACAAATTTTGTTCTGTAATTAGGACCGGAAGGAGTATATAAGATTTCTATTAGGTTTCCTGTTATTATTGTTTACCTGATTTCAAGTTAAATGCTTTTTCTATGTAGCTCTCTTCAAGCCCTAATGTCTTTGACACTGCTTTTGCTAATCCCATCACTACCTTCCTCATTTCCTTGTAGTATTCATCTAAAATGTCACTGCCATGGAAGAACACCCCATTTCAAAAATAAGATCAATCCTAAAATATTTAACTAAATATTTAATGAAAATAGCTACGAGGTATATATCACATCATTGTAACACTTGCATAGATAAAAATATCGCAATAATAATATACATACATACATACAGCTCCATATATATTGGTTGCTCGATTTCTAATAAATATAAATCATCAAGACATAGGTCAATATAATCCATATAAGAAGTTGTACGATTAATATTATAGTTAATAATCTCGTTGAAGGCCATATGGACATAGGATCAAAAACTAAAAAATTAGAAATATGTACCTGAAGCTTGATGGGTTGGGAGGAAAATGATATTGGGGGTGTGCAATCACCTTTATATATTCCCTATTTTCTCCAGAAGAATAGTTTTGGCCCCATCTAATTCTGTCCATTGGATCCTTTTTACTGTATATCTTCCTCTCCTCCAACGTCGATGGATCAAAGAATTCAGAAATCCCGTTGAAGAGAGCGTCCAACAACTTTTCTGGGATTTGATGATTTACCAGCTGCATGCAGTATATATACATATATCACAGAAAACGTTACGTTTCACTGAGATGTATACAAAAATACGAGTTTTACACACACACACATATAGTTTGTACGAAATCATATATAAAGCCTTGGTGCTGCGTGTGTGTACTTACGTAGAAGAAGCCATAGTCTTGGCACACTTGGCCAAGGTGTTCTATAGCCAGGGATTCTTGATCAGGATCATTAGAGTAAAGCATGCAGTAATCAATTGTGGGAATCTCATCATCAACAAGTTTAGGTGAATAAGACACGCTAGAGGGCTTAAGGGTTGGTGGTGAAGCAATTTCAGCCATCACAAACTGAAGAATAAGCCTGGGAAATACAATATCCGATATGAAGATATCTATCTATGTTAGTTTTGATGATAGGAGGTGTAGGATCGAATAAGCGTGTCTCCTATAAATAGGCGAAATATCAGAGACCCCAAGTGTTATGGTCATTTTTAATTAGTAACTAATGTACAGTTTACTATATTATGCAAGTTGTAGTTTTTCGAGAGAAAGTCAAATGTATACCGTGGAAAATGAGAATTAATACATAGCAACTCTTTGTCTCGCATGTATGCGAGTAGTTAATTAGATGAATTCACTCTATTGGCGTATACGTTAGTTATACGCATATTGTATTATTTATCGTGGTCCTCTCGCAGATTTAATTTATTCCCTAGTAACGACAGACTCATGTTTGGTGATTAATATTATTAATTATAATTATATCATATGGCCTCGCACGTAAGACGATATAGAAAATTCATGAGAAACTAACATATTATCAATATAAATGTTATTTCCTGGTGTTTTCCTTGTGCAAATACGTAGGTGTGACAGAAGAGGTAATGATGTTAGCGGAGCATCTTACCTGAAAAGAAATCACACGCATGTGACAAACCAAACTAAAAACAAAAAACAAGAAGACCAGTTCAAAGAATCTAATAGAAGAAAACATATAATAATGGATCAACTGGATCATGTTCTTTTTTCGATGTCAGCAGTGACCGATCCAAGGTGCCTGCTATCCCTACATACGCTTCAAACTTCCTTTTGTATTTTTTAATTTTTAATTTTAATTTGAAACACGTGTGTTTAGTATACTTTCTTTTAGTCTTTAACTGATTTTTTCTTAGTATCTAACTTCTCTCATTTAATTGCATTTAAAGTTATATTTGCGAGCTTATGACTTTTATTTTTCTAAGAGTGTCTTTCGATTCACTGAAAGACATTTCAATTATGTTAATCCTTAATGTCTTAGGCCATTAGTACTAATTGGTTTAATTTAAATGCAAGCCTAATAAAAATGTGTAGGGCCAGTAGGTATATAATGTCTATTCTACAAGCAAATTGAGTCCAAAAACTTAATCCTACAAAATGGCCGAATTGATGGTAGTCTAGCCTAAATTCTCAATGTCTAACTCAATATACCAAAATAGTCACAATCAGATTTATCTTGTTTCAGGATAATTGAGCGCACAATTAAATAAAAAAAAATAACATTAAAGGAATTAAAAAAAGAAATCGTCATTCACTAATCCATAATTAAACTAAATAATCCAACACAAAGATTTAGCTACATAAACTGAACATTGTCATGGCCGACATAATAGCTAACCAAAGACCAATTAAAAGACAAAAGAAATAAGAGAAAGATAAAGAAGAAACAAAACTCAATGCCGAATTTTCATGTGTGCTGTAAATCTTATGCATCTCCAAACTTTAATCTTCCTCCATCTAAATTCTGAACTCTTGTGTTGCTGTCACGAACTAAGGAATTAGAACACTCTTCCCTCTTGCTACGCCTAGCATATATATAGGTATATGTAAGGTTGTCAAACTCACGAGTTTAAGCAAACTCGTGGCCGTCACATAAACTCGTATAGTGACTCGAATCATAAACTCGTAAGAGTTTACTTTTATCGTAAAATAGATATTAACGGTGTATAATTAAATAATTTAAATATAAAAAATGAAAAATTTTGATTTAAATATATTTTAAATCCAAATAATTGAAATTAAATATATCAACATTCATAATTTATTATATTAATAAATAAATTTCTATAAAATTCATATATAAAGCCATTGACGATAACAAAATTGAAAAAATTAACACAATTTTGTAAACTAGAAACGTAAAAATAGTAAATCCGGTGTGTAAACTCGTGAGTTTAACTAAGTTTACTAACACAAGTTTACTAAAGACTCAACTCGATTTAGTAAAATAGAAACGTAAGAACGGTAAATTCGGAGAGTCCACTCGCGAGTTTGACAACAATGGGTATATGATTGCCTTCTTGTGCACTATCACAATATATTAGTTTATCTCTTCTTTTTTATTGATTATCATATAATATAGATACATTATATTGATATTTTGTTCTCACTTAAATCTTATAATATATCCGACAAAGAAATTTGGATTTGAGTAAATTTTATATCAAAACATCCTTTCATCCTATAATTAATTAAAGGATAGAAAAATATAAAAAATATAATTAAACAAGTATAAAATATTAATAAATTTAATTATATATATCTCATAATCTATACTTATTTAATTATAAAATATATACTTATCAATATCTAAATGATAACTAATAAAGTAAATAATCTATAAAGCCCCAACGTGTGAAGCACGCATATATTATATATAATATATATATTATTCAACACTCCCCGTTGCTTCAAAGCTGCACACTCCCATCTGCATTCTAAAATCTTCAACTTTGTCAATAGAGAGTGACGACTTGGTCATTATATCTGCAACTTATTGTTGAGCATAGCCTTTAGCTGCTAATCGTGCTTTATACTTCTTCACACTATTATCAGCTTTATATTTAGTTCGAAACACCCGTTTTCGCCTAATTGTGCCTTGTTGCCTTTAGGGAGATCAACTAAATCCCACGTATCATTCTAGCTTCTTGATACAATTTATCTCTTCAACTATTGCATTTTTCCAACTTGCTCTTTTTCAATATCCATATATGACTCAGGATCAGAAGCAAAAGGAGCATAATTACAATATTCATAAATATATGTTCAAGATCGAAACTTTTAGGGAGGAGTTTCACTCGAGGAGCTAGAGGATAAACTTGCTGGTGAAGATGAAATTCCGTCTGCACTAGAAGGTGATAAATGTGGCGTTTGCGAGATACTGTCACTAGATGAAGATGATTCCAAACCTGCTGGTTCTGGTTCAGAGTTTCCCCTGTCCCAACACTTATTAGAATAGAAATGGATTTTTCATCTCAGTCCAATTCCAAATAACTTCTCAATTAAACACAACATCTATGCGAATAATTATCTTGCCACTAAATGGATTATACAACCTATAAGCTTTGGATTGCTGGCCATAACAAAAAAAGATACATTTCTCACATTTTCATCAAGTTTTTGACGAGATGATTTTACCAAAGCATATGCTATACAACCAGAAACTTTTAAGTGACTTACCCGTGGCTTTATATCTATCCATGCTTCATAAGGTGTCATATCAGGGACTGCTTTTGGTGGGAGACAAATTAAGTAGATACACTGCGATGGCTACAACTTCTGTCCAAAATTGATTAGGAAGCTCTCTTGCCTTCAGCATGCTTCTGGCCATCTCTACCACAGTTCAGTTTTTTCGTTCAGCAATGTCATTTTGCTCTGGCGTATGTGGTGAAGTGAGCTCCCTACAAATATCATTCTCCTCACAAAAAGTACCAAATTCATTGGAACAAAATTCTCCTCCTCTATTTGCACGTAATACCTTTAAGTATTAACCACTTTGTTTTTCTGCAAGAGCTTTTTCTTGAAATTTTTTAATGCTTCTGACTTAAATTTTAAGAAATAAACCTAGCTTATTCTGCTATAATCATTAGTAAATAACAAAAAATACCGACTACCATTTAATGATTTAGTATTTATTGGTCCACACAAATTAGCATGCATTAATTTAAGATATTGAGAAGCACTCCAAGACTTCCCACTGGAAAAAACTTTTTAGTTTGTTTCCCAAAAATACAACCTTCCCAAAAATTTACAGCATGAATCTTTGGTAGCCCAAGAACCATATTCTTTTTACTGAACAATTGCAATCCATCAAGCTACAAATGACCATACCGTAAATGCCACAAATCAGAATTACTTACTTCTTTAAAAACTAAAGCCCTTTTGTCAATAGAGGAAATAACAAGAGGAAACATACAATTTTTAGTCATAGGGACCTTTGAAACTATTTGACCAGACTTCTTATCATAAATTTCACAACAAAAACCATCAAAGGTGATTCTAAAACCATTTTCCACCATTTGTCCCACACTCAATAAATTATTAGCCAAACTAGGCACATGAAAAACATCATTCATCAGGGGTTTCTTGTTACCATGCATGATCATTGCGAATAGCAACAGTACCTCTACCTTTTATTTGAATTTGCTTATCATCACCAAGTCGAACACCAGATTGGTGAGATTCATCTAGTTCTTCAAACAATGACCACGAACTCATCCTATGATTGGAACATCCGCTATCAATGAACCAAACATCTCTTTAGAGGATTGTGTGACCCATTTGTTTTTTTGCCTCCGGTGAGGTGTTTCTTTGGTACTTGTCTCTGTTGAGACGTTTGAAGTATTGTTTGGTCCTTGGTGGTGTTAGTCCTTGATGATGTTAGTAAATAACATATTAGTATCAATGTATATATCTGAAATCATGGGATTGTAATTAGATCCCATATAGATCCCATATAATTAGGAAGTACACATATAATCATCATTATGAGCCATTATGTATAGGCTCCTCCCTCTTGTATAATTATCCATACACTTATCATGAATTAAACAACTTTCTAATTCATTTCATTATATGGTATCAAAGCTTAGGGATTGTTCTTGGTTAATTTGAGTTTTTTTTTCTAGTGGTCACTGTTACTGTAGCATGAACAGTGACAGTGGCCAGCCTCCAGCGTGCGAGCTCGTGAGATTTCAGTTTCTATCAATTTTCTGGTTGATTGTAGTACTATTCCGTGAACAATGACCGTGACTCATCACTATTCACAGGGGGATAGAGAAATTGTGTGCCTTTTCCTTGGTGGTTCTGTTGTCTCTATTTGGGTTTTAGGGTTTGGATTCATCATTCCAGTTCATGAGTTTGGTTCTTCTTGATTTAGGTTGGCTACTTTTGTATGTCAGCATCTACTGAGCTTTGCGACTTTCACTATTTTGGGCAATTATTTGTTGTTTAGTGGTCTTTGTGTGATTTCTTAAGTTTTTGTCTTTATTGAGACGTTTGGAGTATTGTTTAGTCCCTAGTGAGACCGTTTGGTGTTTGTCCCTAATGAGACGTTCATTGTTGCTTTGTCTCTAATGAGACGTTTGGAATACTGTTTGGTCCCTTGTGAGACCATTTGTTGTAGCCTCTACTTTGGTTTGGTACTCTTTGTTATTCGAACTCTTGGTGAAGCTGTTGAATAATTTCTTTTGAATGTCCTCGATGTGACATTTGGTTGACCTATTTTTGGATGTGCCTAAACTTGCTGGTTGATTCAAGATCTCAGGAAGAAGAAAATTATTTTGTTTAGATTTATTTATATTATGTTTTTTGGTAACATGTTGAGCCTGATTAACATCTATGCTCCAACTTGAGGGGGGAGTTTTAGGAAATAACATATTAGTATTAATGTATATATCTGAAATCATGAGATTGTAATTAGATCCCATATAATTAGGGATTACATACACATATAATCATCATTATGAGCCATTATGTATAGGCTCCTCCCTCTTGTATAAATACCCATACATTTATCATGAATTAAACAACTTTCTGATTGATCATTTCATTACAGCCATTACCTCTACATTCACTTGTAGACTCTCCTTTCACCTGAAAAGCCTACTCTTCACTTTTTTCTTGAAATTGTTTCTTCATCATCAGGGACGGACCCAGGAATTTTATTGGGGGTGAAAATAAAAAAAGCTACATCATAAATAAAAGTTTTTGAAATACAACACGGACCTAATATACAAAAAAAAAAAAAAAAAAAAAAAAAAAAAAAAAAAAAAAAAAAAAAAAATCTATTACATAAATTAAGATTACTTCACTTAACTCTTACTCTATTTTCATAATATTAAACTCATCTATAATTGAATCTATGCTAAAACTCAAAACTTGCCCAAAATCCTAACCCTAAAATATTCCACTATTTTTTTTAAAAGAGATTCTTACTTTGATTTTGAACTTAGAACTTCGAGATAATTGGGTTTATTGGAAAGACTCTAGAATACTCTCTGCACCATATGATTAGGCCAATTGATGACAACATTGGGTCTAAGAGCTAGATCCTTAAACAGTTTTTATTATCGAAAAATCATTTTGATATACAGTATCCTTCCTAAACAAAGTCTCTTAATAAACGTAAGTTATTCCACTATTCTTTTTTTTAAAAAAAAAAAAAAAAAAAAATTTGGGGGACCCCCCTAGCCCCCCCCCCCCCCCCCCCCCGGGTCGATCTGTGATCATCATGAGATTGCAATGAACTCATTAATTCATCAAAAGAATACTTTGAAAGGTCATGAGCCTCCTCAATTATGGCCAGAACAAAATTAAATCGCGGAGTTGAAGTTTTCAGAATTTTTGCAACAACTATTTCATCAATAATTTTTCTCCATAGGACCTCATTTTATCAACTACAAAACTAGATCTAGATAAGTAATGTTGTACTGACTCACTCTTTTGTATAAGAAGATTCTAAAATTCAGATTGGAGTTTTATAGAGATTACCTTGTATGAACCTAGAAACTCAGTCTTCAAAATTTGCCATGCCTCTTTAATTTAGAAGCGTTACAGATGCGATTCTATAAAAAAATATTGTCATGCACGGCTTGCTGGAGGAAAATTAAAGCAGTTGCATCTTGCTTCCTATTTTCCTTCAAGCGGCGTTGGTTCGTATCTGGGTTGGCAAAACCATCCTCAATTATAAATCCCATAAGTCTTGAGATTGAAAGAGGGTCTTCATCTTAATTGAATAAAACTCATATTTATCCCCATTAAAAATAGGAGTTGACAATTGAGACTCCCCACTGGTTGCTGAAGAAATTTCGTTAGTTGCCATAAGTTGCGTGACCTATTCAATGAGATAAGAGGGGGAAGGATCAATTTTACTCTCTCTCACGAGATGACTACGGTGTAGTGCATTAATACTCTAATATACTCTCAGACTCTCTCAAAATATGATCAAAGCTCTGATACCACTTTGGTTTATTATTGATCCTTGAATAAACAAGTGCACATATGAGTCTTTATAAAGATAACAAATGGATGGGGATACAGGGATATGAATCTGATAAGAACCTGTCTAAAAAAAATCTAATAGGAAAATCTATCTAAATCAAACAACTAATAAAATAATCAATCTATAAAACTGCAACGCGCATATATATATATATATATATATATAAAATTATTAAATACAAAACAAAGATTAAAAAAAAAAACCTCTCATGGCTTGGTGATTTTATTGTTATATATATATATTGATGATGTATGAGAATAATAGCTCATTTATCACCAGAAAATTTGAGCTGACACATCAGTTTGACCGGAAAATGAACACTATTACAGGTTTATAACATGAAATTCATGACAACGTACAGAACAATTCACTTCAATTCCTCCTTCATCACATGTTCTTGAAAGCATAGGGCTAAGATAGGTGCACGGGTACGATCAAAGTCAACAATAATGGCTAGCTCAGGGCCAGCTGATTTATTTAATCGCTGTCTTGGCGCGCGATACATATAGAAGATCAATTAAAGAGCAGAGACAAGGATATCTATATTAAGCACTTGGAAGCCTGATTTTATCAAGTGATGATTGGACATCAATCTCATCGTGGCCCTTTGCTTCCAAGGATTGCTTGTAGGTCATTCCAAGATATGCCGGTGGGTGATCTTCATCGACAAACTCCAAAGCCAGTGCTACAACTTTGTCTAACGATGGCCCATGCAGCGTCGCCACCGTCAACCTTTGCACCTCATTGTTCGCAACAATAACTCTATGCACGTGACTCTTGTACTTCCCATTGGTTAAGATCTATAAATACATATACAGTTAGGTATTGATCAAGTTAATTAACATGCGAGCAAAAATATTATTGATCCATATTGAAGGGGACGATCTATTTAATTAATGTATAAATTAAGTACCTCAAGATGGTCGCCGAGTTGAATGAGAATCGCGTGGTGGGGAATATAAACATTGATCCATTTTCCAGTGTGAGATAGTATTTGGAGACCTCCATTCACATCTTGCGTGAGGGTTATGATGAAGCCTGGATCAGTGTGATCACCGATGCCAACATGACCTTTGGATACGTGATTCGGTGGATAAAGGTGTAAGTTTTTCTATAATTTCATGCTCAAACATCAAATAATAAGAACATGAACAAGGATCTTAAGAACTAATGATTTCCACAATACTATAGGTTTGAGTCAAGATGTATTAACTTCTATTCATAATTATGGAATTTATACTTTACAATATGTGACTTGCAGCACCATAATTGAAACCTTAATCATTCTCTTTACCCTTCACTACATGCCCTCTTCTTGATGGAAAACTAGAGGCGTCTCTTATGGTTAGAGAGTGAACGGACAAGTTTCTATCCTTTAAATAACTTATGTATCCAAAAGACACGTACATCCTATGGATATGACGCTCCCATCAAGCAGTCAAGAAACCTCTTCCCAAAAGTCATTTACCAATAGTCATTTAGCCCCTTCATTAATTACTAAATCATATACATTTATCACAGCCACATGAGACATTTCTTACATTCTCCCACTTGGCTCATGTGATATATGTCATTTCATGATTTAACAAAATATCAATAATTTTGCGTATAATCTTGGCTAAAAGATTTCATATATATTGGTTACATCATAAGGCATGGTTAAGGATAAAACTAACACAAGTCATAGCAGTTGTACATCAGTATATCGACGTAGTCCCTTCCATGTACTACTTTATTAGTCTTTCTCCTTGACATGACACTTCAATGGAAGTAACTTTAATGTCCATCAATAAAGTTTTTATAGTAGACAAATCCTGTTTTTCTAACAACATCGTTTATGCATGCATACATAAAGTTGAAAATAGGAGAATCCCAAAAACTCATATACTAATGAGCTCAAAGCGTCAATGACCAATACATAACAATAATTTCAACATTCGCTAGCATACATAATACTCATACTATACACATGACCAGTGAATGTGTTGGATGGTAATCCCTATATCAAGGGATCAGCTATCATATGATTGGTGCTAACATGTTCTATTGACACTCTATGTTTCTGAACCTCTTCTTTAACGACAAAGTATTTCCATTCCATATGGTTAGCACCTTTAAAATATTTGTCGTTTTTTAGAAAAGAAGACTACTGTGGAATTATTACAATAAATTTTCAGCAACTTGGTTATACTGTTGACTAATCCAAGCCCTGAAATAACATTTCGTAGCCATGTAAGCTGAACCATGGCCTCAAAGCATGCCACAAATTTAGCTTCCATAATGGATGCAGCAATTACTGACTACTTATCCAATCACTTCAAGGTTGATAGACCTCCTATAAGTAAGCATATAACTTTTAGTTCCTTGTAAATATCTCAAAACTTTCTTTGCAACTTTCCAATGATCTATACCAGGATTACTCTGGTATCTTCCAACATTGCAAAGCCAATATCTGGTCTCCTACAAGTCTAAGCATATATCAAGCTCCCACTGACCTGTAGATGTATACACCGATCAACAGTGTTTTCTTTATATCCAAAGGAAACAATGGTATCATTTAAGTCCGTATATTGATTTCTTTAATTTGCACACCATGTGCTCCTTTTCTTTTTCTAGACAGTTTTCACATCCACTTGATGTAACTCTAAATCATAATGAGCCACCAATGCCATAACGATTCTTAGAGAATCCTTCTTAGAAACTAATGGTGAAAATGTTTCTTTATAGTCAATGCCATCTTTCTGAGTAAATCCCTTTGCAACTAGTCTAGCCTCGTAACGTTCTAAGTTACCATGAGAGTCACGTTTGGTCTTAAAGACCCACTTACAACCAACTCTCTTACACCCTTATGGTAACTCAACAAAGTCCCAAACATCATTCTGTTTCATAGATTTCAACTCATCTTTCATGACATCTAACCACTTTTCACCATCTTCACTATTCATGGCTTGTGAAAAAGTTTGGATCATCTTTGGATGTTTAAATAAAGCTATAAGTATATGGACAATACCAACATTTATGTTTAATTATTATAAAGACAAATAATCAACCTTTGGGTTGATCCATAACCGCCCTATAATAATAAATTACAATTTACCCACAACATAAACATAATTTCATAGCATCCAGGTTATGGGTAATTTGAAATATTGAAATAATAATAGGAATTAAAATAATTCATAAGGATTTGACCACTTTGGTGACTAACAAATCTACCATACTTAATTCCAAAACTTAAATGTTTAATATACAATTGCCATTCACAACATCTAAGTAATTTAATTTTAGATCAACATATAGGGCTTTAACAAAAAATAATTTGTTCCTTTTCTAAGCCATAAATAATATCTAGATATATATAAAACTAGATGATCCAAAATTAGAACCGAGAACACCTTTTTTTTTAATTAAATTCAAGCCAAAAATAATTTGCACAACCCAAAAAAAAAAATGCAGCAAAGAGGCCCAAACCATTCTGGCCCAGCAGAAAATGAGCCCCACGCTAAGTATCCTTTAAACTATATTTGGCCCATATTAAATCAAGGTGGCGCCAGTAGCTTAGTGGTTAAGGCATCTTTCACCAAAGCCTCAGATCGTGGGTTGGAACACTACCAGTTGCGTTTCTTCAAATTTTTCCTTTTAAAAAACGCACTGCAAAAAAATACTCCCAAGGAGTTCGAACCCAGGACCGAAAGGGTGCAACACATCTTAATAGCTGGCGCTCTGCCAGGTGAGCGACGTGCTTTTTGCTGAAAAGAGAAGACACTCTACTATAAAAACCATGTCTTTTCAGTTGGGGTGTTATCCCCTACCTCCAATGGGGTCAAACCAGACCCATATAGATCCATGGGTCAGGTCCGTCGACCCGACTCTTCTTTTAGCCAAAACCGACGTTTCCGATGTCGGTTTTTCATGTTCTTAGTATCTCTTTGTTTTTTCGAGATCAACGCAATGACACCTATTTTGTGGCCTAAAACCACTGTTTTCTCATGACCCAATTTCATATATATATATATATATACACACATGTATCCACATGCTAATTTCATGGCCTAAAACTCCTGATTTTCCCTGACCCGATATCAAAAGAACCTTAACAAAGTGTACCTAACTTACTGTTATCTATTCTTATCCAGAGATCGTTTTGGGATCAAAGTGGTTAATTCTTTCTTACTTCCAATACTTCATATATCAGTATATATTGTTGCAAACAATTTTAAAGGCAACACAACTAATCGAGAAACTTAATCAGAAGAAAAGAAACAATATATCCATATGAAAACATGGTTGTCTGGCAAAAATCAAATACACATGTATAGCTATTGAAAAACCAAATGGATGTGCAGCAAAAATTTAAATTGCTACACATTCCATGATACGCATTTACTGACAATATAAACATTCCAGCGTAGAAACTATAAAAAATGCATATACCATGTGTATGCCGAGTATAATAATTTTGAACGCAGATTCAAAATTGGAAACAGTATAAAAAATTGAAAATTGAAAATACTGAACACAATAACACAGATTCATAATTGGAAAACCATAAATTCTAAAACCAAAAGCTCTGATACCACATGTAAGTTTTTCTATAATTTCATGCTCAAACATCAAATGATAAGAACATGAAAAAGGATCTTAAGAACTCATGATTTCCACGATACTATAGGTTTGAGTCAAGATGTACTAACCTCTAGCCATAATTGCGGAATTTATACTTTACAATATGTGACTTGCGGTACCATAATTGAAACCTTTACATTCTCTTTACCCTTCACTACACGCTCTCTTCTTGATGGAAAACTAGAGGCGTCTCTTACGGTCAGAGAGTGAACGGACAAGTTTCTACCCTTTAAATAACTTATGTATCTAAAAGACACGTACATCCTATGGATATGACTGCTCCCATCAAACAGTCAAGAAACCTCTTCCCAAAAGTCATTTAGCCCATTCATTAATTATTAAATCATATACATTTATCACAGCCACATGAACCATTTCTTACACAAAGTTCATGGCTGATACGTCAAGTCCTGACTCCAACTCAAATGCTTTCTCTAAGTAATTATCTTCAAAGCCTAAGGTCTTGGACATTGCTTTTGCTAATCCCACCACTATATTCCTCATCTCCCTGTGGTATTCATTCAGGACCTCACTTCCACCATTCCCATTTATTTCCAAACAAATCGATATATTAGAATAGAATTAAGGATAATGAGACATCTTTCATAACTGGACATAAGTGTGTGTATAGACATGTACCTGAAGCCAGAGGGATTGGAAGGAAAATGACACTGAGGATGCGTCATCACTTTTAGGTATTCCCTATTTTCTCCATGAGAGTTTGAGGAGTTTATGTCCCACCTAATTTTCTCCACTGGATCCTTTTTCCCATACACTTTCCTCTACTCTAAATTCATTGGATCAAAGAATTCAGTCATTCCTTTGAAAAGATTGTTGAGCACCGTGTCTGGAATGCGATGATTGACCAACTGCATGCATGCATATACAAAGAATCAAAATTTCAAATAAACATTAATTAATTTGAACTATATATAACTTAAACTAATTGTAAGGGGGAAAAATATCACAATTAAATTGGTCTGTAGCTAGATACATACATAGAAGAAACGAAATTTGTAGGACGCTTGGCCCAGATGTTCCAGGGCCAAAGATTGTTGAAGAGGGCCATCAGAGAAAAGGAAAGAATAATCAACAGTAGGTATCTCATCGTCAAAAGCAGAATAAGAACGAGTGACAGTGGAAGAGTGATTTGAATTTGATGGTTGAACAGGTGATGGAGTGGATGAGTATTCTTCTGATGAGGAAATTACATTAGCAGCCATGACAAAGGAAGCAAGAGAGTGCATAAGATCAAGATTATTATATGCTATTATGCTTAGATAATGAAAAAGAGCTTCACCATTTGCATGCAAAATTTGCTGGCCAGATGCACCTATAAATAAGCATCAGCAAACACCCAAAATTATTGTGAATCACATGCGATGGATTGAATTGTTAAAGTCGGTCACGTAACTCAAATATGTCGACTCCTAAAATGGAAAGAACATGGTTTCCATGGGAAAGGTGGCGGAGAGGGAGGACTAAAACTAGTTCTTTTTTGTTTTTTTTTTTTTTTATTATACAGAATAATTCTCGTTCAATTTTTTATTAAACCAAACTTAATGTAGCTAACTGACAATTCACACTTCCTTTTAATTTTAAAAATAAGCTTGGATTCTAATGAGCAATATATTAATTAGTTTCCATATGAATGTCATTTTATTATCTAAAAACCTTTGGGAGAACATGTATATTACACTTGTTATTTTCTCAATGCTAAGCTAAGGATGCATAAGGCTACACTATAATTAAACAAACTGCACAACTATTTGCTAGAACACAAACACATACACGTACACATGCCATTACCAATAATTAATGATGTATACATTTTCAATGAAGTTTTCTTTTAATTGAAGGGGCAGGCACTATTATAAGTGAGATCAAACCCACAACCTCCCACTCAGTGACGGATTTTGGTAGAGACAATCACTACAAGAAAACGTAACGCTTGTCGCGGTGTACTTGTAGCGGTCAAGCAAAACCGCTACAAATGAACAAATTAGTAGCGGTTTAAACCCAAACAGCCACAAATTAGTAACGGAAGCATTGCCGCCAAAATGCTGAGTTCACAAAACCCAACCGCTACAAATATGGCGCTAGCCTTGGCGCGTTATGACGCGAAGTCCGTCGCGGTTTTTTCGTAGCGGTTATGTCAAAATAACCGCTACCAAATCACGAAACGACACACTTTTGTCACGGTGAGAAGAAAGCGACACGTTGACCGCGTCAAAACTTCAAAATTGGTAGCGGTTCTCACAATAACCGCTACAAAATTTATTCTATAAATAGCCAATTCCATCCGTACAACAATTATAATGTTCAAAAATATTCTAAATTTGGCTTTGTCGCTGAAAGAGCATTATTGGCTTTCTTCTCAAAAACAGAAGACGGGCATATATCTGCAAAGACCGATCTCGGGAGATGAGTGCGGAGATATTTGTCTCTTTTCAAACAAATAACGTCAATTTTTGTAGCGGTTCTTTAACCGCTACAAATATAAAAATAAAAAATAGCGGCAAAACTTTTATAAAAAAATAATGGCGGAATTATTTGTAGCGGTTTCTCACGCTACAAATATTTTGGTGGTAAAATTTTTTCCCAGATATTTTGGACTATTTAGTAATGGATATCTAACCGCGACAAAATTTATTCATTTTGTCGCGGTTTTTGTACCGCGACTATTGTGCAAATAAGCTTTCAGTTTAGCCTTATATAGTGGCAGTCAACTAAAACCGTTACAGTTACAGTAGCGGTTCATGTGGTTGTAGTAGCTGTTTTTTTTCACCGCTACAAATGTCTTTGTTTCGGTCGATTTTGTAGCGGTTTGTGTAACCGTGACAAATGTTGTTTGTCGCGGCAAAACCGCTACAAATGTGCGATTTTAACCGCTACTAATGACCCTTTTTTTGTAGTGAATGGGGGGCCATTACCCCAAAAAAAAAAAATAATTGTTCAGAATTTTTCTTTGAAAAAATTAATATAATGGAAAAAGGCATGTTGTCTTATACAATTGCCATATATTTGGAACCCAAAATATTTTTCTTTTAAATTAGTTAATGAGGATATATATGGTCCCCAAATATTTATCTCAAGGTCGGTCATTGCTCCCACTTACAGGTGAATTCTTGTGCACTATGCTACAAAGCCATTGGCTTTTCAATGAACATTTTGAACAGGCTTGGGACAACTCCTACGTGCACCCACCATATATTAGTCCTTTTCTGCCACCGAAATATGCAGCAGAAGCTAATTTATCCCAGCAGGCCACCACCTCGTCGCAATATGACACCCAGCAGGTTGTTGGACCCCAACCCAACACGTACAGCAGAAGACAATTCATCCCAGCAGCCCACCACCTCGTGGAAAAACACAACCCCCCCCCCCCCCCCCAACACACACACAAAAGAAAAACCCACACACACACTGGTCCAAATTCAACAAGAATTGAAGATCCAGATTCTTGAGACAGACCCGGGAGAAGGGTGTCTCCATTGATCATTCTCTCCATTTAGTGTATTCACGATCAAGTTTTAATGGTTTAGATTTATTCTATTGACCATGATATATTTTTATTTTTGCATAGTATTAAATCTCAACTATTAAAACTTGGTCTAGATATATACACTAAATGAAGAGGAAATGGAGAGAGTGATCAATGAAAACATTCTTCTCCTCTACCGCATTTGATTTTTAATATAAGAAAAAGAACTAATTTTTAGATATTAAGAAAACTAGTTAAATTAGTTATTTGTAACAAATATGTATTAGTTAATTTTCCTATATTACCCTATTTGTTCATGTGCATTAGAACAATGTTGGAACCCCCTTAATTTATGAAATCAATAAGAATATTTCGAAAAAATATATAAATCTAAAAGACAGAGTGAAGGCTTACATTTAGAGGCGAGAGAGTACTTAGTTAGCCACTTATAATGTCCTCTATTCAACCGTTGTTTTGTTCCCTAACCCAATACTATGATACTCCTAGACATGCTAATTTCTTACGAGAGACAATCATGTTCGAGGCATTGTCGACCATTAAATGTGGATACCTCTCCCAATAAGGATTCGAACTTTGATTTATCATGTTGTGAGGGATTAACCCCTTCTACTGGACTTAACCCCTATGGGTGGAAATGCTTTGGTGATTTACGATAAAATAATTCCATATAGAATTTTTCTTGTTCATAATTCTGAAATTTTGCTTCATAATAATACTATTTCATTTAGACGTGTTATTGCTTCTTGCTGATTTGTATTTTGGCTTTTGCTCTTCCTATAAATTCATTTCGTAATATTTGTTCATATTGTGTTAAAATAAAAGCATAAAATTCTCTTTTATTTTGATATTCTTCAGTTATAGATCTTGATAATTCTCTAAATTCTAGTGTCCTACTTGTCCATCATGCATGTATATTTCCTGTAAAACTTGCTTCTATTAACATACTTACTATTTCAATATCTACAAATTGTGATTTACTCCATTCTTCCAATCTTTTTTCTTTATCTTAATTGCAATCTAAATCCAACCAAATTCCTGAATTAGGTATTCGTTTTGTATTATATTGTTCTATAGGGGTGGTATAAATTCAGTTTATTATTTTTCCTAGGTCTTTTTATGTTGATTCGAAGGTTCTTCTTGTTGAAGATGTTTTTTGTCTTAAATTATTCATAGTTGCTTCTTCATCCCCATTTTCTTTCATTTCTTGTCTATTAGGTGATGTAAAATATAATGACCTATTGGTTCTTCATTTATTGCAGTCGATGATTCTCCTTGTTCTATTGTTGATCTTTGCATATTTATTTTTAATTTTTCTGGTTCTCTTATAATTATAGCATCTTGAAATAATTTTTGTATATTTTCAATTTCTTCTTCTGATTCTTCTTTTTCAATAACATCTCATCATATTTATAACACTTTTTTTCTTTTTCTTTCAAAATTTTAAATATTTCTAATAAAACATTTGATTTATCTTCCAAATAACAATTTATCTCCGATATTCTATTTCTTCCTTTTTGTATATCTACTTTATTATTATTTTCAAAAACTGGTTTTTGCTTTTCCTTATCAAATTTATCTATTTCTGCATATATTGTCCATAAATTACTATTTATAACTTCTTGACCTTTTTAAATTTCTTTTGTTGCTATTCTAGTTTGCTCTATATTAACATTTACATTTTGTGATCTAATCTTAGTTCTTGCATTTTGTAATTCTTCCCATTCTTGTAATGCTTTCATCATTTTTGTCTGTGGATTATTATATATTGGTTCTGGTTTATAATCATAAACTCCTAATGCTTGTTTTATTTCTTTCTTTATTTCTTTTAATTCTATTGTATTATTTTCAACTTCCTTTTTTATTTGATACAATTTTTGTTCTATTGTCTTAGCTACTTCTTTTGATCTTTCCTTTTTATTTCTTATATCTTCTTTATTTATAATATCTTTTTTGTTTCTTCAGGTAATAATTCTATTATTTCTTCTAGAGAAAATACTTAAAATAAGTCTTCTATATTTGGATTTATCTAACTACCTAATTCTTTTATTAAATACATATTATTCCAATTTAATTGATTCCACGTATGTTCTCCCTCTCCACCTATGTATGGTGAAAATATACATGATTCTATAATTTCTCTTTCATGTTGTACGTATGAATTTTAGACCATTTATTATATTCAATTTAATAAATTCTAGGTTCTAAATTTTTTAATTATATTCATTTTTACACAACTATAGCTTATGCAAATATTAAACAAACAATAAGATTTCTTTTCTCGTGTAGTATAGATTAAACTGCAACTATAGAGGATACTCAAAAAATCTTTAAACAGCCAATAAAGTTAAAAAAACAATAAAATAAAATAAAAAAGAGTTTGAAACAATAATAAACATTAGGGATCAAGTTTTGGTTTCATATTACCATTAATCCCCATTAGCAACTCATGCCTTATATGGCTGAATTAAATTCTTCAAGAGATAAAATGTTGAAACTCAAACTTTATTCTTACATGACTTTATATAGAGTTGGATCCCAACCCAAGTTACATTACTCTAATTATTTTTTCTACTCTAGTTATCGATCTTGCATTATTTATGTGACATCTTTTCATAAAGCATTACCTTGTGAAGACTTTTTCTACCATCTTACAAATTGTACTTTGTACCTCTCTCTTTTTCAATTGTACTATCTTCTACTTTTTTTTTTATTACACATTGAGCCCGTTTGGGAGTAACTTTTTGAAAATGATTTTCACAATTTACGAGGTAAAAATGGTCTTTAGAGAATGATTTTCATAATTTACAAGGTGAAAATAATTTTTGAAAAATAGCTTTTGGAGAATAACTTTTGGATTTTTAATAGTGTTTGGATAACCTCAAAACCTAAGTTTTGACAAAAGTTTGTCAAACACCCAAAAATTGTCCAGAAAGTATTCCGCCCAAAACTTAGGTTTTAGCAAAAGTTTGTCAAACAAATTTATTTTTTTCCACCATCAAAACCTAGGTTTTGTTATAACCTTTTTTTTTTTTTTTTTTCCAAAAGTTTTCCGTATCAAAACCTAGGTTTTGAAGTCATAAGCAACTTTTTTTCGCTTTTTCTCTTTCTATGCCATCCCTATTATTTTTTTCAAGCATCAATCAAGATCCTTAAGATATTTGTTAGTACCTTTCATGCATCTCAAATATTTTTCAAAATTAGTCATTACCCGAAATAGATTTTCAATATCCTAATTTTTTCTCAACATCGAAATATTTTTTAGTATCTTTAAGTATCTCTTTAGTACCGTTGGTATCCTGAAATATTTTTTAAAAATCTGTTGTTACCTTGAAATAATTTTTTCAATATCCTAAAATAAAATTTTAAGACCAAGAGAAATATCTTTTCAATACCAATAAGATTAAGTATCTTTTTAGTATCCGTTAGTACCCCGAAATATTTTTTCAAGATCCGTTGTTACCCCGAAATATTTTCTCAACATCCTAAAATAAATTTTTAAGACCAAGAGAAGTATCTTTTCAATACCAAATAAGATTAAGTATCTTTTTGGTACCCGTCCGTACCTTGAAATATTTTTTCAAGATCCATTGTTACCCTGAAATATTTTTTCAATATCCTAAAATAAATTTTTAAGACCAAGAGAAGTATCTTTTCAGCACTGCATTAAGTATCTTTTTAGTACCCATCAAGATTCTAAAATATTTTTTCAAGATCCATCGTTACCCCCGAAATATTTTTTCAATATCATAAAATAAATTTTTAAGACCAAGAGAAGTATCTTTTCAATACCAAAATTGATTAAGTATCTTTTTAGTACCCATCAAGACTCGAAATATTTTTTCAAGATCCGTTGTTACCCTAAAATATTTTTTTAATATCCTAAAATAAACTTTTTAGATCATGAAATATTTCGTGGTACCGACCGGTACTAAAAAAATGATTTTCCTGATTTACAAGGTAAAGAGCTTTTGGAGAATAGCTTTTGGGATTTATGAGGTAAAAATGATTTTTGGAAAATAGCTTTTGGATAAAAATGGGTGTTTGGCAAACTTTTGCAAAACCTAGGTTCGATGTAGAATAGTTTCTGGAAAAAAGAGGAGTGTTTGGCAGATTTAAGACAAAACCTCTAGGTTTTGGAAAACTTAGGTTTGGGATGCCCCCAAACAGCCTCGAACTTAATCTAATTGGTGCAACAACCGTCCTTAGATTACTCATACAGAAGTGTCAATATTCTTGAGCGTTGTTCCCATTATTATCAGAGCGTCTCTTCGCTCAATTCTCTGCTCATTCTTTCTTGCCCTTGGAGCCACATCCGCTGTGCTGATCATATTCTAAATCTATGGAAAGAACTGAGATTCATACGAATATCGTATTAATAGTTAATCACTCACATAAAATGCATACACTGAACATGGATTTTGATCTTTATAGACTTCAAATATGAAGCATGGCTCATATATCCCGCCTCGTGTAATACCCTAAAATTCATATTTATCATAAATATTATATTTTGATAAATAGTGCCTATTAAAAATAGGTGAATATGTGGTCTCAAAATTGAGTAACATATTTATTGTAAGTTAGGGAATTTTCTCTAAGAATTAAGGTAATCAAAATAATCAAGGAAGTGTTATGAAACTACTTGAATTAATTAAAGGGAATTAACCACAATTAGGAGGCAATTAAATTTGTACTAATTAAAATAATGGTATAATACCCCAAAATTCATATTTCTCTTGAATATTATAGTTTGGAAAAATAATACCTATTTAAAATATGAAAGTATGTTGTCTCTAATTTTAGTAATTTATTTGTTTATTTTCCTTGGAATTTAAAGAGGCAAAAATCCAATTTTATTTTAGGGACCATAAGTTGCCCTATGATTATTAAATTAATGCATGGTGCATAAATGACCAAAGTAAACCTAAAAGTTGTGAGAAAATAATTAATCCAATTAGAGAGAA
The DNA here is from genome assembly GCA_019022655.1 of Acacia acuminata. Classification (NCBI taxonomy): domain Eukaryota; kingdom Viridiplantae; phylum Streptophyta; class Magnoliopsida; order Fabales; family Fabaceae; genus Acacia; species Acacia acuminata. Next base: position 504,071 of record JAFJYI010000164.1, on the reverse strand, counting down.
AATTTGCCAACAATTAATGGACAATGAATTTGCAATAATTAAAGTAATTGTATTAGATGTTCATAATTAATTAAATCAACTAATTAAGAATATTAATTGAGATTAGTTATGGAGGGCTAGGATTAAACCTCATAAAGCTAAATCCTAAGGCATTAATTCAATTTTATAAAGTGGAATCCTTGTGAAGTAAAATCCACCAATGAGAAAAGAGTTGTGTATGTGTGTGTGTGTGCAAGTAAGAGAGAGAGTGTTGTGAGTGTGTGTGTGTGCAAATGTTGTGAGGGTTGTGAGTCTAGTGTGTGAGAGAGAGAAAAAAAATAAAGCAAATTTGATAAAGTTTGAAATCCTAGAGTAAATTGGATAATGGTTTGAAATCCAAGAAATATCCGATGTACATAGTAAAAACTCAAAACAACAAATAAAGTGAGAATTTATACAAATTTAAATAGTTGTGAAGAAGTAGGAACCCTAGAGAAAATATAAGGACTTATCTTGAACCCACATAATTTAACCTCGAAAGTAAGCCTAGTAAAGGCTATTTTTGCAAACGTTGAAGAATAAGCTTCGTACAACCAGGTGAATCTAATTAGACCATAAATCTAGATATCCAACTACTAATCAAAAAGCATACTCAGAATTTAAAAGTAATAGTGATTGATCAGGCAACCAAAAATGAATTTCCTTAAGGTAAAACCGAAGACTCAGTTGGAAGAAACTTACATAGGAAGACTGCACTTTACTTCTTGAAGAAGTAAGGAAAAAGATGATGGAAGAGAGAGAAAGGGAGAGAGGAGTGTGAAGTCAGTTTTGAGTAGGTGTAAGGATGAGATTTAAACTTCTCAACTAAGTTTAATCCAAGGGTTAAGAATGAATAAAAGTTGTTAGGTAGTTAACCCACAAATTGCTATAAATAGGGCCTTTGGCTCTTCATATTTTCTCACACCAAGATAGAAAGTAGAAATCTGATTCTAAGAGTGAAAGAGTGAGTGAGAGTCTGGGAGAAAGGAGGAGCAAAGTTCCGGTAAGTTCTTGAGCTTAAGCTTTCAAGTTCTTAGTTGATTTGTGATTTTAGTCTTTAGTCTTTTAAATATATTTTAGTTATCATGTTTTTGTAGTTAAAAATATTATTATTTCAAAAATATGATGAAGGAGATGGTATAGCAAAATTTCAAAAGATTATGATCAAAGTAACGAAGCTCGCGAAATCTTATCGGTTAGCGATTCCTGAAGTCATGGGTAGAAATGCCAGTATTTTATGTTAAAGATGAGGTTCTAAAATTCTAATAAAATTCATGGTTAAATTAGACATATAGGGATTTTCAAAAATGACAAGAACGTGTTAAATTGAGCTCTGTAAAATGAGATAAAAATTCTCAAAGTTGGGTTACGTTTTCTGGAAAAATTCTGGGCAACGTTGAGAAAAATGAAAACAGGGAATATTTAATAAATTCTGGGTAAAACTAAGTATTTTTCATTGAAAATAGATATCCTAAGGATTCCAAGGAATTTCACGGATCCGTGTTTTGATTTTTTTAGATTTAATTATGATTTTGCAAAGTTAACTGAAAATTCTGCCCAGCAATTCAGCATAGCATTTTTTAAAAAATGTGAGGACAAAGTTGTAATAATAAATCCACCAAAGGTAGAAAGGTAAATTAAACCCTTAGGATATTATTCTAAGCAATATGATATTTATCAAATATCATATAATAATCCGACGATAACGTATAGGATATCCGGGAGGTCCGGAGTCGGATCAAAAGGCCGGACGTTTGGCCATTACACGGTGAAAGGTACGTTTGCGTACAGTAACTTTAACTCTCACATGTCTTGTCTGGGACGTCCGGAGTCGGATCAAAAGGCCGGACGTTTGGCCATTACACGGTGAAAGGTACGTTCGTGTACAAGTAACTTTAACTCTCACATGTCTTGTATGGCTTTGATATGATTGGTTGATTCATGATTGATTGTTTTCCAAACTGTGAATATCTCAATATATATATTGTTTATACTTTTCATATGAGATTAACTGTTACCTGAGATTCAATTCGATTGAATCTCAGCCTTGAGTAAAGGTTCAGGAAAGGAACCAGGGTCGGAGAAGGCACCGGTAAAGGGAGCCAAAAAAAGGCACCAAAGGATGAAGCCGAAGAGAGGCACCGATGGATGGAGTCGTGAGGAGGCACCGGTCGAGACAAGTTCCGGAAGAAGTTTAACAGAGCATACCTTCTAGCATGAATCTAATAAGGTTACTTCAAACCATTTGGTGTCTAGAAAGGGTTCGTCTATGTGGTGCGATCGGAGTCGCCGTGAATTCGGGAGACTTCCACTAGACACCGCCTGGCCAAATTGTTTGATTAACTGAGTTAGGTTCATTGCCCCAAGTCTACCTAAGGCTTGGTTTAAAATTGTATAGTTACTATTGAAAAGTTGTAATTATACAAGTCCCGTAATATTGTATCACATGAATATTCCTTCGAGATTATTTTTATATATCGGTTTATGTCGACATCATCATATGTTTGGACATTTTATATCGATACTCATTATCCAATTGTTAGTACATGCTCTCCGTTTCCGCAATACTCTGAGTGGTAGCACCTCAAACTCTGCTGATTTTTATAAAACCAAGTGTCAACCGACACATTTTGAAGTATGGAATTTTGGGGTGTTACATCTCGGTGATAAAAGAAAATATTCTTATTTAATGAAACTAAGTATAACAAAGTTAATATACAAATATAATAATCAGATTTTACATGAGCGAATATGATATCATGACGTGGTCTTGTATGAGATGGAAAACAAACTCAAGGCCAATAATAAGGATGTAATCAACTAGGTGAAAATACTTGTGGTGAGGTGAGGATTAATAAGTCTAACTTGGAAAGGATGAAAAACATAGGGCTATGATCTAGACTTAGAAGGTGGTGAATTTACTATTAGATCTGCCTACCGAGTACCGAGCTATTACGAATGAGCAAGAAGGAAGCAACCTTCTCTGTGGACGGATTTGGAAGTTGAAGACCCTACAACGGACCAATACCTTTATGGGGTTAGCTATGCATAATCGGTTACTTTGTAATACCCTAAAATTCATATTCATTATAAACATTATATTTTGGTTAATAATACCTATTGGAAAAGGTGAATATGTCGTCTCAAAATTTTGTAGCTTATTTATTTTAATTCAGGGAATTTTCTCTTAGAATTAAATAAACCAAAGACCCAAAATTTCTAGTTTCACTTGGGGATCATAAAATACCCTATAATGATCATATTAAAACATAGTTCATATTTAATCAAAAAGGGCCATAAAATGTTATAAAAATACCTAAATCAATTAAAGGAAATTATCAACAACTAATGAACAATTAAATTTACAATAATTAAAATAATTGTATTAATTTTCATAATTAATTAAAGGGATAAGGGTCTTAAATGCCATGGAAGTTTTTGTTCAAGAGCATTGGTAAGACGGAAGTTTTTTTGGACCAAAAATGTCACGGTTCATAAAATGTAGCAATTTTGTCCCTCTCGTTAATTTTGACCATTAAGTTTAATTGAGTGTACACGTGGCATGCCACCTCATCACACGTGGCATGCCATCTCATCAATCATAAGTATCATTTTTGCCCCGAAAGTTTTCACTGAGGAGTAATTTTACCCCGTAAGTTTACAAAACGTAGCAATTTTGTCCTTCTTTCCCCCAATATTAAATTTGACTATTAAATCAATCAAAGACCACACATGTCATGCCTTGAAAAAGTCAAACTTGGAGTCAGAGAAAGAGATCCTTGAGATGTTGAGCTCAAGGCGGCCAGAATTTGTGAAGCCAAACTGGTCAAAGAGATGAAAGGTCTGTCGCAAAACCCGATGAAGCATAACTTATGATCTAAGAAAATGATCAATCTATACAAACGTAAATATTATCACTATTGATTTGTTTCACTGAACCAATTTTTGGAACAATTCATTTCTCTTTTTGTGTTTCATTTGCTTAGATCATAAATGATGCTTCCTTTGGGTTTTGGCTGCATCTTTCACCCTTTGACCAGCTTTGGCTTCAAAAATTCTGGCCACCTTGAGCTCAACATCTCAAGGATCTCCTTCTTTGATTCCAAGTTCGACATTTTCAAGGCATCACTTATGTGTGGTCTTTGACTGATTTAATATTCAAATTTAATATTGGGGGAAAGAAGGGCAAAATTGCTACGTTTTGTAAACTTCCAGGGCAAAATTGCTCCTCAATGAAAACTTCCAGGGCAAAATTGCTCCTCAATGAAAACTTCCGGGGCAAAAATGATACTTAATTAATTTAATTGATAAGGTGGCATGCCATGTGTGCTCTCAGTCAAACTTAACGGTCAAAATTAATAGAGTGGCAAAATTGCTACATTTTGGGAACTTCCGTGGCATTTTTGGTCCCAAAAAAACTTCCGTCTTACCAGTGCTCCTAAGCGAAAACTTCCATGGCATTTAAGACCCTTATCCCTTAATTAAAAGGCATATTAAAAGTCATCAATTAGGGATATTTTGACTTAATTAAAAATCAAGGACCAATAAGGGTTCAATATTAGCATAAAGTGAATTATTAATGATCATAATTAATTTAAAAACCTATCATACTTTGACAATGGCACCTAATAACATCTAGAACACTACACTAAGGAGTTTAATTAGGATTAAACTATAATCCCCTAGAGGTAATTATGGGGGCGGCTTAATTTCAAATAATATAAGATAAAAGCACATGTGATATAAGATAAAAATCTACAATAGTAAGTAGGATTTTTCTACATAAATAAATGGCCAAGATTTAGTCTATTAAAGTGGAATCTAATGGCCACAATTTATTACCTAATTAAATCTTAATCCATGTGGAAATTAAGGAACCACTAAGAGGCTTGTATCCTATTATAAGAGGCACAAATGAAACACAAATTCAAGCTAAATTAAGGGGGAGGGCCACGTTTTTTACTTGGCTTTTGGAAGAAGAAAAGATTAAAATAAAATCTAGATATTATTTTAAAACACATGGTGTAATTAAAGTCAAGAGGTGGAAGAGGATAATGTACTTAGGATAAGGGATTTAATGGAATGGAAGAAGATAGGATTTGCAAATAAAATATCTAAGATATCTTGTAGAAAAATAATAAGGTTGTCAATAAAATCTAGATATTGTTTAGGGAGCACATGGGCTCATTAATGCATGGAGGGGATGAGATAAAGTGGATGAAGGAGAGAGAAAGGGGAGGGGATGGTTTGGAGTGTGTGTGTGTTAGAGAGAGAAAAGTTGATTATTTTAATTCAATTTTTGATAAACCAACCAATGAGGAAAATTCAAGAACAATTGGCTTAATCCTTTGTAATTGAAAACAACCAGTGGGAGAAATTCTCTCCATATTTTGTGTCTTCAAAAAAGACCAAGGAACATGAGCCCTTGATTAGGAAAAGCAATCCAAAGGTTTAGAATCATGGAGTTTTCCTATAAATAGAAGGCTTTGCCTTCACAATTCTTCACACCAAAATCAAGAGTAATCTGAATATAGAGAGTAGTGAGAGTGAATAAGGAGTAGCTTGAAGGAGTTGGAGCAAAAGCAAAGTAAGTTTTCTAGTTCTTGAGTTTTAAGCTCTAAGTTCTTGTAGTTTTTAGTAGAAATGTTAGTTTGATCTTTAGTTTTCCAATATGATTTTATTTTCATGTTTTATGGTTTAAAATGGTTTTATTTCAAAAATTAGATGAAAAATATGGTTTAGCAAAATTCTTGAAGATTGAAGATCAAAGTAGCAAAATTCTGCTAGAATTTACGGTTAGAAGTTTTCTGGAGTCCGTCAGAAAAATGCTATGATTTTATGTAGAAGATGGGGTTATAAAATTCTGAAATTTTTCATGGTTAAATTAGACATATCGAAGTTTTCAAAAATGCCTAGAACATATCATTTTGAATTTTTTGCAAGGAGATAAAAATTCTTGAATAAGGGCTACGTTTTTCTGGAAAAATTCTGGGCAGAGGTGGGAGACTCGAAAACTGGGAATGATTTACAAATTATGTGTAAAAAAAGAATTTTTCATCAAACATAGACATCCTAAGGATTCCGGGGAATTTTACAGATCCTCGTTTTGATTTTTGTAGAATTAATTATAATATTTCAAAGTTAGCATAAAATCTGGCCAGAAATGATGAATCAGCGTTTTTTAGAAATTAAGAGATATAATTGGAATAATAAATCCATCAGGGGTAAAAAGGTAAGTAGTGGCTAAAATATCTCTTAAGATATTATTTACGAGGTAATAATGCGAAAATACCGTTATAGGATATCCGAGAAAGTCAGGAGATGTACCAGGCAGACAGACGTACCGACATCCTAACGGACTAAGACATCCTAACGAACTAAGGTACGGACACATACTGTAACACTAACACTGATGCTTTTTGTATGCTTATATGTGATAGATGATTTCATAGGGTCATGGACAAGACCTGGTCTTGGACATGCACCGTGAGTAAGACACGGTCTTAGATCACTACTTATACATTCAGCTTATACGGGTTATAGTCTTGATAATGCCGTTGAGTTTTCCTAGCGCTAAGGATACGAGGAGCTGTCGTGGCACTGGTTAGTACAACATGTGCTGTGTGCTATGTACTGTTGATATGCTAATCTTACATCTGATGTGTGCTTATGTATTGATTATTGCTGTAATGTCATGAATATCTGTCATACATATACTGTATTACTTAAGCACGAGGTTAACCGTTACCTGAGGTCCAATGGGCATTGGACCTCAGCTCTTACCATAGTTTCAGGGTCTGGAGGACCGAGGGCTGATGATAAGGGTAAGCCGCACGCGTGAAGGCCCAGCAGGATATTTTTATTTTGGGATGCATATTGTTATATTATACTCGGATAAATGTACCGTTACTATAACTAGCCAGATACACCATAGTTAACATTTTAAATACTTATTAGTTACTCACTTATTTGCTCAGATGCTCTACTCTGATAAAAATACATTATTCCGCTTTTGAAAAATGGGGTGTTACATGCTTGCAAATGAAGAACGTGCGAGACGAGGACTATGTACTAATACGGTGTGTTCCAGATGTCAGAATAGCTCTGAGAACCTGATTCATTTTCTTCGGGGATTGTGAAGACGCAAGGAATCTGTGGAATGAATTGATTAAACCGTCGGCCAAGCGTAGATTTTTTGATTTAGGGCTCAAAGATTGGCTGCAATATAATCTGAGACAACCTGCTGATGTGGGAAGCGATGACTGGAGCAGTATGTTTGCGACTAGTTGTTGGAAGCTTTGGCAACAACGGAGCCATTTGGTTTTTGAGGATAACTCGCTATGTATTATAAAAAGAAAAAAGTTACTTGTGAGTTTGTATTGTCTAGATAGAATACGGTGAGATTGCGAGAGTCTGATCAACTCAACTCTTGTGAAGCCTGTTGTAGCTAAGGATCTAAAGACAAGTTCCTCTAGGGTTTTAGCTAATCAAGATTCCTATATTTTTCAGGTTTTATTATATAATTTCCGCATCAGATACGTACATACCCAAATAAGGAAATGTACTCATGCCCACAAGTTTTGAGGAGTAGATTTTTTCTTTCTACAACAAAAGAATAAATCAAATTATCATAGAATTTACTGTACCATAAGAATCACTGTAACTATCCAATACATAAGTGTTCCACTCTGCGGTTTAGGTGAAGGAGTATGTTTATTTTTGCTATCTGAAAAACAAATAACTCATTTATCAAAACAAAAAAAACAAACAAATAACTCAGTAAGTAAATAAAGTTCCATTACACAATTTTTTACTAAAATACTTGAAATAAATTTGTGTGATGCATTCTGGGTTATACAAATTTCACAATATAAAAGAAATAAATGTTATAATTGGTATATGAATAAAACTTGTCTTCCAACTCATCATAACCATATGCATGTATTTAACAAAAATAGAAACTGAAGAAAATAATTATAAATTCAAATAACATAAAAATTCAATAAAATGCTTTCTTTTCAATGATAAGAAATAAAAATGAAAACACATGTTAATGGTTTCTATTGATTGTTCTAAGGTTTGGAATAAAACAAGAGTACACTTTACTTCAAACAAATGTAAACGGCCCTATAGGTTGGCCTGTTAGTCCTTAGGTAACGCATTCCTTTCATCTACTGTCAATTTTCATCATGATTTTGGGGATTTTGATAACTCTTTTACATGAATAGAATCTTATTACTCCTTAATAATCTTTTAGGGTCCCTATTATTGTGATGCTGGTGCAGATAAATCATTTGATCGTGGTGTATCAGATGCACATTATAAGGATTGCTTATATGCTGGAATTAACATTAATGGGGAGGTTATGCCTGGGCAGGTTTTTTCTCCCACCATTCTCTTTATTTTATGGCTTATGAATTTTTTGAGCTTATTCTTTGCGTTACTTTTTCTTTCATGAATATTCCAGTGGGGGTTTCAAGTTAGTCCTAGTGTGGGTATTGATGCGCTGGTGATCATATTTGGTTCGCAAGGTACATAATTGAGGTAATTCAGTTTACCTACTTATAATTATACATATACCTTTGGACCATCTGAAACTGGAAGGTTAAGGAAGCTTGATGTCTTGTTATTTGTGTGCTAGTTTGTCTGAGAAGTGATATGTAATGTGATTTTATTTTTTGTGTATCACAATTCATAAAACAATCAGAATACAAAGTTTTGAGTTGACACATTCAGGTGTTCAGGTTACAATCCAAATCCGAATGCCGGAGAGTACCCGCCGCAACCACAACAGTTTTTGCTCCAGCTCAGCGTACGGGCATGCATGGTGAAGTCTGGATCTGAAACTCCTAATTCTGTTCAGGTCATCAAAATTTGCTTAAAAAAATTAACGTGTTAAAATTTACAAAGTTACCTGAAACATTATATATGTGTGTGTATATATATAGCTTCTGACATGTTCATATTGCTTATATTAAATATTTTATGGGTTCTGCTGACTACTCATTCATATTTTGAAAAACCAAGGTTTCAGAACATATTGGTTTCATTTAAGGAGATCCCAGGCGTATGAAATAACCCTAGCTAAAACAGCTAGGACTTTACTAATGAGTACTCACGTCCCACTTAGCTAATTATAAGAAACAGCCCATTTTCATGGTTCAAATGTTCAAACAAAAGACAAAATGAACAACGTCAAAAGGCCAGCACAGCAAATCCTTCTCGATGAAACCAAATTTATTTGGAGAATGCTACCAGTTTAGGTCAACTTGTGAATGGTTTTCATGTCAGCGGCCTGTTTAAGATCCCCTCGTTCCACACGGTCCCACCACTTGAATAGGAAATTGTCCACGACTAGTCTGAACCAAGGAGACAGTTTCAATCCTTCCTCACCAGCGTCAGCTTTCTTCAACAGCTCCTTCAACTGCTCCCGATTTACGTATTTAATATCAGCCACTTCATCTGGATTTGGATGAACACCAACATCTCCAAATATGAATAGCAGATATAATCAACTGCAATGAGGGGAAGAAATTTCTGTTAATAAAACCATTTAAAGAAAGATTATTTGCACTTAAAGTAGGAAACAAATAATCTGGATCGAGGCTTTGTCATCAAGAGGCCCCTCTCTCCTCAGGATCACCCACTTTGTAGTCTAGCTGTTTCACCGCTAGACCAAGTACCCTTGGAAACCATCTGAAGAAAGATTACTTGCAGTAAGAGTATTAAATAACTTAGTGATGGCCTCACTTTCATGCTCCCCCCATTTTCCATCAGATGGTGCCTTGTAAAGCAAGCGACCCAATGGGATGAACTGATCAACAGGCACATCTTCAGCAGCAATACCAAGTTCGTCCAAAAGTTTCCTCTGAGCTGCATTTCTTACTATTGGCACATGAGAAGGAAGAAGCGTTTAAGAAAAGAATTAATGACAACTGTTTGGTTGGAGGGATTTGAAGGGAAAGTTTTTTGAGTTGAATTTAAAAGATATGGATAAGTGGGGCTATAAAATTCTAATAAAGAGAAGGGGAAAAAAAAAAGGCAGCTCAGTGCACAATTATCCCACCAAGTGGGGTCTGAGGAAGGATAAATATACCCAGCCTTACCCCCATAATTGGAGAGGATTTTTCCACGATTTGATCCCGTAACCTCCTGGTCACATAGCAAACAACATTACCACTTTGTGCAAAGCTCACTCTTAAAATTCTAATAAAGAGAAGATTTTTTTTTTTTTTTGGGGGGGGGGGTAAAACTTTTAACCACACTGTCCTAATTTTTTTGTTCAAATCTGACTCCAAAAATCTCCACTCATACCGTACCAAATAGACCTCGAGTGATCTTTTTTATTATGATATATATATACACGTATATATAGACAAACCAAGGGCGTGTGGTCTTCAATAAGCTCTGATTCTCGGTATAGTGGATGGCTGCAGTATGTGTTTGTCCACACAAGAGGAAATGTCACCTTTGTTGCAGATCGTTGCTTCATTTAAGAACATGGCAGAATCTTAGTCATCACTCGCAAGCGAGACCTAAGACTAGTGAATGCCTTATGGAGAATTTTCATTACGTGACCAAGCAGAAGAATATAAAAGTGATGCTATAGCTTATTGTCATATCCCAAATTTTGGGCCTGAAAGTTTAAAATTAAATAAGATACCAATCCTAGTTGGGCAAGAGCCCACAAGGATATAATGATTCTCACGAACTATATAACATTTGGCCTTCTCATCCCTCGTCTTTGGGCTCAATTGGCAAAGAGGTTGAACACTCTCACCAAAGGGAGGGGGTTCGATCCTGGAGTTAGTCAAGGCGCTGGGAGGCATCATAGCTCCTAGGTGCCTAAGTAAACACCTGAGGGTAATAGATGGCTCACCCTACCCAACTTCGGTATGACCTAGGAGAAAGGGAGATTTCGCCCTGCCCTTAAATCGTGGGTGAACCCAACCCCTTTCCTAAAATTTTTATACAAAAAAAAAAAAAAAAAAACATTTGCCCTTCGCAAATCAAGGCTAAACGCATAATTGAAGATTAGCTGGAGACCAAAAATAGTACACTTGTCAAGGTAACATTGTATAACTACCGTCCCGAGTTTGGAAAAAAGTGTAATTTATGAAAATTACGGGTATGAAATGGTAATATTGGAAATTACACCCAAAATTTCAGGGAAAATCCTTGAGGCATGGGAAGGTAGAAAATAATTCACCGAACAATATTTCAAGCTTAATTGCGATATAAATGTGGAAATCACGTCAAAAAGGAATTTTAAAGAATTATTAGAATTTCCGTTAAATAAAGAATAATTAGTCAAATGGAGTTATGAATAAAGTAGGAAGTCTCAGACAGTTCGGAAAAAACAAGAAAAAAATTAGTTTAAGATTAATGTGAATTTATGAAAATGATTTCATGCCCTAAAAATGGAAATATTATCTTAAAGAATATTTGATGGACATTTTATTCATGAAGAAGAAAATTTCTTTAAAATTGATATGTATGAAGAAGACATTTAGATTAAATGCATGAGTATAATATGAGTTACGTTACGATATTTCAAAGTTTTGGTACAGAATCTGTAGGCTTAGCAGATCAGCAAAGTTAGTAAATTAATAAACTGTATTGATTGGCATGGTTTGAGGCCAGAATTATATTTTTCACATGTAAAGTAGCTTCAAGAGCTTTCAAAAGAATTTTAGAGCACCCTCATATAATATTTTTACATTTAGTTATGCTTTTTCTTAATTGCACAAAACACCAAATGAATAGTGTCACATGGATCAAAATGTTAATTTTTAATTTGTGGACTTTAATTCATGATTTTCTTGAACCATAGCGCAACCCGACGTGCACTAAATGCGCCAAAATTAAGGATGTGACACCTGTACTCCCTCCATTCTTATATATAAAGTTTTTTTAAAAACTAAATTGCGGTATTAAAAAAATAGTTAAAGACAATAAATATGTAGGATTTTTTTTTATACCAAAAATACCCTTATTTATAAATAAGTAAAAGAGTAATATATAATGAGAAACATAATGAAAGAGAACGTGCATGGGAGGAATTAATTGAGGGTAAAATGGGAAAAAAAAATCAAAAAATGCATTTATCCTCAGACAAACTCAAAAAGGACCTTATAGAAAGGGATAAGCCTATTAAAAAAGTGAGATCTTATAAATAGAAAAGGAGGGAGTACACACACACATAAAACAAGGTATAAGTAATATGCGGTTCCTTATAGTTTCAATCAATCTTTAATTAGGTCGCTATTGTTCTTTTCATTTTGTCAAGTCCTTATAATTTCATATATTTTTAATTAGGTCCTCATAGTCTTTTTGTCCTTTTTATCAAGTCCTTATTGTTTCATTGGATTTTTAATCAAGTCCTTGTAGGGTTATTTTGTATTTAATTGAAATTAAATAAATGAATAATATAAAAATATAACTTCCACATAATAAATTTAATGTTATAACTGAAAATATTTTTATTGGCGGGGATCTTAATGTACATGTTAGTAAGGTGGCAGGACCACATGTAAAGGCCTCAAGGTGGTCTTGGTTTTAAGGAGCTTACTTTGTAATACCCGAAAAATCCCTAGTTGTTTTAGATAGGGTAAAAGAGTAATATTATACATGTGATTTGGCTCATGCAGCCAAAGACCATGAAAAATTTTATGGACCAATTTTACACATGTGGTTAGTTTTTGGGAGCAAAAGTCACATGGGGGTTAGTTGACCAGACGGTCAACGTCCATTTGGATGGACATGAACAGTGACGCTGATGTGGCCATCAATTTGGAGAGAGAACATGCCAAATGGAAGGAAAAATGCTGATTGGGATTCACAAGTTAATTAAAAAATAAAAAAAATATAACTTAAACACCAAAAAAAAAACAACTCCATCGGGATAAAAACAACTACAGATTCCTCTCTCTCATACGCAAAGATCAAATTGGGAAGAAAGAAAAATTTACTTGTAGAAATCAAAAGGAAACTTCATCGATCCGACTCGCCGAGCTCCCTTGCCTCCTTCTCACCGACCTCGTTTCCGCGGTCCTCCGCTGCATCCCCTTGAGCGTTGGAGGCTTCGTCCAAACCAGTCGCCGGAGGTTCGTCCGAGACCAATCGCCGAGGCTACCTTGCTCATCTATCATTTTCGCGTAGGTTTTCTACAAGTCCAGCCGCTCCTTTGCTCATCTATCCCCGCCGCCGAGGTTACCGCAAGACCAGGTTTGCCGTCCCGTCCTCGCTCTTCTCGATGCCCGAGCCTCAGCTTCTCTACCCAGATCTAGAGATCGTAAATGGGAGCGTCTTTTCTCATGAGAAAGTTTCATCAATTTCTTAGATTTGGGCTGTTTGCTCTCTTGTTTCTTCCATGGTTCTACATCTGTCACCTCTTTCTTTCTTCTTCCACAGTTTGCTCCCTTTTTTTGTTTTTAAATTGATTATTGTTTGATTATTTTGGTTTTCTTCAAAATTTATCTTTTGATCGTTAATTTATGGCTTGGTTTGGATGTTGTCGTAATATTATTTATTAGATGGCTGATGGTATTTTCCGATGACGGTGGCTGTAGTTCTATCAAAAGGGATCACTCAAATCTATATATTATTGAACTCGTTTTGAAACCCAGGATCTGAAAAATCATGGATATAATTTTCACCCCCAAAAAAATCACCTTCAAACCAATTGTTTTTGTTTCAGCGACTCATTGTTCTCCCTCGATCCTGTGCGACCTGTTACCTATTATCTTTAAGAAACATGTTTGAGTAGAAGTGAGAAGAAGACGAGGCACACCAAAAAAGATTATTCTCTCACCACTGATTTAGGGTGGCTGGTCTGGGGAAAAGTCTGGTAAGAAAGGGGATAAATTTCTGAATATACAGATGGAAGAGGATGAATGAACAGTAAATTTCCAGCAAAAGAGTTAAGATGATGAACTCAGGAGGATGAAGTTTCCTTTTGATTTCTACAGTAAATTTTTCTTTCTTCCCAATTTGATCTTCGCGTATGAGAGGAGAGGAATCGGAGTTGTTTTTTTTATCCCGATGGAGTTGTTTTTTTTTTTTTTGGGCGTTTAAGTTTTTTTTTTCTTTTTTAATTAACTTGTGAATCCCAATCAGCATTTTTCCTTCCATTTGACATGTTCTCTCTCCAAATTGATGGCCACATTCATGTCCATCCAAATGGACGTTGACCGTCTGGTCAACTAACCCCCCATGTGACTTTTGCTCCCAAAAACTAACCACATGTGTAAAATTGGTCCTGAAAATTTTTTGTGGTGCTGGACGCTCCCTAAGCCAAATTACATGTGTAATATTGCTCCTTTACCCTTTTAAATATAATATTTTGGTAAATGATACCTATTTAAAATAGGTGAATATGTGGTCTCAAATTTTGTAGTGTATTTAATTTATTTTCTATGACAATTTCTCTTAGAATTAAATAAACCAAAGACCCGAAATTTCTAGTTTCATTTATGGATCATAAAATACCCTATAATGATCATATTAAAACATAGTTTATATTTAATCAAAAAGGGCCATAAAATGTTATAAAAATACCTAAATTAATTAAAGGAAATTACCAACAACTGATGGACAATTAAAATTACAATAATTAAAATAATTACATTAAATTTTGAAATTAATTAAAGAAGCATGATTAAGGTTGTATTACCTTAATTAAAAAGCAAGAGCTAATAAAGTACCAAGATTAGCATAAAATGAGTTTCTAATGGCCATGATTAATCTAGGAACCAATCATATTTTGACAATTACACTTAACAAACATCTAAACTACCATATTAGGGATGCTAATTAAGATTAAATATGGAGGGCTAGGATTAAACCTCATAAAGCTAAATTAATTTAACCTCATAAAGTATAATCCTTGTGAAACAAAAATCAACCAATGAGAGCTTTTCTTCAAGATGATTGTGAGGTAATTAAAACACCAAGTTGAAGAGCCAAATAGGAGTAATACACGGTTGGCATCCTAGTGGGTGAAGAATACAAATTGATTTCATAATCAAAATACATATGCTAAATAATCACATGCAATCCATTAATTCAAGAGACAAAGTGTTAAGAGGATAAGTGTACTTATGAAGACTTTAGAGGCTTTGAGTTTAATACTCTTAATGAGTTGGAAGAGGATAAATTGGAAAGAGAAAAGGGGAGGAGGTGGTGTGTGTGTGTATGAGTTGTGAGAGAGTTGTGAGTCTAGTGAAAGTGAGAGGAAGTGTTGTGGTTCAATGAATTGTGAGTTAAAACACTGGGATAAATTCAAGGCACTAGTAAATCAAAATCTCTAGAGAATAAATTGAATCATGAGGAATTTTAGTCATGGAATAAATATAAGGATTAATCTTGAACAAGAATACATATTATGCTTGGGACTAAATATCATCATGATTTTTAGCCAACTTGTACAATTAATTTTAAGATGAACAAAGGGTAATTAGAGACTTCTAATGAAGCCATGATTTTTAAGATTAAGGGATTAATGAAGAATACTTGAATAAGCTTCATAAAAACCCCTAAGTATATTTGTGCTTAGTTAGCAACCAATCATCATTTTCATCTAGTTACAAGACACCTAAAGTAACTAATAATTGAAATGCAAATCAAAGAAATATGAAGGGGGAGGGGGATGAATCGTTGGCTTGGGAAAGGGGTAGGATGATTTGTTTAATATTAAACTTATCAACACATGCATTTTAAGCATTGATGAGGGGAACAAATTGGAGAGATGGAGTTGTACTTAGGATTAAGTGCATTGAAGAAAATGGAAGAGGATAGCAATGAGAGAGGAGGGGGAAGTTTTTGTGTGTGAATGGAGAGGATGAGAGTTTGATAAATACCCTAGATCCAATGGCCAAAATACAATATGAGTTAGGTTTGGAAGAATTACCAAAGTGCCATGACAAATTGCTATAAATAGGCACCTTGTGTTCATTCATAACTCACACCAAAACAAGTAAGAAGCATCTGAAAATAGAGTGAAAGTAAGAGTTAGTGGGAAGCAAGAAAGAGTAGCAAGGTTCTCCAAGGGTAAGTTCTCTAGTTCTTAAGCTTTAGCTTTGAGTTTATAGCTTAAATGTTGTTTTGATCTTTAATCTTATAATATATTCTTTTTATCATGTTTTTATGATTAAAAGTGGTTTTAATTCGAAAAATTGATGAAGATGGATTTATAGCAAATTTTTTTGGAAGATTATGATCAAAATAGCAAAGCTCGGCGAAATCTTATCGGTTAGCGATTTTTAGAGTCGTGTTAAAAATGCCAGTATTTTATAAAGAAGATGAGGTTACAAAATTCTGGGAACATTCATGGTTAAAATAGACATATAAGGCTTTTCAAATATGCCTAGAATGTATTAAATTGAGCTCAGACAAAGAGATAAACATTATCAAAGTTGGGCTACGAATTTCTGGAAAATTCTGGGCGCAGGCTCAAAACTTTAAAACTGGGAATGACTCAATGAATCTGGGCAAAAAAAGTATTTTTTCTTAAAATAGACATCTTAAGGATTCCGAGGAATTTTACGGATCCCCGTTTCGATTTTTGAAAATCTATCGAGATGCTGAAATCAGCGTTTTTCTACGAAAATTAAGAAATAAATAGAGAAATAAGTCCACCAGGGGTAAAATAGTCATTAGTGGCCAAAATATCTCTTAGGATGTGATTTGTACAAAAATAATTCGATATTACTATTATAGGCGATCCGTGAACGATACCGACCGACGTACGTACCGCGATCACCGACTAAGGTACATTCGCATCGTAATACTAACTCGATGCTTATTATATGCTTATATGTGATAGATAACTTTACATCTGCTGTGTGCTTATGTACTGTTGGGATACATCTATTGTGTGCTTATGTACTGTTGGGATACATCTCTGTGTGCTTATGTACGGTTGGGATACATCTGCTGTGTGCTTATGTATTGATTGTTGCTTATGAAATGCCATGAATATCTCACATACATATACCGTCATATTTAAGCATGAGGTTAATCATTACTGAGGTCCAATGGGCATTGGACCTTAGCTCCTACTATAGCCTCGGGATCCGAGAGGAATTAGGACCGAGGACAAGGGTAAGCAAAGACCCGGTGAGGACCCTACGGAGAATTTCTTTTTCGGAAATGTATTATCGTATCTTTAAATATTCGGATAAATGTACCGCTACTTTAAACAAACAAATACGCCACGCTTAATGGTTATCAGTTACTCTCTTACTCCGATACTCTACTCTGATCAAAATATATAAGTTTCCACTTTCAAAAATGGGGTGTTACACTTACTAATGAAGGGTCATCAACCTATAATTAATTTCTCCCTATCACATAATACAAGATTGTCAACACTTGCTTTAAGAAGCAAGAGGAGCATTTAACCACATACAAGATCTAAGGAAGAAGGACATATGTTGACTTCTTTTTGGTAAGTAAACTTGATAGAAGACTTTTTACTAATTGCAAAGTAATCTCTGGGGATGGCGTGACCGCACAACATAGAGTTTTGGTCCTTGATGTGTTTATTAGGTGTATTAAACAAAAGCGTTGCCAAGTTTTAAACCCAAGAGTCAAAGTGGTGGCAGTCACGGGGGGAATTTTCAAGAGAACTATTATGGAGAAGGGGATGTTGGAGTTACAAAGAAATAACAATATCATGTGAGAGAATATGGTTAAGAAAGTTCATCATAAGGTTGCTAAAGTTATTTTGGGAGAATCAAAAGGTTTTGGTCACCGATAAGAAGACTTGGTGGTAGGAGAGTCTGTTCAAGAGAAAGTAAAAAATAAGAAAGATTGTTTTAAAGACATACAATTGTGTAATGATGCTGAAAATTGGGAGAGCTATCGCTTGGCTAAAAATGAAACTAAAAAGGCAATGAGTGAATTATAGTTCCGTCGCAAAATACCAATTTTGCGACAGAATTAAATTTCCATCGCAAATTAAGAATTTTGCAACAAAATTACTATTCCGTTGCAAATGTTGAATTTTGCAACAACTTGTATTTTCCATTGCAAAAAATGCTTTGCGACGACGTTTAAGTCCGTCATAAATCGTTTTTGTGACTGATGTTGTCCGTCACAAATCGTACCTTTTTTTGTAGTGTTTGTGGTTCTTACCAATAATTGTTCTTCACATAAAGTGGAAATTAAACCACCACAATTACAACCATGATCATGCCCAAGTCTATATACATATTAACCCATATGTCCATGGCTAAAATCAAATTCATTCATTACTTCATTCACTTTTGAGAATGAAGTTGAGCCTGTTGGATGAGATTCATAATTATTACAATAAAAACTCATTGTTTTGTTTGGCCACATGAAGAGAAGAAATTAATTCATAATATTTATTAACTCTTTCACAATATTGCTACTACAAGAGCAAATTGAATATTTCCATTAATGAGCTTTTGAAAGAACAATCATCTTCCGGTGGTCATACAAGCCCTTTAACTTTTTCTAAAGAACAAGAGGATCTTTTAATGTCAAATATTCAATTTTGAGATCTTTATACAACTGATGGCATACAAAAATCATGGATCAAGCCTTGTCTCATAACTTTAAGCAAATTTGTCTCTTAGCTTCAGGCCAATTTGTGCATTCTCATGATTTCAGGCCAATTTTTGTCTTATATCTTCATGCCAAATTTTCTCTTCATGAGAAATTAAGTCAAAATGGCTTCTACCATTTATCTTCAGGATAAAAAAAAGTTATATATGACTTATGACCATTATATATGACTTCGATAATATAATCTCAACAAAGGAATTTATACATTCCTGTAACATCTCTTCTTTCATTTTTTTTTTCCTTTTATAATATATACACACACAGAAAGTGGAGGAGAACCTCACCAAGATAAAAAAAATAATATTATAGAAGAAGGAGAGAGTGCTGATGCAAAAAATAAAAAAAATTATATTATATATAATATTACCAACAGAATAAATAAATAAAAATGACAAATAAATGAAATACTAAACTATATTATAATTATATATATATTATCAACAGAATAAACAAATAAAATTAAATACTAAACAATATTTTATATATATCAACAGAATAAATAAATAAAGTTAAATAATAAATAAATTAAATACTAAACAATATTATATATCAACAGAATAAATAAAATCAACTAGAATAAAATGTAAATAATATATATTGTGCAAATAGTAAAATAACTGTGCAATCGAAAAATCATTGTGCATGAATGAATAAAACTGATTAGTGAATAGTAAAATATAATGCAATAAATAATTTCCAATCTTAGTCATGGAACCCGATGTTTAAAACAATCAAGTAAAAGTATAACTTTAATTCTATATATTGGCTTTGATTATCCCAGATAGATTAAATGAATATTAAAGAAAATAGATGAAATCGTTAAAGAAACCATCATACCTTCTTTAGAACTCTCGTGCCGATAACGTGTTATAAAACTAAAAGAAAATTTATAATTAAAAATAACTACTAGAAAAGAAGAATGAAAGCAATCAAATGGCGGAGTCTCTACGCATACATAAGATTAGGGATGTCTAAAAAACCTGACAGTTAAGTGACCCGGTCCCAACCCAACCCGGACTGATGAAGGAAAAAATGGTCTAGAACAACTTTATGCAGACTAGACTGGTCTAGTCTGCCGACCGACTCACTGGCCAAATGATAAAATCCCCCGGACTGATCCGGTTTGGCCCTATATATATATATATATAACATATTTATATTTTTTTTAAAAAAAAACTCAACAGCCCAACTTAACCTAAGTCCTAAGGTGGTTCTCGAGTCTCTCCCAGCCTTTTACGTCACGACCTTCAGTCCTTCATCACTTAATGCACGTAGAGTCGAGACCGTGTCCGTGAGTCTTCTTCTTCGACTTCGAGCAAGAAAATCCGTGGGTCTTATTCACTCTAGGTTCAGTCCGTCTCTCGTTGCTCATCCCCGCCCTCGTCCTCTATTTCTCAACTCTTCATCTCTCCGTAAGTTTTCTTCTTGCTTCCTTTAAATCCCATAAACCCTAAATCAGTTTCCCTTATGCCTTTCTTTGATTTACTGGATTTAAATCCCTTTGTCTCTCATCCCTTGCTTCGATTTACTGGATACTAATTTTATTTGTGAGGATTAGAAGTTCTAGCGAGAGAAATTAGTTGTAGGCAAAGATCTGATAGAGCCTCTCCCTAGGTTTCTTCGAAAGCTCGCCGTTGAAGACGCGTCTCTCAATCTGATTCTAATCCTGAAACAATCAAATCCATTTTCGATGAGGAAGTCAAAGTGGCGAGATTTTACTATCAATTGATTCAAAAATTAATCAGTTCTTCTTCTAATTAAATTCTAGTCCTCTCTGTCGCCATTCTTTTGCTTGATGAAAATAAAAAAATACATATTTTGTAAATTGAATTTTCTTCAGTTGGATATGGGTCTTGGTTAAAGAACCTACTTCAGCAACATGGTGTTCTGGGCGGAGAGTTTTTCCTCTCCTTATTTGTGGCGCGAGTCAAAATTAAAAATCCGATTAGTTTTCCCGAATTTGAAAAGCAAGTGCATTTGGGTCATTAAATATAATTGTGCGTTAAAATTGATTCCTTGTCCTTGCCATATCCTTTTAAAGTATAATTGTGTTCATTTGGGTCATTAAATATATATCATACATGATGAAATTGCTTTCCAGTTGATTGTGAATGAGAATTATTTGGGCACCATAAAGTGTTGTCTGATTTTATATGCACCAACCTTCAATGTGTTAGTAACAACCTTTTTTAGGTTTGTAATTCATTCCATTTTTATTACTTTATTTATTGTCAAATACCGTTACTGAATCTTCAGTTATTCAAAGCTTTTGTTTTATTGATGAAAAATCTGATTCTTATTAAACTTATTTCATGTATACATATTCTTTGGACAATATTGCAGTGTTCTTCTATCTAATTTGATAAAAAGAGAGGTTGAAGGATATTTCCCAAAAGAGAAGGTCTTAGAGGAGGAGTATAATCTGGTCCAGGATGCTCTCTTCACTGATCCAGATGATCAGAGTGGCTAGTTTTACCATCTTTGGCTTATTGATCAAACAGTGAAATCTGATGCTCCTACGCTTGTATCATCTTGGCCTTTCCCTGGATCCCATATCATTATTCAGGGAAACAAGTGCCTTCCTGGTTGTGGTTCATCTATTTTAGATCCTTCAATTCGCTGTTAGACACAGGAATGGTTCCTGTCATTCTTTGTTTTAATCAAGTTGTTGAGGGGATCAACTCATCCACCGTGACTGTAAAATCTGAACTTGGTATAGTTGAGGATCTTATTTGGAAACCACTCTCAATAAACAGCTTAAATACTGCTCAAGTTATCTAAACATTAGAAATATGAAGCTTCAATTGTCAAAATCTTGGCTATTATGGGTTTAGAATTGGATTTAAGATGTTTGTATGTTTATTTATTGTGCTGCAGGTGGTTCATTGATTTAATTATTGTTTTGGAAGTGGCAAAAGAAAAAAAAAAAAAAAACTGGTCCTGGACTGCTTGGACCTCCGTGCAGTCCTTTGACTGTCTCGGCCCGAGCTGGACCCGACTAGACCTCGGCCGGATTGTCTAGCCCGAGGTCCCTCCCGGATCGGACCTCGGGTTGACCCCCAACCCGATCCGGTCCATGGACATGCCTACATAAGATAAGATGGGGGCAAGTCTTTTGAAAAATTCAAAGAAGCCAAATAAATCAATTTTTACCGTCGGAAAACGGTTCAAGCGTTTCGACAAATCGTTTAGGCCTTGAATTTAGAAAGGCTTGGTTTAAGATTTTTACCTCAAAAATTAAAACAGCCTAAAAAGGTCAATTCTATTGGGCGAAGGCCTAAAAGAGCTAGTCTTGTTGTGCTAAGTATCTTTTTCGAATTAAGTTTCATAAAAACATCTTGAATTAAGAATCCTAAAAATTTAAAACGAAGATGTTTTTTTATTATATTTTATAAGTATTCTTACAAATTTTGTATTTTTTGACTTATTTCTTTCTAGTGATTGCTTTGTTCATATCTTGTGTTATTCATTATTGACTACTTACACTTTTTAAGACATATTTATAAGAAGTATTTTAAATTTTGTTAAGCTAAGTCTTCTTATTAATTATTTGTAATTGTGGTATGTGGAAAATAATTTACCTTTAATTATGACTTAGTGACTGTATTTGTTTAATTCTTTATTCGTATTGTTTAGACCTTAATGTTAACAACATTTTTCTTTATTAAATTAGAACTTTAATTATTTTAGTTTACTAATTACATTTCTTTGGGGAAAAAAATAGTTAAATTTTAGAAAAATGGCTTCTAGCCTTCCTGGATTGGCCCTAACCCGTGAGCCTTGAAAAACATATATTTTTCTTACCTCGAATCTAAAAGGGCCGACTTTTTAAAAATTGGCCTTTCAAGAGCCGAGCTCTATCACTAGTGGCTATTTTACTTTTTTTTTTTAAAAAAAAAAAAAAAAACTCTTATGGTTATTTTTTGGAAGAATGAGCAAAAATACACACAACCTTTTTCCCTCAGAGCGCTCAAAGACCACGACCTTTCAACTGGAGCAAAAATACACACGATGTTACGTTTTGGGAGCGCCCAGCACCATGGCCATTAGTTGACCGTTAGTTGACCGTCAACCTGGATGGAACGCTGACGTGGCGATGACAAGATGATTTTGACGTGGAATAAAAAAATTCAAAAAATTAGGAAAATTTTTTTTTTAAAAAAAGAAAATTTTATAAAATTTTAAAATAATTAGGAAAAAAATTCAAAAAATTAGCAAAAAATTAAAATAATTAGCAAAAAATTAAAATAATTAGAAAAAGTTCAGGAACCTACCATTCATTTTTTTAATAATTTAGACATGTTCCTCTAAATATTTATATTAACATGAATTATTATAAAATTTTCTATGTTTAGTAAATATATAATCTCTTTTTCTATGTTTAGTAAAATTTTAGATTGATGCTAGAGAGAATACAAATTTAGATTGATGTTAGAAGGGAGATAAGGAATTTTCTATGTTTAGTAAACATAGAAAATTTTAATAATTCATGTTAATATAAATATTTACAAGAACCTGTCTAACTTATTAAAGAAATGAATGGTAGGTTCCTGGATTTTTTTTTCTAATTTTTTCCTAATTTTTTGAATTTTTTCGTAATTATTTTTAAATTTTCTAATTATTTTTAATTATTTTAATTTTTTGCTAATTTTTATTCCACGTCGGCGTCCAAATCATCTTGTCAGTGCCATGTCATCGCCACGTCAATGTTCCATCCAAGTTGACGGTCAACTAACGATCAACTAATGGCCATGGTGCTGGGCACTCCCAAAACGTAACGTCGTGTGTATTTTTCCTCCAGTTGAAAGGTCGTGGTGCTGAGCGCTCCTGAGGGAAAAGGTTGCGTGTATTTTTGCTCCTTCTCCCGTTATTTTTTTGTCAACGAGTGATCATAGTTTTTTTGTCACCATGTGTATAAAATAACTCTTATGTACCATCAGTATAATGTGTATAGACCCCTTGACCAAAATTTGAGACTAAAATTAATTTATGGGATTTGAATCCCCCAATCTACTCTTTTGAGATTACTGTTATTTGACTCTAACCACTGTAATTAAACACTAAGCACTAAGCAGGGTGTTGGTTGACCTTTCTTTGACTTTTGAGTATCCTATATATATACTCGTATAATCTTTCAGTCCAAAAACAATAACGGAAACAAAAATTTGAATTTTAGTGGGTGTTACCAATTAAGGAAAATGGAGGAATAAAACTTCCTAGCTAATTCCACTACATACCTAAAACTATTATAACAAAAATTACATTCGTGTGAATTATATTTCACAATATTCATTTAACATGTTTAAATCATCCAAGACAGATTTCATAAATTTTACCTTTTAAAAAAAAAAGAAAAAAGAAAAACAGACAAACAAAGAGAAAATGAAATGAAAATCTACAGCACAACTACTGCAACACTAGAAAATCTACAAGAACAAGCTATAAATCTTTTTCCTCAGCTTTACATTAAACTAATGGTGCAATAATATATGTCATACTTCTCATCCAACAAGAAGGACTTGGTTGGATTAATGGTGAAAAAAAGTTATTTTCATCTCAAGTAACTTGTAAACTGAAACTAGAGTAATTGTTTATTAGTATAATATGATTTATGTTTAAATAAGCTTATATATTCAAGTCAGTTTAACATTGATTTATTTGGATAATATATTTAAAACCCAGTTTCAGAATGTTGTTTAAAGCCAAAAAATGATAAAGTTGCTTTTAACTTGAAGTGTACTAAAGCCACCGCATACATCCTTTTTTCCCAAACTAACTTGACTATAAGACTTTTTAAATGCTTGTAATTTATGATTACTATTGAAGACTCCAAAAGCAAATAGTTGGAAATAAAATTCTTCTAACATCTTTGTACACTATAAATATGATTCCGATCGAAAGTCTATATCAAACAAGCTTGGTTTTTTTTTTTTTTTTAGAAGCTATTTATATTATTACTGGAAACTAGTGCAATTCATGAAAATAAAATAAAGATGGAATATAAACAAAACCAAATCAAATATAACAAAATAAGCTACATACAAGAATAACCAATCACCATACATTAAAGATTTAAGAGTAGAAGTACAAGTATGGACAAAATCGACCTTCTCGATATCCAAATAAGTCTAGTTGATGTCTTGGTTGGCAATGAAAAGGAAGAAGGATTGATGCATGTGGGCGTTAGTGAAATGTGAAATTTTTAAAGAGGAGTATCTTATGCTTCATCTTTATCGGTCGGTGGATTAAAAAGGTGTACTGTTTTGGGAAATAAATCACTTGTTATTATGAGGAGATAAAAATAATGGACCATCTCTACACATTTATATATACATTTTAATTGGATTAACTCAAATGTCAGAGTTAGTCTTAGATCCAAATCACATGACTGGGAGGCTTCAGTTGATGAGGATCAGAGATCTCTAAAAAAAAAATGGTAGGTGAATTTTCGCTGCATTAGATGTGAGGGCAATAGGGTTGCAGATGCTTTGGCTAAAAGGGGTATCTCCATGTTCTCTATTCTACATGTGTGTCCTTTTTACTTAAAATTTTGAGTTAATCAAAAGTGTTTGGGATTAAATTCCCTTCCTTTGTAATTTCTTTATCAGTAATATAGGCCTGAGCCATCTTTATTTTTAAAGTACTTTTTTTTTAACTCAAATGTCAGAGAGATTTCCTGCAATCTCTATAACTTTTTTTAAATTACGTTTTTTCCCCTTTCCTTCTAGAACCACGGGAAAAACCAATATTTAAGGGCAATGTTTCTCACATGTTGTACTTGGCACATAGCCTGGCAAATAAAAGAAAAGGCTGAGGCCAATGTTGGCCTCAGACAAGTGAACCTTATTTTATTTTTGTGGTCTCAATCTGTGAGTAGGCGATGGTAAGATGCCTCAATAATGTAAGTTTGGAACGGCCCTCGTTATGCATCCCAGGTTCAATAATGTAATAATGCAAAAAAATAACAAGTAATTTATATATATATATATATATATATATATATATATATATATATATGGGTAGGCGATCGATGATAAGATGCCTCAATAATGTAAGTTTGGAACGGCTCTCGTTATGCATCCCTCGTTCAATAATGTAATAATGCAAAAAAATAACAAGTAATTTTATATATATATATATATATATATATATATATAGGGTTTATGGTTTTTGTCATATTTTTGTTTTTATATAAGTTTTTTACCAAAAGATCCTTCATTAATTTCCTTAACCCCAAAACTACGTTGTTTTAGGTTAGTTAATGGGGAATTAATAAAAAAAATACCTAAAAGGTGTTTTGGTATTTTTGTTTTTATATTTATTTTAAGAATTTTACCAAAAGATCCTTCATTAATTTCATCCTCATTAACAACTCAAAACTACGTTGTTTTAATTTTCAGAATTTGTTAAATGTGGAATTAATGAAGGGTGTTAATTTTACCAAAACACCCTTCATTAATTCTCATAACTCCCAAAACGACGTAGTTTTGGGTTGACATGACAAATGATAAACTCATGTATGTATGTATATATATGGTTAGGCGATGATTAGATGCCTCAATAATGTAAGTTTGGAACGGCCTTCGTTATGCATCCCACGTTCAATAATGTAATATTATTTATTTTATTTAGGAATTAATTATTATTTAATTAATTGAGTCTGTTTTTGTTATTATCTTTAAGAAATTAGGAAATAAGTGGAATATCCTATTAGGTAGATTTAATTGTTACAATCAAGGATTATTAGTTATCCGAATCTTATATTTGAATATATTTTGGATTTCGTATTTATATTTTGGATAGAATCTTCCTCTTTTAAATTATTATAAATAGGCATAATGCCTTTTCAATAAAGCATGGAATATTTTAGAGAGAAAATTCGTACTGGAGATGGCTCATCTTTCTTTTAAAAGATTCGGACTCATCTTTCTATTAAGGATTTGATTGTTCTTAAGGAGTTAGCGAAATACTTGCTTCCTCTTTAAAAAGAGTAATTTAGATTCATGTTAGACATCCTCATTATATCACCTTTATTTTTCTCAACTTAAATTCTCATATAACCTTCTCATTGCCTAACTCACATAAGCTTACCCTAATCCGTAACTTATCATGCAAGTCCAGTCATTCCTGAATTTTTGTTAAAATATATTATCAAGTGAAAGTAACATGAGAGCTAACTCAATTATGAGAGGCATATATGAAATAGCCATGTATGTCGTCTCCCTATATAAAGGCCTATACGGATCTTGTTTCGATCAGCATCGATCAACAGCGTCACAAACTAAACTAAACAAATGGCTCTCAGAGTTATTTCATCGTCTTGTCTCGTGTTTCTACTCTCACTCACCAGCTTCGCTTCAATCGCTACAGCTGTAAGTTATTTCTCTCATATTATTTATCCATTATTATTAGTTTAAGTTTTTATTAGGGAAAATTACAATTAGGTCCCAAGGATCAGAAAAAATTACAAAAAAAGTCCCAACAGAAATTCACATATCAAAAAAGTTCCTAGAGACTTTTTTGATATTATTTATATGGAAACAAAATCCAGTTTTTAAAATTTTGTTGTAAATATGGCACTTCCTTTGTAAATATGACTTTGTCTGTTGTAAATAGCTAGATTTTAAATTTTATTATAGACATAGCAATTCCTGTTGTAAATCTAGCATTTTTCTGTTATAAATGACCTCTTTATGTTTAAAATCCAGGTGTTTAAATGTTGTTGTAAATATGACATTTTCTGTTATAAATATAGTTTTTTCTGTTGTAATTGGTTAGGTGTTTGAATGTTATTGTAAATATAGTACTTTATGTTGTAAATATGGTATTCCCTGTTATTAATACAAATAATATCAAAAAAGCCCCTAGGGACTCCTATATAATTTGGTGATTTCAAGAGACTTAATTATAATTATTTTTGGTCCTTGGGACCTACACGTAATTTTCCCTTTTTATTATTCCATCTACTTAGTTGTGTGTGTTTAAATGCATGCATGCAGGATCAATGCCAGTACCTTGTGAGAGTTCAGACAGGAGATCGTAGCAGTGCAGGAACAGACTCCAAAATTAGCCTCAAGTTATTCAACACAGCGTCCGGCGAGAGCTTAACTGTCAATAACCTCGAAGATTGGGGCATAATGGCACCGGGTCACAACTACTTCGAGCGGGGAAATCTCGACGTCTTCAGCCGCAGTTCCCCGTGCATTGATGTTTGCGGCATGACTGTCACCTCGGACAGCACAGGGTACAAGCCAGGGTGGTTCTTGGATTTCGTGGAAGTCACCATCAGTGGCAGCATATCAAAGAAGATATCGTTCCCAGTGAACCGGTGGCTGGATTCCAGCTCAGGTCTCTCTGCCACCGTCGACTTATGCAGCTGGCGCGGAATTTCGAACCCTGCTCTCTTCTCTGTGTGACCATTCCTCATTACCAAAATCTTTGTTGGTGTCTTAAGTGTTACTTAATGTTTGTCATGTGTGTCTTTTCAATAAAATAATTATTACCTCTATCAGCTTATTTATAAACTATAACTATGAATAAGCTTTGAGGTAGTAAAATATGCATCTGGCATTTGCTGGTGTGTTGTGTGTCACGTAAAGTTTGTCATGCATCTGTCTAATTTCAATAATAAAAATAATTACTTCCATCGACTTATTTATAATTATAAGAATGCTTAATGTAATATGCATATGTTTTTTTAGATTATTATTGCATAAATAAGCACTAATTTTAGAAAAAGACATTTGTATTGAATTAAGTCCAATTAAGGGTAAAATAGTAATAATTTGTTAATTATTCATGTAAATGATTTTTTGGACTTTTGATGCTACCTTATACTTAATCTTGTGTTGTAGGTATTTTAGGAGAAAATTGTAGAATTTAAAAAATATCAATTGGGTTAGAATTAATGTTTTTTAAGGACAGGAGAAAATTACAGAAAATTGCCCAAATTGTTTGAACATTTCTGAAATCCTCACCTATGTTTTATATTATCAATGTAGTCCCTCTTGCACTTTTGAATGTTTTAGTTTAGAATAACATCCCAAAATTTGGAAATTAGGAATTAAAATATGTCATGGGATTGATTATGGAAATTGAGCCTTAATTATTTTTTCAAAAGAATAAATAATTATTGGAATTTAGGACATATTTTCTTGTAAATTAAGTATAAAAGGTGGGAATAATTTTTTGCCTAAATATTTTGGGACAACATTTTATGGCCTAAAGGAATTATTTGAGAAAGAAAAATCCTTAAATGGAAATAAGGATTAATTTTCATCAATTATTCAATGTTGCAATCAAATTGGAAAAAAGGTACTCTATATAAGTGTAGGAATTAGTGGTATTATGAGTGTTGGACTATATATTTAAACCCAATTCTCTAATAAATCAATCCAGCCCATTATCTCATTCGGTGCATATTCCTTCACTACCCAATCCAGCTGAACACCAAAATACCACACACACACCACACTCCCTTGGCCATTTAGCACTCAAGCCCATACTCCCTCCATTCGGCCCACATACACACGTATACCTCCTCACTTTTCATTTGTCTCACACACACACACACAAAATACAGCCCCCCCACCAACATGTGGTTGGTCCAGCCCCCAAAACCACTCTCCGCCTTGTATGGAGCTCACCAATTAATGCAAAAAATACAGCCCCCACCTCTCACCAATTAATGCCACGTAACCCCTCAATATGCAGCTCCCTCATTTCCAATTTATTCCCTTCATCCGTAAATCACATATCCACGATACACACACACATACAATCCAATCTCACACCTCTCTCCATTTCTTCCATTCCATCCCTCATCCGAATCTACAAACGCACACTAGCCACGCTCACACACAACCCATCCTCACCTCTCCATTCAGGGGGGGATTTAGGGAGGGGCTAGGGGTGGCCCCCCCCCTAAAATTATATAATTGGGCCCAAAATTTTTAGAAATTATGCTTTAGCCTCATAAAAATTTCAATCTTTTCATTTTATTCCCTATTTAAAAGCCTCATTAAGGGACTGAAATGAAAATTTTGAAATATTTATGAGGCTAAAGCATAATTTCTTAAAATATTGGGTCCAATTCTATAATGTTTACCCCCTAATTTCAAATGCTAGCTTCACTACGTTTTATTATGTAATTTTCGCCCCTGCTAATTTTCATTCTTGGCTCCGCCCTTGTCTCCATTCCATTCATCCTCCAATTCGACGCCTAGAGAGAGAGACAGCAGAGAATCGACTAGAAAGGAAGAAGAAGGAGATCAGTGAACCTCACATGCAATACCATTTCTGAGCTTAGGTGAGTCTCTTCATAAACTTCCCATCTGGTTTTCGAAATTTTTCGAAGGTTTTGTGGGTTGTCGATGATCAAAACTCATGATTTTGTGAGAGAAAGTGTTCATGCCAGCATTTTATTCATTGCATGTCGAATTTGAACTGGTTTTTGAGTTTACCTGACTTTGAAAATAAGCTTAAAGTATGTACATGTTTGTTATATGCACATGGTGATTGGTTTCCATAAGCTTAGAGTCAAGATTTGTAGTTGCATGTTGTGTTTTTCACCTTTGCAACATGATCCGAAAACAGAGCATAAGGTGAACGTCATTTTCTTGAGTTAGAGGTTGATTTTTTCTCTAAAATTTTTACATCAGATAGTACTCTCCTTAATCTTTAAAATGAGCTTTGGATTAAGATGCATGGGTTTTTTTTTACAGGAGATATCGTCAACATAAATAGCAATTATAGTAAATTGACTTCTAGATCTTTTCATAAAGATGCATGGGTATATTGGGTCATTTTTTGTACCCTTCTTTCCACAAATATTCCTTGAGATGATTAAACCTCATGTGCCCTAATTGTTTCAAGTCATACAGATTTTTATTTAACTTAATTGAGAACTTGAATTTGATGTTTCTTGCATCTTGAGTTCTTCAGGGACTTGTGCTTCTGGCACATTACTTTATTTGGAGACATGTGCTTCTTGCACCTTAAGTCCTTTAGGGAATGTGCTTCTGGCACCTTAAGTTCTTCCAGAACATGTGCTTCTAGCGCTTTAGATCCTTTGAAGATTCTTATGCAATCTTCATAATTTAGTAAGCAAATACATAGGCTATATAACAATATCTAATAGACACATAATTTTTCTTTCATAAATTGCTAGATTATAATATAGATAAAGTTATTGTATCCACCACAAAATCATATACCTCATCATATTCATACTTTGTGAAAAACTTTATTATCACATAAACATTCATATATCTCAAATTGGACTGCTGGTCCTTAATTATCATAATATAACTATATTTGCGTCTTTTTCAGTTTCACTTTTCCTTTTGGCCAATCATCTTTATGTCTATTTCTTGTGACATAATATTATATAATATCCTCATTTGATCATGTGACATATCTTCAAAATTGTTGTCGACAATTTTATCTTTTTGGTTCCACTTTTTCAGTTGTGACTTAACAAGATCTATATCACTCTTAAGGTACCTGAACCATTCTTGAGGTTTTTGCAATTAGTATGTCTTGGTACTCTTCTGGAGTACCTGCCTCCTTAATATGATCATTTTAATAATATGCTCCAATTTATCCATAATATTTATATTTGGAACCGAATAGTTTTTCATGCTTCAAGCATGTCTAATTTGTATTTATACTAAATGGAGCATTTTTACATGGAATATGAGATTTAATAAATGTCATTTAGGTCAGTAATTCTATCTGACAAATATTTCCTGAATGCATAGTCTAATGAACTTCTGGTTCATACTTCTTTATTCAAGGATATTTACTTTATAGTAATAATGCATTCCATGTATTCTCTTTTCCAGCTATTCAATTTCTCCCCCTCATGTTAGGACAACAATGTCAAATGACAATTGACTAATCATACAGTATAAGTCTCCTAAGTCCATTTGTTTCCTTTAGAAACATCATATCATTTCATATAGAGACAAATAAGAAGAAGAAGAGAGCATGGTCTTCATGTCGGATGTGTGTGTGGGTTTTGATGACACTAAAATAAAATAAAATGAAAAATTATATATATATATATATATATTATATAATTTTTTTCATTTTATTTTATTTTAGTGTCATTAAACCCACACACACATCTGACATGAAGACCAAGCTCCCTTTTCCTCCCACTAACTACTAAAATATGTATAGTATATTTTGTTTGATGTTTTATTACTATGAAGAGATTTCGATTTAGGGGGGATTGAAAAACTATGTCCAATTAATAAGGGTGTGCATGGTAACCATTCTGTTCCCCAGCACTGTTTCTGAGATGAAACAGTTTTTTTCAGATTCTGTGCCTTGGAAGAGTTCTGAGAATCAAAATTACGTTTGTTAACTTATTTTATTTTTACTCTGAGAAACAAAATTACGTTTGTTAACACATTATTTTTTTTTCATCTTTACTGTTTTCCTCTTCCCGATCCTCTTCTTCATCATCCAACAATGAAGCCTCCCAATGTCTCATCTTCTTCATCTTCAACAGTTTCATCCACACTAGGAGCTTTCGCTCGTCCAAAACTTTTACTGCTTTCTCACATTCCAGTCATCATCTTCATATTTGTTGTCTTTACCTTTCTTTCGCTTTCTTCTAATGGTCGTCCTCATCTTTTATTTGGTTTCTTAACTGGGTTTGTTTTCTACAGAGTTAGTCCTTTATCAACAAATCCATATAATTATGCATCCTTTATCTGCAGAGTTAGTCCTTTATAAACATTATTCGATTTTGAAGTTAGATGATCGATTTAACACAACCAAATCCAAACAATGAATAATCTTTGCAAATAAAATATGTATAGTTACGAAATTGAAAATTTCATTCATCCAATGACCAATCTAATCAAGTTAATAGATTACAGAGAAATTACAGATTTACTTTTAAGAGGATCAATTCCTGAAACATCAATATCCTAAATGTCAAGCCTATTACTTGAACTTTCAGAAACCTCCTCAATATCCGAAATCATCTTCTTTCCCTCTTGAACACCTATGTCTCTGAAATCGAACCAAACGAGTGATTTCCTAGACAAACGAAATGGTCGCCGACCTCCATCTCAACCTATTCAAACTTTCTGAAAATCCGACTTTCTCCATCGTTCTTGCTAAACACCCAAATTGGATTTCTTCCTATAACCTCAAACAAAACCCTAGGATCTTCTCCGGCATCGCTCTCCTCAAGTGAGCTTCTCAGTTGAAATGAAATGTGATGACAAGAAACGGTGCGGTCGTTGGTGTTAAAACCTGAGCCTCGTCCGAAAAGGATCTCATCGCACGTTCCCAACATGAATTTGGTACCATCTTCACCTTCGACCTCAGCCGCCATGGATTTCCACTTTGAAGACACCACCTCGTCATGATGATATTGGCTCAAGTTGGGTTATTCACGATGAGGAATGAGATTATTGGATCTAGAACAAAGCCAGATCAAAGCATCGGGTTGAAATTTCTGGAGAAAAGTGATTCTAATTTTGTGCGCAGGAATGGAGAAGCAGAAATTTTTAGCTTCTTTTTTCTGTTCCCTAGCACAAAAAATAAACCGGTTCATCTCGGCAGCAGAAAAAAAACTGAATTTACCAAACACAATTCCTATCCATTTTTATTCCTGGGAGCAGAAATTGGAAAAAAAAAAACTCATTCTGGGAGTGTTACCATGCATACCAGAGAGATCGTTGAACGGTATACTATGCCCAAACTATTTTACCACTATGCTATGCTATATTGCTTTGATCTGTGTTATTATTGGAAAAGTGTAACAATTGGATTTAATAAATAAAAGGTATCACACTACCCGCCACCTGTGAAGGCGAGGCCGGTAGGTATGTAACAAGAAACAACAACATTGAAAGTTGAAAGAATTGCAGTGACAGTGCTTGTAAATGGAATTGATGTGGCAACAACAATGCATCATTGAAGATATAACATAGAGGGAGAACAAGACAAGAGAACCTAAATCCTAATATTAATTTAAAAAAAAAAAATTTGCAGAACACGTGTCTGGATTGAAGAATGAAGAATCAGAAGTTTGGAGGGTGATTTTTGAGTGCATTTTGGTATTTTTAGAATTATAGTATGACTCCCATCCCCAAAATTAACACCGTTAGGTAAGATTTTCAACGGTGGTGCGACTTTTGCACCTATTTTCTAACCACATGTGTATTTTTGCACCTAAAAATATTTGATGTTGAGTGCTCTTAAGGGCAAAGTACATGTGTATTTTTGCACCTTTACCTATTTATTTTTATTTCAGCATGGAAATGTTGTCCATTAGATAACATTTGATTATAAAAAGAATGTTGAGAAAACATCCTTAAAGTTCTAGAATGGAAAAAAAAAATATCAGTTTTATAAGAAGAAGAAAAAATAAAACATCAAAATCAAATATTTTTTTAAAAAAATTATCATATTTGATGAGCTTGCTTGGCACTAAACCTTTTCAAAAAACCTTTACAGATGAGATAAAACGAGAGACAAGGTGGTGGGAAGAAATGAAAGAGTGTGTGAAATGAGGTGTGATGGGAGTATTTATAAGAATCTGTGTAACTTTTGTAGCAGTTAATGTGACAAACTTTGTAAAGGTTTCACATTTGTAGCGGTTGATGTGACAGACTTTATAACGGTTTCACATTTGTAATGGTTATAAAACCGCTGCAGAAATTTATTGGTATTTTGTTAAAGAAATTAAATTTTTAAATTTTAAATTTTGTAGCCGTTAAACACCGCTACAAATTAATGGATATTGGTGGGATATGAAATATTCAAAATGACACACTTTCTAAAGATTTATCTAATAAAAATGCTATAAACTTCATAACTATTGGCAGGTTTTAAAACTTCAAAATTATACACTTTGTAGCTGTTTATCTACTAAAACCGCTACAAGCTTCACTTTTTAAAATAAATTAAATAATGATCAAATCGGATGTGATGGTGGTGTATCAGAACATGTATAGGTCTACAACGTGATAAAATGGGTTGGACTGTATGGCATCACGGAGACGGATGAGGACGAAAGAGCCATCCGAGAGGTACATGTGGACAAAGGAGAGACAACGATGAAGAGACTTCGCAAAACAGATATTCTAAAATGGCCTTTTTATTTGTTACAGAATCGGGGGTCATAGAGTGGGGACCACTAGAGTTGGGCGAATTGAGGGAGGAGTGGTGGAAGGAGTGCCACTTAGAGAGATATTATTGGAAAGATGTGGAAATGGGTGCCAATACTGGTGGTGTTGTACAATCTGAACTTGATTTGTCAGATTTCAATGTTGCCACTACCACCCACTATATGATATTCTTATATTATGTTAAGAAAAGCGTTAAGGTGCAATTTTACCAATGAACTATTGGTCCAGGTGCAGCCAACACAATAAACTATCATATGAACCATAAATACAAATAAACTCTTGAATTGGTTAAGGTTGCACAATGACGTTAACACTGTGCAAATGTCCGTCTTCCTCTGACTGTCTATGTATATAAACCACTGACACATCAATAATATTGAATTGAATTCTTTTCCCTCACAAATTGTCACATGGTATCACGAGCCACTGACAATTTTTTCTCTCCTTTTTCGTACCTTTCACCTTTTTCTCTTTCTTTCTCCTGTTCACCTTTTTGAATATTTGACCATTCCCTTTCTCTGCACATTTTATTCCTTCGAAACTCTTTACCTTTTTCCATGGCTTCCGCTTCCACTTCACCACCGTCATCAGATTCGACTCAGTCACCGCCTCGTCGTCATCGACCACTGTCGTCTGTAACTGCTTCGATCGTCGATCAGGTAAGTCCGTACACAGATTGAAGAGCACAGATCAACAATCACATATTGAAGAACACAAGCACAGATCGAAGAACATCGATCGCCGAAAAATGAAGAAGAGTCAAAGAACTCAGAGACCAACACTTGATGAAGCCAAGATCAAAGACAAAAGGATAAGAATCGAGCACAGATAAGATGCTCGAAGAACTCAAATCGAAGCTGGAAATCAAAGAGAAAAATAGGGCAAGATTCTCAGATCGAAGCCGGAAATCAAAACCTGAAAATCAGATCAGAGATGAAGGCTCGAAGAACTCAGTGGAAGGGGCTCGAAGCAGAGAAACAAGGCGGAAGAAAAAAAAAATTTTGATCCCATGATACAGAATTAATGAGAATAATTTTTCTCTCCCCATTTTTATTTTTCTCAGTTTCAATTCCGTATCACCAGCAATTAAAGACAGACGTTTGCACAGTGTTAACGTCATTGTGCAACTTTAACCAATTCAAGAGTTTATTTGTATTTATGGTCCATATGATAGTTTATTGTGTTAGTCGCACTTTTGACCAATAGTTCATTGGTAAAATTGCACCTTAAGCCTTAAGAAAATGCCCCTCATCTTTATGCTATCCACTGCTTATGATACCTAGTTAGCCTTGGACTTCTTTTACTCGCTCTTCATAGCCCTATCTAGTTAATTTTGTGTAACATCCTTCATTTTAAAGGATAATTTTAATTATTAACTAGATTAAACTATTCATTTTAAAATACTAGGTAAAGGTGCAAAAATACACTTGTGTTTTACCCTAAGGAGTACCGAACAACAAATACTTTTTTTAGGTGCAAAACTACACATGAACTTTCAAAATTAGAGAAAAAAATACTATCACCGTTAAAAAAGGCTAACTTTTGTTCACTACCATTTTAAAGTACAAAAATGTCCCCAAGTCAAAAAGAAAATACCCTCCCATCTCAGAATTGCCACTACGATTGTATCCTTTCACTTCTTCCACTATGATACGAGCCATAAACCATGCGAGACTCAATTCAGAACACCTTACGAAGAAGACAAAATAATAGGAAAGAAACAAAAGACACTCCGATGCACAAAGAATTGCCAATTATTAAAACAAAAAATCAACTACAGGTCAAAACCATACTAGAATTCTTAATAAGCTCATTCTTTGGAAATCCATCATGAGTGTGAAATTGAGGATCACAACTGGGAGGTCAAGATCAAAGAGAATAAACATCTTAAAATCCATCATGCAGTGAGCAAAATCCCTCTTAAAATTACAAAACTTGGGAGATCAAGTTGCAGTAGCTAACATCTTTAAAAACTCAAAATCCATGAGGATAAACAATTTCAAGTAAGAAAAAGGGGTGCATCCTAAGAGGTATCTGAAGAAATTTGTAGAAAAGCCCAGCGAGAAGTAGTGGATTTACTGAGAAAACGAGGAGCCAAGTGGGTATTCCTATAATGTTCTTGAGCTTGCCTTACCGTAAAAGGTCGTCGATTCTGTCCACCGCGTGCTTCGACGTGGACCCGGTTCCCAAACCTAGAACCATGCTGGATTCAATGTACTCCACAGCTTTGTAAGCGATGATTTTCTTCAAATCATCCCACGTTAGAATCACGGGAGAAGGAGATAGAGAAGATGATGGTGATGAAATCACCAAAAGAAGCAGAATTTCAAGAATTACTAGTGGGACAACGGACAAATAAATAAAAACCCAAATACCAGAAGGAGTATCAAAGGAAGAAAAAAAACCAAATTCTCACCGTCACTATTGGTAGAGGGTGCGCCGTTGCCACTAGTGGATGATGCCTCCGCCACCATCCGCATCGCATCTAAGAAGGAAAGGGGGTGAACGGAAGGAGACAACAGATATGACTATGAGTAGAGCAAGGGTAGCGATGGAAATTAAAAAGACTTAGGTATTTTTTATTTTTTAATAGGGTGGGGTTCAGTAAAAAGATAACGACAGCTATACTGTTGTAACGGTGATGGTATTTTTGCTCTGATTTTGAAAGTTTATGTGTAGTTTTTGCATCTAAAAAAGGCATTTGGTGTTGGGCGCTCCTCAGGGTAAAACACAAATGTATTTTTTGCACTTTTCCCCTAAAATATTTTATGCACACAGTTGAGCTTTGGATTTTACTAGGCCTATACTTTTTAACTAAGTATTGTTTCAAGATTTGCCAAAATATCCAAAATATACTAGAGTATGACAAGTAAGTCCTAATGTGGTAATATACATTAATTCAACATGTACCAAAAAGGTGAAGCACTGCCGTTAACAAAAGTAATTTAAGCTTCTGAAACCTTTCCTGGTAGACCTACATAAGAACTAACACCTGAAAAATATCTGTAACTATCATTCCAGCTCATTATAAATGCTAATATGTGCTCGTGAGATGCCAAGTGGAACATTTTAAATAACAAAGTACTAGATACCTAATTTACAAATTTATCAAATTAGAAATTCTGCAATAAAATTTCTATATCAACTTTAATATCATGAATCACATATATAACATGTCAAGCAACAAATCGATACGCTGACAATCCTTATCATCCCCCACCCTTATTCCACTAACAGAACCCATGGGCTGTAACATAAGAGGTTTAGTTTCTTTGACAAGATTGCACCAAACTCTCCAATGATGAGGTATAGTCTGGCCAAAGGCTATAGAACTCATATCGGACCATGGGTTCCCTTTCTTTCGAATAGAGAAATATGTCACTGTCCCAAGGGTTGACCCTTAACCAAGCTAAAGGGAAAGGGTGATACCAAGGGCCCTGAAAATATCAAAGCGATCCACTGTGCAACGTGTGGTTACATATCACGTGGTATTATATACATAATAACTCCCAACATCACTCCACATCCATCACCGCTCCAGATCATGATAAACAATCGTAATCTTGACATGTATATATGAGTTCCAAATGAGATTTGTAAGAATAGTACGTCGTGTCAATAATTTTTGAGATAACAATAATATTTCAACTCATGAAATCATAACAAAAATGCATATCTAAAACATATAATATCATAATTCTCTGTCTTAATAACCATTTTCAAAAAAATATACACAAACAACATATTAATACATATAACAAGTGGAAAGTGGTTACTTTAAGTTCTTGATACAAGAACTAAGCATGAGAGAAATCAAGTCCACTCTAAAATAAGTATATAATTATACGTTAATATAATTAACCAAAAATACCAACTAATAAAATAAAAAAATAATTAAACTATAATTGTTTTACTTTAATTTTCTTAGAAAAATGATAATTTATTTATTCCTCTAATCATTATTGCAATCCCTTCTTCTCTCTCTTCTCTTTCCTTTCTTTT
The DNA here is from genome assembly GCA_019022655.1 of Acacia acuminata. NCBI lineage: Eukaryota > Viridiplantae > Streptophyta > Magnoliopsida > Fabales > Fabaceae > Acacia > Acacia acuminata. Next base: position 465,300 of record JAFJYI010000164.1, on the reverse strand, counting down.
TTTTTAATTAATAAAATATTATTGTTTCAACTAATTTCTTTTACGATCATAAATGATATTTTATATAAAAACCATTATTTCATTAATCATGTATCATGATTAATTAATTTTTCTTACTTGTAATTAAATCTTAATATAAAAATTAGAATGTTACACTTTGAACTTCTTTTACTCATTACTTAGGCACCATCCCTCACTTTTATAATGGTTTATTTTTTTTTTTTTTTAAATAAATTACACTTTGTAGTGGTTTTTAGGAAGAAACCACTACAAAATATTGTCATTTATTTATTTATTTAGTTTTTTTATAACTCCATTTAACGTGTTTAAGGACTTCATAGTTGTAGTGGTTTAACTAAAAATTCACTACAAATGGTTCCTATTTATAGCGGTTTAAAAGAAATCGCTACCTCAACCGCTACAAATGAAGAAACTCTTCCTCGTACATTGTGGAATGTTGTAGCGGTTTTCTATAACCGTTACAAAAGTTCAAACTTTTGACATTTTGTAGCAGTTTTTGTATATAACTACCACAAATGTGCGTACTCTTTGTATTCTATAGTAGATTTTTTTAAAAATATATATATATATATCGCTACAAATAAAATGCCACTAATAGTGTGTCATAAGGTGCCAAGCTGGCGCCACATTTATGGCGGTTTGTGTAAATTAATCGCTACAAAATAACCGCCACAAATTAGGTGCCAACTTGATGCCATATTTTGTAGCGATTATTTGTTGATTTCTGCTATAAATGTCGTTCACAAACCAACGTGCCATTTGACGCGAGTCATACTGTTGTAAATTTGAAGCCATTTTGTTATAAACAGCTACAAATTCTTGTGTTTGTAATGGTTTATTTTAACCGTTACAAATTAACCGCTACGAATGATCAAATTTTTTTAAGTATTAATGAACAAATATTTGACGTGCGCGTGTATATATATTTTATTTTATTAAAAATATGTTGATTAAAATAAATTTAAATTTTGTAGAATAGTTTCAAAATTAAAAGAGGATTAATTTGAGATCAAGACTTTATGCTCAAATAGATGGGAAAAATTTATTTTGGTCCTAGAAAAGGGACTTAACAACAGTACGATATTAAATAAATCTGCAGGACTAAGGTTTCAACGAAAATAAAATAGCACTATGACTCCGTATGAAATGAAAATATGTTTTGGTAAAAAAAAGCAAATAAAATACGTTGAAATTTTTGAATGGATATATATATATTTTTTTTTTTTATATATATTTTTTTTTTTTTGGGAAAATTCTTCTCAAGGCCTAAGTAATCAAAATTGTCAAAAAAGGTCTAAAGAAAAGTTAGATGTCAGAAAAGGCCCTAAGGCCTTTTTAAGTATTATTTCAAAAAACGTTGTACCGATATAGTTGTTAACGTGTAATGATATAGCTGTTAAAGTGTACTGATTTAGTTGTTCGGATATTGTTGTTAATGTCTACTGATTTATTTAGTTGTTAATGTTGTATTGATATAGTTGTTAATGTTTATGAAATAATATCTTTTTTGATATATGATTTTTTTTGGGCCTTGAGAGGTATTTTCCCTTTTTTTTTACAGATTTATTTTTTTGAATTTGTCAGCCTTCTATTTTGTCAAGCCCAAATCTGTCTGGTACTCTAAAAACTGTTCTGGTTCAATTTGAGGTTTTGACTCAGTGGCATTTCAATATTATAGCCTACTGAGGCAGGGGCGGAACTAATTATGGGAGTAAAAATTACAGAATAAAATTCAGATTTTCACGAAAGTATATTTATGCCCCATAAAAATTTCAATATTTTCATTTTCATCCCTCTACAAAACTTTTAACAGGAAAAGTATTGAAATTTTTATGAGACTTAAATGTAATTTCCTAAAAAGCTGAGTTTGATTCTGTATATGGGGTCAGCAGGGGCCACTCCTAACTCCCCACCTTTGGTCTGCCCCTATATAGAGGCAAAATTGCACCATATAATATTTTAGGAAATTGAATGAACCTATAAAATTTTTTCAAGGTGATAGATGCAAAAAGAAATTTAATACATGAAAAAATCGATAGTAAAGTTCCTATTTTAAAATTGTATTGCGTAGAAAGACTGAGTACCCATGAGTTTCATATATGAAATTTTACTCTGTATAAAAAAATATCATATGCTTCTAGCCATTAAAATTTGTAAAGAAGTGCTTTTCACCTAATTCCTCTTTACACACTTGTCTACTTTCTATTTCGTAATTAAAAAATGGGGAAAAAAGCGACAACCTGAGAAAAATACAAAACAGGCCGCCTGTTTTTTCCATTGTCTCATCCTTAATTGACTTTTCTTAAAGACTTAGCATCCTTTAAATTTTAAAACAATCCGAAAAGCAATATACTCAGCAAAACCTCTCCTTCCTTCCCAAGGAAGCAGAGCGAAACCCACTCTAAGCAATTCAAGTCCAGACCCCAAAAATATTAAATAAATAAATATTCATTCCTCAGAATTCCAAACCCAATATACCTACGTTAATTCCTCCATGGAAGAAGAGTCTCCCTCTCCCTCTCCTTCTCTCTGTTTACTCTACATTTTTTAATCTGATCTTCAAATTCATATGTTGTTTGTCTGATATTTCGTGATTTCTTTGCTATTTCAGATTAGAGCAATACCCAAAAGAGTATGATTACAACCAACAAGGTCAAAACTCAAGAAGGGTCCCTCCTTCTTCGTCTTCTTCTCCTCCGGCAAACATTCAGGTCACCGCTCTCGACGGCATCGTCAACGTCAACTCCCTCTTCACCATCACTGTCTTCGTCGGCCTCTCTCTCACTACTCAAGGTGATGATGACACCGCCAAATTAAAATTAAAGCTTCAATTATTTTGTCAATTTCTCATTCATCAACTCAACAAGATATCAATGGTTCATTCAGGTCAGCGAAGCTTAGAGAACCGATCATCATGCGACGCAGGAACCGACGTGGCGACTGGCGAGGAAGCTTCTGGTGTTCGAGGTGGAGTCCTTTAGCTTCTTCTTGTTCTCGTCGCTGGTGGCTCAGCGGCTGAAGCTGGCAATCAATCTGCTTAACAGCAAGGATGTGGACGAGGCGTTCAAATCGCACCTGAACGTGAAGATGTTGAGGCTGGGAATGTTGGCCTCCGCCATGGGCTCCGTCATGGGCCGCTTGTTCTTGATGCTGTCTATGATCAATGTGATTCAGATCAGATTGGGATTGTTGTCTTGTGGAAGTAAATCGTCTATTTATTCCGTTATTGTCCTCGTCGTGCTCGTTTGTTCGGCTCTTGTGATTTATATTTCAACTGCTATATATGCTTTTACACATTAATTTAGTTATGAGCTCATTAAGACCCTTGTTTTGATAATCATTTTCGTTGTTCTTGTATGTGCTTTGTTTTTTTATTATGTTCTTCTGTGTTATAGTACTATGGAAAAGAGGTGTCGGTTTGTATGTAAATGCACAAGTGTACTGTATCGGGCACAAAGTCTTGGGAGAACACATCCAAAAGCTAGTTATTAAAGTTAGGGAATTTAAGACAAAGCTAGCTATTGGAGTTGGGGAACTCAAGGCTTTATAAGGCTCATCTTTCAAGGAAACCCACCTGATGTTAGCTGGGATCCACTCTTCGGTTTGGTTGGCCGGCCAAGACAATGTCCCGATGGTTCCGCACTGAGGCACTTCACTCAACTATCTGTTGGTCAACCCTTTTGGTCAAAATCCTCCACAAGCAGCCCTTTTCGGCTGACTGTCCCTCAATGAAAGCACCATTATAATGGGTACAAGTCTTTGAGAAAACCACAACCCGAAAGTAGTTGTTGGAGTTTAAGAAAGGATCTAAGATCTTATAAGGCCCCTCTTTCGAGGAGACTCACCCAATGTGAGACTTGTAACATATACATGTTTTGCACTCAATTACAGATTTATTTTCTTGGTTTTTTCTATTTGTAAAATTTGAATTTTAAAAAAATTCTTTTCAATTCATCCAACCTAACCACCGTTTGTAGCACATAAAATATTGTTAAACATGCACCTTTGATCCTCTAATTCCGTACACTGTTTATTTTCGTTGTTGAATTTTATAACTTTTTTTTTGGTTGGTTCTCTAACACTACCTTTAGTAATAAAAAATGCTGTTTTTGAACTTTTAATTAACTGTTTGAAAATATTTTTAAACGTTAAAATATTGAGATTTATTTTCTTAACAAAATAATTATTATAAACAATTGTTATTTGAGATTAACAGTGTTAAGTGTTAAGTTTAAAGGATTGAAAATATACTTGACAAAATTATGGAGCCAAATTGAAATATTATATAAATTTAAATGATTAAAAGTATATTTTTGCCTAAAATAATTTATAATTATTTTCAAACTACTTTTTATTTATTATTATCGATTAATACCAATTTTGTCCCTACTAAGTTTTAAAAAGATGATACGAATTGTCTCAAATATTTTTTGGACAAAATTAGGTCCATTTGCTCATAACTATTAGGTTGAATCCTATAATCAAGCATTGTCATGTTTGATTTTTATTGTGAATAATTGTTTTGGCTGAATTTTGAAATTTTGTCAAAAATATGAATTTTCATTTTAAAGAAAAGTCCACACTGTAAAATTTGATTAAAAAATTGAAGCTCGTAAATATAAGCAAATCAACCTAACTTTCATGATGTCATTCATATTTTTCCGCGTCTTGTGTCCAATATCTGAAGTGGACTTTTCCAGTCCCAAATAAATAATTAAAAACAGCTCTTTCTAGAATATGGTTTCAATGACAAAATTTGAAATCAAAATGTCCTTCCTTTAATATATAATAATAATAAAAACACATAGACACGTACGTAAGTTATGCAATACTATGTGTGTGTATGTGTTTTTTTTTTTTTTTTTTTTTCTCGGAACAATACTATGTGCTTTGAAATTGTCATGCTTTGATAAAAAAATATATAAAAATATTGTAGCTTGATATATAATAGTATTAATAATATTTTTTGAAAATATCCAAGGAAAAGCTCTCGATTCATCTTACTTATTTTGGATATATTATCTTAAACACCGATCTCTTTTGCTTTTTGTGTGGTAGGTAGCGTTCAAAGTAGGTTCAATTTATCCTATCAGATGAATGACAAAAATTTTAAACAAAAGTGTCTAGACAAAAAAGTTACACCTGACCTCATGGCTGTTTTAGAAATTTCTCATACGTTATGATATTTTTGTTATGTTTGTTTGATTTTTCATTAAAAAAAATAATAATAACTTTAGCAGTTTTTGTTCAATTTTAATAACAAAATATGTTAAATTTTGATGTCAATTTTATTTTCTAGCTTCAATAATAATTTTTTACTGGCAAATTAACATCAAATTTGCCTTCACAATTTGTGTCCTTTAAAGTAAAGAGGTGATTTAGGTGAATTCTTATTCAGGTTTTAGTCAGTTGCGTGCCACATGCGGTGTTAGGTTAGGCCATATTTTATTGGTGTTAATTAGTCCAATTTGATGTCGCTTTGTTAATTAATTTCTTTAGACGAAGTTATTAACTTAATTCGCATGAAAGTCTCCATTTAGCTTGTACTTAGGCAAGCTTCTAGAAGAATTATTACTTTAGTACAACCGAGCCTATGATCATATTCATACATGCATAAATCTTATTAAATGTTGGGGTTTCATAATTAATTTGTATTGACTAAAAATATTTGTTAAGTTTTTACCTGAAAAATATTAGTTAAGTTCATTATCTTTAAAATATATTTATATATGTAATCAGTAAAGATAGTTTAGGAAAAATAATAAATATAGAACAAATTAAGATCTTACATTCACTACTAAAACAAACTTTTGAACTAATTTGTGGATTTAGAAAAAAGGGAGCATATGGATAAAGATGCGCAAAAGTTCAATACAAGTATAGTAACTCCTTAAAAAAAAAAAAAAAAAAAAAAAAAAAAAAAATCAAAATACAAACATAGCAACTTCAAGTACTGTGTTTGTACAAAATTTTAGCCCATATAATATGAACTGTACCCTATGAGCTTATTAGACACAGATTCATTGTGTCCCAAAATGTTATACATCACACTTGGTCCTAATATAAGATTTAAACCAGGAGGGTTTACTTTGATCATAAACAAAATACCTATGTCCCTCGAATTTATAATTTTTGCCTCAAAGTTCACTTATTAATTGTATATATTAATGGGATTTTCATCAATGGGTAGTTCCAACAATTAAAGAGCCAACCCCCTTTTATTACAAATGACTAACTTAATTTCCTTTAATATGTGTAATTTAGTTATCTAAGTACTATATTAGGGGTTGGAGCTAGTATACTAATATTATCATGCATGTTCCGGTTAAAAATCTCATCCTCATAGTGCTGGTCTTTTTGTGCCTCTGGTCTTCACTCAAGTAAGCTTCAAATAACCTCTCATATATATAGAGGGATAACTCTATCTTAAGTTATTTGAAGCCGGAGGTAATTGAACATTTTGATCCCTCTCAGGTAGCTTCGTTTTGCCACTCCTTCACGCCACTCTGGATTGTCCTATAGTATAGACTTTATTATTCAGCAAGTCCTCTTTTCCTTTTTTTGGGTAACCAAGCCTGAAAAGCCAAAATAATGTTATGTTCTTGGCATGAGACCTTCAGAAGAAACCCATAATCTTTCTCTGTAGTGAGACAGAGACTAGAAGACATGGAGACGTCACGTGACAGACATCTCCTACGCCATCGATCCCTCTGGTGAACTTTCTGTTTTCCTTTGTTGATTTTTAGTTTATTTTTTTTCCATGGACTATTCTACTGTGCTTTGTTTTGTTATTCCCTCATCAGTCATGAACTAAATTTTCTTTGGCTGAGTAAGGATGAATTTTTGAGTGTAGAATGAACCCAGTTTGGTAGTTCTTAATTAAATAAATTTAGTTTGTTTATCAAGATATTTTAATCTTTGTGACGTATCCTCTTTGTCACAAGCATATGTATTTTTTAAATTATCACAAACCCCCATTCAGTTTTTCATTTTAAAAAGGATTACCAATCCTTAACTTTTTGAGGAATCCTTCATCGGTGGTTGTGAATGCTGATTTTTCTCAATCTTTATGACTTGCTCTTACGAACCGACGTCGATAAGATTGATAAATAGAACCATCTGATTTGATTCGCTCTCAATAGCCACTATAGCATAGTGATGGGTTAACTGAATAACATTGCGAAGGTGGCTATGCTATAGCATTGTGGAAGCTATGCAGCATAAATGCTATAGCAATGCGCTAAGGCATACTGAGGCAGTGATATGCTTAAGATGAAATCTAAGCTCATCCTATCTTTGAACTGATATCTTCTTGCAATTACAATCAATTGTTTATTTTCTTTGTTTGATAGTATAATTAAAAACACCCAAACTGTTAAGAGTAATTAGGAATTATTGTATTTACAATATTGTAGATTATTCAGAATAGTCTAGAATACATTCCTTCAGTGCCTTCAGCATCATATCAGTTAGAATATTTTCTGTTACGCTATTGTATACGTGTACAAACCTCATTGGTTTATTCTTTCTATAAATGCTACAGTACCGAGCCTCAGCATTTGTGAGGTCTCTTGTGAATTTCATACTTGCAGCCTGATTTTATCTTGGTATCAAAGCTAGCGAGTCCCTGTTTCACTATGTCTTCCTCGGCTCCTTCTTTTGGTGGTGACGCTGGATCTCAAACCTCTCCACCGTCCACCACTCCAACTAACATTACTGTTACCACCGTGTCCAAGCACAATTCCCTGTTTAACTCTTTCAATCAGGTTAACTCGATCAAGCTGGATCGAGGAAATTATCTTCTCTGGGCGTCCATTGTTCTTCCGATCATCAAAGGTAACCGACTGCAGCATCATCTCGATGGCTCTGTCGCTCCACCGGCTCGACTCATCTTGGATGGTGCTGAAATGAAGTCGAATCCTGAGTTTGTGGACTGGAACGCTATTGATCGGCTCTTAGTTGGCTGGCTTCGCAACACAATGAGTGTGGAGGTCGGAACTCAACTTCTTCACTGCTGCACTGCACAGGACATCTGGACCGAAGCTCGTTCACTTGCTGGTGCGTCGACCAAAGCTCGCGTCATGGTTAATAAATCTGAACTTCACCGTACTCGTAAAGGTGGAATGAAGATGGAGGACTTTCTTTCTAAGGTGAAGTCCATCTTCGATCAACTGGCACTCACCGGAGCTCCTGTTCCTTCTGACGAGCTGACTCTGCACATCCTCAACGGTCTCGACGCCGAATATAACGCTATTGTCGTTAAGTTGCTGGATCAACCTAATCTCTCTTGGATTGAATTCCAAGCTCATCTGCTCGCATTTGAAAGTCGTCTTGAGCAGTTAAATCAATTCACGAGTCTGACCATTGATCCTGCTGCAAATTTTGCTCACCGTGGCAACTCTCGTTCTTCCTCATTTCAGGACTCGAATCCTTACCAGGGGTCCAGTAACTCACGTGGTCTATGTGGTTATCGTGGCGGCAACCGTGGTCGAGGTCGCTCTATTCGTGGTGGTCGAGGCAAAGGTCGCCGTCCATTCTGCACCTACTGCAAACGACATGGCCATGACATCTCCACCTGTTATTCCTTGGCCGATGATGATGCCGTGCAGGCCAACTATACCTCCCTTGGTGATGTTGCTGATCCCTCATGGTATTTAGACAGTGGTGCGAACTATCATGTTGTGCCGTCTCCTGCTTATGTTGACCACGCTGCTCCTGTGGTAAGTGCCATATTAATACCTGCACTGGTGAGAAAACTTTTGTTCGAGCTATTGGTTCCAAGAAACTTGCCTCTAACATCTGTCTTAATCAGATTCTAGTTGTGCCTTCCTCCACTAAAAAACTCTTAAGTGTATCTCAGATGGTTCGAGACAACCCTGTTACTGTTGAGTTCACTGACCTTGGCTACTATGTGAAGGATCGCCTTACAAACCAAATTCTGATGCAAGGGAAGTCCAGCCACGGGCTGTATCCGGTGATAAGTGACGATGATGATTGCTGTGTTCCTGCTGCTGCTGAAGCAAATTTTATTTCTGCAACTCCTTCTCGTAATCTGTCTATTTGGCATCAAAAACTTGGCCATCCAGGCCCCAATGTGCTTCGTCACATTTTAAATAATTGTAATGTCAAATTTAAGAATTCTGATCTTGAGTTTTGTCAAGCGTGTCAGTATGGGAAATCAAAATTTTTACCGTTTCCTTCCTCTCAGTCTCAGGCTTCAGCTCCTTTGCAACTTGTACAAACTGATTTATGGGGTCCTTCCCCTGTTTCTTCCTTGTCTGGACACAAGTTTTACATTCATTTTCTTGATGACTTCAGTCGATTTACCTAGTTATATCCGCTTAAATATAAAAGCGAGGCTATTAATGCGTTTAATCACTTTTGATCTCTTGTTGAAAATCAATTCCAAACAAAACTTAAAGCACTTCAATGTGATATGGGAACAGAATTCAAACCAATTGCCTCTGTTGCTAATTCACTTGGCATTCGAATGCACTACACATGTCCGTATACTTCTCAGCAAAATGGTCGCGCTGAGCGAAAGCATCGCCACATTGTCGAAACTGGTCTAACCCTCTTGGCACAGGCTCGGATGCCTCTGAACTACTGGGTTGAAGCATTTCACACGACTGTTTATTTAATTAACAGGATGCCAACACCAGTTCTTGATTCTTCCACGCCTCTATTCAAGTTGTTTGGCAAACATCCGGACTACAAATCTTTTCAACCATTTGGCTGTGCCTGCTATCCGTGCCTAAAGCCATACAATGCTCATAAATTCTCTTTCCATAATCAACAATGTATATTCATTGGTTATGCTTCTCAACAAAAAGGGTTTAAATGTCTAAGTTCCTCTGGACGTGTGTACACCTCTCGGCATGTGGTGTTCAATTCATCTGTGTTTCCTTTCGCAAGTGATTTTCTCCAAGGCCACCAGTCGTCACCTCCGAATGGCATTTCTGTTCCCCTGTTAATTGCACCTCCTGCTAATAATTCCCAACCACCTTTGCGTTTCTTGTGTCTCGGGTTCTTTGCCACTCCTGTTCGCATGGTTCTATTGATACTTCTGCTAGTTCCTCTAGCTCATCGCCTGATTGCTCTCTGGCTGGCTCAGGTTCTCACCGTGTCTCACCTGAATTTCCTGATGCGGCCTCTGTTTCGTCTGGCCCAAGTCCAGTCCTTGTTCTCAATGACCATCAAATGGTCACTCGGGCCAAGAGTGGCATCCATAAGCCCAAGTTTCCATTTATTGGGCTTCTGCACTCTGAGGATATTTCTTCTCTCAAACGTCTCGCCGAACCCTCCAGTGTACACGATGCTCTTAAGTCATCGGACTGGCGATCTGCCATGGCTGCAGAATTCGAAGCCCTACGACGGAATCGTACTTGGCATTTGGTTCCCAACGATGGTGCTCAGAAGATTATTGACTGCAGATGGGTGTTTAAGAATAAATTCCAGCCAGATGGGTCTCTCCTGAAACGCAAAGCTCGCCTTGTCGCAAAGGGGTTCCAACAATCTGAGGGTGTTGATTATCACGAGACTTTCAGCCCCGTCATGAAATCCACAACAATTCCCACAGTTCTTACTGTGGCCACCACGTTCAATTGGCCGATTCGGCAGCTGGACATTAACAACGCCTTTTTGAATGGGATCCTTCGCGAAGATGTATTCATGCGTCAACCCCAGGGCTTTATCGATTCATCTCGGCCGAACCATGTTTGCAAGCTAGACAAAGCTATATACGGTCTCAAACAAGCTCCACGAGCCTAGTATGATCGTTTACTACTTACTCTTGTTAAATGGGGATTTCTAACAGAAGTGATAACTCGCTGTTTGTTCTAAAGAAAAATGGTTTACTTATATATGTCTTAGTTTACGTTGATGAAATACTGATAACTGGCAATAGCACGGCTTACATCAGTTCCTTTGTTCATAAACTGAATGATTTGTTTTCCCTGAAAGATCTCGGTGATATTCATTATTTTCTGGGTATTGAGGTTCATCGTGACTTGTCTGGTGTTTATCTTAATCAGGGCAAGTATGTTTTAGACTTACTTCACAATTTTAATATGCTTGATGCTGCCCCAATGCCCACACCAATGGTTTCTGGTCGAAATTTTTCAATTTCTGATGGTACTCCTCTATCTCATCCAACTGTGTTTAGACAAGCCATTGGTGCTCTGCAATATCTCACTACTACTAGACCTGATATTGCCTTTCCTGTCAATAAGCTGAGTCAATTTCTCTCTCGACCAACTGATAGCCACTTTAAGGCAGTTAAAAGAATTTTACGCTATCTAAAAGGCACTTTTCAAGATAGCACGCATATCGACCTCTTCGCTTCCGAACTTGACCGGTTTTTCCGATCTTTTTGATCGGGTTACTTGTGTTGATGATCGAAAATCTATGTCTGGAATTGGTTTATACTTAGATGGAACCTTGGTGTCATGGTCTTCTCGAAAACAACGTGTGGTATCACGTTCTAGTGCTGAGTCTGAATATCGTTCCTTAGCTGATGCCTCTGCTGAACTTGCTTGGTTGTGCTCTTTGCTCTCTGAATTAGGACTTAAGTGCAAACGGACTCCTGTGATCTGGTGTGACAATATGAGTGCCAGAGCACTAGCTTCAAATCCTGTCCAACATGCTCGTTCTAAGCATATAGAATTAGATATACATTTTGTTCGGGATAGAGTGTTAGCTGGTCAACTGGATGTTCGATACATTCCTTCTAAACAACAAATTGCTGATGGTTTTACTAAGGCTCTAGCTCATCCTCTGTTTTCAGGTTTTTGAGCCAAGCTTGGAGTGATTGTAACCCCTTCCCGCTTGAGGGGGAATGTTAAGAGTAATTAGGAATTATTGTATTTACAATATTGTAGATTATTCAGAATAGTCTAGAATACATTCCTTCAGTGCCTTCAGCATCATATCTGTTAGAATATTTTCTGTTACGCTATTGTATACGTGTACAAACCTCATTGGTTTATTCTTTCTATAAATGCTACAGTACCGAGCCTCAGCATTTGTGAGGTCTCTTGTGAATTTCATACTTGCAGCCTGATTTTATCTCAAACCAATTATTATTTTCTTTCCTTTTTAAATACAACTGTCTTTGAAATTAGTATCATTATCGATATCTCGGTCTCTGTGGAACGATACTCTACTTACTCTTTATTATTTGTTCGACTGGTTCACTTGCTATTAAGGAAATTGACCAACAATACTCCTGTTATGTAATCAAGATTAATGTATTGATACACTTATGCTATTTCTATTCTCCCATTGTGCCGCGCAGTGTTGCTATGTTACGCCCTTACCGGTCTCGCCCTCTCGGGTAGTGGGCTAGAGGGATCCCTTTTATTTTTTACCTTTACTTAGTTAATTATCCCATATTAACATACATCAAAGCGTTATGCAGTAGAGCATATGATCGGTTTGGACAAATACGTAATATTGGTAAAAGTATATTTTAAAAAAAAAAGGTAAATAGTCCTCGTAGGTTTAGGGTACAGTGATCCAAATAAATACTGGGCAGAAAGTAAAATATACAGTCATCCAAAATTTAAAATACACAACAATAGGGCATTCCCTATTTCTTCAGCCCTCAACTCCATGGCCTACCTCAAATCACCATATCAACTCAATCAGAAACACCTATGTCTTTGGAATGGTCTAGGATTCAAAATTGAATCCCAGAGTAACTGTCAAACTCATATATAATATGTATGCATGCATATATGCAATTTATAACTAGGAAAAACAAAATCAATAATGGCATACATACCACATGCATTCAGAACACACAACAACACCAGATAGGCTATAAAAATAAGCCACAGTTCCATTGTGCTAGGAAAAACACAGTAGCGAGGCCTTAAACCCCATACTACACTAAATGCATCATCGACCCAGTAGCGACCTAAGGATATACAGTCCACTAGCCCTACAGTAGTGACCCAAGGACACATAATCTATTAGGCCCTACAGCCCAAACGCATGTCCCCCTCATGAGACATGTTCCTCAATCATGGCATCACAAACATACAAAAGTAACATAGAATATGCGAGTAAACAGTTACTACTTGATAGTTGTCTAAAATTTATAAAAGTGTTCTTGGTGCTCGAAAAATGCTTTGAATAGGTGCTAGCCCTAAGCAAAACAAATACATTCCATTTTATTCACTTATGAAATTTTTTTCTTAATTTCATGAAATTTGCCAATTTTCCAGAAATTATGCGTTAACTTCAAAAAATTAATAATTAATTCTAGAAAAGTCCAATTGATATGATTTTAGTGGCCATTTGACCGTTAACATGTCTAGGTTTTATTAAAAATACTTACAGAGGTCATAAAAGTTTTTATCCTTTTTTTGTGTAAAAAACCTACTCACTAGTCGAGGCAAAAATCCAGTTTCTAGGCTATTTTCAAAAATTCATTTCTCTTAGTAGGCATATCGAAAAATTATAAAATTATATATAAAATTGAAGCCCAAGATGTCTAATTTAAGCCTGTAAACTTTCATGGCCATCAGACATAATTTACTATTTTTAAACCTTTTACCATGAATGACTGTCTCGGATTCACAGAAACTGGCAGATTCTCTTTCACTTGCAATTTAGGGCTTTTGAGTTCGAATATCATGTTCCCAACTTGAACCTACACAAAATTTTTTCCAAAACACTTTGAAACCATCAAAATCACATCACAATCTCATGTATATAGCTCTAGACGAAAATCACTTTAAAAAAACAATAACCACAACTTTCATTTTAGCTTCAAATTTAAGCATTTCTTGGCTTAATCTTCTTTTTAACATCATGGACTTTACTTTAATCATTTGATAGCCTCTTTTAATGATTAGGGCAGAGATTCCTCCTAAGAAAATATCATGCTTTTGCTTAGCCACTTTCATGAAAATTATTCAAAACCCAAAACACAAAGCCACAAGCAAGATAGGTTAGCAACTTATTTCACTTGTGACTTGTTTGCCTTTGAACTTCTTCTTCTTTGTGCCCTTTAATAGCTGTAGCCTTGATCATTAAAGAAACATACCAAGGATATTTTTCAAGGATCTTGAAGACATGATGAAGATTAAGGAAGGTAGAAAGCAAATCCATGAAGTTTGGAACCCACTTACCTTGATCTTCGATTTGAATGCCTTCTTCTTCCTCGTGGTGTATGAACTTTTCTTCACACCCTTCTCTCTCTCTTTGCACGAATTGGACAGCCAAAAGTGGGGGCAAATTTGTCCTTAAATAATCACTTAACTTTATGCAAAATATGTGTACAAGTTACTGTCCATTGGTCCATGGCTTGTCTTAGGGTTTTGACTTGTCTTTCTTTCTTTTTCTCCAAGCTTTTATTGATTTTTCTTGGCTGATTAGGACTGGACGAAATCTGTCTCTTTTGGGCAGATTATCAACTTATCTCATGTATCCTTTGGTTCAGATTTGAGTTTAATTCTTAGTAAAAGTTGGTTGACTTCAAACTCAAGGTTCTTGACTTTGGTTCCACTTCATTAATACTTGACTAGACTTGTTTCTTACTCTTCTTGTCGTTGGCTAATTCGAAAATTTAAGGCTGAAGAGGGGGTCTGATTTTGACTCCAATTGCTTCAAAAAGAAGCCTTCCTTTGGTCCTTGTTCGTCCCTTATCATTAATCAATGTTTCCTAGACTTTGACTTCTTTATTTTGACTTTCACATTGACTTAAATTTTGCTTGAACCAGCTTCTTCCCCCTTGACATGGCTGATCGAAATTTATGGCTTGGAGGGTAAGAATATTTGACTTTAATTACCATTAATTCACTTGTACAATTGCCTATTTAAAAGTCAAACTTAATATGAAGTTGCCACTTGTCCACCTAGGGGTTAATTCCTGTGAGTTTGCATTTAGCATGTGAACTTTTATGCAAGCTTCCTCCCTTTTCTCCTTGGCCAGCACGTTCAAAGCTTATAAGGGAAGACTTTTTCTTTTTAAATGCCTTCTTGGTCTCTAGTTCAATAAGCTATCTTATATCATCTTGATGATGTAAACTTAGTTGGCCTTTCCCTTGAGTCATAGTTCTTTTATCATTTATTTTCCTTGACTTCTAACTATCCCTTTCACATGGAATTTGTTCTTGTCTCATGTTCCCTTTGTGCTAGACAAAATCCTAGTCAAAATGGGACAAAGATGTTACTCTCAATCCCTTTACAAACTTATATTACTTAGGTCCTTGTCACATAGATTTCATGTGAGCTACTTTTCAAAGTTCCCTTTTCATTTCCTTCCTACCTCACTTAGGCGAAATTTTGGCTTTATTAAAGGTCCAACAACTTGTTTTCTAAATGTCCCTTAGGCACTTACTTATTTTACAAGCCAACTTACCACTTATTGGCCTTAATTTAATTTAAATCAATTCCTCATTTTCTTTGCCTATTGGTTCGAAATTTAGTCAAAATTATTGTGACTTTCAGATTGTCACAAAGTCTCTAAAATCATTTATTTAATATCTCAATTTAGCTACTTAATACAATTAAAAAGGTTCCGTGAAAATAGACAATTTAATTGTAGCCAAAACCCTCTCAATATTTCATTAATTCACACTTTGTACATTGATCATGAAAATATGGGTGTTACATGCTCTAATAATTACCAAAATATCAGTAGGTATTACAACCAGTAGCTATAAGAGGCATTATGAAAGATGATGTGTTAACCACTATAATAAGATTGTTTGTTTTGTTTAATGCTATCTGTAGAAAAGTCATTGGCATTGAAAAGTTGGATGAATTGGAAAATAAGGGTTATATTATTTTGTCCCAACTAGGGATGCATTTTGCTCCTACATTTTTGATATAATGGTGCATTTGATAATTGATTTGGAAAGGGAGATAAGGTTATGTAGTCTAGTTTACCCAAGGAGGATGTACCCTTTTGAGCGTGACATGAAGATCTTAAAGGGTTCTAAAAAATCCTTATCAACCTAAAGCTTCAATTTTTGAAAGATATGTAGTTGAAGATGCTATGGAAGAAGTTCAGCTATACTTAGATGAACACATAAAAATTTTGAAGAACTTGTTGAAAGACAGAATATGAAGAGGGAGTGAATTGGGTGATTTAAAAATCTTTCAATTTTCCTTGAAACTTACTCACTAAAACAGAGCTTAACAGAGAGAAAGAGAGAGAGAGAGAGAGAGAGGGGGGTTGACATGAGAGATTTATATAGGTTTGGTCTCAACTCTTGACCTACATCCAGTCCCCAGACTCTCTGGGATTTTCACTATCATTTCAATTGATTGTACTCGAAAGTAATTTTCTCACTATGATTCACTCCCTCTTACAAATTGTAATCAAATATCTCAATCTCAAAGTCCCCACTACTTTGAGATTCTTACAAAGATATTGATTTAGAAATAAAGTCTCTAAAAGAGCATATTGATAAACATTGAAGATAATAAATATTCGAAGATATTACACAAATGAATGAAAAAGTAAATGCATATAATTCGTTTGAGCGTTTTTGTTTTGGTCGTTGGGACAAATTGAATGTTTTAGCTTATATTTGGTGATCGCCGACATTCTTTGTTGACATTCCTTCTAATCTTCCTATTGGATGATCTGGCATTCATTTAAGGAAAGAAATCATTAATGCCTTTAGAATGACCAGAGAATGATTAACTAAATTCATGCTTTGCTTTCTGGTAACACATTTAATGCAGCTGACGTAATCAATGCTTTTTGTTTAATCTGCATTTAATCATTCATCTAATCATCTGAAACTCATTAACAAACTGATTAAACATAGTTAGGAACAATAATGAGTGATGATATGAAGTAAGCAAATCATACTTAAAGATTTAAGATTTACGGACACGATGACTTGCAAAGCAGAGATAGGATAGCTCAAGTCAAATCCAAGCAAACTCAAGCAACGGTAGCTCGAGTTAACTATTCTAAGCTCGAGTCATATGCTTATCTTCTTTGAAAATGAATTTGAAGTCTAAGTAAGATGTCTCTCGTATGACTTCAGCTCAAGTTTAAAATTCTTAGCTCAAGTGCATGACTCAAGTCAATCATAGTTTGCTCGAGTTAAGTTCTATTTTCATAAATGAATGTCGAGATAACTTTTGAAAATGATTTGAAATTATGCCACTTGAGTCATTAAGTAATGGCTCGAGTTACCAAAAATCAATCGAAAATAAGTTTTAAATCCATGCTCGAGTTAAGCTTCACCGGCTCAAGTTAGAGTTTTGTATTTTGAAAATTAAACATAAGTTCACAAGATTTAGCTCGAGGTAAAGAGTATAAGCTCGAGGCAACAAAGTTTCATAAAATATTTCACAAGTGCTGATGACTCGAGTTCTCAAAGACTAGCTTGAGTCAATCACAACTCAAGCTTATTTTGACAAGTTTTCAAGAGACTTGACTCGAGTTTTACAACTTGAAACTTGAGTCAATTTGACAAAAATGGCTGATTCAAGTTTGATAAGTTAAAACATTTTTGACTTGAATCATTGATCACATTCTGTTTACAATTGTCAGTTATCATCAAAACACATAGAGAACTAATACTTGTATCCAAGGAAGAATGACATGGAGATAGCTAATGAGCAAAACAAGATATTCATAGGGTGGTTTGAGGAAAAGGTTTTGCATAAGAGCAATGTGTCTAAGACAATGCAATGGTTAGCTTGGGGTCTGTGTTTTCGGTTTTACTTTGAGTGGTTATGATATAAACAAGTATTATTTCTACACAAAACACAAGATGATAGAAGTGCTATGCAAAATAGTGGGGTGATGGTGGTAGTTGTATCCATGCATTTTTCTAGTTCGAAAGACAAAAACCTCGTATTGGTATCCTTGGCCTATTATGGAGTTATTGAAGAAATATGGGAAATGACCTATGGCAAGTTCAAATTTGCTTTATGAAGGGGCACGCAACACACGACTCAAATGATAACTATAATAACATATACAGATTAAAATGAGTATGCTTTAAATAGGCAAAATTAAGTTACTTGCCTTTCAACAATTGGTATTAGATAACACGACAACTGAATCTCTCCAATTATATAGCCCACATAGCTCATCCTCTCTTCCAACTTATTATGACGCCTTGCCAGATGCGCAATACATAAGAATCCATAGAAGTGTTTCTCTCCATTTCAACACATATTTTGTGGAAGCGGCTACCATATAAT
Source organism: Acacia acuminata (assembly GCA_019022655.1). Classification (NCBI taxonomy): domain Eukaryota; kingdom Viridiplantae; phylum Streptophyta; class Magnoliopsida; order Fabales; family Fabaceae; genus Acacia; species Acacia acuminata. Next base: position 447,093 of record JAFJYI010000164.1, on the reverse strand, counting down.
TAAAATGTGAAATGACTTAGTGAATAAAGAATCTTAAAAATCGTGCATTAATTAAAGTTTAAAATAAAAAATAAACTCTCATGATTGTAAATGTAACCCATTCTATGTCTATCTCCTTCAAAGATAGAAACTCTCTAATATATTTGCTATCAACTGCATAGTGATACGATATTCTATTACCTATAATCCCACAAGGCATCTGCAAATCAACCTTGTTAATTTTTGTATGGATATTTTGGATTTGTGCAACTAAGGGAAACTTTCTCGCTTCTTTTTTATCCTAGCAACCGTAACACCCCAAATTCAACAACCAAAAACTTGGCCAAAATATTTGAAATACCTCCAACAGGGATGATCATTATCCAAATCATTAAATTACATAACCATTTCAAATAAAATTTATAATACAAAGTCAAAATAAGTTTCCAAAATTTTTTATAGTTAAATTCAATGCGGAAGTCCTAGGATCATGGCAAATAAAAATAACATAACATAAGCTACAGAAAGACACAAAAAAGCCTTCAAAGCTCACTCCATAGGTGCCTTCCTTTGATTCTTACTAGAATGTTCACCTGAAAAATGTTCATATAGGATGAGATTTCACGTCTCAGTAACTACTGAAAGTTTCTACCTACACAAGAAAATTATATATGACACAAAGTAGGAGTTGGTTACATACATACATACATACATACATACATATGTTTGCATATATCAATTTCTCATACAAAATTCTTTTTCAAAAGTAATCATCATTATGTCAAATTGTGAACTATACAATTATACAATATGTAATATGCAGCCTCCCTTATATCATCGTCCACCCTTGTACCGCTGACTGGAGCCATAGGTTAACATATAGTCTGACAAAAACACATTCATTTGACTGGATGATTCCAAGCTCACCAAAACCTAAGATACACCCGACCAAAGGTATAGAGCTTAAGTATGGACTATGGCTCCCCTCCTTAAAAATAATAACTAAGGAGGTGTCACGTGTCCCACAACTCCAATGTAATTCTGGCTAGAGGAAAACATGGAAGATGAGGCCCTGACAAGTACCATCCATTGTGCATCGAGTGATGGCATAAAGAAATCTTATCATTTAAATTCCTACTTACTCCAGTTCATCACAAATACCGTTTATGATAATTATATTCAATAAAAATAAAATATATTAAAATAAGCTTCCATTTATATAAAATATCATCACAAGGTAAACCAAACATCTCATAAAACCTTATCGGACCAATGTCATTTCTAAAATTCAAGACTAATCTGTCATTTCTAAAATTCAGGGGCAAAATAGTAATTTTTGCTGGGCACAAAACTGTAATTTTCATGGGTACAAAACTGTAAATTTCATGGGCACAAAGCTGTAATATTCAGTTTTGAACATAATAATATTATAATAAATATACATATAATTCAGTTTATAAAAACAATATAATTTATAATCATACACAATTCACAAGTATATGGAAGAATATTCAGAGTTACCTGTTACTCTATAGCTCCCAAAAAGTTACCACAAGGCTTCTTTATTTTCCTTCTCTCTCTCTCTCTTCTCTCTCTTTTTGTATGTCTTGAGTGTTTGTGTGTCATGAAAGAAGAGAAGGGACGAGGTATTTATAGAGTTTTGGGTCTCAACTATTTTTTCAAAAATCACATGTCTATCTACCACCCAATTACCTTAAACATGTCAATTTACCATCCATCTACCACCCATATGTCTATCTACCATGTAAATACCATGCACATCTTCATCTAACTACCATACATATGTCCATTTACCGTCCAACTACCGAATACTCATCTACCTATCAAATATCACATGCTTATCTACCACATAACCATCTACCATTCAAGTTAATATATTCTTTTTACCCTGATTGCAAAGAATGACAATACCGATTGTCAAGAGCTTAGCAGCCTTCTTGTCTCGGTCTTATTCCTGAACTCCTTGTTCCAAAATTTGAGATATTAATATATTATAAAAGAAATCTTAAATGGTAAATTTCAATTATCGTAAATTAGTTTCTTCTGGAAAAAAATTTCAAGACATTACAGCAACACATAAGATAAAGATTATAAGTATGATGTCAAAGAAAATTCAAGTAATTAATAATAAGGTGTTTCCTACTATTAAAGGTAGGGAGGGAGTAGATTTCCTCAAAATCGATTCTCTCCTTTTCTTCTCGTAATCCTATTTCCACCCTTAGATGAAAAAAATGGACGGTTCAAATTTGATATTTTCTAAAACAATGATAATAGTGTCTTATAAATTATTATTTTTTATTAATTTTGTTTGTATTACATGTATAAATTGTGTATATCATGATTTAACAGTTAAGTTTATTTTTTCATGTTCAAAATAATAGTTTTTAAATCTGAGGGTGGAGATCAGATACTGAGAAGAAAAGGAGAAAAAGGATTTTGAGAGAATCCAAACGCATTGAAGGTGTTGTCGCCATGTAAACAAGATGTCGGGGCCAAATGATGAAAGATCCTATTGCTTGACCTAGTTTGGCAACCTCATCATCGGGGATCGGGATGTCCACACCTTCCTCCCCTCAAACACTTGTAGCATTGACTCGACGTCGATAGTCCCGAATTTGCTTATGATGGTGGGTGGTAGCATGCATTTATACAACAGCATCGGCAACAACACACAGCAACAAAAATATTGCCTCGACACCAAATTCAAGTTCCCGTCATGGCAAACAGCAACACATCAATTTAATTTAAAGTTTTAGAATGAGGGGAAGATGGATGATGAACCAACAAGGAAGCGACAATAAAGACCTTCGAACATTCACCCCTCCTAGGCGAGAAATAGGAGTTATAAAGCTAGAAAATGGAAATCACGAAAAAGGACCAGAGGAGATGAGATGCACTACTTTAGAGTTGCTGGACTTGGAGTACGTCCATTCAGATCCTTGTTCTCGGATTCGGACTTCCATCTTCTTTGATGACACATTATTGATTTCTCATACCACTCTGGATTCTCAGATTTCCGTCTCTCTCATGATTGCTCTCTCCTCGATTCTCTTCACTTCCTCTATCGATTCTGCATCATCATCCATCTCTTCCATGTTTGACACTACAAGGAGCTTCTGTGAAGCTATGATGGAGCAAAGGTGTGGCTGAATTCTTAGTCCTATGAGGCAGTGAAAGTTAGTTGGAGCTTGAAGCTTTACAAGGGAGTATATTATGTGTCCTATAGAGATTGATTTTTAGTGATTGTATCTAGATTAGGATGTGTAAACTGGATCTTTGAGTTGTAGTTAGCACCTCTGTAGTTAGCACCTCTAATTCCATAGGCTCCAAAATTAATCTAACTTGATACTCCCCCCGGTAATTTTTTATGTGGATCTCATTTTTAAGCTCAAATGGATAAAACTAAACATCATTTCCCCTTAACTAATCAAAACAGAAATATAAGGGGTTATGGCACAAAATTTCCATTTTAGTTTCAAACTCCCAAACTTATTTTCTTACTAGTACCCTACACAATTTTTAAATTTTAATCTAATTGGAAGCATCAAAATCATCAAATTCCAACTGTAAATTGGTGCCATGTTCAGGTCATGACTCATGAGGAGAGAGGAAAACTAGATTTTCAATCTTTCATTCTATTAACTATCATAATTCCATCTCTAACCATGATTTAGCCATACCTTTCTTACAAATCAAAACATTATTAAGGAATTTACTTGCATCATTCAACTTTTTGAAGACAAGCACCTTTAATGTTTGAACTATCCAATTTTCACCCTGAAACACATGGAATCAATTATATATACATAAATATATTTATGTTGTGAAGAAAATAAAGGTGGATGGTGAGTTACCTATGAAAAGAACTTACTAGATTTTTCTTCGTTTAGCAGAAAATGTTTCCGCTTCCTCATTAGTCACAATGTTGTCTTCTTCTCCCAATTCTTCAACTTCGCAGGATCTCTTTCCATAAGAAATAAGAGAGTGGTGGGAAGGGATTTCACTGTTACCACTTGTGCTGCATACATTCATTGATCTGCGCCATTCTTCAACATCTTCCTCGCTTATCACACGCCACCCACACTTGCTTATCACAAACTTACTCCGACTTTGCAAATGAACTCCCCCTTCCCATTGTACTTTGTCTATGCACATATATTTTTGCGTGTAAAATATGAATTCAATCTGGCCATCGTCAACTGTGAAGTTGCTACTGAGTGAATGAATCAGTAACATTTGATTTGGATTGTTTTCCATCCTAATGAACAACGACAATTCCTTTTTGAAGAATTCATCTTGTGATGCTTTATATGTCAGATGAATTCTTTGATGGAACACATCTTCACTACATAATGGAACGTCTAGATCTTGTAGAACAATACAAAGAGAAATTCCCCACCTTACACTTGAACCACAAAGATGAGAGATGTCTACTTTTATTGACACAATGGAATCTGACGGTGCAAAGCCACCAATCATATTTTGATCATATTGATCAAAATCCTTACAAGAGATTTCTCTCTTAGAAATTTGAACAACATGATTATCTTGAAAACCATCAACTTTATGGATAAATTGGAAATTTTGATTATGGAACCATGATGGGATGTCATTCTCCAGCATCCACCAAACTTTGAAAGCCATGTTAGCCGAAATCCTTGATGGAAAGATCTCCAAAAATCATCGGCAGTTGTAACGAAGTCTAATAAAAATTCTGAAAATGATAATGGTTGCATTGAATGACAAGCAATTGTAGTTATCAGCAATAGATTTGGCGGAAGAGTTGGCAAATATTTAAGCTTTGGGCAATAACTCAAATGAATATAAGATAGAACTGAAAGATTAGCAACACAACCAGCAGGAAGATGCGTAAATCTGTTTTGGTGTAGTTGAAGTCTCTCCAATGATGATAAGCAACTAAGATCATCGGGAATTGACCCATCATGAAGATTACAGGAAGATAAGTTCAGAGACTTCAATGAGGAAAGACGTGAGAATGAAGGAGGAAGAACATAACTACCATATGGTAGGTTACTAAAATCATTTCTGCTAAGATTAAGGATCTCCAACGATGGTAAGCAGCCAAGATCATTTGGAATTGACCCAACTTTGAGATTGCATCTTTTCATAACCAATTTCTTAAGTGATGCTAGACGTGAGATGAAAGAAGGCAAAACCAATCCAGTGGGAGCTTCATGAATACCAAACCCAAATGCCCTTCGAACTGGACAAAGCAAGCTCCTTACTAATGAATTGGATGTCAAACTTAGACCGTTACGTCCATCCAAATATAGTGTCTTCAAATTTTGTAGGCTAAACATGGAAGAAGGTATTTCCCTTATAGCAGTTCCACTCAAATCAATCTCTTCTAAACATTTATTTTCATCAATGTTTTGCGGTAATGAAGAAAATTTTGAGCAACCTAAAATATTGAGAACTTTTAGGGATTTCAAATTACAAGTGGAACTTGGAAGACAAACTAAGTTTTTGCAATTTTCCACATCAAGAACCAACAAGTTCGTCATATTTTTCCCAAATTCTGGAAGCTTTTTGACATTTAAGCAGCCAGAAAGGATCAATTTCTTCAATGAATCCATTTCCATTCTACTTGGAAGAGCTTTAAGATTCTTGCAATCTCTGAGATCCAGTACAACAAGTTTCTTATGTTGTCCAAGTGATGGGTGAACTTCAACAAGTTTTACGCAACCTTCAAGAATTAGTTCTTCAAGGTTGGGTAGCGAAGAGAAATCAGGAGTTCTTATGAAATCTTTAGAATAGCTCAAATCAATAAACTTTAACCCTCTTGACATCTGCCCCCCCCCCCCCCCCCCCCACAAAAAAAAAAAAAAAAAAAAAAAAAAAAAAAAAGTGTAGATTGATTAGCCTTCCAAGAAAAAGTTAGAGCTATATTTCGTACGGCAAAAACAAACAAACAAAAACAAAAAAAAAAAAAAGAAAAACAAAAACAAAAGTTCATACTTGTGTTCTCCCCCAAAGTTGTGTGACCTTGCTATGATGCATTCTAAGGAGCACAAGTTTATCAAGATGAGCACCAAAGGGCAAAGATTTCAAAGGATATGCTTTCCAGTCAAGAACTTTTATTGAACTAGGAAGAAATTTTAGACCTTGAGGAAGGTACACATCACATGATATAATGAGTATTGTGAGGTTACACATCGCAGAGAATGCTTCAGGTTCCCAATTCGCCTCATATGGCATAGGTGATTGAAGATGTATAACTTGGACCAAATCAGTGCCCTAGAAAACAAAAACTTTCTATATTACAACAAAGGATGAGGAATGATATAGATAAATACAAATTTTAAATCAAAATAAACTTTAATGCATCTCTAAATAGAAGCTACTTACTTTTTTTTGACATCACATGATCAATATCTTCCAGTGACCATAACCTACTACGTCTCCCAGCATCATTTGGTGATTCCTCTAGAACAATGTTTCTGCCCATCTTTTGGATGATATCATGCATACCCAAATGACATGCACCATTATTACTATGAAATTCTGTTAACAAGCATTTCTCAACAAGTTCTCTTATTCCAAGTGTTGGATAAAGATCACCACATATTTCAAATATTTGTGTCACTTGGTCTTTGATCATTCCCTTAAAACAACAAGCAACATCTAAAAATATTTTCTTTTCTGAATCACTTAATGCATCATAACTTATTCTAAGTCTCTTTAGAATATTGCTTGGCGGAGACTTCTTGATTTTTTCAAAAGCTTCTTTCCATTCAAGTTCACTTCTTCCACAGAAATAAGAACCCAACACTTCAAGAGTTAAAGGAAGGCCATGAGCTTTGTGGATGATGTCTTTACACAACTTCGAATAACCATCTATAGGTTCATCCATTTTGAAAGCCTTCTTACAGAAGAGTTGGAGAGATTCATAGTTGTTTAACAATTTAGCCTTATAGATTTCAAATTCTCCATGCACTGTCAATACATGCTTATTTTTAGTTGTCACAATCACTCTGCTCCCAGGACCCAGCCAAGCTTTCTTTATACAGAGATTCTCTAGTTGGTTTACTTCACTTACATCATCCAAGACAACTAGAACTTTTGTTTCGCAGTTGGTTTCTTATTATATTCTTTCCTTCATATGTCACATCAACTTCAATATCTTTTATCTTTAGTTTAGAAAGAAGTTTTCTTTGCAAAGCAACCGAGCCCTTGGCTTCTGAGGTTTCTTTCACATTAGCAAGAAAACAACTAATGTCAAATTGGCAAAATATTCTCTCATAGATAATTCTTGCAAGAGTTGTCTTTCCAATACCAGTCATGCCCCATATTGCTATTAAGCGAACATCGGATAATCCAATATTTAAAAGTGAATTCATTTCTTCTACTCTTGATTCGATGCCAACAAGCTCATTGTAGAAACAATATGGTAATTTAGGTTGTACCTTCGCCCATACTTCTGCTGTAATTTCTTCAATGAGTTTTGCTTCATGCCTTCATGGAGAAAGGAACAATCAAACGATTATTTAATAACTATATGCATATGTGTGTATATATTATATAGATACATATATATCTCACGACAACATTCCTTATTTTTTGCAACAATTATAAAAATGTTCCCTAATTTATGAAGAGAGGAAAATTTTCAAGTGTAGCCATAGGGCGCAAGAACCTGTTGCCTTTTGTGGTAACAGTGGAAATTTTGAAAATGTTTTTTTTTCCAAGGTTTTCCAAATTTACAACCAAGTATAATTTCCAAAAAAGGAAAATTACTTAGTCATCAATAATTTTAGTCCCTTCTTTATATTAAAATGCACCAAGTTCTCCATTCACAAATTTTATATATTCTTCAATTTACCCATTTTTAAATTTAAGACATGTATCTTATTTTTTAAATATTATCATTAAACTTGACATAGATGAATATTAAGAAACTTAAGTACTTTAACTTTTAAAATATTATCCTTAGATAAAATGTTACTTATACTTTACTTTGAGGTAACTATTTGAGTACCTTCAGCTACATTTTTTAAATAGTAAAATGTATATTACACAAACATTCCATTTGTATTTGAGATTCAATTTTATCCATTCAACCGTTAGTTGATCATTAAGATTTTTTTTTAAACAAAAATACCCAATATTTATTATAATATTTATTTAAACATTATTTATATTTGCAAAAAAATTTTTTTTTTATACAATCATAAAATAATTATAATATATTTTTTCAAACTTTCTAATATGTTATAAAATTTATAATTTTAATTTTTCATCATATTAAATATAAATTTAATTAATTATGTTTCCTTTAAATGGATAAAAAAAACACACAATGAAAATGAAGTTTGAAGGTGTGTCGGTGGTGTTTGTATGAGAGAGAGATGAGAATACCAACTGAACAAATAAGCCTCGCACCATGCCGCAGAAAATCCCAGTAAACAATGCGTTTCCTTTTGTTGGGATCAAGAAGAAGCTTATGGGTTTTGGAAAAACTTGCTACGTGGCAATTTATCATCCATGTAAAACTGATTGAAGACACTGGTGAGTGAGAAAAGTTAAATACAATAACCCACAATATCCAATATCTCTGATGGGGGTCACGTCATATCTATTAATTGAGTTGAGATTGGGGTCTGGCGCAGTGGTTGGCAGGAGGCAGGGGTGCCATTTTTTTAAAATTTTTTAAACATAAAAAATAGAGGATGTGAGATTGAAATTAAAAAAAAAAATAATTTCTCACCGGTTTGGTCCCGGTTTAACTCGGTTTGACTCCGGCCTAACCCACCGACTCCTTAACCTTAATACAATACCGACCGGCCAAAGACCGGTCCGGTTTAAGAACCTTGGTTTTTATACACACATATATAGTTCAAGCGCATATTTTTGTTCATTGTATTAAATATAAGCACATTTTTCACTACAGACGTTTAGAAAAACATAGAGCAAAGTATTTATTTTTTTTATAAAAGAATTAATCAATTTTTTTTATGTATTTCTTGGCTAAGTTACTTGAATTTTTGTCTCAATATGATAAACAATTTAAAAATAACTATTTGTAAAAATAAAAAATAAAATTATGAAAACAAAAGCAAAAACAAAACTTAAGTTCTTCAAATAATTTTAGCCAAAACTAGGGAACTAGTATGAAAATGGGTAAATTAGTAGATAAAATTTAATTTAATATAAATTTCAATTAAAAATACCTTTTTAGAAAATTCTTAATAGAATTAATGGTTTAGACTTAAATGTATGTTTTCAAAATAGAGGAGAGATCTTATAAAAAAAATATTGAGGGAGTCTATGTAATTAAGGCAAAATGTAAGGGGGTTGGAGTATTTTCTCATATATATTTCATCCATTTATTTATTTATTGGCTTAAAGAAAGCAAATAAAAGGTTAAACGTTAGGAGAGTTTGAAAAAATGCTCATTATATATTTATTTAAAGTACCATTTGGTGTGTATCACCTAATTATTTGGAAAACTGATTGCAATTCATTGAATGAGAGAGAATGAAGCTATTACTGACTATATTAAGATAGCATAAAACTGTTGAATTTTTCTTTTCGGGCCGCCTATTGATGAGCTGACCGATTCTCCTTGGGGCGGCTAAGATTGAAGTTAATAAATCAGATAAACAAAATACTAATAAGATCTTTTATTGAATGTTGCAACTTGCAATTTGAATTTCAAACTTCGAATTTAAACGTATGGAATTGTTCCCAAAAAAAAAAAAATATTAAACGTATTGAAATTATTTTACTTGTTATCTATCTAATAAAACTGTAAAAACAACCGACATAAAAGAGAAGACTTTTCTAGGGTGTCTTTCGAGAAAAGCCCAAAAAAAGAAAACAAAAAATGCGTGTACACACAAAATTATTCTTCCTCCGTACTTGGATTGGTGTAAGAAAAGATCTGTTGAATTGAAATGAAGTTCTAAATCTAAATCAATATCATAGAACAAAAATTTCGAGAAAGATCTGTTGCATGAGAAAAGAGACAGAATTACCAAATTAAAAGGTATGAGATTTAACACCACTGTATGAAATTTCTTCAGCAATAATACTATCTAGTAACTAGTAATTCTATGCTGAATGGTTAAAAGGCCTATCACCATTCATAAAGTTGTTTAGGGAATTACAAAAATTTGGACCCTCCAGATTAATTTGGATGGTCCATATTTCATTTTTGTTACTTTTATTTTTGAAACAAATTATCTTATTATTGTATGCCAATTTAAAATGAAGATAATCTACTTAATGTGAGTTTTTTTGGGGGAAAAAAATAATTTTTTAGTTAAAAATGATCCGTTAAAATTTTACCATTGAAACAATATTTGAACGGAGCAATGAGCGATGAGCACAGGAATTACAAAATGGCGCAAAAAAACGCGGGTACACACAGAATTATTCTTCCTCCATACTCGGATTGGTGTAAGAAAAGATCTGTTGAATTGAATTGAAGTTCTAAATGTGATTTAAATCAATAGCATAGAACAAAAATTTTGAGAAAGATCTGTTGCATAAGTAAAGAGACAGAATTACCAAAAGGTATGAAATTTAACTCTGTATCAAAATTCCTTCAGCAATAATACTATTTAGTAACTAGTAATTCTATGCTGAGTGGTTAAAAGCCCTATCACCATGCATAAAGTTGTCCAGGCGATAAGCACCAAAATTTGGACCCTCCAGATTATTTTGGATGGTCCAAATTTCATTTTTGTTACTTTTAGTTTTTGAAACAAATTATCTTATTATTGTATGCCAATTTAAAATGAAGATAATCTACTTAATGTGAGTTTTTTGGGGAAAAAAATAATTTTTTAGTTAAAAATGATCCGTTAAAATTTTACCATTGAAACAATAGTTGAACGGAGCAATGAGCGATGAGCACAGGAATTACAAAATGGCGCAACTCAAGTGTTGTCAATATATCAATACTATAGAAAACTTACTGGTCTGTAGTGTCATAGCCAGATATATTTGCAACTTCTTGTAAGGCATCTTTCCATTTTTGCACCTTCTTTTTGTTATTGACAAATCTCTCAGCATGTTTTTGAAGGGCACGAGCAAAGCTACCTCTTTGATGACGCACATAAGATGGATCAATCTTATAGAAGATTGGGATAACTTCTCTACCCAAAGATTTTTTAGATTCAAGAATCCTTTGAAGTTCATCCAAACACCAACTAGAAGAAGCATAACCCTCAGAGAGAATAACAAGAGAGATTAGAGATTCATCAATTGCTTGGAGGAGTTGATCAGAAATAACCTCTCCTCTGTTGAGCTTATCATCTAAGAAAGTTATGATACCTCTTTGTTTTAGAGCAGCTTGTAAGTGGTCTGTGAAGCCTTTTCGGGTGTCTTCTCCCCTGAAACTCAAGAAAACATGATACTTCCATGGTGCGATGGTCCAGTTGTTCATCTAAGACAAGAGACAGACAGATTCAGCAAATAGAATTTTGTTGTGGCATTAGATACATGCTTTCTTGATTGAAACTTTCAACGTTTTCTCTCGTTCTGCCGAAAGTGAGAACGAAACCACCTTTTAATAAAGTACGGTAGTAAAATAATAAGAACAGTGTTTTCAGAGCCGACCGGACGGCCGACCGGGAAAAAATTGTTATAAAGCCGGAAAGCGCCTTTCAGCCAGAAGCCGGACGGCTCTTAACTAAGCTTTATACTAAGAAGGAAAATGAAGAAGCGAAGGAGAAGATGAATAGTCGAAGTTGAAATAATAATCGGACTGACAAAAGAATCGTATTTCTCACCGTTTAGAGAGGGAGATATTCATTTTTCATTATGACTATGATCTTCAAAAAAACAAAAACGCAGATCAGCTTCTTTCAACATTCGAGCTTGCCAGCCGGAAAAATGGCAGAGTAGATCGGGTTCAGAGAGGGAGAAAGAAACTGTTTTTGTCTAATCCATATTCCAGTTTCTTTTATGACCTTTACTTTGTCCAAAGGTTGCACGTTTTGTCTTTTAGTGAGGTAGTTAAGAATGAGAGGCTAGGCTTTTACTTTCAAGTACTATTTTATTTCCAACGAGATGTTCATGTTTATTTATTTTTAAAAAATAATTTTAAGATTTTAAATGATATTCCACACACAAATAATAATTCATGCATATTCTAAATGTTTTCCTCTCTTTCTCCTTTAAAATTTTATATTAAAAATTATAAAAAAAAAACTGCAAAAAATTTATTTTTTTAAATATAAGATATCATTAAAATTATAACTATTATCTAATTTATTTTTAATGATTTCATTGTGTAATAGGATAGATGTTGTTATATGTAAATTTTTTCATATTTTATTTCAAGGTGTGAAAATATTTTATTAATATTTCTTACACTTATATTCTTATATGTGTGTGTAATATCATATTTTTATTTAATTATTACATCAATAGCATGACCATTATTGATCCATTTGGACGTGTAATACCCCAAAATTCATATGCCTCTTAAATATTATAATTTGGCCAAATAATACCTATTTAAAATAGGAAAGTATGTTGTCTCTAATTTTAGTAATTTATTTGTTTATTTTCCTTAGAACTTAAAGAGTCAAAAATCTAATTTTATTTTAGGGATCATAAATTGCCCTATAATTATTAAATTAATACATGGTGCATAAATGGCCATGAAAAGCTAAAAAGTTGTGAGAAAATAATTAAACCAATTAAAGAAAATTGCCAACAATTAGTGGATAATTCAATCTATGTTAATTGAATTATTTTCATAAACATTCACAATTAATTTAGTGGCATATGTTAAAGGCATAATTAAGGATGTATTACCTTAATTAAGAAACAAGGGCTAGTGAAAGGCTAGGATTAGCATAGAAGTGGTTTCTAATTAATCTTAGAACCAATCATATTTTGACAATTACACTTAACTACTTTATTAGGGATGTTAATTAAGATTAGATATGGAGGGCTAAGATTAAATTTAATAAAGCCAAATCCAAAGGCCTTAATTAAGCCTCATAAAGCCAAATCCTTGTGAAATTGAATTAGCCAATGATAAATCAAGAAAATATTCTTAATCCTCATAAAATTAATTGGACCAATAAGAGATTAGCATAAATTGAAGTTCAAGATTAAATCTAATAAAGCTAATCTAAAGGTTTTACAATTAATTTAATAAAGCATAATCCATGTGAAAATTTAACAACCAATTAAAGACTTTTTCTCTTGATAATGTGAGACAATTAAAAACACAAAACAAATAGTAAATAGAGGATTGAAATTTCGGTGCATATCAAGTTGAGAAGGAGAATGGAGTTGTTTAATATAAACAAAGGTCACATGCTTTAGCTTTGAAAAGTCAAAAGTTGAAAGTCAAAAGTTGCAACTAGCCAATGAGAGCAAGGGATGTTTTGCAAATGAAAAAGCATATGTAATGGCTATTAGGGAGATGAGGCCACGGTTTAGCAAGAAGAAGAATGAGTTAATATATTTTAATTAAGATAGAACACATAGGAAAATTAATAGAAAGAGAGAGAGAGAAAAAAAATTAAAGCAAATTTCATAAAGTTTGAAATCCTAAAGTAAATTGGATAATGGTTTGAAATCCATGAAATATCCATGTACACGCAAAAAACTCAAAACAATAAATAAAGTGAGAATTTATACAAATTTAAATAGTTGTGAAGAAGTAGGAACCCTGGAGAAAATATAAGGACTTATCTTGAACCCACATAATTTAACCTCGAAAGTAAGCCTAGTAAAGGCTTATTTTTGCAAACGTTGAAGAATAAGCTTAGCACAACCAAGGAAATCTAATTAGACCATAAATCTTGATATCCAACTACTAATCAAGATACATATACAAAAATTCAAAAGTATTGGTAATTGATCAAGCAACCAAAAATAGATTTCATTAAAGTAAATTAATTCTCAAAAAGCAAAACTTAGAGATTAAGTTAGGGTTTTCTAATCACATGGATGGATGAGATTAAAACTTCCTTACTAAGTTTAGATCCAAGGGTTCATACACAAGAAGAGTAAAGTTGCAAATATTTACCCAATTGCCATACCATTTTCCTATAAATAGCAAGCCATATGCTTCATATTTTCTCACCAATTCACAAGCATAGGAACTGAAACATAGAGGGAAAGTGAGAGTGAGAGTCTTGGAGAAGAAGGAACAAAGTTCTTGGTAAGTTCTCTAGCTCTAGCTTTAAGTTCTTTAAGTTTTAGTTCTTAAATTCATAGTTAGAAGTAGCTTTGATTTTAAATATGCTAGAGTAATTTTAATATCATATTTTTATAGTCAAAAATAGTGATATTTCGAAAATTAGATAAGCCACTTGGTATAGAAAAATTTCTGGAAAACTATGAGCAAAGTAGCGAAGCTCGAGAAAATTCATCGGGTAGGAATTTCTGAAATCAGTGATAAAAATGCCAATATTTCATATTGAAAATAAAGTCAAAAATTCTGGGAAAATTCATGGTTAAATTAGACATATAGGTCTTTCAAATATGCCAATAACATGTTAAAATGATTTTGTACAGTGAGATAAAAATTCTCAAAGTTGGGCTACGAATTTCTGGAAAAATTCTGGGCAGAGGCTCAAAACTTTAAAACTGGGAGTGACTCGTGTAATCTGGGAATAATTGAGTATTTTTAATTAAAAATAGACATCCTAAGGAGTCCAAGGAATTTTACGGATCCTTGTTTTGATTTTTGTAGATTTAATTATGATTTTTCAAAGTTGATGCAAAATCTGCCCAGAAAATTCAGTATTTCGTTTTTAAATAAATGTAAGGGCAAAATTGTAAATAACAAATCCACCAAGGGTAGAGAGGTAAATTGAGGTGAAAATATCTCTTAGGATATTATTCTAAGTATTATGGTGATATGTTAGGATATCCGGGAAGTTCGGGCTGGGTTCAAAGGTCGGGCATGTTGGCCATTACACGGTGAAAGGTACGTTCGCGTCTTCGTAACACTAACTCGATGCTTATTGTATGCTTATATGTGATAGACTATTTCATAGAGTCATGGACAGGACTTTGTCTTGGGTCATGCACCGTGTCTAAGACTCGTCTTAGTTCACTTTTTATACATTCAACTTTGTTTATACGGGTTACGCCTTGGTAATGTCGTTGAGTTTTCCTAGCGCCGAGGACACGAGGAGCTGTCGTGGCACTGGTTAGTGCAAACATGGTTGACTGTGCATGTGCTGTGTGCTATGTACTATTGTTATGATTGACATTACATCTGCTGTGTGCTTATGTATTGTTGTAACCTTACATCTGTTGTGTGCTATGTATTGGTTAATGCTGTAATGTTATGAATATCTGTCATACATATTTTGTCACACATAAGCATGAGGTTGACCGTTACCTGAGGTTCAATGGGCATTGAACCTCAGCTCTTAACATAGCGTCAGGGTCAGGAGGACCGAGGATCGAGGAGAAAGGCAAGCGGCACGTATAGGGACTCACCAAGACTTTCTTTTGTTATTTACTTTGAAAACACTCGGTATAATGTACCGCTACATGTAATCGAGACTTACGGCATTTTGAATATAAATATCGGTTACTCAATCGCTCCGATGCTCTACTCGATGAAAAAATAATAATATACTTGCTTTTGAAAATGGGATGTTACAGACGAACCATGACTTGCTGGCCTTTCGGTTCGATATCCGGTCGACTTTTAAAACATTGGTTAGTAAATTTATAATAATAAAATTTCTTCTTAAGGGTAATATGGCCATTTGATTAATCACTCATTTTACTATAATCTTCAATCTTTCAAACATAAATTTATTCCATCATACCATTTTTCATTCCAATATATCAAATATGTTAGCTGTCAGAATTTTTTCCCCCTACCAAACAGAAGGAAGTAGTTGATTTTCTGTTCATTTAAAATCGCTTTTTAGAGTATTTACTCTTCCTTCCCATCTTTTCCTCTAGTTCCTTCACTTGGGGAATTCTATTTGCTTTTGTCAACGGAGTATTTCCTATTAGGAAGCATGTTTGATCCCATCCTTTTGTTACTTTTATTTTTTGAAAAATTAATTATCTTAATGTATACAAAATTGAAAATGAAAATAATCTCCATAATGTGAGTTTTTTTTTTTGCTAAATAAATTTTTAGTCAAAAATCATCCCTTAAATTTGAACAGAGCAATGAGCGATGAGTACAGGAATTCCGCAGTCGCATAACTAAAGTGCGGTCAATATATCTTGCTTTTTTCCCCCTCAAAGTTTACTTGAATTCATACTTCACAAAAATATTACAAGATACAGACAGTAGCTACAATCCAGAAACAGTCCATAAATGAAACATAAACAAAAGATAGAAAGAACCACACGGTATTAAATAAAATACAAATTAATCACCATCCAATGAATGAATGGGAAGACAAGCATCATTAGCAACTATGTCCACCGCCTGGGCATCCAAGGCTAGAAAAGAAATTAAAGAAGGTGTTGGTTGCACAACCTACACCCTATAAGGCACACTTTATAAGCATCAGCTACAAGAACATCAGCAGCGCGATTGCCCCGCCTTGGGGTAAAGGACATAGAGAACCCAAAGTTAGAAGACAAAATATAGATGACATCAAGCACAATACTCTACTCCTCAATCACATAAATATAGTGATTTAGCTTCACCACTCGCAAGTAATGGGAGGCAATCAGTTTCAAGACCACTTTATTATGTCCTAGATCCACAGCTAGAATCAGTGCCCTCTTCATAGCCAAGGCTTTAGTCATAAATGCAGAAATTGATTTCACTTTATCCATAAAACCCCATTTAAACTCACCAAAATAATCACGACAAATTACACCAATAGTAGCACCTGCCTTATTAGGTGAAAAAGCCCCATCACAATTAATTTTTCAGGCTGCCTAAAGAAGGGGAGACCATTTAACTAAAGTACTATTGTTGCCTCTCTGCACCTTGGAGTCCATATACACATGGTCACGACTAGCCCAATATTCAAAGTCACTCTTCCTAGCCAATTCTATCACATAAACTAGATTAGGTTTTTTGTGATTAAAAAACCATATCATTTCTTTGTTTCCAGATAAACCACAAAATCCAGCAAATTAAAGATAGATCTTGCTTACACATTGAGGGCATATATGACATTGTAATCCACCACACATTAAAGTTCATCATACTAGATACATCAAATCTAGCACTCAACGTACAACTGAACCAAATGCATATGGTCCAAGGGCAATGAAAAAATAAATGTTCAATAGTCTTCCCAGCTTCCTCACAAACAGGACATATATTTCCTTGGGAGCCTTTCCTTTAATAAAGGGCATAGTTGGTTGCAATAGCATTGTTCAATAGGAGCCAAATAAACTGTTGTACTCTTGAGATAGTCTTTATCTTCCATATTGATTTCCAGCATGTAGTGGGAATGACTATAGAGGACCCCACTCTATTGATACAAATAGTATTCACCTCCTTCCCATGATGGTAACCCAATTTAACAGAATACGCACCATCTTTAACATTAGTCCATATTAATTTGTCTTCCAAGCCATTGGAAGGGATAGGAATTTCATATATAGCACTCTTGACCTCATCAGGAAAATAATGATCAATGGGGGTAAGATCTCATTGAACATTAATTATAAGATCACAGACTTTACCATATGAAATAATACAATCCTCAATATTACTAGGCTTCTTCGGAAAGTTAACCTTCAGAACCCAGTGATCACCCCAAATTCTGATTGCTGCACGATTTCCAACATCCCACCTTAAGTCTTTCTTGAGCAGATTTCTCCCATCTAGAATGCTAGACCAACACCACGAAGCCTTATAGCCTTTTTTTGCATCAATAAACTCTTCTTCAGGAAAATGCATACTCTTCAAGACCCTATCCCGTAATTCATTCGGGCTTACCAATAATCTCCAGGCCATTTTAGCCAAAAGTGCATCATTCATGATAGTTAGATCCCGAAAGCCCATACCTCAAGTACTCTTATGTTTGGTCATTGATTCCCAAGCTTTCTAGTGAGTTCTACCTCCAAAAGCTCATCCACTCCACCAGAAATTGGCAATAAGGCTATTTATCTCCTTACAAGTCTTAAGAGGGAACCTGAAGGAATTCATCGAATAGATTGTGATTGCCTAGATAACGGCTTGATCATTACTTCTCTACCAGCAAAGGAGAGGAGAGACTGACCCCAACCTTGGATTTTACTTGCTACATGATCTCTAACATAAGCCAAGGCTTGGTGTTTGGTCTTTCCCCAGATGCTTGAAATACCGAGGTATTTCCTTAGGTCCTTAGTTGCTGGAATACCCCAAAATACTACCCACCATACTTCTTACCTCAACAGGGGTATTGGATGAGAAGAAAATACTTGATTTATAAAGATTGATGACCTGACCAAAAGCTATACAATACAAATTCAAGATATTTGCCAAATCATTGTAATTCCGCTGACTAGCATGCACATACAAAATAGCGTCATCCGCAAAAAAACCCACGGGTAAGCTCTGGGCAACTATGGCTTAACTTAATTCCCCTTATATGCTTCTCAACCTGACTCTTGCTAATCATAAGAGAAAGAACCTCACCAATAATGATAAACAGATACGAAGAAATAGGGTCTCCTTGGCCAATGCCTCAACTAGGAACAAAAGATCTCACATTTTCACCAGATAAGAAAATATTTAAGATAACAAAACGCACATACTTCATTATAAGAGACACCCACTCATTACAAAATCCATATCGTAACAAAACATTCTCTAAGAAGTCCCACTCAACCCTATCATAAGCCTTAATCATATCCATTTTTAGAGAAAATTCATACTTACCCCTAGCTTTCAATGATATACCTCATGAGAAATAATAATATTGTCATGAATGCATCTACATGAACAAAGGCACTTTGACTATGGGAGATATAAGCATCAAGCAAAGGTCTCATTCTGTTGGCCATAATCTTGTATGAGAAATTACACAAACCTATGGGATGAAAATGGGATACTATTCAAGCTTTTGTATTTTAGGAATAAGAGTAAATATTGGTCATATTAATCTTATCTAAAATAGACATTCCTGTAAAACATTCTTGAACCATAACACAAATGATAGGGCAAAACTTTATAGCCTATAACTCCTCAAGTATACGGGCCGTATCAAGTAATAAAGTGATAAGAAAAGTATCTTTCCCACGAGGACTTAGTATCACAAACTTCAATTAAGCATTAATTTTACACTTTCATTTAAGTTGAGCAAACCAAAATTGAATTTAATTAAGAGAAAAGAAATTAAAACTAAAATAAAAATAAGAAAACTACCACAATAATCAAATGAGTAACCTAGAGTCACTAATCCCTTATTAGCTTCATAAACCTTGTTTTCACTAATTTAATTAGCTTTAATATCAATTTTGTTAATCTCGAGTATAAATAGTTATAAGTGTCACAATCCCACTTACAACCCTCTCTTGAGTATAACTTGTTATGCCTAACATAGTTACTCAAGAGGCAACAAAAATCGAACACACTCTTCACCAATTATATGGGGCCATTAGGTATATGTCTATCCTAATCACAAATTAAATCGTAATCTAATCTCATATTACTTAATCTCAAAGCCTAATTAAAATCCCCTTCGTCAAGGTAAATCCTAATGCTCAAAATCATATTCAATGATGGCCAATCACTAAATAGATAAAACTAACCAAGATTAAGTGACCAAAATTAATATCAAATTTAACTAAATAATGAAAACAAAATCCAATTCACCCACAAGATCATAAGTCCTCTAGGTTGCAAAACCAACTAGCCACACATGGCTCTAATTTAATCCATAACAAAAAGATAAGAATTTAGGTTCAAAGAATAAGGAGGAGAGGAAAGAAAGTTTCTCCGTCACCTCCACGGTCCTTCCGTCCTTCCGTGGAGATGATGAAGAGAACCGAAACGCTCAGCCGCTACTCCTCTGCTTCTTCGTCCCTTCTCGTTCTGCGTCTCTCTATCCTCCCCCTTGCTTCTTCCTTTCTTCATATATATAACCTAAATATAACTTAGGTCATGGGTCACGATTCTCCTTTTCTTATTAAAAAGATATCTTATATCTTGTAATCTACTCCACCAGATCACGCAATTGATTTTGCTTTTATATTTCTTGCGTGGGACCACCGGTTTGGTTGATTGTATATCCTCTTAATTGCTTTTTCTACTTCTTTCCAAATCAGCTAATATTTCTGTAAAATATAATAGGAAATAAGTAGATTTTATATCAAAATATCTTTTTATCCTATAATGATAGTAAAGTATATAAAATATAATTAAATAGGTATATAATATCAATAAATCCAACTAATTCTCCTAAAATATACACCTATTTAATCATAAAATATATACTTATCAACAAACAAAATCACCAATTTCATACCATGTAGAATGATAAAATTTATCGAGAGAAGCCATTAGGTTTTAATGCCTTTGTGCTTCTAAGGCTAAATGATGCGGCTTTAATCTCCTCCCTTAAGACAAGCAATAAAAGACTCTAATTCATTTTAGTTGAGACTCTAGAATAAATAAAACCTAATACTGCATCCAATGAGTGTGAAGCCAAAAATAGATTTTGAAAAAGCTAGCAATGTTATTGGAGATTGCATCCTTATCCATTAACCAGCTGTTAGAGTCATCTTTAGTGCATGAAATTATGTTCCTTTGTGTCGTTTTGATAGTAGAGAGATGAAAAAATCAAGAATTTTTATCACCAACCTTCTAACCAATTAATCCGAGATCTTTTCCATAAATATCTCTCTTCTAAGTCAAGCAATCTCTCAATAGCACCCTTCACATCCGAAATCCCTGAGAGATGGCTGGTGTTAAATCACCTTGAGTAAACTCGGCCAGTTGAGTTTTTAAGTGATCAATAATCTTGGCATTATTAGAAAATTCCTGTTAGTCGCAGTGTATCAACCAATAGGGGGTGAATTGGGTGAGTTATAAAAATTAAAACAATCTTAACAACTAATTAAATTACAAATGAAGAGTTAGAAGGGTATCACTAAAGTATGCACAGAGAGTTATACTAATTCAACCTTAATTCATGGCCTACGACTAGTCCCTAGAGCTTCCTGAGATTTCCACTATCTTTCAACAACGATACAATAAGCACAGAGTAATCTTACTAGATTCACTCCCCCTTGAAGATGGAATATCACCTAAGAGGGGGTGAATTGGGTGATTAAAAATAATTATGCAACTAGACCCGAAAATCAACTTGACAAGGTGAGGATATAAGAAGAATGGACACAGAGAATTTATATCAGTTCAGTCCAATCTCTTGACCTACGTCCAGTCCTCAGACACAGTGAGATTTCTACTATCACTTTTGTGATTACACACTCTATTTCTCGAAGTAATCATCTCACTAAGATTCACTCCCCCTTACAAGTTGTAATTGTTATACCCACACTCAAAGTCCCCCTACCTTGAGATTTTACAAATAATCCATCAAAGAAATAACTCTCTCACAGAGTGAATTTATAATCACTAAAGCATAAAGAATATCCAAAGATATATCACTAAGATTAACTGAGCAATGAGCACTAAATCAATATTAGCATTGGTAGATTTTGGTAGTTGCTCCGAATTGCATGCTCTTTCTTTTATAGTTGATCGCCATTAATGACTGTTGGTGAAGCTCCAATTTAGCCATTAAGAGATTTCAAATGCTCTGTTAGACTCAAAAGCTTTTTATTAGACACACGTCAAAGTCGTTGGAAGATTTGGTGAAATGTCATTTTCGTATCACCGTTGACAGTCTTTGCATGACATGCTTTTGGCATGAGTATTTGACTAAGGTAAAGTCACTTTCGCTTTCACCGGAATGGGTTTTTGAACATATGATCATTTGTCTACTTTGAATTAGTTTCCATGTTGATGCTCTATTTTAGCTACGCAATAAATGCTCTAGAGAAAGTTTTGCTTTCTACAAGCTTTTCACGTTAACCTTGGTTTGATCATCTGAAACTCACTAATGAACATGATTAAAGGTATTGAGAACAGTTGTGAGTAATAATCTGAAGTAACAGCATAAAGATTAGAAAGTTTGAATTTGCGAAGACAATGATCAATTTTCATACCTAGAAGAACTCGAGTTGATAAGCATGACTCGAGTTGTTGTTTTACAAAACTCAAGTTCTCTTCACTAGAAAAAACTCTTGAAAACAATTTTAGTTTATAAATATGTTTTCAAAGAGAGAACTCGAGTTGATCAAATTTACGAAGACAATGATCAATTTTCATACCCGGAAGAACTCGAGTTGATAAGCATAACTCGAGTTGTTAGTTTACAAAACGAAGTTGTCTTCACTGAAAAAACTCTTGAAAAAACAATTTCTGTTTATAAATATGTTTTCAAAGAGAGAACTCAAGTTGATCAAGTAGAACTCAAGTTGTAGCATTTGGTTGAAATCAAAATCTCTTTAAAATATAAGAGGAACTCGTGTCATAACTATACCAACTCGAGTTGTTAACATGTTGAAGGTTTCGCTGAAATCATAAGTCATTTGAAAACTATAAGAACTCGAGTTATCTCTATACAAACTCGAGCTCCAACTCGAGTTTTATAAAGTAAAACTCAAGTTCTTTATAGCATTTAAAGACAAGAGTATAAAAGATACCTCAAAAGTTTACCAGGAACTCAAGTTCTTAGTTGATTGTTCTAGAAAGAGTAGAAGTAGCCGTTAGAGCACATTGAATTGACTTTAAAACTAGAACTCAAGTTGTTTAACGAAGAACTCGAGTTGTTTAACTTCATGACTCAAGACAGTTTTAGTAACAGATTGAGAACTCGAGTTTTGCAAGAGTAAACTCAAGTTGTCTTGAATCATTAAGTTATCTTATGTGGCAAGTGGTTGTTCTCATCAAAACTTAAAACTTAGGACTAACATTCTCCCCTTTTTGATGATGACAACACTTCGCAAAATTTTGAAAATTATTTTGAGAAATAAAATGAGATCACCAAGAAAGAATACGTTAGACAATCACATGGATTATAATAAAAAGGAATAGACATAGATTGCATAATCAACTTCATCAATGATCAAAAAGTTAGTACATAATCATAATCCAAAATGAAGTAGTGAATACAACTAAAATACATATATCAACTACTCTTCTCCCTTTTTGTCATCAAGTGGTGGAGTAGTGTATACAATGATGGCAGTGGTAGGTAGTGGAGTAGAAATCTTTGGTGGAGAAATGGAGAGAACAACATGAGGTAAGGATGTGGTGGCAGGTAGTGGGGTAGTGGTAAGTGGTGGTGGTGGCAATAGATGATGAGGATGAGGAAGAAGCAGAGGAAAAAGAAAGTGTAGGGTCAGGGATAGGAACATGTTGAGATAGGTGGATTGGTATGTATAGGATTAGTGGGAATGACAGAAAGCTAAGGAGGAGGATAGGTGGTAGGGAGGGGCTCTAAGGGAGTACGTATATGAGAGGTCCCTGATGGTCCAGCACCATTATTAGCTAGGAAACCCAATCTCTGAAACATGCCCTCAAGTATCTGAAACCTCCTTGTATGATCAGCTTGAGAATCCTCAATCCTCTCTAACCACTACTCAATACTATGTAATCTCTGTTCATGTGCCTCCTGAGTCTCAACCAGTTTGTTGTAATTACTGTTGACCTCAGAAACCAATCTTCTTATCACAATCTCCAAATCAGAAGTTAACTGATAGAATGAGCCAATCATGGAAGTCTGTAAAGGACTGACAGCTGTAGTCACAGCTTTCTCAATCATAGACTGAAGAGAGGCACCAAAAATAGAGGGGGTGCCTGAGTAGAAGTGGAGGGAATGGCTGCTGGGGAAGATTAAGCCTCATCGCTCTGGTAGAAGTGGCTCTGGTCTTTGTAGGAGCCTTTGACTGTACGGATCCCTCTAGGAATAATAGCCTCATAGAGTTCAGGTGATTTTTCCCAACATGGTTGGTTTCACTGGTTTCTCATCCAACTCAAGATACCAAATCTTGCCGTGAAAGAGAATCGGGGAAACTAAGTTGGGTAAGGGATGTGTGACTTCTTCTAAGCTTCAAACCTGAACCTTCTCATCTCATTGAAGATCTATTGTCCAAGGTTATAAGGAATCTTGGCAATAATTAAGGCTAAAAGCAGGTAACCCTTCTTGGCAAAATGAGTAAAGTTACTTCCTTTTTGAACAAGATTCCTAGAGTAAATATACCATAATAACTTATGGACAGGAGGCATCTCAACAAGGTGAAAGTGAAGGAAATCACCAAGAGGGGGGTGAATTGGGGATTTTGAGAACTTTTTCGATTTGCTCTATTTTTCGTACAAAGAAAACGAGGTGAACAAGATGTAGAGAAGGACAACTAGACACAAGGATTTATACTTGGTTCTGGTCTAACTCCTTGACCTACATCCAAATCCCCGACACACTCTGGGATTTCTACTATATCAATTGATTACACACTCCGTACTCAAGAGTAATTCTCTCACTAGAACTTACTCCCCCTTACAAGTTGTAATCAATGAACCCAATCACCAAGTCCCTGACTTGTGATATCACTATCTCAAAGATTACACACTCGTACTCAAAGAGTAGTTCTCTCTAGAACTCACTCCCCCTTACAAGTTGTAATCAATGAACTTCCAAATCACCAAGCCCCCGACTTGTGATTCTTTACAATAAATGTTTTACAAGTAGAAACTCTCTCTAAGAGTAGATAATGATAAACACTGAAGCTTGTGTATCAAAAGATACAATATAGATGAAAACCGAAAGAATAAGTGTAAGACTTGAATGCAATTCGTTTTCAGTAGTTGTGGTTGTTGAGAAGAATTGAATGCCATTCTATTTATACTAAGAGTGCATTAAATGACCGTTGTAATCTTGATTATAACCGTTGCCTTCATTAGACAAGGTTCGGTTCAGTTTAGGTCTTCTTCTCTAAACTTCACTTAATCCAAACTGGGTAGATGTTCGAGTTGACTCTTCTCATGCGAATTTGTCCGTTGGAATAGCAAAGTCACTGGATGTAGAAATCATTCTTTAATTCTTTGTAGGCGTGTGCAGATGGATTACCCAAAAGTATGCAACTTTCTGGTTTGCATTTAATGTGACATCACTTTTGCTTTTGCTTCAAACCTTCAATGTACATTCTCTAATCTGTCTGAAACTCACCAATAAAGTGGTTAAACATATCTAGAAACATTAGAGATTAATCATAGGAAGTATTAAGATCAAACAAGAAGGTTTCACAAATTCGTCGGATTTGATTTTCAAACTTAGCGTTCAATATTTGAGTTTGTCATCACGTGCACTTAAGTCAATACTTGAGTATTCATTTTGATACTTGAGTATTCTTCTTCTAGAGAAGAATCATCGAGATTTGACTTTGGACCTTAACGTTGAAATAGGGTCAATACTCGAGTATCCAAATCCATACTCGAGTTTTGAACTTTTGATATGAAAATAAGTTTGAGTTCAAAACCTCAATACTTGAGTATTGATTCCAATACTTGAGTGTTCAAGTCATTGATAAAGAGCAAAGCTCTCTCGTATGTCCAATACTCGAGTTTCCAACTCAATACTCGAGTATGCACTTATCTTGCAAAACTTTGTGAAGTTTTTCCCAAGTCAATACTTGAGTATTGAAATGAATACTTGAGTATTCAATATTTGCATAAAAACTTGCGGTCTTTTCCGTGGTCCAATACTTGAGTTTTCAAACGGATACTTGAGTATTCATAAACAAGTGTTAAGTATGAACACTTTGTGAAAATCCAATACTCGAGTATGAAAAACCAATACTCGAGTTTTCAAAAGATGAGAAACTTGATGACTCTCTTGTTTGACCAATACTTGAGTATTCAATTGAATACTTGAGTATTGAGATCTTAAGTCAATGTTGAAATTGTCTCTGTGTGTTCCATACTTGAGTATTCATATCAATACTCGAGTTTGGCTCAGGGTGAAAAACTTGGAGTGCTCTCTGTAAGTCCAATACTCGAGTATTGTGTTCAATACTTGAGTATTCAATACTCGAGTATTGTGTTCAATACTTGAGTATTGCTTTGTGTAATGGTTTTTGAGCAATTCTCTCATTAAGTCAATACTCAAGTATTGAGACCAATACTTGAGTTTGGCTTTGACAGTAAGTTTTTCAACTTACCAAAGACAAACTTCAATGTGTGTTTACAATTGTTAATTATCATCAAAACACATAGAGAACTAACACAAGGGAAAGGATAAGGGTCTTAATGGTTCTCTAGGCCTTAGAATCTGAAATATATCCTCATCAGTAAAATCTGGTTGTGGCTTAGAAGGAGGATCAATAACACCTAAGATGTTATTAATAGACTTAACATTGATTGATACCTTCTTTCCCCTGACAATGGTGGAAAATCTTTCTTGTACAACCTCATTTGCAATCTTCATATAATAGTAGAAGGCTCTAACAACAGAGGGACAAGAAGGACATTAAAGGGACATGAAAGGTTTGAAAGAATTCAGCCAAGGGGATAAATCAAGTCCACAATCATTTGAAATTTAAGAAAGTACACATCGATTGTTGGACAGAAACCTCTAATGCCAAAATGTTCTTAAAAAATCTTTAAATTAGATTCAGGTATAGAAATAGGATTGCAAATATAACCTAAGGGAGATTTTCTAGGTACAACTACTCTGACTACCTTGCCTTTTTCCTTAGTCAGGAGTATTCCTAGACTTAGAGCATGTCTGATGAGGATTCTCCGAGGGTTCACGAATCACTACCCCTTTTGTTCTTGGACGTTAAGGTGCCCTAACATCTTGCGCAACCTTTGGGCAAAGCGTTGCGGTGTTTCCTTTTGACGGTGGTCACTTGGTTGGAGGTGATGGAGGGGCGAGAATGATAAGGCTGACCTTTCTTGATCGAGGAGGAAGGAGGGGTTGATGATTCAAGACGCATTTGGCGAATTTTTGTCCTCATTGGATTGAAGGATTGACGAAGGGAAGGTGTTGGAATACTAAACTTGAGTTTAGGGCTTCGGAGAGAGAGCGAGAGAGAAACTGATAAATGACGGAGATTTAAGCTAATATATATATATATATATATATATATATAACATTGCGTACAACTCAAGTTGTCAGTCACGAACTCGAGTTTTGGTGCTGCAAACTCGAGTTATTAAGCGACCAACTCGAGTTGTCTGAAAGGAAACCACTAACCTCGTTTCAAGTGTGTTCTTGGAACACTTGAAGTGTTCTTGTGAATTGCATAAACTCAAGTTGTTCAACATCGACTCGAGTAAGAAACTGAGTTCCACACTATGGACTTAAGTTCTTCGGTTGTGGTTGTATCCAATTTTCCATGAATTTGAGTTCTACACTATGAACTTGAGTTGTCCTTGCATTTTTCAGCTTTGGTCATCCCGCATTTAAAAAAGAAAATATTAAAGTACCTTTCGTAAAACAAAGACTCGAGTTTCTTACCTGAAACTCAAGTTGCTAAACATCAAACTCAAGTTTTTGAAATGTTTGCAGTCAGAGGATTTCACAAGTATGTAAAGAAAACTAACAACTAGCGTTAGCATTATCCAAACTCAAGTTGTTGATATATAAACTCTAGTTCTTGAGATATCTTGCAATCAAACAGCATTAGACTTGAATCAAGAAAACTCCAAACTCGAGTTAAGCAACGAAACTCAAGTTGCTACAATGAAACTTGAGTTCTATGATTTCCTATAGAGAGAAGTTACGTAATTACATATGCAAAAGACTAACAACTCGAGTCAAACTCAAATTCAGAAAGATTTACACTTGAACTCTAAGCGACTGACTAGGATGAACTTGAGTTCTTCTAATGAAAATTGGAGTTGAGTCTTCTCTGTTTATCCCTGTTTTTCACGAAGTTGTCAGAGACTCCCTTAAAACAAAAGACTAGATACTTTGAAGCTTAAATTAGTCATTATTAATCAAGTTAAACTTAAATTTAACTAGAATGAAGGATATTACTCATAGTTCATTGGGTTTTACCATACCCAATTCTCTTCTGATGTATAGGAATTGATCTTTGGCCAACAGTTTGATGAAAATGTCAGCAAGTTGTAGATGAGTGGGAATGGACAACACCTTGACATCTTTCTTCTGGACATGATCTCTGATGAAATGATGTCTTACGTCAATATGCTTGGTTCTTGAATGTTGAATTGGATTTTTGGTGAAGCTTATTGTACTTATGTTGTCACAGAGAATTAGAATTCCTTTGAGATTGATTCCCAAATCTTGAAGTTGTTGCTTCTGCCATAGTACTTGAGCAAACAACTTCATGCAGCTATATTATCAGCTTCAATGGAAGATAAAGAGACAATGGTTTGCTTCTAGTTGAACCATGATACAAGAGATCCACCAAGGAAACCAAAGTCCAAGTTCTTCTATGTTGGCAAGATATTTGAATATTCTTTTAATTGTCTTAGCATGAGACTCTTTTGGAGCAAATTGATATCTTGCATACATTCCAACGCTAAATTGGATGTTTGGTATACTTGCTGTTTAATATAGTAATGAATCAATCATTCCTCTATACTTTGTTATATTGAAGTCCTTTCCTTTGGCATCAGTACCAAGAAGAGTTGTTGAACTCATTGAAGTGTCAGCTTCGTTACATGATCCATTCCATATTTCTTCAGAAAGTATATTTGGTTTAACTGATGAATATCTCATTCTTTCTTTGTTTGATTTGAAGTCCGAGAAAGTAGTTAAGTTCTCCCATCATGGACATTTTAAACTCTCTACATACACAAGGAATCATTAGAAGCACCGAATATAATGTCAACAACATAAAGTTGCACAATTAGAAGATTGTTTTTCTTATTGTGTTTAATGAAGATAGTCTTATCAACATTTCCTCTGACAAATCCTTAATCAAGAAGAAATTTATTGGGTCTTTCATACCAAGCTCTAGGAGTTTATTTAAGGCCATATACAGCCTTTTTGAGACAAAAGACATGGTCATGATGGGAAGTATCTTCAAAACCAAGAGGTTGTTCAACATAAACTTCTTCTTGAATAAAACCATTTAAAATAGCACTTTTTACATTAATTTGATAGAGTTTGAATCCTTTGATACTCGCAAAAGCTAAGAGTACTCATATAGCTTCCAATCTAGCCACTAGAGCATACTTTTCCTCATAATCAATACCTTTTTCTTGATTATAATCTTTGGCAACCAATCTTGCCTTGTTTCTAACAATGATTGTAGATTCATCACAT
Source organism: Acacia acuminata (assembly GCA_019022655.1). Taxonomy (NCBI): domain Eukaryota; kingdom Viridiplantae; phylum Streptophyta; class Magnoliopsida; order Fabales; family Fabaceae; genus Acacia; species Acacia acuminata. The sequence goes on along the minus strand of JAFJYI010000164.1, from coordinate 417,862 downwards.
TAGTTCTTGAATACCCATTTGGTGCCAATGACCGAATAGTCCTTAGCCCTAGATACCGAGTCCCAAACTTGATTTCTCTCAAATTGATTTGGCTCCTCTTGCATTGCTATAACTCAGTCATTACCTAGGGGGCTTCGTCAATGTTTAAGGGTTCAATCTCATAAATAAAAGTAGAGAAAGAAACTTTGTTTAAAATTCTATTTCTAGTTCTTACACTTTCATTCACATCACCTATTACTTGGTCTAAAGGATTACTCCTATTGTATCTGCAAGCTCAGGTTGTGACTGATCGGAGGTTTCACAATCATTTACAGGCTCTGTTTCAAAAACATTTTCAAAATTTTCAAGAACTAAAGGGATTTTTGAAATGGATTGATTTTGATGAATAGATTCATTATCATAAAAGGATTTGCCAGGCTCAGCTTCACAGAACACAACATGAATAGACTCTTCTTTAGTATGAGTACATTTATTATAAACTCTATAAGCCTTGCTTCTATGAGAGTAGCCGAGAAATATACCTTCATTAGATTTAGGATCAAACTTGCCTAAGTTATTTTTGCCATTGTTGTGAACAAAGCATTTACATCCAAAGATATACAAGTGAGATAGGTTCGGCTTCCTTCCCTTATACAGTTCATAAGGAGTCTTGTCAAGCTTCTTTAGGAGATATGTTCGATTTGAAATATAGCACACAGTACTTCTAGCGTTTGCCCAGAATATTCGGGATATCTTCCTCTCATTTAACATTGCTCTAGCCATTTTAGTGAGGACTCTGTTCTTTCTTTCTACGAGTCCATTTTGTTGTAGAGTCCTCGGGGTTGAGAAGTTGTGATTGATCCTGTGAGCATCACAAAATTCTTTGAAAGCTTGATTCTTAAACTCCCTTCTTGGTCTATGAAATATACAACCTGAAAGTGGAGCTTAATCACCAAGATGGGGTGAATTGGGATTTTAAAATTCTTTCCTAGTTGCTCTGTTTTTGAACACTAAAACAGAGCTGAGCTGAGTATGAGAAAGGAATGCAAGACACAAGGAATTTATACTGGTTTGGTCCAACCTCTTGACCTACGTCCAGTCCCCAGACACTCTGGGATTTCACTATCTCAATTGATTACATACTCTGTAACTTAAGAGTAATTCTCTCACTAGAACTTACTCCCCCTTACAAGTTGCAATCAATAACCCAATCTCCAAGTCCCCAGACTTGAGATTCTTACAAAAAAATGAACTCTCTCTAAGAGTGGATAAATATGAACACTGAAGATCAATGTATCAAAAGATACTTTACAAGTGAAAACTAAAAAGAGTAGTTGGTAAACTTGAATGCAATTTGTTTTCAGCAGATTGGTTGTTGAGAAGAATTGAATGCAGCTCTATATAGACTAAGAAAGCATCAAATGACCATTGGAATCCTTAATGTGACCATTGGAGACATTCAAGAAGGATTAGGATGAGCTTAGATCTTCTTCTCTCTCTATTCTTTGGTTAATCCAGTTGCTCAGATGTTTATACTTGACTTTTTTATTTTTAATCCGTTGGAGGAGCAGCTACTGGATGTGGAATGGAAACATTAATCCCTTTGCAGCGTGTGTAGAATGATTGTCCAAAAGGATGCAAGTTTTCTAAACTTTGCATTTAATATGCTGACATCACTTTTTGCTTTTGTTCAAATCTTCATTTAAAGTTCTCTAAACTATCTGAAACTCATTAACAAACTAATTAAACATATCTAGAAATAGTAATGAGTGATGATAAGAAGTATTAAGATCAAACGGGAAGATTTCGCAAATTCGAGCAATTTGATTTTCAAACTCAAAAATACGCAAACTTGAGTTTGTTTAACCAAACTAGAGTTTGTAACTATGCTCAGAAGCTAAACTCGAGTTTTCAAATCCAAACTTGAGTTTCCTTCTTCCAAAGAGGAATGTCGAGTTTTGAGTTTAAAAGCACATTTTGAATAGAGCAAAACTCAAGTTGATTAATGACAAACTCAAGTTTTGGACTTTTATAGTGAAAACATGTTTAAGTCCAAAAGCTCAAAATTGGAGTTTCCAAATGTAAACTTGAGTTTTCAAATCACTGAAATGAGCAAAGCTCTCGGCTTGGCCTAAACTCAAGTTTCCAAATCCAAAACTCGAGTTTTCATTTAAAGTTGAAAACCTTTGGAAATCTATCCCAGGTGAAAACTGGAGTATTAAAAACAAACAAGAGTTTTCTCAAAGTGTGTAAAACGTGAAAGTTGTCTCTGTCAAGCCTAAACTCGAGTTTCCAAATCCAAACTCAAGTTTTCTCAAAAGTTTGGAAAACTTGAAAATACTTGGCTAAGTGCAAACTGGAGTTTTCATATCAAAACTGGAGTCTTCTTTGCCTTAAAACATTGGAGGCTCTCTGTATGCCCAAAACTCGAGTTTCCAAACAAAAACTGGAGTTTTGCTTACTTTAGAAAATATTGGAGAGTCTCGTTTGGTGCAAACTTGAGTTTGTAAACCAAAACTTGAGTTTGTCTTATTGTGAAAACTTAGAGTGCTCTTTGTATGTCGAAACTCGAGTTTGCCTACACAAACCGGAGTTTTCTTAGTTTATTAAAATTGAGCTACTCTCTATTAAGTTAAAACTCGAGTTTTGAATTCAAAACTCGAGTTTTTCTTTGACACTAAGTTTTTCAAACTTGCCAAAAACAAACTTCAACTTGTGTTTACAATTGTCAATTATCATCAAAACACATAGAGAACTAACATTCTCCCCTTTTTGATGATGGCAACACTTGTAAACTAAAAATTTAGAGAGTTTGACAAATTCTGCATTTTGAAATGGATTTGCATTTGACAAAACTTTAAGCTTCAAAATACTTAATTCTTTTTGAAAATGTTTTTGCACACCTAACATTATTAATCAATCAGCATATTTAGGCACAAGATTAAATATTAGATATAGGCAACAAAAGCAAATAAGCAGTTAGACAAATTGAAACTCCAAAATTCATTCATTCATAATATGCAGGATTACATCAGTGCAAATTCAAAAAGGAGTTTAAAAATTCATAAACTAAACTGAAATCATAAGATTCTACTGTCTACACAATTCAAAACTCAACTCAAACTCTACTCTTTGCTTTTCTCTCCCCCTTTGTCATCTTCAAATAAGGGTGGAGCGGAGACAAAGGATTCATGGAGAGGGTCTATGAGTGGAGTCTGAGGGTAATCATGGTGAGGAAGAATCTCAGTAGTAGGAGTGTGTGACGGATGAAGAACCTTAGTGGTTGGGGTAATTGGAGATGAGGTATACAGAACCTCTGTGGTAGGAGTGGAGGCTGGAATGGGGGAAGTGGTAATGATTGGAGTAGATGCCTCAAGTGAAGAAGTAGAATCCTAAGGAATGGTGAAAGTGAATGATGGGGAGGAAGATGGTTCAAGGTCGGGTTTCAAGCTAGCATCTAGAGCAACCTCAACACCAAAAAGCTAGGACCAATAGAGTTACCAAACTCAGAAGAAGAGCCAAGATGCTTCAAGACCTTGTCTGGCTTGTCACTTAGGCTCACATTGGAAATCATCAAAGTAGTAAGCTTGGCATCGTGGTCCAGCATATGGCCTGTGAAATCACTTAGGCTCACTTCCTTGTCCAAAGAGACCTTCATTTTGTTCTTTCATTGCATCTTGAGCATCCACCATCTCATGGTTACCTCTAGTTATCTCAGCCACCAATTTGCCTACCTCAAACTCAATTCTGATAGACATGGCTACAATGGCAGCATACACTATAGCCTTAACTCTCGATTCAAAATCAGATGGCATGGTAGATTAAGGAGCTGATTGTGCTTCATGAGCTTGTGCCTGAGAGGCTCTGGCATGGGAGGCACGTGACCTCAAAGGAGCCTTGGATTGGCCTGAGCCTTCACCCTCAAAAGTAATTTTCATAGAGTTCAGTTGGGATTTGCCAAATGCAGGAAGGGTCTTGATGGAATCAGGAGGGCCAAGGTACCATATCTTGTGATAGAACAATATCACTGAGACAAGAGATGGAAATGGGATATGAGAAGGCCTTCGGAAGTAAATTTGAATTTGACCATCTCTTGGAAAATCCAAGGACCAAGATTGAAAGGAACCTTTTTCACAAAAGCAGCAAAGAGTGGATAATCTTTTTGTGCAAAGTGGGTGAAGTTGCCACCCTTTTGGATAAAATTTCTTGAATAAATATACCAAAGGACTCTATTTATAGGGGGCATTGACACAGGATTAAAGGAGAGGGAATGCAATTGATTTTCAGGAAAGGGCTCATTTGGTCTGAGAAGTTGACACCAAGGAATTGACATTGGCCACTTGTGCTCTTCCTATCTGTCTTGTATCCTGCATGATTTGAATCTGAATATGCCACTAGATGTTCAGGTTGACCTTTGGGAAACCACAAGCCAAGGGTTTTTGTGTCAGCAAGGTATCTGAAGATTCTTTTCACATTCTCAGCATAAGACTCCTTGGGAGCAGACTGGAACCTTGCACACTTCCCCACACTGAATTGGATGTCAGGACGACTTGCAGTAAGATAGAGCAATGATCTAACCATTCCTCTATATTTTGTAATATTGAAGTCTTTGCCCTTTTTATCAGCATCCAATGAAGGGGTTGAGCTCATATGAGCGTCAACTCCATTGCATTGATCCATCCCAAACTTCTTGAGCAGATCATGGAGATACTTGGTCTGTGATATGAAGATTCCATCCTTCTTTTGCTTGATTTTCAGACCAAGGAAATAGTTGAGTTCTCCCATCATGGACATCTCAAATTCTCCCTACATATTCTTAGCAAATTCTTCACACAAAGCATCATTAGAAACACCAAATATAATGTCATCAACATATATTTGAACAATTTAAATTTCACCAAGCTTATTACTCTTTATGAAGAGAGTTGTATCAGCTTTTCCTCTAACAAATCCTTGATCAAGAAGGAATTTGCTTAATCGCTCATACCAAGCTCTAGGAGCTTGCTTAAGGCCATAAAGAGCTTTCTTGAGGCGATAAACATGATCTGGATGTTGATCATTTTGAAAACTAGGAGTTTGTTCTACATAGACCTCCTATTGAATAAAACCATTTAAAAATGCACTTTTCACATCCATTTGATAGAGCTTGAATTCTTTGACACAAGCAAAGGCTAGAAGAACTCTTATGGCTTCCAATCTTGCCACTGGAGCATAAGTTTCTTCATAATCAATTCCTTCTTCTTGATTATAGCCTTTTGCAACCAATCTTGCCTTGTTACGGACAATGATTGCATATTCATCTCGTTTGTTCTTGAATGCCTATTTAGTGTCAATGACCAGATGGTCCTTAGGCCTAGGTACCAAATCCCAAACTTGATTTCTATCAAATTGGTGTAACTCCTCTTGTATTGCTATCACCCAATCACTGTCTGAAAGGGCTTCATCAATCTTAGAGGGTTCAATATGTGATATAAAAGCAGAAAAAGCTACTTCATTTAAAGTACTATTTCTGGTCTCTACTCCTTGATTTACATCACCTATTATTTGGTCCAAAGGATGATTCCTAATGAACTTCCAAGCTCTAGGCTAAGATTGATCAGGGTTTTCTAAATTGTTTTGAGGATCAACTTCAAAAACATCTTCAGGATTTTCAATAGAGGCAGGAGTAGTTTTCGAAAAGAATTGATTTTTGAAAACATTTTCCTCATCATCATCCAAGGATTTATCAGCTTTGGATTCACATAATACAACATGCATAAACTCTTCAACAATACGAGTACGAGTATTAAAGACTCTATAAGCTTTACTTCTATTCGAATAACCCAGAAATATACCTTCATCTGCCTTGGGATCAAACTTACCCAAGTTATCCTTACCATTGTTGTAGATGAAACACTTACAGCCGAAAACATGCAGATGAGCCAAATTTGGCTTTCTTCCTTTAGAGAGCTCATAGGGAGTTTTGTTCAACTTCTTCCGGAGGTATGCCCGATTCGAGATGTAGCAAGCCGCACTCACCGCATCAACCCGAACACTTGACAAGTGTTGTTCTCATTCAGCATAGCTCTTGCCATCTCGGTGAGAACTCGATTCTTTCTCTCCACAACACCATTTTGTTGAGAAGTTGTGATCTATTCCCATGTTGTCACGTAAACTCGCAAATGCATGATTTTCAAATTCTCCTCCATGGTCAGTTCGAATCCCTGAAATAGAGAAACCTTTCTCGTTTTGGACCTTCTTGTCAAAAAGAACAAACTGGTCAAATGTTTCATCGTTAGAAGATAAAAATATAATCCAAGCAAATCTAGACAAATCATCAACTATGACCAAAGTATAAAGATTGCCACCAAGGCTTTTTACTCTAGCTAGTCCAACTAGATCCATAGAAATAGTTATAGAGGTTTCTTAGTTGAAATTTCATTTTTAGATTTGAAAGATGATTTGGTTTGTTTACCTTTTTGACAAGCATCACAAATCATGTCATTTTTAAAATGAAGTTTTGGAACACCAATTACCAAATCCTTTTTAAGTAATCTGTCAAGTTGAATGATAGTGACATGAGCTAATCGCTTGTGCCATAGTCAACTCTCATCCAAATTACTAACAAAACATTTTTCAGAAACAAAACCATTTCTAGAGAGATTAAATGTATAACAATTATCTTCTCTAGGGGCCCTGAATAAAGCTTTAGATTTAATATTTTCCAGAGGGAGAACATCCTTTCTTACGATCAAGCACTCCTCAGAATCGAAAATAACTAAGTTACCTTTATCGGTGCTTTGACTCACATTGAGGAGATTATGACAAAGTCCTTCCACAAGGTAGACATCTTTGATTTGTGGTCCTTCATTGTTTCCAAATTCACCAATGCCAAATCTTTCCAGGTTGATTTCCACCAAAGGTCACCTTGCCACCATCCTTGGGCTTGATTGAGGCAAATTTGGATTGGTCTCTCGTCATATGTCTAGAGCATCCACTATCAATATACCATTTGTTGGATTTTGATGCTCTTAGACAAACCTTCAAAACACAACAAATCAGGTTTTAGGTACACATCTTTTCTTGGGTCCTTTGGGGTTAGTTTGTGTCTTAGGAACCTTGTAGGATCCCTTAGGCACCCATTGATAATTTCCTATAGGTTTACTCTTTCTTTCCTTTTTATGAAAACAGGAAGAAGTAGTATAACCTTTACTATTGCAATAATTGCAATGAGCAAAAGGATTTGAAGAATGAACAGATTTTCTAAAGTAGTTTATATAAGATTTTTCTCCAAAATTCTTTTTGCATTTCTTTTTATCAAAATTAGGTCTGTAACCAATCTATGATCTGTCATTTGTAAATCTTTGCTATTTCACAATGACATTGAGCATTTCACTACCTCTAGTGAATTTCTCAAGTGCCTTTGTGAGGTGTAAATTCTTTTTCTCTAAATCAATACAATCCTCACAAGCAACAATTTCAGAAAAAGATTTTAAATTTGTAGTTCAAGAGTCACATTCTTCTTTTTCAAAGATATATATTTTTCAGCAAACTTTTCAAATTCAGATTGCACAACAATGTATTCAGCAAATAAATCATAAGATGGTTTCGAATCATATACCTCATCATTGTTGTCATGTTGCTCTTCTTCTTCAGCAACTAAGCAGATATTGGCTTTTTCTTCCTCATCAACTTCATCTTCATCAGATGAGCTATCTCCCCATATAGCTGAGACATAGGCTTTTGTTGGTCGATTTCTTTGATGGCAAGTGAACCAGTCGAACAAGTAATAAAGAGTAAGTAGAGTATCGTCCCACAGAGACTAGATACCAAATGAGGACACCGAATTGTAGAACAGTTGTGTTTAAAAAGAGAATAAGTTTGATTCGATTGGGAGTTTTACGGCTATACTAATAAACAAGAAAATAAACAAAGCGTCATAGTCGTAAGAAGATATCAGTAGGAAAATAGGCTGAGTTCGGACCATTCTTAAGCATGTCAATCCCCCAGTTGCTTTACACATTGCTATAGCATCTATACTGTACAGCTTCCGCAATGCTACAACATAGCTACTAATTACAACGCTATTCAGTTAACCCACCACTATAATCTATCGAAGCTTCTGCGTCCGATACATATAATACTAAGTTTACTCCTTCCATACGCCTATGGCAATTTTCTAGTTAGATCTGCATTACAAAGCAAGGTGTTATGGTTATGAGCGGTAAACCTATTCCTAAAGCCTACAATAATAGGTCAAACCTTAGACCAGCCTGCCTAACAATCACTGTTTCTTAGAGGTCTAACCTTGACTCCTTGCCAGTAAGCCGAGGCCACAAATATCGCCCTTAGCTTCCGCTAATTGACAAGGTAATTAAATCACTGATAAGCAAACTGAATTTATTGAATTAAGAACTAGCAACTGGGCTCATTCCTAACTTAAGAAATCATCCTCGCTCAGCCATAGGAACTTTAGTTCATGACTGATGAGGGAAACGCAAAACAGATAACAACAAAATGACCCATGATCAAAAGATTACAATGAAAGAAAAAACAGAAAGCTTGGCGGAGTTCCGATGGCATGGAAGAAGCCCTGTCACGTCACCACTCCACATCTTCTTCTCACCGTCTTACTGTAAGGAAGGATGCTGGGTTCTCCTGGAGTTTCTCGTGCCTTGTGAATTCTCTCTCTCTTCTCGAGTCTGGCCGTACGAATAGGATTAGACTCTCCGCGACTCGACTCTCTTAGGGTTGGCTTGCTTTCTTCTTTTATAATCAGGCTTTCTTGCAACATAAGTTCTAGGAGCTGGGCCTTTCCTAATCTGTCGAGATCCAATCGTATCTCTCTTTCCAATTTTAGTTGATTGGTTCTGCTGATCATGTGGGATTATTTAAATCTTTCAGTTTCGATCATCCGCATCTTCTATTCTGTTACGTCAGCAATCTACTTGTCATTCTCGACCTTCACTATAGTTCCTGAAATCATCTTGACAAAAGATCAAAAAATATGCCGCATAGCATTGTGTCCTTTACTTTGCTATAGTTTCAGAGATGCCTTGTATTGCACTTTGATATGCTGTCAGGATGCTATAGCATAGTATCAGCTTTGCTATACGTTCTTCTCATAAAACCTTGTAACTTGTTCTTTTCTTAGCACATGTTTAGGATGTAAATGGTTTTTATCCTTTAGTTCCCTATATCATGAATTAATGCCTTTTTGCTTAGATTGATTGCAGTTAAGCTTGTATTTACCATACAATTCAGTCATAAAATATAGGGAAAACATGGCATAAATTGTGCTCATCAGCTTTCTTCTTGTATTTATTGAACTTCTTTTTTTCTTTGTCCTTGTTCTTCAACTGGGGGCATTCTGACTTGATGTGGCCAAGCTTTTCACATTCATAGCAGAAAATTGGCTTCTTTGCCTCTAAGCTAGAGCTACCATTGTGAAACTTCTTGTAACCTTGGTCCTTCTTGTAGAATTTCTCGAATCTCCGGACCATCATGCCTAGCTCTTCATCTTCATCTTCATCATCGTCATCTGACTCCTTAGCTTCTTTGACAACTTTGAGAGCAATTCCCTTGCTTTTGCCATGTGCTTCATCAAGTCCCTTTTTGAACTTGAGTTTTGCCTCATATTCGTAAAGGCCGCCAAAGAGAGTCCATACGGATGCCATTGATTCTCCACGAGCTTCTTCAATAGCAGTAACCTTGGCTTCCCATTCCTTGTTGAGGATATTGAGAATTTTCCTCACTTGGACAAAGTTGCTCATACTCTTTGCCCAATGCATACAAGTCCCCTTACGAGCATCATCTCCTCAATATAGCATACAATCATTAGTCGATTAATCTTTGCCCAATGCATACAAGTATCTCTAAGATTTTAATTTAATAAATTCAATTTGTTTAATAGTGCTTTAATCCATAGTCGGTTAGCGGAAGCTAAGGACTATCTTAGTAGTCTTGTCTTACCGGACAGTAGTCAAGGTTAGACCTTTATTATTCAAAGATTTCTTTGGTGAGCCCAACACAGTTGACCTAAACTATAGATGCCGCTTGATAATTGAATATTTCATACACTACTTTTTGTCTCTTGATTTATAATTTAGGACTCTTTAGCTAATAAATAATGGCTTTTATACTTATTTGGGCTTTGGGCCTTTTATTATATTTTAGCCATTATTTAATAATAAATTCCAGTTTTACATTGCTTCACCATTTTTACCATAACTCTTGAACCAGACATCGGATTTGCCTCAATTTTGTCTCATATTTCAGATGATTCAGAGAGCTACAATTGTTATGAAGACATGAAGAGCAAATTCAGACAAGAGGGCAGTCGATTTTGGAGCCGAAGTCATATGTATTTTTGGGCTCGAATTTTGTAATTAAAGCCCATTTTATTTTATTTTCCATTTTGGGCCCGAATTGTGGATTGGAGCCCCATTTCGTTTTGCCATTTTAGGTTAAGTGAGGCAACAGCCACAAACACATATTCATTCACGTTTTTAGAATTCGAGGATCAAAATAGTAGTTTTCAAATTCTCTCGCAATGTTCTTCGTGTTCTTCGCGTTCTTCATCTCGTTTTTCGTCTTTCTTAATTATGTTCGGCTAAATTTCTCGAGATTGATCCACGATGAGGGTTCCATCCACTATCCGAGGATTCGCGCCTAATCGGTAACCGTCTAACTCCTTTCGTATCCCTTAATCGATTTGATTTTTGGTTCGGATTGGGTTTTTGATTAAAAACCCAAATCGATATTTCCCAAGGATGAAGTTCGATCGGGTTAAAGTATTTCTATGCGATCATACGAGGTGCGCCACGATTCGAACAAATTCGAACGATTGTTCGGTTGAGGGAATTTCTAGACAAATGCAGAGATTTCGGTTTGTCTAGAGTCGATTACGAGTTCGGTTATAAATGCTTTTCGTTCGAGGAAGGGTAGTGGGTGAATCCGAAATCGTGGGTTGATCCTTTAATCCTCTCGTTTTTGTTCAATTCGTGTTATTTCATTTTGTCTCTGTTACTTCGTCTTTAATATTATTCTGAATCAAAAAAACCCCCATTTACTGTCACTGTTTTATTGCTGTGCGAATTGAACCAACTGCGAATTCGTTGGGAAACGACCTAGGTTACATTATACTGCAAATCCTTTTTCTAATCTGGTTATTTTGGGAGATTACGGCAAATATCTGTCACCAGTAATAGATTTACCGCTCATAACTAGAACACCTAGGTCTAATTAGACAAACTAAACTTGAAATCGCCATAGGAATATGGGAGAATAGAGTGAGAACTGTAGTTACAGAATGTGGAAGCTTCTGTATAGGATAGTATTGGGTTAACTAAATAACATTGTGAAATGCAGTTATACTGTAGCATTGCGGAAGCTGTGCAGCATAAATATTATAGTAATGTGTTTTATGTGAACTGGGGGAATGACACAACTTAGAATGAAATCTGAACTCGCCTTCTTTTAAACTAATATCTTCCTTCAACTTCCGATCACGTATTTATTTCTTGTCATTAGTAATAGAAAAATGTGAATAAATGCTAAAATGTGTGACAAGAAAATTTAGAAAGTAATGCTGAGGTGCATATGCAAAATGAGTATCTCTTAATAGGATGCATCCATCGATATTGAACTAGGCCTGCAAGCTTTATTTCATGAACAATGTGTACTTTCAGGTAAACCATCACCATGAAAATGAAGGAGGAAAGATCATCTCCTAATAACAAAGCGTAAGAATGATTTTGGTTGTAGCTGATCAAGCTCCTCAACGATCAAAACCATGGAACACAACTTCTGAACAAAAGAACACAACTCTACCAGAACAATAGACATATCAGGGAGGCAATGTTTGTTTTATTGCCAGTGGAAGTAACTGTTGCATAAGAATATGTGAGTTATTACTCTTTAGTCTAGCAATCTTTTGAGCCCGCATGTCAATACATCGTGAAATGTTACTTATATACTCATAAGGAACTTTTATTTTATCAACGTCGCAGGGAAGATTTCCTTATTTGATTTTGTGAGGGTGAATTTTGCCGATTGAAATTTGTCTTACTCATCAGGCCACGCATCTTCATGAACTCCCATGGTCCGTAAATCTTTCCTCGCTTGAAGATGATCTTTTTACTTCCTAGTTCGTTAAGCATCGTGTATGGCACATTGTAGCGTACATTTTTTTCAATGTGCATGACATCAAGGCTATGTCGATGTTTATCTTCCACCATTGTTGAGGCGCGAAAGTTCGAAGTTCTAACAGTCTTTCTCCCCACTTTTGCTGCATCGTCATTTTTCCAAACTTGAATTTAACATCCTAAAGCTGCTAATAAAGTATAAGGAGGTCCTCTTTTTCCTATTTCCTATTAAAACGATTCTGTTGCAATCTAAATTTGTGCTTACCATCGAGAAATCTCCAATAACCCATGAAGCACCACTTTTGACTATTGGGAAGGCACACTGAGTGAAAGTAAAAATTGCAAGCTGGAAAAGCTATTCCAATATGCACATTTCGCTCGAATAATGTTTTTAGGCTAGGAAAGTCACTTATCGTCCACATCAAGGTTGCACACAAGTTGAACAGTGTTTTCTCGTATGCATCATATGTTTCGATGCCGACATTCCGCAAGTCCAGGAATTCTGCATTAAGCAATTGGAGATACACATCAATGTCGTTACCCAATGCCCTTTTGCCTAGAATGATCATAGACAAAATGAAGGAGCTTTGTTTCAAACACATCCCCGGGCAAGTTGTAAGGAATTAAGACTACACGGAAAATACTATAACTTGTGCTAGGATTCCCAAATAGATTAAAACCGTCGGTCTTTAAAGCAAGCCGAACATTTCTTGGGTACAGAAAAGCTAGAAAGTTTGGGTCAAACACTTTCTAGGCTTTTATATCCCGTGGATGTCTTAATTTACCATCTTAGTTCTAGTCAATTTCATGCCACCACATATGCTCAACTATTTTAGACGACATAAACAATTTTTGTATCCGAGGTTTTAAAGGAAAGTACTTGAGAATCTTTATTGGTTTCTTGTTCTACTTTTTCCCCTTTCAAATTGTCTTGTACCTCGAAGTGTGACATCACTTACAAGTCTCCCTACAAGCATCATCTCCTCAATATAGCATACAATCGTTAGGGCATATCACTCAAGTTTAACGAATGCACTTGTTAAACCTATTACTGAGCTTGTTAATCCCATTAATGAACTTGTTATTCCCATTACGACTTTTTTTATAGTGCTTAGATTTTGTTTTCACCAGAGTGACATGTTTTCCACCTGACGAATGAACTTGTTAAACCCCTTAATGCACTTGTGAATCTCATTCTTAAACTTGTTAATCCTATTATGACTTTTGTGAAATTTCACAGTTACTGTTCACCTTCTTCCTCAACCTCATTTTGTGAATCTCATTACTCTTCACCGAAAACTGAAAAAGTTGGTCGAAAAATTCATAAGGATGCTCTAAACATGCTATTATTAGTTGGGATGTTTAAGTGCTTTTATTAGATTCATAACTAAGCTACGAGCTTATTGCCCAAAACCTCTCACTCCAAATCAAACACCCATTCTCAGTAAATAAATAAATAAATAAAAACAGGTTATGAAAGCAAAGAAGGTGATTTCGAGGACTTATTGACAAGTATCCCTTAAGAAAAAAAATCTCACCTTTTCGCACACTATTAAGCTAGATGAACAAATTAGAGAGAGAGAGAGAGAGAGAGAGAGTGTGTGTGTGTGTGTGTGTGTGTGTTAAAGACCCGAGGCAATCGAGAGGCCATCGGCAATGGGGGCAGAGAGTTCATCGGCGGGGAAGGAGAGGTAGAAATCATAGTGGAAGGGAGTGATCTATGTGCTAGGATAAACTCAGTGAAGAGCTATTGTCTCGTTGATGAGGAAGAATGTGTGAGAAGAGCCGAATGGAGTGGAGAGATAAAAGTGAAGGAGGGATAGTTTGGTCTTTTGCCCAAATATTCAAAACCCAGATGAACCCGTGTAACCCTCTGTCATTTTCCCTTTTTCGTAGACATTTCTTGGTTTTGTAATTTCATATGGTATTTAAATGTCATTTTCCCTAAAATAAATTAGGTTAAAGTAAACATGGGAAAATTATAATAAAGGACCTAAGAAAAATAATATTTATTAAGGACCATTAAAATGGTAATTATTTTGAAGGACCAAAAATTAAAATATTTAAATAAAAAGACTAAATTGCCTATGACCAGATTTCCTATATTCTCTAATTAAATCAAAATTAGAGTGATTGATGGATAATCATAAATAGAGACAAATTAGAATCTACTAAATTAGCGTCTCTACTATACCGAAATCGGTGAGCTTTTTCATGTTTGTTGCGTAGATAAATTCAGAAGTAGTGACAAGGAACTTTTACCCAGGGGACCAACTTCCTCTGTGGAGCCACACTTTTCTCTGTTGGACATTCAATTCTTAGCTCTCCAACTCCAAGTCCCATGGTTGTTTAGACCCTTTGTCATTGCAACCTCTCTCCTGACCCTAAACGTATACTTCGCAATATGCTTTTATATTGTCGGGTGATCCAATGTTTCTTTGAAGACATAATTCTAATAAAAGGATTATTATTTCTATAACAATCAATGACTTGTGAAGGATTCTATACAATTAATCAATGGCGCTTGTGTGTTTATCCGTGGCGTTTCTGTACAAGTAAAAGGATTATTATCTTGTCTGATGTAGTAGATAGCTAACTGAGCAGATTTTGATTTGTCTCTATCATTATCCATCAATCACTCGAGATTCTGATTTAATTAGAGAAAATATAGAAAATCTGGCTAAGGGCAATTTAGTATTTCTATTTTAATATTTTAATTTCTAGTCCTTCAATATAATTATTATTTCTATGGTCTTTCTTAATAAATATTAATTTCCTTAGGTCCTTTATTATAATTTTCCCAATAAACATTTAGTTTTCTAAGTTTATATCAAATTACATTTTAATCCTTTAAATTTATACAAAAATGATTAAGGTGCAAAAATATACATGAGATTTTTCTAAAAGTGCGCCACAACACCGAATGCTATTTTGAGGAGCAAAAGTAATTATGAACTTTCAAAAAATGTGCACCAATACATCTTCACCATTAGTTGACTGTTTGTTTGATTTTTTCAGGGTTGGTTCAAAAATATGCTTGTGATTTTCTCAAAAATGTGCCCAACTCAAATGTTTTTTAGGGGTAAAAATAATTATGAACTTCCAAAATATGTGCAAAAATACATATGGACTATTAGTTGACCATTTGTTTGAATTTTTTACCAAAAAATGGTGATATGGAGGATGACGTGGTTGATTAAGAAGCTACTTGGAGAGAAATACTTACATACTCTAGGAGTACCATGTCATCTGAACTATGTCCAATGAAAACATAACAACTCATATCATTTTAATTCTAGTTGGCTGATTATTCATTTTAAAAAAATTCAAAAATGGTATATTGTCTTTAAGAAAAAGAATCTTAATTTTTTAAAAACTAAAACTAAAACAAAATGATTAACCAATATCAAATATATACTACTAAAACTCTAAGCGACTCATTCATTGGTACACCGTGGCTTGACAACTATGCATTTCCTTCATCATTCATTGGTCATTAGTGGATACACATGTGCATCCTCGTCATCTCTTTCCCATTTTTTAAAATTCATTCATATTCTGTTTAGAAGTCAACCTTATCTTGAATATTATTGGACGTGCAAATTAATATCATTAATTATAGTTGTAATCTCCATGGGTCTATTCCATTCCCCATGTATCATAATGGAGTTTTGCCTTCCCCATGCTTAATTTAAATTCAAATGCCAAAACTCACGACCCATCTATTTATCTTCCCCTTACTCTCCCTCTCATTTTTAAATCCATCCTTCCTTCTTCTTCTTTCCCCATACGAGTTCTCTCTGCCTCCCTTTTCATCTTTTCAATTCGACTGTGTAGATACAGGGGGTGAGCGAAGTCTACGGTGTTCGTCGGCGGAATCGTCCCACTCTTCGGGTCTCCCTTGGTCTACAATATCGTTGGCGCTGAAAATAAGAGCTAATAAGTTCTGAAGGAAAAAAAAGCGTGGAGCTGCGGCATGTCGAGATCGTCACTCCTTTCAGACCACAAATCGATGACCTTTGATGCAAATCACCGGCGAGGTTGTACTGGTTAAGATCGACGAGCCTTCTAGCTGGCAGATCCTCAGCGAACTTTGGTGGGTCAAGATCGACGAGCATTCTTGGTGGCAGATCCGCGATTAGCTTTTGCGAGTCACATTCGACCAGCTTTCTTATTTGCAGATCGACAGAGCATGGCGTCGATTGTCTCACGATCGAGAGTGGATCTGGAACGGCTCGATAGTATTGTTCTCTAAGTCTCTATTTATATCCTTTGAGCTTCTTTTATAATTTATGCTTCCATCATTTTTTCTCATCTGATCGAGGTCGAAGATCGGGCCATCTGTGCAAAGTCAACGATGTCGGTGAAGTGGAAGATCGGCAGGGAAGGGAAGCCCAGTTTTGGAGGAGATATTATTTTCTTCGGTTTCTCTAAATTCAAAATTCTCCTCAAGTTGTACTACTCATTTCTGCGCCTCGTCTCTCTTTGAAGAAAGTTTCTTATTTTTTCTTCAATCTCTTACTCCAACCTTGCTGATGAGGTGCATTGGTTATCGGAGTTGATTTGATTCTTCTGAGTATGTAAGTATTTCAATGCTTGGTTTTTCTCAATTTAGATAGTTCCTCTGTAGAAGAATCTGCTTTTTCATTCTCACTGAAGAATTGTAATGGAAAACTTGAAACATGGAAGATCAATGTGAGTCGAAGAATGAAGAGCATTTCATCACAAAACGAGGGTTTCTCCTCAAATTGAGAATCATTGTTATTATTGTTACAAATAATTGAATTTGTCTTGCAGTTGGAGCTTTGTGTCTTGCGGATGTATATGGATGTATGGTTTGTTATACAAGAGGAGAGGGAGTACCAAGCAGATACAGAACTCTGTCGCCCCCACGTTCTATTTTAATATAATATAATATTACATTATTATATTATAATAATATAATATTTTATTTTATTTTTACCCCGAAATTGGTTTTTTCCCCCCGAATTTGTTTATTTTATTTTATTTTTTCAATTCTCCCTTTTTTATTATAATGTGGTTGCTATATGCAGATTTCACAAAGATTAACGAGAGAGATCAGAGAAAATATTTTCAGAAACAAATTTGATTACATTGAAGGATTCGTGATAATAAATAGAATTAGTATGTTAAACAACTAGAGATCATTCTTCAAACCACAAGCATAATGATCAATTCAAGATTATAAGCGAGTTGATGCCGTGATATAAAAATTATGTATATGAAATTATAAAAATCAAGTAGAAAGTGAGTTCACAAATCTCACTTTCCATCCCCATGATATAAAAATTATATATAGAAAAGAATTCTCATGATACTGATGACACTACAAGATTAGAAGGAAGTAAAATAATGATTGAAATAAAAGACAAGGAAAGTTAGATTAATATAAAATTTGAATTTGAAATCAAAATATGGAGGATAAGTAGACAAAAAGCATAGGTAGTGAGAGATTCTTGGGAAGGAAAAACTCATTTTATTGTATATGGGAAGTTGTGATCCAAAAAATTAAATAAACTAGTAATTAATATGGTCATATTTTGGAAGATTTGCCAAAATATCATTGATCATTTTAGTTGGGCGGTGCCCTGGTTATAATAACTGGGCAGTGGATTAGCCTATATTGGTTTATTAGGTGGAGATTTCGATTGGTTTAGTTGGGTGGGGATTTCAAATTTCAAATTCCTCCAAAATCACTGATATATGTGATTCTCCCTCTTCCCTCAGCATGGTCTTAATTTTGTTTTTAAAAAAACGGAAATTACAAAGTGTTCATAATAGTTATCCATGAATTCAAAGATTATTATTTCGGAATTTAGATGATTAGTATTTCTATGCCAATAAGAGGATTATAATTATATTTATTATTAATATTTATTTATTGATGATTTATTATTCTAATTATTATTATTATTATTATTATTATATAGATAATTATATCAAATTATTATATTGATAATGATATTGAATTGATTAAGAGATTTAAAATTTGAATTTCAATATAAAAGAATTGATTAGGGCTCACCACAAATTACGTGATTTAGAGAATTATACAACCGAATTCAAAATTCAAATGATTTTATTTATTATTCGTTTATTAATTTATTGATTCATATTATAGGAAGTGAGAGATTCTTGGGAAGGAAAAACTCATTATAATGTATATGGGAAGTTGTGATCTGGAAAATTAAATAAACTAATAATTAATATGGTCATATTTTGGATTTGGTAGCAAATATTACCTTATTAAGCGCTAACCTCCCACCGGATTTAACAATAAGTCTCGTTGCAATAAAAGCATACTAATTTTAATTCGTCTTTAAAGATTGGTAATATCAAGTTTTTTTTTTTTTGCAAATTTTATTATTTATTCAATGACGTATTGCAAAGATATATTATAAATACTAATTGTTTTAATTTCACATCTTAACTTAACTATACAAGAGAATATGTGTTTTAATTTTTCCCAAAGATGATGTCCATGTAATTATACTTTGATAATTTAAATGTCTTTATTCTCTTGGATGCGTCGATGAGTTTTTTTCCATTTACTTCGACTTGGTTTACACGTCCATTTTGGAGACGGGTATTAGTTTCAAATTAATACTTAAATGTTTAAAAAGGGTTGTTGTCATTATTTTGAAAAAATATATATATTAATCAGGAACAGTAATTTACCTTTTAAATTATTAACAACTTCCATGTGATTCAATAAATTATTTATATAACTGATTCCTACTTAAGCGCTGACCTCCAATAAGATCAGCATTTGTTTAATCTCTGTGCATGAACTTCATCATTTAACATTATATATTTTTCCACGTTTCCATCCCTTTCCCCATGTACGCATTTATTTTCAGGCTTCGGATTAGCCTATATTAGTTTATTAGGTGGGGATTTCGATTGGTTTAGTTGGGTGGGGATTTCAAATTTCAAATTCCTCTAAAGTCATTGATATATGTGATTCTCCCTCTTCCCTCGGCATGGTCTTAATTTTGTTTATAAAAAAAAAAATTACAAAGTGTTCATAATCGTTATCCATGAATTCACTATTATTATTTATGGAATTCAGATGATTACTATTTCTATGCCAATAAGAGGATTATAATTATACTTATTATTAATATTTATTTATTGATGATTTATTATTATTATTTTTGTTGTTGTTATTATTATTATTATCATCATTTGACTGGATTGTCCCAAGCCCACCGTTCTTAAGATTCACCTAGCTAAAGTGTTAGAGCTTAATTCTAGACCATGCCTCCCCTCCTTAAAAGAACCGGTGTAAGGCCTCCCGCTAGATTCCTTTTAAGTCTCGAGTTTGAATCTGGAGGAGACATCGTTTTAGGACTTGGGAGAGATAGCCCCTAAACCGGAATGATAATATTAAAAAACTAGTAATAATCAACATGCACAACTAAATATTTTTAATTGGTTGAGGTTATTTTAATAATCGGATATAGAAAAGTACATTTTCAATGGAGATGTTTTTGCTAAATCGGTGGATAAAAAAATTGAATCATGATCATAATTCTAGAAATTAACTTTTAGGCTCTAATAACAGTGTTAGAATTGAACTAATAAAATTTATACGAGTCAATATCTATTTGTATTGTACGGTTTGCTTATGACATTTTTTTTCAAATAAAGTCTTAATAATCATTTACCTTTAAAAAATGCATCGTAGGTAGTAATATTTATGACATATAATTTTAACATGTGATGGAAAATTTGATCCCTATTTTAAAATTCATGTTTAACCAAATATTTTCAAGTGGTTAAGATAATTTTAATAACCAATTACCAAAAAAAAGTACATTCTTAATGGAGGGCTTTTTTAATAAATAAAAAAAATCGATGAATGAAAAATTTTGATTGGTGATTCTAATTTTGGAAATTAACTCTTAGGTTCTATGTTTTATCTCGGGGGTTGATATTTTTGATATTACTATAGCGTTACAATTGAAATAATAAAATTTCACATAAACTATTTGTATTTCATATGGTTAGTTTTATCCTATATGTGTGTGTGTGTGTGTGATCCTTAGGATACTGATAAGACTACAATATTGGAAGGATTTAAAATAATAATCAAAATACAAAATATAGAAAGTGAGACTAATATGAAATATGGAAAGGCATGGAGTGAGAAATTCTTGAGAAACAAAAATTCATTAAGGTGTATATTGGAAGTCATGTGATCTGAAAATTGAATAAAGTAATTAATAATTAATAAATCAAAAATACCTTTCAAGTCATATTATTTGCTTGTAATCAACCTTTTTTATTTGAAAATTTGAAATAAATCACCAATCAAATAAAATGAGAGGGGGATGATCGAGTTATAATTTATAAAAATCCATCTAGATTGTATATTTAAATTAAGATTAAAATTTTAAGAAAATATAATGAGTTATTTTGAAGATACTCTATTTAAAAGGAGAAAAAGAAATATGAGGGATCAATAAAGATAGAAACAAAGAATAGCTTGTAAAGGGAAAACTCATTGATGTGGTTGTATGTACCTCTCAAATTAATAGGGTATTAACACATGGAAAGCTACACGCAAAGGAAAGTCAGTTTAAGACGAGCACATTACCAAAGGGAAAAGAAAAGTTCAAATTGCTGTTTTGAAAACCTACACTTAGATTCAAATTGTTAACTCCGTTAAGGATTTTTATTTTTTAATTAAAATTTATATTAAAATAAATTTTATTTACTAATTTACCCTTCATCATTACTAATTTCCTAATTTCTCGCTAAAATTGTTTAAGAAATTCAAGAGTTCTTTTTCTTTTTCTTAATTTATTTTTTACTTTTGTAAATAGTAATCTATTAATTTTTTTTTTTTTCATATTGAGATGAAGACTTCATTAATTTAATTAATGAAAACACGGAAAATTTAATTAAAAATGTGATTATTCTTTTAATAGATGTACACTTAAATAAACATGTTTATAAATTATTATGAAAAAAATATTTGAAAAATTAAAAAATAAAAAAAATAAGTTATATAATGTCTCAAATTTCAAATTTCAAATTATTAATAACATATGGTGAGGTGTCGTGGATAAAAAAACAAAATAAATATGTTCTTAGTTATTTAAAAGAATACAAAAGAAATAAATTTCAATAAATATGATTAAATTTTAAATTTTTTAATATAGTAGAAATCAATAAATTTTATAATATATTGCAAATTTTTGAACATATATATTATAATGATTTCTGTTAATATAATTTTAGAAAAATATAATTGTTCATACATGTGTTGAAAGAGGGGCATTTTGGTGAAAACAAATGTTTAATAGTCAAACTTAACGGCCAACTAACGGTTGGATGGATAAAAATGAAATCTCAAATATGTGTTTGAGAGGTTTCGTAGCTTGCATTCTAATTTCAAGGAAGGTCTATATATATTTTTCAAATAGAGGAGAGGTTTGTGTATTTAGGTAAAACAGATGGGTAGTCAATGTATTTTACTCTATTATTTATGTTAGTTTCAATCTATTCCATAACTCCATATTAACTACATGCATTATGAAGAAATTTTTAATAAATAAGTAGGAAAAGTATTTTTATGCTTTATACTGAATAACCTAAGTATTTTCAAGTGTTTGATGAATTTTTAGTTGTCAATTATAAAAACAAGTATATTTTTAAATATACACACATTTAAGTTTTTCATAAAATAAATATATGAATCAAGGATTTTTTTTTTTTTTGGATCAAATTAAATGCTACATAACCATATACTAATTTTTTAAGCATTATTTGTTTCATTCCATCCCAATCTACTGCGTCAAATGTGCGTGGCTGTTTCTATAATGGATTTTTTGAAAAATTGTATGATAAGGGAGTTTCAATTTGGTCTTTGAAAGAATTCCGTACATTGCGCATTGCACGGGTCATTTTATTGTCGGGACTCGGACGGTAAGTTCAAAAATTCACTTCATTTTTTCATGGACATACATGATGATCACTTCTTCTTCTTTTTTTTTAGATCAAATAATGACTACTCGTATGTTTATTCCATTCTAACCAAGTGCTCGACATGGTTAAATGTGTGTGGCTGTCTATAAAAGATATTTTGAAGAATTGTATGATGATACTGAATTTTTTATGTTGATTTTTTGGAACATCGTGAAGGGACTTTTAATTTGGTCCAACCGATCCTTACTGGCATCAAAAGGTTATGTAATTGAAAGAAGCTCGCGCATCACACGTCTCGAGGCATATAATATTGCTGATTTTAGGTGTTTACCTGTAGTTTTTCCAAAGAGAATAATCTACATATTGATAATTTTTATTGCATGTGATTGTGGAACGCATAGGGTGGTTTGTCTTGACAGATCAAATAATACAGATTTTTGATATAATAGTGTAACTATTAAATTCAATTAAAAGCAAGATAGCAGTGAGTATACGACTGATTTAAAACCTTTAGTCGCCTCGAGTTAAATCAAAATAAACCAAATTATGTAGTGAAGGTCACAACTCGGGTCATGTTCTCTTAAGGAGCTGTTTATTTGATTCCTAGGTTAAACTAAATGACAAAAACATTGAAAGGTGTTTTGAAATTGATTTTTTTTTTTTTTTTAAATGATGGATAACAACCTACACTACTATATTTTGGATTTTTGATAAAATGATGAATAGAAGTATGAAATGTTCCTTGGAAGTGAACCTATGGCTATCTTAGCTTGCCTGATGTCATGTGAGTTAATTAATTTACCAAGTCTAATTAAAAACCCCAAACACGGTTTGAGTCAAGTGATCCTTGACAAATAATTGTCCTAAACACTAGATAACAACAACTTATTAAGGTACTTTTGAAACCACTTGGTGTGCAATTTAAATTGAGTTAGTAAAACTTGCTTCCTTAATGAAGAATGCTCACGAGACACCGAATAGCAACACAAATCAATATCATACCTAAAAACGTACTCGATAAAACAATTTCAATGAGTGCGAATGAAAATATATAAAATCAAAACATAAGTGTTACAACTCAATTCAAATTACAATAATCCAACTAACAATGATTTAAAACTTAATACATTTTAAGACGGTTCGTAACTTAAAATGATTTGAATGTAAGTAGATTGTTGGTGTTGAAGTAATTTGAATTTTTAAATCTTGGAATTAAAGTATCTAAAATATTAAATTCAACCAAATAAATGGTCATGTAGCAATTGTCATACTTTTTATATTTGAATAATTTTTCAAGAGTTCAACAATATTTTTCCGTCTCAATATTTGAATTTAGATTAGTTGGTCATTTTCTAATGCATGTAAAAAGTAAGTCACACATGATTTAATCCGCAGTTTATACTAAAATATCTTTTTGAGCCTATTAGTTTAGATTTATTATTTTTATTTTTATACATCTTTATGTTAACAGTAATGAAGATGCTCTCTATCCACGCAACTAGCGGGTAATTAAGGCAAAGGCCTTGAATGATATAAGCATTGACGAAGAGATTTTGATATATAGAATAGATATGAACTCATCTCAATCTAAACTACCTTTCAAGGATTAGTCTCATGGTTGTCGGCTGTGGGGATACCTTGCGTAAGCAAAAATATGACAAAAAGGCAATTTTCCATTACAATTTCATTTGTAATGACGATAATTAAAAGCCAAGGTCAATCGATGTCCAATGAAGGTCTATACCTACTCGAGTCCGGTTTTTCACATGGGCAACTATATGTTGCACTATCAAAGGTTAAGAGTTTCAATGAGTTGAAATCATTTATATTGGATGAGTTAAATAAATGCAATAGTATTACAATAAATGTAGTTTATAGAGAAATTTTTCAAACCTTTTATTGCAATAATAGCATGAAGATAATCTTCCTTATCACCATATAGGACTATGTGAAAATGTATCATGATTATGATGTAATGAATTGGTTGAATAATAACATTGTATGATATATTTATCATTTTAGCTCATTTGTAATTTTAACATATCCGTGCAACGCACGGGGTCGAAAGTCTTGTTTTTCTTTAAAACAAGATAAAATTTAAATTTTTTCATGAGTCATCAACCAATAAGAATTAAAACGATCTGAGTTTTTATGTTTTCATTGACAGATTTCGATGACATGGTACTCTGGGAGTATGTAAGTATTTCTCTCCAAGTGGTTTCTTAATCATCCACATTATCCTCCAAGTCACCATTTAGTAAAAAAAATTTCAACAAACAATCAACTAACAGTTAATGTGTATTTTTACACCTATTTTAGTTTATAGTTATTTTTGCCCCTAAAAAAAAAATTGTGTTGAGTGTATTTTTGCACCTTAACTATGAAAACTTCAAACAAACGGTCAATGTATGTTTTTGCACCTTTTTTTTGAAAGTTTATATTTACTTTTACTCCTAAAAAACATTTGGTGTTGAGAACACTTTTGAAAAAAATAATAATAATAAAAAATCACATGCATTTTTACACCGTAACCCCGTATAATCCCTCAATCTTAACATTGTTAATCTCCTTTGACAAAAAATGCTGACTCGTTGTCACTCTTCAATTAAATGTTTACAAAGCATGCTTAATTTTTTAAGTATAAAATATGGTAAAAAAAAAATTAAAATGTAAAAAATTATATTTAAAATTTAAAATTATAGCATGCAGATAAATATTATATTTAAAAAAATTGTAAGCATATTTTTTTAAACATTTAATACCGAAGTTATAGTTTAAATTTCTTAGATGAGCATATTCTATTAATTGAAACTAACATTATTAAGATTAACAGACTAAATATATATTTTATAAACATAAAAGATTAAACTAAAATTTAATGTAAACTTAGAGGACCAAACCTATATTAATAAATTAATCAGCTATGCATGTGCCTATATATATATATATATATATATAGCTAACGCTTATTTTTATGGGAAAATTCCATTTAAATACCAGATGAATTTGTAAAACCCCAGAAGTCCTCCGAATTTGTAAAAAGACTCTTAGGTGATATGGACTTTTCAGGGTTTTACAAATTGGTGACAAAAGACCACACTGCCCTTGCCCTTAATATGTTAGGAGATAGGATATTAAAAGTGATTGGCTGTACAGTTTATCTTCGAAGGCAGACAAGAAAATTGTCCCCCACTGCTGGAGCTCGTTGCGTCGTCTGGACGTGCCACCGTCGACCGCCCATCCACCGCCGTTGGCTCCGCCGTGGACCACCCACCCACCGCCGTTGAAGCACAAAACTCGGAGGACGTGAAAGAACAAGAGGCACGTGGAGCTCTTTGTTCCCAATTTAATAACTTCCCTTTGATTTGTAAGTGTGCAATCATTTATGACAGAGCTGCAATATCAAATGGAAACTGAGTGTGAATGAATTTAAGTTTGACATCATTAAAACTGGGTTTTAAATTGCTAAAGGGGAGTCATTTGGTTTCTCCCTCTGTTTTTATGCTTAGGTCTGTGTTCCCAAAATTTTTTTTCTAAAAAATTGATTAATGGTCATGAATTGTATGAGCCCCACCTTTGTCTCTTAGGTATGAAATAAAGCTTTGAGAGGCATTGGTTTGATTTGTATTTAAAAAAAAAAAAAATAAGCATCTTTTTTGTGTACAAGGTATCATAAAGGCCGCCGCACAAGTTCAAAGATTCAACGCACCAACTAAAATTAATTAAACTTTGTGCATTCATTGTAATTATTTGCTCCTGCTGGAACACATTTACTGCATTTCTCTGCATTTAGGTTTTTGCTTTCATTGTTGGAACCTTTTTTATCATTGTCTCCATATGCATAATTACTGCATAACTTGTCTCCATATGCATAAATGCTGCATAACTTTTTATATGGATTTTGTGAAAGTTCATTTTTTGTGGGTTTTACAAAACATGCTTGAAGAAGTGAAAAAGTGAACCCTGGACTTCACAATGGTAATATTCACTTCTGAAATGGTAATTTTCACTTCTGAAATGGTAATTCTCACTTCAGGTTTTGTAAAAGTCTTTTTTTTTTAATGTTTTTACAAAACATGCTTCATGTAAAAAAAGTGAACCCTGGACTTCACAATGGTAATTGTCACTTCGAACCGGTAATTTTCACTTCACGAATGGTAATTATCACTTGAGGTTTTGTAAAAGTCCATTTTTTTTATGTTTTTACAAAACATGCTTCATGTAAAAAAAGTGAACCCTAGACTTCACAATGGTAATTTTAACTTCTGAAATGGTAATTCTCACTTCATATGTGTAATGGTAATGGAAATGACTTAAAATCCTTGAAGCACTTGTAAATGCACTTAAAGGCACTTGTAAAATCCCTTGAAGCACTTGTAAATGCCAATACAAAGTATGTTGTAAATAATATATTTTGTGTTAATCCCATATCCTTCAATCAACTTTACTTCCTTCTCTTCGTTGTTTGTTGCAAAGTTGGAATGCAAGATGACAACAAATATGGCGGCAACACCTTCTTCAAAGTCACTAATTTGTTTTTTCTATGTTAGGGGCGAGTTTGTAACCAATGGTGAATGTGAAGTTAAATATAATGATGGGAGTGTGAGGGCTAAATAGATGAAGGAGGTGATGACAGTTGAAGAATTGAGAGTAATGATAGGAAGATGGTTTGGTATAGATGGTCATAGGCGTGACATTAAATTCACTTTATACTTTGATGAAAATATTTTAGTAGACATGGTTGATGATTATGAAATGAAAAATCTATTTAATTATAATGAAAAAAGTGCACATGTGTATGTAGGATGTAAAGGTACTCATATTGCAGCAAGGGGGATGGATGATCAAGAAAGGTATGTCCTAGTAAGTTTATTTAGAACAACAATAATCTCATATAGGGTTGTTGGTAATATCTTGATAAAAGTTGTCATTATCTATGTAGGGTTCATCAATTCGTGGATCTTATAGAGCAAATGGCTTACATTGAGGAGCCAATGTCATATGGAGCGAGTGATGATTATGCAAACAACGAGGGCAAAGTGGAATACCTCTTTTGAGCCTTCCGTGTGCAAGTCAAAGCGCACCAACACCGATGCCGAGATGAACTCTAACAAGTGGAAGGACTTGGTCATAGGAGTGAATCGACATTTGCAAATTCGATGAGTTCAAGAAGGTGCTGCACAAGTTCGCATTGGCCACAAATTTGAGTACACATATGTGAAGAACGCAAGGGATTGTGTGTATGTTAAATGCAAGGTTGAAGGTTGTCCATGGAGGATAACTGCAAGGGCAATTGGGAAGAGCAATGATTTCTTACGTGTGAGAAGATACACCGAATACCATGATCATACAAACTCAAGACAATCTTCAGTGACACATGCTCAAAGTGCTGCCTTGACAAGTACAATTATTATTGAAGAGGTTAGAAATCACACGAAACAAGCGTCCGAATGATATAAAGAACAATTTGGCAAGAGAGTTCGGTGTGCACTTGACATATAAGCAAGCATATCGGGCAAAGGAGAAGGCCATGGAGGAAATTCATGGTAGACCTGAATGCACATACATGTTGATACCATGGATATGTGATAGATTGAAGGAAACCGATGACAAGAATGTGGCTGAATGGGTGGCTAGTGGGAGCAACACCTTTGAACGTGTATTTATAGCGTATGGTTGTTGTATAGAGGGGTTCATTGCTGGGGCCAGACCTGTTTTATACATCGATAGAAGCCACTTAAGTGGACCATATAGGGGGACTCTCCTGTCAGCTTCTGCATTCGATGCAGACAATGAGTTGTTGCCGTTTGCCCTTGCTGTTGTCCATGGAGAGACAATTGAAGACTGGACATGGTTCCTTGAAATGGTGAGGAGGACACTTGGAGGGTTGCAGATTACAATTGTGTCCGACCGACACAATGCAATCATCGCTGCTGTTCGCGGAGTTTTCGGGTCTGAGAGGCATGCATACTGTTATAGGCACATTAAGGAGAACTTTAGCGCCCAAATGATTAAATTGAATAAAGGAAAGAGGAAGATATGTGGGCAACAAAGACAAACAAAGACTTCAATTACTTGATGCAATTGCATATGCGAGACTTGATTGTGACTTCGAATCTGTGATGGAACAAATGAGGCTTTTCAATAACGAAGCATTTGAGTGGCTGATACATCATGGTGATATTGACAGATGGGCAATGAGCAAGTTCCCATTTCAACTGTGGGATAAAATTACCACAAACCCGGGCCGAGTCCTTCAATGCTTGGATGGTGAAGGAGAGACATCATAATGTTGCGCAGCTTATACATGAGCACCGTGACAAAGTTGCAAAGAAGATGTATGCAAAGCAAGCATGGCAATGAGTAAGTGGAAAAATGGTGTTGGCCCGAACATCGAACAGCAAGTGCTGGAAAATGTGGCACGGGCCGAATACATGAATGTTCGGTATATGGAGGAGGAAGGGTGCAGGTCCGCATGCAAGTGGGGCGCTAAAGGTTGAGCTGAACTTGCGCGCGTGCACATGTAAAGCATGGCAAATGTCAGGTATTCCTTGTCCCCATGCGTGTGCAGCCATCAAGGGTGTGCATGGTAATGTGTACAATTATGTTGATGAATGCCTTACGTTAAGAGCCCAAAAAAAGATTTATAGCCGTACCATGACTCCTGTTGTCACAATAGACATGCCAAATCCAAATGACTTCCGCCTATATGACTTAGGAAGTCAAGTTTTCCCCGGCACCTCCCAAGACTAGCCGTCCACCCGGAAGGCCAAGAGTTGAAAGGATAGAGTCACAATTTCGCAACAAGAAGATTTACCATTGCAGCTCCCGCCACGAAGAAGGACACACAAGAAGAACCCGTAAAAATCCAAACCCAACTTAACTTGCCGATCAAGTTGGGGTCGTGGGGTAAATATTGTACAAGTCATCTTTTGGTATATATACAATGACTTGGATCCCTTTACATCTTTTTGGGTAGAAGGGCTATAATACTTATAGGATCACCGAATATGTAATTTTCTCGAAATGGCACGAATATGTTCTTGCATGGGAATGACACGGAAACATTACGTCAATGTGGATCGTAATGTTCTCTTGTCATTTTACTTTATTTTGTAAATGTTGTCATCCCATTATAACTTTTTGTAATTGTGTACCTATGAACACCAAAATGACAAAGAAGTGGTGGAGACTATGTAATGGTAGTTACATTAATGGGAAGCATCATTATCAAATGTTGTGTCGATTTGTAAATGACTATCTGTCATCATTCGAAATGGTAATTGTCACTTGTGAAATGGTAATTCTCACTTCAGGTTTTGTAAAAGTTCCATTTTTTTAATGTTTTTACAAGACATGCTTCATGCAAGAAAATTGAACCTTGGCGAAAACAATGGTAATTCTCACTTGGTAATTGTCACTGAATGGTAATTGTCACTTGCTTCATGAAATGGTAATTCTCACTTCAGGTTTTGTAAAAGTTCAATTTTTTTAATGTTTTTACAAGACATGCTTCATGTAAGCAAATTGAACCTTGGCGAAAACAATGGTAATTCTCACTTCCGAATGGTAATTGTCACTTCGGGTAATGGTAATTCATTTTTTTTAATGTCAAGACATGCTTCATGTAAAAAATGGTAATTAATTGTCAGTGTTTTGTAAAAGTTCCATTTTTTTAATGTTTTTACAAGACATGCTTCATGTAAGCAAATTGAACCTTGGTGAAAACAATGGTAATTCTCACTGGAATGGTAATTGTCACTTGTGAAATGGTAATTCTCACTTCAGGTTTTGTAAAAGTTCCATTTTTTTAATGTTTTTACAAGACATGCTTCATGTAAGAAAATTGAACCTTGGCGAAAACAATGGTAATTCTCACTTCTGGAATGGTAATTGTCACTTGTGAAATGGTAATTCTCACTTCGTGTTTTGTAAAAGTTCCATTTTTTTAATGTTTTTACAAGACATGCTTCATGTAAGCAAATTGAACCTTGGCGAAAACAATGGTAATTCTCACTTCGAATGGTAATTGTCACTTGTGAAATGGTAATTCTCACTTCGTGTTTTGTAAAAGTTCCATTTTTTTAATGTTTTTACAAGACATGCTTCATGTAAGAAAATTGAACCTTGGCGAAAACAATGGTAATTCTCACTTCGGAATGGTAATTGTCACTTCGAAATGGTAATTCTCACTTCAGTTTTTGTAAAAGTTCCATTTTTTTAATGTTTTTACAAGACATGCTTCATGTAAGCAAATTGAACCTTGGCGAAAACAATGGTAATTCTCACTTCTGGAATGGTAATTGTCACTTGTGAAATGGTAATTCTCACTTCAGGTTTTGTAAAAGTTCCATTTTTTTAATGTTTTTACAAGACATGCTTCATGTAAGAAAATTGAACCTTGGCGAAAACAATGGTAATTCTCACTTCGAATGGTAATTGTCACTTCGAAATGGTAATTCTCACTTCAGTTTTTGTAAAAGTTCAATTTTTTTAATGTTTTCACAAGACATGCTTCATGTAAGAAAATTGAACCTTGGCGAAAACAATGGTAATTCTCACTTCGGAATGGTAATTGTCACTTGTAAAATGGTTATTCTCACTTCAGTTTTTGTAAAAGTTCCATTTTTTTAATGTTTTTACAAGACATGCTTCATGTAAGAAAATTGAACCTTGGCGAAAACAATGGTAATTCTCACTTCGAATGGTAATTGTCACTTCGAAATGGTAATTCTCACTTCAGGTTTTGTAAAAGTTCAATTTTTTTAATGTTTTCACAAGACTTGCTTGAAGAAGTAAAAAAAGTGAACCCCGGTAATGGAAATGACTAAAAATCCCCGAATCACTTGTAAATACACGTAAAAGCACCTGGTAAAATGCTTCAAGCACTTGTAAATGGCCATACAAAGTATGTTATAAATAATATATTTAGTGTTAATTCCATATCCTTCAGTCATCCTTACTTCCAATATTTACAAGTTATTTGCAAACATACATCACATGAACAAAATGAATTGACTCCTACGTAACAAAAGTGTAAAATTAATTTAACAAATCAGCATCTAACAATAATGCTCATGTCTTCCTTCTCTTCCTTTGGGTTGCTTGGAGGAGCCGTAGTCCCAAAGCAACATCTTTGGCGATATTCAATTCGTGGTTGACCAGCCACCACATGAGGTTACACCTATACTCGCTCACCGGTCATCACCATACCGCATAATTTCGTTGGGTTTCCAATTGTGCAACCAGATCAAGACATGCACGCCACACGCCTTGCCTACGTAACACATGAACACACCAATTAACAAATTTACAATAGCCTAGCATTTTTGACTTTATCGTCACAGAGCGACACTCACAAGTTTGGTTGTTGTGGAACGGGTGGCCAACTAATTTCTCGTTCTTTGCATCTTGGCTTTGTCATTTGGTTTCACAAGTTGTATAATCTCTTCAAAACGATCCCTCTCGTAAACAACACACATGCATTAAATAAGTGTTTACTCCACTCAATGGTAAATGAAATTTGCATACATGTAACATACAATATGTTTAATCACCGTTGCCCGGGATTAACAAATGCGTTTTTCTTCTTTTTTCCGGACTCATTCATACTCATGGCGATGTTTGTCTTCATTGAGTCTAAGACATAAAAATTCTTTGTGGGCGGATCAATGGCGAGTGCAAAACCAAGTGTTGATCAACCAATACGGTCCCATTATCAATTCACAATCGCCAATGTTGTAATCTATATATTCAGGCAATAGTTGTTCCTTCCACTGAGAAACTTTCCATTCCGGCGGTTTTCTGGCCAATAAATCCTGCATAATCAACAAATATTGAAGTCAAACATACCTATGTCAATGGGAAATAAATTATGAAGATCCATAAATGCTTACCATTTGATCAAGACCGAAAATGTGCCTCTTCACTTCGCCCCGTTTTCGCATATCTCTCATCAATGTTTTACATACAATAGACATAACCTCGCATGTGCGAACACATTGATAAGTGCGGTTCAAAATGTTGAAATTTTAGCTTTTTTAGTACCTACCCGATTGCTTAATCTATTCCTCCGCCTAGTGTTTGCAGCAGCTCCGGGTTATGTCCTCGTCGTCTATTTGTATGAGAATCCTGTAAAAGATAAACAATGTCATCATGTAATCGTACACATGCCAAATCCACACAAAACGGGTTTTAATAATGAAGTCATTGAAATTAACTTTTTTATTACTTACTCATCGACTCATCCTTGGTGCAGATCCGAGATAATGTCAAAAAAATTTCCCTCTTTTCTTTTGCCTTCCCTCTAGGCCGCTTTATTGGCTTCGTCAACGTCCACGGCGACATGTTTTTGGGCTTCTTCGGCCTCTCGTGACCTCCGTGGTGCATCTTCTTGTGCTGCATCTTCTTGTTCATCGTGGTATGGAACAATTGATTGTTCTACATCGTCATCATAAATGTTGATTGGCGTTCCGAAGATGTGTGATCCTCATAACCACCTTCAACATCATCTTCGCCATCATGGTGACCATCACCATCACCTTCTTGGCCCTCATCATCACCATGAGCATGTTGGCCCTCATCATCCTTATCATCCTCGGCTTCACCATCCTCATCTTCACCGTCTTGCTGCTTCCGCTTCTTCTAATGTTAACTTGTGCTTTTCGCAGCTCATCTTGGACAACAAAGAACAATTTTTTTGTGATTTTCGTTGATTGCACCCATCAACTTGTCATACAACTCCTTTAAAACCTACAATTAACACAATTTTTCACAAGTCATTAACATAATAGCCAATAACATAATAGCCAAGCATGAATTAAACTTCTTATGTGAAAACACTTATCGGGTCTAAAGAGGCCCCAAAATCCGTTTCCAAACCGTCCTTCTTAGCCTCTTTACCCGCCTTCACGGTATACAACATCCCGCTGTCGCTCTTCTTCTCTTTGTCAATCATCTCATTGACCTTGTCTTTGGTCCAAAACTCAATTGGACTCTTTCCTTTATGATCAACTGCCTTCCCCAATGGGAACCGCTCCCCAAATATAACTACAACGACAAGGTTAAACACATAAATGTTATGTCAAAAAAATATGTTAACACAAATGACAATCATAATACTTACCAATAAGATATATATGCACCCTCCGACATAGGAGTTGCAATCTTTGTTTTCTCTTATTGCGTCGACATAATAAGAGAGCGCGTTCGAGGTCATTGGCAACATATGTGGCCCAAATCGAACCGGCAAATCCGTTCACGGCCGATGCTAATACCTTCAAGAATCGCAAACTAGGAGTTGTGCTTGATGTTGGAGCGAGAAAAGTCCCCAACATGTGCATCATAAATAAGGTTTCAAACTGCTCAACCGATTTCCCGAAGTTATGACTTTTAAAATGTCGTCATACTTCATTTTACCGTACTCCTTTCTCGCTTGTAGGTAAACTGGATCTCGTATCGGGCCACTATCATTGTTACCTCCTTCCCACTATGTGGCACCCCAAGCAACTTAGCCACATCTTTTGCTTCTATGACTTGTGTCTTCCCCTTATTCGGAATTGATTGGTCGGGATCATAAGCTCTCATTATGGGGACTAACATTTCCCGGCGCCTCATACTCCGAATTTTAAGCAACCGCCCAAACCCTAACTTCTCGACCTTTTTCTTTAATGTTTCGTCTCGAGTTCACAAATTCTACCAGCTTGGAAAATTTGTTCAGCGAGCATCGTGATGGAAAAGGAGTGGTGGAGGAGGAGGTGGAGGTGCCCTTCTTGCTCTAGAGCCTTCCTTCTTTGGCTCTATCAAAGTATACTTTCCTCTCATCGACACTCAATCCCTCCACGCTTTGCGCACTCCCGACTCATGTCGTAAAAGTCACTACTTTATTCTCTTTTTTAAACTCCTTGCTAAACATAAAGTATGCATTAGTAGTGGACATGTTGCTTCACTTTTGCTTTGGTAAACCTGAAAAAATGAAATGGCAAGACACAAAATTATGAGAGTTCATGCACCACATATAACAAATAAAATATTTGTATAAACCGCATCTTGAAGGCTATAAGTTTATTGTGAGCAAAAAAAAAAAAAAAAAACAATTACTTTGGGGTTGAGAAAGTTATGATGATATAATAATGAAAAAGCATAATGAACCTTGGAGAAGTATAGAGGATAATTTTCTCGATATTTCAAAGAAATGGAACTGTAAGAATAGAGTCATATATTTATACTACACTAAAGGTGGTTCAAATGAAATGCAACCAATTTCCGAGTGTATCTAAATAAACAATCAAAGACAAAGTAATATTCTAAGAGCATATAAATCAAATGCACAAACTTGTTGCAAAAGTAGGTGATTTGTCCTTTGATATACTTAAAGTAGTAATGAGTAAGAAAAGTAATACACATCATTCTCCTAGAGTATGCAATATGTACACTTGCAGGATACATGCCAAAGTTTGTGAAATGGTTAAAAGAAGGAGGTAATTAGCAACAGAGTCAAGCCATAAACAAGTAAACTTGGAAGAAAAGTTTATCTCAACATAGGTTTGAAATCCCCAATTATATGCGCTTAACCAAACAATAGTAATCTGTCACCAAATTGTTGGAGGGGATGGCAATAATAGTAGAAATATGAATTCAAATTGAACAGAATTAACATCTTCCTTATTCTAAATCTTTTAAAGGAATGTTAGAATAGTCCTCCAAATTAAGCGATTACAAAAAGAATAGTTCACAAGGCAAAGACTAGCATGAACAGATGCAAGAATGCCTTCAAGATTTCATGGATTATAACATTTGACAATCCTAGAAGTGATTATTCAACCAATGTTCGATAAGCAAAATAAGTGAACACAAAAACATTTCAAAGCATGCTCCTTCCCGCCAAACATTCCAAATAAATTACCGCAATCGCTCCAAGTAGACCCGCTACACTAAGTAATCCGAAATATCAAAATTTTGAACAAGGAACAAACAATTTGGAGGACAACCTAGTAGTCATTTTTTAGGTAAGGAAAGGCAATGGAATCGAGTTAATTAATCACCAAAAAGAGCAACATATATATTTCGAACAAGAAAATCTTTAACTCGCTATTATTTAAAACACGCTTTTTTAATACTTCGTATTTGTTGACCCAAGAAAGATTTCTAACCAATCCAAATGGTAATAAAAATGTTTTCCCTTCAAACTTATTAATTTAATTTGGGCATATATATATACGTGAATTTTTCAAACTTCATATGATATTACGCGCAATTAAAGGCAATGAGGCAATGAAGCAATGAAGGTTTTTTGGGGTCAACAAAGCAGTGAAGGTTGATTATCTATAATGCCATCATTATTTCGGTGGGGTAGTTGAAGAACACAACAGTTTTCAAGGAGCCATTTTTGGTATATATATGAATCCAAAGATACACTACACAAAGAACACACGGCAACAACAAAAAAAACAATGAGCAAAGAATGAGGGCTCAAAACTAATGAGATGACGAAGATACCTGACGGCGGTGGCGAGCACGGCGTACACGGCGACGACAACACGGCAACGAGCGGGTTTCAAATGACGAGGGACGGCTGACTGTTCAATGGGACAATGCTAGGGAAATCTTCGAAAGGGAATCGAGTGAAGTGTCGATTGTGATTGAGAATGAAATAAAGAGAAGTTAGTAAGGGGTAGTGTGGTCTTTTGTCACCAATTTGCAAAACCCTGAAAGGTCCAAATCACCTAAGAGTCTTTTTACAAATTCGAAGGTCTTCTGGGAGTTTTACAAATTCATCTGGTATTTAAATGGAATTTTCCCTATTTTTATTTACATGCATAGGAATCAGGAAAGTAGTTATAAATGCTAACATATAGGGCTAGGTTTTTAATGAACATAACTGTTGGGGATGCAAATAAAGTTAACTGATTTTTTGTAGTTTGAGGTGGTGAGGTTGAACAAACCAAAAGCCATGATTAAAGCATCTTTCATCTCATTTCTTGGAACCCCTTAGGTTCAGCTCCATTATTGAATCCAAGAAGAAAAAAAGAAAGAAAGCTATGCCAAGGGTCAATCCTCATGGCTGCAAGAAGGCCTAAAAATGATTTATCTCTTTGATTTATTGCATGCTTTATTCTACTACAAAGACTCAACAAAAGAAATTATTATATGGGTATAATTTGTGTTGCTTCTACAAGAACTAGCTGACAACAATAGATCAATCTGTGGAAAAAAGGTACTACATTTCCAGAAAGTGTACCCCTATTTGTACAAACATGAATCAAATTGGCATCATTATTCAGCAGCCTCTATCTTTGAGGAGGTTGAGTTGTTATTCCCTTCCCCTTTCTGTTCAACCTCTCTCACTCTCTGAAGAGTATCATTAATGGTTTTTGATACTTTATTGGAATGTTCCTCAACACCTCTCAGAATTATCTCAAGTTGTTGTTGAAGAACTGCTCTTCGCTTTCTCTCTCGTAGTAGCTCTGCAGTCAATTCCCGGATCTTTACATCTTTATCATCCTGAGAATATCAAATGGTTGCAAAATATATGCATCATAAGCATAAAATAGACATAGCAATCGCACGACATAGAAAACTATGAGAAAAGCATGAAGAATTCAAACAAACAAAATCATACTCCCTCCAGCCATGAAATTTGGAAATCCGATCTATATCACTCATCTCAAGGAAAATTGGTTTTATACTTAATCAACTCAAAAAACGCTAGTTCATTCCATGCATACCCTTATTCATTAGGAATCATTGTTAGAAGAGTTCTAACTTCCAACAGTACTAATGCATAACTATAAAAATGAGGAAAGGGGTAAATATAAGGAGGGAGACTGTTTGTTCACATTCCACATTACCCTATATTTTGGACCAAAAAGGGGCTTCTAGCAGTTTCCCTATAAATCAGACCAGAGGGAGTATACTATTATTAACGCCATCACAAACAGATCCATTCATTAAAAACAAAAACAAAACAAAAAACAAAACAATAGAAGT
This sequence comes from Acacia acuminata, assembly GCA_019022655.1. NCBI lineage: Eukaryota > Viridiplantae > Streptophyta > Magnoliopsida > Fabales > Fabaceae > Acacia > Acacia acuminata. The sequence continues at coordinate 380,813 of JAFJYI010000164.1, read as the reverse complement.
GGCCAACAACTTTGAATGCATTACAATGTCAGTCCTAATTATACTATACTTCCAGTCAGGAATCATAATTTTTTTCTTGGTAATGACAGATCCCAAGGGATGTATCTGAACATGCAAATTAAGTTAACAGAATCTATAAGTGAGACCTTTCACACCCCAATGCACACAGCACAATCACTTATCTTCTTATTCATAGAATATTATGAAGCGCCAACAAGAACTGTCTCTTACCCTGTATAATTGAACTTGCAGATTGAAAACCACACTTCAAAGTTCTACATGAATGTCCTTCTGATAGGACCCGAACAGAAATAGCAGAGAAACAAAACTGAAAGTGGATTAAATTACACTAATCTTCCTCCAAGAAGAGAAAGAAATTACAACAGTAAGAAAACACACCAAAACAGAAAGATAAAATGATGAAGAAAGAATGATGTTCCTTCACCCCACACTAGCTTTCGAGAGGCCAAGGCTCTCCTCACTAAACTCACAGCACAAAATAAGTCTTGCTTATTCCAGCACCCTGCAACGGCTAAATAAGAGCCAAAAAGCAACTCCCACAATCCCCCAACATAACACCTAATCCTGCCTCAGCCACCCTGTAGAAGCCTAGTTCTCTATTTCTTTTCTCCAAAACAGAGGAATCTACAAGTCCGCCATTCTGACCAACAAAAAGTAGCTTTTCTTTTGTTCATGCAGCTTTCTATTTTTCCTCTTATAAGTCTGGCCAGCAAAGATGGCTCTATCACCTTCCATAATTAATACTACTTCAAATTTTAAATCTAAGACCTAGTTGACTGTTTTTAGAAAAATTAAGGAAGCTAAATAAGTTACTTAATCATATTAAATATTGTGTATAATTAAATTACACATCAGTTTTTAAGTTAGTTTAGAGAGGAAAAAAAAAAGTTAAATATAAATACTTCAAGGTAATTTAATTAGCCTTTTTAATCTCTCCAAAAAAGTCAACTGAGTTTTATATTTAGAACCGGAGGTAATAAGTTTCTTACCCTTACTGTCACCCAATCCAATCCACCATGAACAGGGTGCCAAGGTCAATCATTACTAGTTTCTAGTTTCTTTTCCCTAACAATCAAACAGTTTTGATATGCAGATGAAGAACCATGCATAAGCAACTATAAATTTATCCTTATCAAAATAGGGAGATAGCAGATTATTTAAGGATCTGGTAAACAGGGCTATGATTAGCATTTGTGAGGGTGCATCACAGATTAACTAGGAGAAGATAGGGCCAACGATGCTTTTCCAATTCTTCTGTAGAACTTCACAAGTCACTGCTGACTACAAAGTGAAGATTTTATATCAATCATACCATATGAGAAAAAACCTAGGATACTTGCATGTGATTAATAAGAAAGATGTTCTCACTGAAAATTTGATGGATCCCACTTTCCTGCCTGAAGTGCTGTAAAATTAAGTAGCCATTTGAGGTCAAATAGACCAAACTCAATCTTTCATGCTAACCATGCATAGTTAAAAGATTCAGGAAGAAGGATACGATCATTGGCACAACCAACACTTAAAACACAAAAATTTGTACGAACATCAATGCAGCCCCTGTCAAGTAAATGACTCTCAAGTTTCCAAAAGTGAAAAACACAGGATACTCTCTACGCCAGCATACTTGAATATTGGTCATATAATAGGAGTAACCAATGAGCTCAGTAAAGAGTAAATGACCAAACATTTCATTCAGTAAGCAGCACTGGATAGTTCAAGGTATAAGGGTTCAGATAGTTTAGAACCTCTATTAACAACCAATGCCAAAAATTAAGAAAATCAGGAAATTTTATGGGTTACTTGTAATGCATGTTGCAGTCAGGTACTGATCTAGAGGAGTGTGACACATGGGGTGGATTGAATGTCATCATTCATCGAAATGCAGCACATATTACAGACATTGTACAAATTAGTTATCTACTCTAAAAAATTGTGTTTAACTATCAGATATAAATATTTGTTTATTTTTCTTATTCAAAAAGTAAGAAGTAAAGAAAATAAGACAAATGAAATCTCCAATTATAAAATGGTGCACATTAATTTAGAGTATTTTCTAGTTAGTATGCCTGAACCTCATTCTCTTTCCGTTGGGATGGTTTCAAATGCACTGTTTCTGGAAAATGAAGCGGGTGATTGTGCTCATCAACGAAGTCAACAATTCTATATTTTCCATTCATGCGTGATACTGTCATTCTCGCTTTACATCCTGTTCTTGTCTCTGGTCGAGGATGAATTGTTTTAAAATCTCTTTTATCTGGCCTCCGTGCGCCTTCTTTGCAACACACATATCTGTATGAGGTAATGGCGCCATCCTTCCTACTCTTGCTGAAATATTGCTTTCTAACGCCAAATCCGGTTTTGCCACCAAAACTCACCCAATATTTCCATGCTTCTTCTAAATTTTCAAATTCAAGACCCAATCTTGGGGTTAAATTTGTATCCATCAAATCAAACCTACAAAGGATGATTGCAAGTTCATTATTTTATTTGACATTCAAACATTCATTTTTACTCTTTGCATTACAATTTGAATATTGCTTAAAATGTTGCAGTAATTGAGTGAACTTTTTATTCCCCTACAAAAAGATATGTACACATCCAATTATTTAAAAGCTCATTCAAATATTTTAATAATTTATATCCACCTTGAGAAAGAAAAAAACTTATTCAGAAATTAATAAAGTCATCTAAACACTACATTATCCAACATAATAACAAACCATGCTCATATATAATACAATCACAAATAAAACATCATTCAGCATTATCCATCACATAACAACAATCACCAAGCTAACGTTTACAATAATCTGTGCATCATCCAAAACAGCAATCGCCAATCATCAATATGACTAAAAGTGTGCCTTTTATCAGTCACCAATCTAAAGATTTTTTTGGCACCCATCAAGTATTATTCAAGAACATACAAAACTTTGCCCAACACCTGAAAACAGAATGTTCATATAGACATAACCTAATATGAAAACAAAAATACTTCCTTTTATTGATTCTGCACTATAAAATAAAAGGTAAATTTAAAAACTCCAAAAGACCATAAATCAATCCAAACAATATCTGAGGAGATAAAAAAAATTACATTAGCCAACCATTGATGCTTTCTTACTTGCTCTGCTCTTCCTCTTTAAACCCTAACATCGAGCCAAACAGCCTCTGTTTGTCCACATTTCGTTTTCTTCGCCAATCGTAATCAAGGATTATTGATTCTTCCTTTTTCGTTGCATTCGAACCCAAAAAACCTCCCTCCGTCGAGCTTTCGCACCGAGAAAGCCTACACCTACTCCACCACAATCCTTTACAGCGCCGGAGGAAGAAAGCAGCAATCTGAGCGAGCTTGCGTTTTTCAACTTTTATGTTCACGAACGGTCACGATTTTCTAGGTATTGAATGGCTAGGATCTCCCTATTAAAACGACGAGATTGTGTTTATCTTAAGTCTTTATTTTTAAATTTCCAAATGAAATCTTTTTAAAAAAGGAAGACTTTTAGCCTTTTTTTCGCGAAAGCTTTTAAAAAATATCATCTAAACACATAAATTAATTTAAAAAACATTTTTTTGGTATTAAAAAAGTGCTTTTTTTTTTCTTAAAAAGCCATCCAAACGAAAAACGACGACGTCGTTGAGATTGTGTTTATCCTAGAGCCAATAAAACGAAAGGCCGGGTTTAAAAATTGGGTTTGGAAATTGGAGGTGAAATTAAATTAAGCTGGAGGGCCACGGGCTGGCCCTAGAGGGCTACGGGCCGGCCCTTTAGGCCCTTCAATATTTTTTTGCTTAAAAAAGTTGAAGTTGGGATCAAGTAAAGTTTTTTTTTCCCACATGTTCTAATAAAATATAGAAGTTTCAGTCTTTTATCTAATGTTCAAGCTCTTATTTGTACTCACAATTAGATGCATGGGTTCACATATGATGATAATTTATTAATTTATATGTATTTTGTATTTGTTATAGAGTTATTTACCATTTCAGTACAGATACATAATAACTATACTCTAATTTTATAATTTGGTTTATTATTATTTGTTGCAGATAAAAATTATCGATGTGTTCATGATACTAAAAAGAAATTCATGATATTTTTACTCTTGAATCGAGACTACTACTCAAAATGATGAAGAATAAAATGTGTTTGAATTGAAATTAATGATAGTGGAAAAGATGATGACAATAACCGTCATCGTACTAACGTCGCTTAGTGATATCTTCTTATATTTAGGATATGTGAGTTATTTGTGAATATAGTTTGCTTTTAATTATGAATTAGTGATTGTGCTTATTTGTTGAATGATTCACGTTATAATTTACTAATTATATTCCTTTAAAAAAATGGAGAAAAAATAATTAAAATTTGAAATAAGAACTTCCTACCCATCAAGCCGCCCTGCAAGACTCAGATACTTTGAACCTAGCTTTAAAAAATAGATATTTTTCTTACTTTAAACCCTGTCTCTTCACAAGGGCCGGTCCTGGATTGCCGGATCTAGTTTATCCAACTAACGGTTAAGATATTTTGCAACTGGAGACACCCAGAAGGCGAAATCATCTGGTTTGCTTTTCTCCTTTGCCCCGCCTTGCATTTCACTGTAAAGGGTAAACCTTTTATTTTTTAGCCCGAAAAAAAAAAAAAAAAAAAAAAAAAAAAAAAAAAAAAAAAAAAAAAAAAAAAAAAAAAAACCCTCTTATTCTCTTCGACTTGTTGAGTTCTTTTGAAGCTTCGCAGTAAAATATCGAAACCGTTGCAAAGCGAAAATATCCTCCACTTCCATTCACAGTAAGTAATGGTGTGTTGGTTCGTTGTTTTTTGTTTGGTTTGGTTTTCGTTTTCATATCATACAGACGATCACTGGCGCAATCATAGTTTTGCACCTTCTGTACTGTTTATCTGTACGACCTCTGAGTGGGAAGCCTTCACTTCCTTGTAACTATGTTCTTATTTTTCTCATGAAAAAGGCTTGTATTTTAACAACTTAATGTGAAGAGAATTGCTTGAATCTGTTTCTTTCTTGCTATCATGGGACAGTTGATGGGGAGGATAATCTTTTACGCCAAAACTGTTTCGAGCCAATACATAGTTTTTTGTTGACTAGTGAATACTGGAAATTATTGAATTTATTGGGAGTTATCTAATTGATTAGTGTGTTATGAAATAATGTTTAGGAGGAAGATTCCCAGATTGTGATATTTGAGATATTTTGGGCAATTTTGTGTTATAGAATAATGACTTTCTATTTACATATTTACTGATAAGACAGATGTTTATAAGGAGAAACAGTGGCAGTTTTGAAGGAACTTATTGTGAAATTTTTTGGCTGGGTCATGATGTGTGAAATGCATGGTCTGGTTTGGCTTTTATTTCTGCAAAAGTTGAAGGCTTCAGATGCATTTGTATGAGCCTGTGGGTTCTGAATGTCTTCTATAAAAACAAAACAAGAAGGGAAAATATCAGAGGCTGTTATTCTGCTCTAAACAATTAGGATTAGCAACAGTTTGAGCAGTAATGGAGAAAGCTAATGTAGTTCTAATTTCTAGATTATTTGGCTGCCTCGCTGGCTGTCAACCTTGCCTACCTGTGAACAAATTCACCACCTGGACAATTGGGATGCCCAGCCCTTGGTCAAGCTAAGTTGATAATATTGTCCTGCTTCTACTAACTCTCGTGACTTGTGAGTAGAAAGAAAACTTAAGCATAAACCAGTATTTTAGATGTATTAATTGTTATTGAAACTATATTTGATAGAAGGCATGATTTTATAGAGTATTTTATATTGTTCTGTATTTGCAGTGAATAAAACTGTTATAAAACCTTACCTTGCTGCCTTTAGATTTCATGTGTAGATAAATTTGACTAAATTACTTGATTGTATTCAACTCAGTAAGCCAACTCGTGTCCAAAATATAAGTCTAAATCATAATGGGTCATCAATAACCCAATCCCCATGATTTTGCTATCACTATAATCATCCAGAAGGAATTATAATATCTACAATAAATGAAAGAATGTCTTCTATTCTGACAATGTGGTTCTTGGGATTAACAGGCCTGGCCTAGTTTTTTATTAGACAACCTGTGTACATGGTGTGCTTTGGACATCGTTATATGTGGTTCAAGCCTTCTAAAGTTGTTCTGAGACCATGTGTGCACAATCGTAACAACATATATATCCCATAATTATTTTTTGGATTTTTTGCAGTTTACTGATCCCACCGTCTTTCACTTTATATATATCTTTGGGTTTATGAAAAAAGCTGGCATTGAGGTTAAAAGTGTATACAGGATGTGGTTGTTTTATCATTATTATAATTACTTTCTATAAAATTTTTGGCTATCTAAGTAATATATATATATATATATATATATATATATATATATATATATAATCTATAAGAAGCTGTACTATTCTTAAGTTATAATAACGTGAGACTCTATTTTACGTCGTTTAGTTTTCTTAATAATGTGAAACTTATTTCTTGAAATTTTTTTGTGAAATCAATCTTATGCATCAATATATTTTGAAATTATACTTTGATTCATTTGGTAGACTGATGATTTATATGCTGAATAGAAGCTGAAAATTCTTGTATCATGACAAATTGAACAATTTTAGTTCAATATTTATAACTGGAATTCTTGTGGATTTTTGTTATAGTGGAGGTCAAGGGAAATGATGGAGAACAAGGATCTGTAGAAGTGAGTACGAGTATGTTAGATGGAGTTGAATTTCAAGAACCATATGTGGGCATGGAATTTAATTCTGAAGAAGATGCCAGGAAATACTATGTTGAATATGCTAGACGGGTGGGATTTGTAGTACGTATCATGCAACGTCGCCGTTCAGGAATAGATGGGAGGACTCTTGCCCGTCGACTTGGATGTAACAAACAAGGCTTCTCTCCAAATAATAAGGGCACAATTGGAGGAGATAAAAAGCCAAGGCCAAGTGCACGAGAAGGTTGCAAGGCAACAATTTTAGTGAAGTTGGAAAAATCTGGAAAATGGGTTGTCACAAGATTTGTAAAGGATCACAACCATCCTCTAATTGTTACAGCTAATGGGTTCATCACACCGGTGAGCTTTTGTTCTGGTTTAAGTAATACATGCTTAATTAGAGCTTTTTTATTGATGTAAATAACCATATACTGTGGACTAGGTATTAATATGTAGCATACCATTTGAAAGTGAGACTATGTGATATCTTTTTCTTTTTGGGTAAAAGATCCAGGATCCCATTATATTAATTAAATAAAAAATTAAAATTTCCTGAAACCACTTGTAGCTACTCCCGGTGGTGTTACGTTGTTGCATCTGAAATTTTTCTAATAGAAGTAAATGCAATTCTTTGGTGTTTCAAGGGCTCTTTTTTGCTGCGTCTGATTGAGAAAATTTGTCATTTAGTTTGCGTGAGCATGCAAAAGCTGTGGATCAAAGCACTAGATGTTTCAATTTCTGGATATCATATTTGTAAATGCTTGTGTTCGTATGAATGATATCCGTCCTCACCTGAGGCATGGAGTGTATTATATTCACTTGTGTGATCCGCTTGTTTTCCTTTATGTTTGAAATCTCAGCAAAATAATTACATATTCACCCCATGTTGATGAATATTTATTTTTACGTCAAAATTAAATGAAACAACTTATTTGGAGTTCTTTTGTCAGAAGAAGTGCTGATTTTGGTATCCCATAAGGTGTAGATTTTTTTTTTTTTTTAACGGTTAAACTTGTGTGGCATTACGGCAATAGCTATCTCTTCTGGAAACGTAGTTTATACCACACCAAAAGAGTCCTGTATTCAAATTAAAAGGTTTGTGTCAAAAGTGTCTGAAGCTGTGAGGAAGCAACATTTTATTCTGGACCTTGCAAGTTATATAAACCAAGCATTGGTTGGCTTTGAATGAGATAAAGAGAGAAAATGGAAGTGGGGAGAGAGGATGATAGAAAATGATTATTCAAAATTCTAATCATCTGAGTCTGACAAAGCCATAATAAGAACTGTTACATTATAATATAGATATTGTAGTCTGACAAAGCCATAATAAGAACTATTACATTATAATATAGATATTGTAATCTGCAACTTCTTTTTTGGCCAAAAGAGAATAGCATAAGCCAAAGGAACTATTAGGATTGTGGAAGATTTATCCCATTATCATGTAGATATTGTAATTTGTAACTTAATCATAGGGATGGCATATTAATATGGAAGTATGAGCTATTAATCTTGTATATATTTGGATCCCTAGAATGACCGAAAACAACATTTGAATCATATTTCCCTGTAAGGATTATTTATAAGAAGCCCAAAAGACACCAACTTTAAAGAAAAGGGAACACAATTTCTAATCTTCTAATCACAGAAGGCATGAGATTAAAGAGTTTGTAGTTGGCTTTATGACAATAAGTAGCTTTTGACATTTCTCAATCTTGCTTGGATGCTTATCATTTTAAATGTTTTATTTGCAAGTAATTAGATTAGATAGAAGGTTCAATTATTTCCACCACATTGCTCGTGTTTTCTTTTTCGCCCCCTTTTCATTGGATGAACAAGGTTTTTTCTTCTTGCAGGGTGATAAAGACAAGAAAATTGAAGAGCTAACTAAGGAATTAGAGCGCCAAGATCAGCTATGTGCAGCATATAGGGAAAAACTAATCAGTTTCATGAATAATGTGGAGGAGCAAACACAGGAACTGTCAGAAAAAACTCAAATTATTGTAGAAAATTTAAGGAAAGTTGAATCTGAAGTGCAAAAGAATCCCTTGAACAGAAAGTCTTGGGGTTTAACCTGAGTTCTAAATTAGCATGATTCTGTACATAATTCCACATCCAATCTTCATCAACTCACTTTATTTTGTATAGTGTGTTGCATAACGGAATTGATGCTTAATGTGTATTTTCTTCCGTTAAGGCTGGCTATTATTTTGGGTTTGTTCTCGTTCTTATCAGTGTTGTTCTTGTCTGTCTGAATTTTGTATTTTAAATCTAAAATCATGATATACTTTTTTAAAAAATCATCAGTGTCATTAAACTAGAAAGCAGAGAACTTACATCAGCATTCAACAATAGTATTCTCACATTTCTATTTCTAGTTACTTCTCTATTTTTTTGGGAGAATTACTATAAAGTCCCAAGAAAAAGATTTGACAATCAAAAAGTCCCAATAACAAGGAAGTAGCATAAACTTCTTGTCATTTCCTATACTGAAAGGACCCCATTCATAGGGAAGACCTACACAAGACAAATTAGGAAGACATACTCTAAAGGAAAGGATAGCTTTTAAGGTTGCAAGGCTGACTTTCCTATTTTGGTGTAATTGTTAGACATATAGTTGTTGTATAGAGTGGTTTTGTGTAACCGTAACAAGCCTTCTTAGTCTTTAGACACATCGTAGCACTCATTTTGAAGATTTCGGTGATTATGTTTTTTGTGCTTAATCAAACCAAGATGCTTTTTCCTCTATATTAGACGTAGGATGTATTAAGAGTGGCATGTTGTATTTTGTGAGAAGAGTGTAGGAGAGGGAAGTTTGGTTTTGTGTAACAGAACAGAAGCCTTCTTAGCTATGGGAGATTATTTGCTCTCGATAGATTGTAGGAGAGGGGAGCATGACATCGTCCATGACTCTATGAAATAGTCTATCACAGGAACTACCAAAGCTTAAGCCTCGAGTTTGAAGAGACATGTGAAAGGCTATTTATAAGCAAAGCTAAAGGATCTCATCCTTGGATCAACCTTTGCATCAAGGGCTAGGATGATGAAGATGTGGCTTTGAGCATCACTCATTTTCCTCTTCTCTCCACCACAAAAATGTCCCCTTACTTTATGCATTTACCCGATAAAATCCCCCCCTCGATTATTAATCTTAAAAATCTCAAAAATCCTTTACACACAACCTTGAAGTTCTATTCTTCCTCTTTGGAAATATCTGAGTTAACTAAATTTTGATCCCATGATTATTTGTTGTATTTCAAAATATCTTTTCATGCTTTTGTGCTTAATCAAACCAAGGATTTAGATTTATTTTCCCGTACTTTTCTTATGGAAATGACTTTTCGCAACCTTTTGTTGGTTCCTAACAAAATTGGTATCGGTTTTCTCTTCCCTTTATTATTATTATTTTTTTTTATTTATCTAAATTAGCTAGAAGCTTGATTAGCAATCTTTTAGGATTTAGGTCTTTAGGAGATGGCGGATGAGATTAAGGAGTTAAGGGATTAATCATTTTCTCACAACTATTTCATTGACATTGGTATTTTATGTCCCACATATCATATTAAAAATCACGGGGCCCAAGGCGCTTATGCTCCCCAAATTATATTTAATTTTGCCTCATTATTTTTCAAGGGAAATAATCCCAAAATTCCTAAAATTAGAGACAACATACTTTCTAATTTTCAATAAATATTTTATTGCCTGACGAGCCTAGCCCAGAAGGTGGACGAAATCTCCAGAATGTCAAGGCAAGTGAACGAGCTTACAGAGGGGATGAACCTAATGAGGGAGATGTTGCTGCGTATGAATATAGATTCAAAGGAGAAAGAGAAGCAAGGCACAGGGGAAACGCAGTCAAATTCTGAAGCCGAAAGCAATAAGGGGGTAGAGAAAGAAGCAACCAAGTTTCCAAAATTGGAGTTACGTGTGTTTGATGGAGACAATCCTATCGGGTGGTTTTGTCGGGTTGAATGATACTTCCATATCAACGGCATGCCGGAGGCAGAGAAACTGGAGGCAGCGGTGGTTTGTCTTGAAGATCGAGCCCTTCACTGGTTCCAATGGAAAGAAGCACGCAACACCATCAGGAGTTGGCTGGAGTTCAAGCAGAAAGTATTGGAGAGATTCCATTCCTTTCAGAGGGGGGTGAATATAAGATCTTATTTTCGAACAAACATAGGAAGGCACGGTCGTCGATTATGTGGAAGAGTTTGAACGGCTGTCTTTTCCACTGAAGGACGTGACGGAGGAATGCTTATTAGGTACTTTCTTATATGGGCTAAAGACGGAGGTGCAGACAGAGTTGGAGTTGGCTGACAAGGGCGATCGGAAGGACTGGTTCGAATGGCACTGGGCGTGGAAGGGAAGCATCGATTATTAGAATTGTATAAAGGGGACTGGATCTCCAAACCACCTTGGAGCCTCGGGTATAAAAAATATCCGGCCCAACCCACACTAAACCAAATCATTAATTTTCTAGAGCCCACACGACAAACAGCCCAAACCAACCCGATAACCCACCCCCCAAGCTCAATCCGAAGCCAACGGACACAAAGGTGGGCAGTTCCACGATGGCAATCTCGACTGCGCAAGGGTCTGGGTGGAGTCGCAAGCTGCCGGATGCAGAGATGGCACGCCGGCGAGAGCTTGGTCTCTGCTACAAATGCGGTGAGAAGTACGGTCTGGCTCACACTTGCCGAGAAAAGCACCTGCAAGTGTTTCTGGTTGACATTGAGGCCGAAAACAGAAAATAGCAAGCGACGGAAACAGGGGAGGGGACTGACGGATTTACAGAGGTGGAGGAGGAAGCCACCAAGATGGAATTATCATTAAACAAACTCTCTGGCTGGAATCAAAAGCCATGGCACAATGATGGGGAAAAAAAAAAAAAAAAGGAAAATCGCTAGAGACATTCGCTACACAATCCCAAACTTTCACCTTGAGGACAAGGTGAAGCTTTTAGGGGAAGGTATTGAAAGGACCCATTCATAAGGAAGACCTACACAAGACAAACTAGGAAGACATACTATAAAGGAAAGGATAGCTTTTAAGGTTGCAGGGCTGACTTTCCTATTGTGGTGTAATTGTTAGACATATAGCTGCTGTATAGAGTGGTTGTTGTCTTTAGTACACTCATTTTGAAGACCGTGCACAGATGCTTTTTCCTCTATATTAGACGTAGGATGTATTAGGAGTGGCATGTTGTATTTTGTGAGAAGAGTGTAGGAGAGGGAAGTCTGGTTCTATGTAACGGAACAGAAACCTTCTTGGCTGTGGGAGATTATTTGCTCTCGATAGATTGTAGGAGAGGGGGAGAACATCTATGTCATAGATTTTGCCTCTGTCTTGGCCGCAAGGGTCTTTGGCTCTTGACAGATTTGTTGTATTTCAGTGTGATTATGTTTTTTGTGCTTAATCAAACAATAATTTAGGCAACCTTTTATTGGTTCCTAACATATACTAAAATTCATCATTGCTTCCTCATCATTTGTTATCAAACTTTTTGGTGATTAAATCTTTGCCTTGGAACCTTATAGTGATTCTACCTTTGTTTTTCCCTTGTACATGGACTTTCATCATGTTACCAAACAAGCATCTGGAAATCCTTTGTTCACAAAAGATATGCAGCAAGCTTCTTCAGTATTGAAACAATTGGTTTATGTAGCATTATAACACAAAGGAGAAGAATATAAACCAAGAAAAGACACCTGATATACAACTGATTCACTGCTGCTTTTTCACTTCAAGACAAATTAGTCACTGACCACATTATTGGGCTTGCAAAGGAATAACGTAGTACAACAGCACCTCAAGCTCCTGTGTAATTCTCAAACCTTTTACATAAAGTACATCTTAAACAATGGAGAAAAAGAATCTTCTAGTGAGTGTCCAAAGGTTTTTCGACATCATTCTCAAGCTGTTTTACACTGCTAACGACAAGTTCGAGTTTTCCTGATAAAACGTCAGTTTGCTCCTCGACAGATTCCAGCAGGGAAAGTAATAGCTGGCGATATAGTTGACATAACTTATCGTGACGCTGAAGCTCCCTTGTCAGTAGTTGAATCTTGAAATCCTTTGATTCCTGCAAGGTTAGCAAACAAAGGTTTTGTTAAAAATTCATGTAGTTATTAATCTTCAAACAAAAAAAAAAAAGGGGGGGTGTCAAAAACCATAAATTTCCTTGGTTGTTGGGGTTACTAATATTTTGTGTTCAGCAAGAATTCTCCAGGAACATGGCCACATGGGGAAGGTGTAGTCTAAGGTAAAAGCAAGGAAAAGGTTGACTGTTGGAGGTCTTGAGTAATTATACATTTTTCCATTTTCCACTATAACTTTATCCTATTAGATAAGGTCGGCTACATGGATCGAATGATGTCATCATAATCTATCAACAACCAAATCTTTAGATAAGTTGGCAACCAAAAGGTCCCATTCTAAAATAATAATAATAACAATAATAATAATAATTCATTCCTATTGATTCCATATTGGGCAGGGAAAGAAGTATTTATATAGTCTCCCTCAAAAGGATCCTGCATTGGGCCTCAAGAGAGGCAAAAAAAGAATATGCATGGTTGATATTTCATCTAAACAGTCTGAATTTCAAGATGCATTACTTTTTCATTTCATTTCATGTTTGGTTTTAAACGAGAAGAATACTGAATAAAAAAGGTTTTCCAACTGAGAACCTACTAAAGAAATTTAAATTAAAAATATAGAATTAAAGAGCCATGAAATCTAGACTATCTATATCACATGAATTATTAAATTTCCTTTTGCCTCAGTTGAGGCTAATTGAAGGACCCTCTCAATGGAGAGGATCAAAATCTCATACTCCGCAATACAGACAGGATGCTATAAGGAAAATATCAGCATTCACAGCTGGTAAAATAGCCCAGTGCATTGCTAATTTTCTCTCTGCCTAGGACAATCACTATGCGGTGAAAGTGAATTTCACTAAAATCCTTTACCACGTTTGATTTTAACATCTAAGACTTCTGGACAGAGTGTTAGGTGCAAGATGATGATGGCGACTTAGAAATTAGAATCATACCAAGCCAAAGTTGAAGCTGTTCAGAAGCATGGTGAAAGAATTAAGAGTTTTCATAAAAAGCTTTATGACCAGCAAAGATGAAGGATTTATTCCTCTTTCATTTTATCATCCCTCTCCCAGACCACAACCAGAAAAAAGGGCGTTCATATTTAATATTGGGATGAGCTACATCAATATTGTTTTTCCACAGGACTAACTAACATCACGTGATTTTAGGTTACAGTCTTAAACAACTAAAAAATTGGAAAAAATAAATTAGAGTGTGGCAGATTTCATAATTCAATGCCAAAAATCAATTATGGGAAAAGAAACCTAGTGTTGCATCTAAAAATACATATTACATTTGTATTGTTCTTGTAGTTTAGAAAATTTATCTTGGCACTGCCTGAAAGTTGCAAAGAAGAAATTAAGAGTTTCATACAATGTTTACCTTCCCAGAACAAGTAATAATCCTGTAATGCCTAAACAACATGAGCAGAGAATATAGCAGGCATAAATGATGCATGAATAAGTTATATATTGTCTTGTAAAAACTTGTAATTAGTTTGAACTTAATCTTCTATTCGATAGAAAAGATGAAACTTCCCCCCAATTTGGATAGAAGGAAATTAAAATTTTCTATCATTTCAGCAACAAATAGTCAAATATACTATTGATTATTGAAAACTATAAGAACTAGAATCTCTTCGATGTGGATACTGAATACTTTATAATCCAATAACAACTATCAAAAGATTTTACAAATGTTCAAGATTAGAAACTATCAGTCAACTACTCAAGGACACATCAACAAGAATACATGGCTTTATACTTCTGGTCATGATTTATAATCAATAATATGTAAAAACAGCATGAAACTCAACTGTATTCAATTTATAGATAGCTTGAGTACCATGAGGGATATAGAATATGAAACTGATTATTCAATGTTAGTAAATGTAAAAAATATAACTCACCAAAGTTTTGTTATCAAGATAGGCAGAAACTTGTAGAGGGTGACAATGTTCCTTCACAAATTTAGTAACAACCCATTTCCCATGATTGTTTACTTTAACCAACATCATAGCCTCACAGCCTTCTCTTATGCTAACTCGTGGTCTCCGAACTGGTCTTTTCTCATTTCTAGGTCTCGCATAAAAACCTTGCTTATTGCAAGAAAATCGACGAGAAAGGATTCTATTATCAGTCTCAGAGCGATGGCAACGATCAAGACGGACAACAAACCCTTCCTGTCTTGCATATGCACTGTAAAATTCTCTGGCAGCCTCTTCAGAATCAAACTCCATACCAACACAAGGTTCGGAAATGCATCTGTCTTCACCTGTTGCTGATATTTTCTCAGCAGAACTTTGAACAGTTTCTGCCTCAGAACCCAAATCCACTGATCATACAACAAAATTACATTATTCAATGAAAACGTTTGGCAAATAAGCTTATATAGAAATATTGCTTTGAATAGTTAAAAAATGATAATTTTAACTGACAATTGACCACCAAATTCCAAAGTATTTATCAGAACACTATGATGAGCAACTTAGATATCCTCGATCAAGAAAGTGAAATAAGGAGAGAGATGAGATGGGGGTGAACCCCACTCCACATCAAATTGATTGATTTACATTCATGCCTTCATGTATTGTAAGAAGGAGTCATGATGGACCACTCCACGTCAAATTAAATCATTTACATTCAAGAGAAGGAATGATATGAGAAAAAAATAATGTAAAGTCCACAGTCACACTACACATTTACACCCATAATCTCTTCTCTCTTTAACTGAGGCCCAGATTCAGAAATGCATAGGATAAATTGCACCCGTACAGCAATGTCTCCATTGGAGAGCATCTAGACTCTATGAGAAGCACAGGTCCAGAAATTTATCCAAATGCAATCTGAAACTAAATCTTATCACCTTGAGCTCTAAAGCTAAGATTGCTGTTTGCTAAATGGAGTACACATCCAGTAGACCATAAACACTAATCCAGCAGGCATTTCAAATAGCCACAGGTCTAATTCCACATTACAATAATACCAGAATGCAGAATTGATATGAATTATGAACCAATTCCCTCATTAAATTAAAAAAAAAAAAAAAAAAAAATCCAAATTGAGCTCGAGCAGCTAGCCAACAACAGTAAAAACAAAAAAAGAAACCAAAAAACAAAATAAAAACAAAAAAGAGAAATTTAAAAGCTAACAATGAATCCGAAAAATCAAAATTGAGGAGAGTTACTTCTTAGCTACGGGACTTCATCGAGGACGCTCAATATAGGGGAAGACAAGAAAGAAAACAAGCTTTAAATCGACGGCTGCTTTCTATCAGCCTATCAGGTTTGTAACGACGGGTAACCAACTTTCAAATCAATAGCAGAAGTAATATTTCTGCGCCAAATTCAAAGAGTAGAGCTGGGTACGAAACCAGGGTTCAGTTCATCGCATTCAAAGTTGAATGAGAGAAGAAACCTCAGTTTTTGTTTTTCTTTTAAAAAACACAAAAAAAAACAACCTAAACTTGTGTCACCAAAATAATTTTTATGGGCTATTAACATTGTTGGTCATAGGGCTGTTGAGGATGCCCACGGCCTTGTACGCCCGTCTGCGTCCACTGAAAAATCATCATGCTCTGCCTAAAGATAAGCCGCCCAAAGAACAATAGGCTCAACTGGGCTAGGCATTTTTACGAGCTGAGCTGGGCACCGTGCAGGGTATGCCGCCCTGCACATTTAACCCCACCCAGTAGTATATATTTTATATTTTATATTTTTTTAATAAAATAGTATTATATATTTGTTATAAATTATATAACCTATTTGTATAAAAAAAAAATATATAGTAATAATATGTTTTCTCTTAGGTGATTCTATATGCTTCATCCTTTTGACATTTTGGGGCCTTGATGCAACCTCGAAGGAGTTTTGGATATTTACAAGGCTTTAATTTCTATTTTTTGATGCCTTGTATTTAATGCACTATAGACTATTTTTTTATGCTTTGTTAAAATATATGGTTGTCTTTTTAATTTTAAGACTTATATTGAAATATTCAAAAGTGTATAATTATGAATGTTATTTAATTTTTCAGTTACTTAAGTTGTTTTTTCACATAGGGTGTGGCAGGGTATCGCCACTTGGGCATGGAAGGGTAGCCGCCCAACCCATTATTACCCTGCCCAAATATTATGGCTTCTATCGGGTAAGGCTGGGCACTGGGTTGTATTTTACTACACAGTGATCTTTCGGGTAGGGCATCAGCAAGGGTCTCGCCCTTCCCATAAATACCCCTAGTTGGTGAATAAAGAATTTTAGTATTGGTCTAGTTTCAAATAGTTGATTTTAGCCCTTATAATTTTAAAAATGTTTGGTTTAAATCAACACAAGTTGGTTTAGAAGTGTAAGGTTTTAATAGATCCTTGGGAAAATCCATAAATCACCCTTTACAACAAAATCAATAGAAAAAAATCCCAACAATATTTTAACAACTAAATCAACCACATTAGTATTGGTCTAGTTTCAAATAGTTGATTTTAGCCCTTATAATTTTAAAAATGTTTGGTTTAAATCAACACAAGTTGGTTTAGAAGTGTAAGGTTTTAATAGATCCTTGGGAAAATCCATATGGGACCCTTTTTAGAGAAAAAAATCCCAAAAGGCTAAGATCAAAATCCCAAATGACCCTTCTGGGATTTTCACATTTTTACAACAAAATCAATACCTGTTAACAACTAAATCAGTCGCATTAACAACAATATTTTAACAACTAAATCAACCACATTACAACAATATCAGCCCCGGTTAACAACTATATTAGCCACATTAACAACTCATACAGATTCTAAAAATCCCAGCTTGGGGCCCTTTTTGGGATTTTTTCTCCAAAAAGGGCCCTTAAATGCATTTTCCCTAGATCCTTTTAAGTCTTAAGTTCAAGTCCTAAAAGAAACATTTACCCTTAGAGAAGCCGTCACAAATCCCAACCAAAAATCAAATGATACTATATGAAAATAAAAAGATTTAGTCTAAATTTAATTTAAGGATATCAAAAGTATAAGAACAGGCAGTTAAGATCTTGTTAAATTTAAAGGACAGAAACTAACGATTTTAAATTACAGTGCCGAAAATTAAAATTGGATCAAATAATAAGACCAATAATAATATTGAACATAATTTTTATTTCGGTCAAGGTGTCACCAAATTAATGAATTTTTTTTTTTTTTTGTTAAAAAAAAAAAAAAAAAAAAAAAAAAACGAGAGATTGAATTGGAGAAAGCAACTGGTTCCCACAATTTCATTAAATTTTGTTTTAAGTGTATAAGCGTTTTTTCTTGTTCAAAATTATTACAGTATCCTCTTGAATTGTGATTTAAAATAAATAATAAATTAAACAAGCCTTTTCCAAATTGTCCCCCACTTTATTCTATACTTTTTAAAATATAAAAAATGATTTTCTGTAATTTTGACAAAATTCTATAAGGGAAAATCCTTAAAAAAAGAATTTTAAAAATGTTAAAGGACAAAAAGTATTCAAATATTCATAATACCAAAAAGGTATAAGAACATGATTTTTGCTTTTTAAAATTAAATAAAAATGATATAAATGTCCCTCTTTGTTTAAAAATGTGGTCATATTTTTATAAGGGTGTAACAAGTTCATATTACGTTTTAACAAATTTTAATAATATTTTCAAAAATTCTAATTCAAAAATCATCCATTACCACAATGGCAAGATGTTTATTCTCAATTTTGATAATGGTTTCACAAATTCCGATAAGTATTTAACTAGTTTTGATGGGATTTTCACAAATTCAATTCAAAATCACCACTTACTTTGATGAAAAAGTATTGATTTTGATAAAGGTTTCATAAATTTAGATAAGGTTTTAATAAGCTATATATCATAGATTTTCACAAATTCCAATTCAAAATTCATCACCTGCTACATAGCAATGTATTGATTTTCACTTCTAATAAGGGTTTTACAAGTTTTTATAAGATTTTTATTAAAAGTGTGAATCAATACCTTGTAGTAATAACAAATGGAGATTTTCGAATTAAAATTTGTGAAAATCTTATCAAAACTTATTAAAACCTTATACGAACTTATTAAACCCTTATAAGTTATTTAAAAAAAAAATATGAATATAGTTTTTAAACTCGAAACATTTCTGTCATTTCTATTTAATTTTGAAAATGACAAATTACGCCCTCACACCTCTATGACATTATAACTATTTTGAACAATTTTGTCCTTTAGCATTTTTAAAGTTCTTTTTCCAGGATTTTCCCATTCTATAATATTATCCTCTATAAAGGGAAAACCTCAATCAAATTTAGGTGAAATATCAAAATCTAAATTCAGACCTAGCCTTTAAATAAATTCTTAATAAGACCAAGATGACAAATTAGATATTTCTGAATCATGTTAAATGACCACATTGCCCCTCAATTTTTTTTCTTTTCAAAACAATATCTTTTTCTCCTAAAGCTACCTCCGCAGCCAGATAGCTTCCAGGCACTCATCCAAGACAGCCTAGCTAGTCCTATCAAAGCTGCACTTTCTAGTCTTATTACAATGAAACATTGCCTTAATTGAATTAACAGCAATCGCTCACTCATACAAAAGACAAAGCCTACTGTTTTGTTTTTTTGTTTTTTTTTTTTTTGATACAACATAGCCTACTGTTAACTTCACTGCAAATCCATGGAAACTCTTTATGTTGCTGTGGACCAAAGCTTCTGATTCCAAGTTTCTGAACGATAACCATTTGGCACATCCATCTCTTTATTATATATCAATACTCTCTTTTAGAGAATAGAAAAGTGGGATCAAATAACTCTCTAATTAATTTGTTAGTCATTGATATAGAACTACAATTACTTTAATTGGGTAACAATAAGGGCCAGTTTGGTACATGTACAGAAAGATTAAAGAGGAAAATGAAACGAAGGCAACTAAATGGAAAGGAAGAGAAGATTAGAATGAAATTTAAAAAAGTTTTCTATTTGGTAGACATAAAATGGGGATGGAAGATGATAATTTTAAGAAAATTAAAATTAAATTATAATATTTGAAATATCGAAAATACCCCTTAACAAAAAACAAAAGACTCCCCTCCTTCTTCATCCCTCACACTGTCAACACAGCGACAGTGTGAATCTTCCAAACGGTTCTCACCAAGGAAGACTATGAATCTTCCCTCTCATTTCCAAATCTTCCATGTAACAAACGGGACCTAACTTGTATAGAAGTAGTACTTAATTAAGAACCTGCCCATAACTCCATGAACCATACTCGTGTACACGATATACGTCTTTCCAAAATGACAAGTTAATGAAGAAAATAAAGTGAGAGGCAATGAAGATCAAAACTTCAATCACGTACATCAAGCTAACAAGTAAGGATGAAAGACGGATGGAATATACTGCTGCGATCAACATATTATGAAGAAAATTATGAAATAGATTTATATTATGCGATTGATATATGATGGGGCGACATTACTTTACCTATCTATCATCACTGTTTGCAATCTGAATATAATAAGAATACTGAAAAAAGAGATATAAGAGGAGATAGATGCGTAAAGCTTAAGAAAACATGTTTGTATGAATACTAAACATCTAGAACACATGTTCAACATGCTTATCATTTTGGGTGGTAGAAGGTGTTTGATGGTCGTACAGAGAGTGAGAAGGATTGGGATGGGGAAGAATGGGATTTCTGATCGTGGTGTGTGAAAAAAGGCTAGTAAGTACTATTTAAGGTTAAGGGTATTGAGGTAAATTTACAACATCATGAAATTCATATTATTAATCCTCATGGCCTAATTAGGGATTTATTAACAGTGTAGGCTTGAATCTAAATTTTAGTATTTTAGATGGATTTAATTGAAATTTTCCCTTCTATAAATGCTAAATTAAGGAGTAATGAAATTTTTTGAGTTGAGAATCCATGAATTTTGTAGAAAGTTTGTCTTTTCAAAAGAGGAGATAGAGAGAGGATATTTTTATTGGGAAAATACCTTTAAAATACCTATTGAACTTCAAAATCCTAAAAGGTCATGTGAATAAGGAAAAGGACATAAAATAGGGAAGAAAGTATGAATTAAGGGTTTTAAAGTTTAGTACTTTTACAAAATTACCCTTCAAATATGTATTTTTTTTAAAAAGGACAAATCCCAACCCTTTGAGTCTTAAAAGGATTGTAATCATTGACAACACCTTTGATATGTATGTGCGCATCCAATAAAAAATACCTTGGCCATATGCAATTGACTGTTTGTGTAATGTAATTAACTCTGATACCAAGGGCCATATGCAATTGACTGTTTGTGTAATGTAATTCACTAAAAACAAAAATTTTCAATATATATATTTTTACTATAATAGTAATGCAATTGACAAACCATTTTTTTCAATTCTCAAACTTAGAATAAATGAATCGTTATAGTAATTTGCTATTTTTGTAACACAATTCACTACACTTCAATATATATATTTATTATACTTGGAACATGGTTGACAATAGTTTGAATTTTAGAATTATAAAGGGTTCACATTCCATGCTTCTCTTTTACATGCTTTTTAGGTGTTTGTCCCTCTAATTAGAGAGATGAAAGCATTTTTTTATTAATTTTTTTATTTTTTATATATTTTATTTATTTCAATTAAATTATATGTTGCATCATGAATTTTTTTGCATCCAATATCTCTAATTAATTAATTTTCAATCCTGTATTCAGAAATATTTTTCTTGTAACACCAGTATCGTGAAAATTAATTAATTTAAGATACTGGATGCACACAAAAAAATCATGATGCAGCATATAATTTAATCTAAATAAATAAAAATTTCAAAAAAATTAAAAGAATAAAAAAAATGCTTTCATCCCTTTAATTAATTAGAGGGACAAGCACCTAAGAAACATGTAAGAGAGAAGCATGTAATGTGAATTCCATTTTTAATGTGGTTGACAACATTTGTAAATATTTTTTCTTTTTTCTTTTTTTGCCAGGCACTGTTCCATTCTCTATTTTTTATCTCATTAACACCACTTACTACTACTTTAATTATTTCTAAATTTGGAAAAATTCAATTAGTTGAATTTCCCAAAATTAAACTTGGTAAAAGTAATAGTAAATGAGGTTATTGAAATACATTTACAAATGTTGTTATGCATTATATGTGTAGTCAGTTATTAAAATATTAGATTTTTACTACTAAAAAAATGATAAGTGTGGTCAATTTTCTACACCCTCAACTCAATTGGTTGAGTTTCTCCAAGTATGAAACTTGTTAAATATAGTAGTAAATGACATTATTGAAATGGTAAATATTTTTATAAATATTGTCATTCGCATTGTAGTCAGTGATTAAAACATTACATTCCTATTAACATTACATTCTTATTTATAAAAATTGTTAAATGCAATCAATTTCTTATACCCTAACTCAATTAGTTGAGTTTCCTCATGCAAAACTTGTTAAAAGTAGTAATAGTGAATAGTATTATTGAAATGATAAATATAGTTATAAATGTCGTTATTCACGTTGCAAGTGTAGTCAATGGTTTAAAATATTATACTCGTACATGTATTATTTATTATTGTGGGCTGAGCGATTTTACACACGAAGTTTCCTCCTAGGAGCGTCCAGCACTACGAAGTTTTTTGAGGAGCAAAAGTACAAACGAAGTTACGTTTTGGGAGCGCCCAGCACCACGGCCGTTAGTTGACCGTTAATTTGGATGAATGCTTGACGTGGCGGTGACTTGACCGACACGCCGACATGGATGCTTGACGTGACGCCGATGTGGAATAAAAAAATTCAAAAATTAGGAAAAAAATAGAAATTTAAAAAAAATCGAAAAAAATTAAAAAAATGAAAAAAATTAAAATAATTTTAAAATACTTATTAAAAAATTAAAATAATTATAAAAAAATTTGAAAATAATTCAAAATAATTTGAAAAAAATTCAAAAAATTATAAAAATGAAGAAAAATAAAAAAAATTTGAAAAAAATTTGAAAAAATGAGGAAACAATTAAAATAATTAGGAAAAAAATTAAAATAATTAAAAAGAAATTAAAATACCCCGCCGATGGGCCCCACCACCGACCACCCTACCGTCGGCGATCACCGCCTTCATTATATACATGGTTGGATAGAGGGATGGGTTTTCAAAAGAAACGATGGACTAAAGGAGGAGAAGCGACAATGCCCATTAAATTAAAATAAAGGAAAAAGAAAAAAGAATTGAATCTTTTGGGTAAACCCAAGAGGCTCCGGAGTGTTCCGCCAAGTTGTTAGCTATCACGTATTGCAGGCATCTTTTGGGTAAAAAGAATTTCTTTCTAATTATTTTAAATTTTTGAATTTTTTCCTAATTTTTTGAATTTTTTTTCAATTTTGTTCTAATTATTTTAATATTTTTTATAATTATTTTATACTTATTTTTAAAATTTTTTCTAATTATTTTAATTTTTTGTAATTATTTTAATTTTTTTTTCCTAATTTTTCTGAATTTTTTTCCCTAATTTTTTGAATTTTTTCTAATTTTTTTGAATTTTTTATTCCATCATCATGTCGGCGTGTCGATCCTAAGTCAACGTCACGCGATTCCATCTAAGTTAACGGTCAACTAACAGTTGACTAAAGGCCGTGGTGTTGGGCGCTCCTAAAACGTAACTTCGTGTGTACTTTTACTCCTCAAAAAAAAACGTTTGTAAAATCGCTCCTTCGTCCTATTATTGTGCAATATATTATCAAAAAGCTTTGGTAGCCCAATGACAGCAAAGCCTTTTGAAAACCAAGGTGAGGTAGGATCAAATACCATCTACCTCCAAAAAAGCCACAGTGCCCACCTTGATTTCTCCAAAGGTTCGGTAGTCATTGCCGGGGCGGATCCAGAAATTTTTAGAAGGGGGGCACTATTGGTGGGGGCTGGGTGCAGGGGTTCAGGGACAGCGCCCCTGAAAATTTTTTTTCACTTGTCATCAAAAGCACAAAAAATAATACAGGATTTAGAAGGTTTTCACTTGTCATCAGTTACAAGTTTTATTATCATCAATAAGAAAAAGAGCAAGTGTTAGCCATAAAATACCCATGGTAAAAAATTAGCAACCTACATGCTCCAAGCAATTTTTTGTGCTAGAAATATCCACCTAAAATACAAAGAAAAGGCAACAAAATACTAGGAACCCTTGGTCATTGCGCTACCAAATGACTTTTTCTCTTCTTTTAAAAAAATCTGGGAGGCAATTTTATAAAAACAGCGTTACTTCAAAATCTTGTATTCCTACCTTTTCACTTATTTATCCTTTTATGGGTATAAAAAATATTTTTAATACCGGACGAAAGAGGTATCGTAAGATCGGATCTGTGACCGGTCTCATATAGATAGTCTTAAAAGTCTATAACTTTTAAGACCAGATGTGAACCGGTCTTAAAGAAATGTTTTTAGACTGAACATTAAAAATATTAGGTTTTAAAAGTTGTACTATATAAACCTGATATATTTTTTGTTAGATCTTAAAACCCGACTTTTAAGACCGGAAAAAGTCTTATAGGTCTTAAACTGATATATAATTTAATCATATACAACATATTATATGATTAAGTAACTTATTTAACTTTCTTAATCTCTCCAAAAAGAAGTTAACTAAGTCTTATATTTAAGATCGAAAGTAGTATAACATTATTTTTAATTTAATCATTACATCACGGCTTGACCAGATCGGCCCAACAATTTCAACCATTTTTGAACTATGACCCACTGACCTTTTCAACTTGACTACTAGTCCAGTTTTTAAAACACGGATCTAGTTGGTCTAAATGGGATCTGTACCATCCAAATTTAATTTTTTGTACATTTTATTTTTTCCAAAAAAATTATGCTAATGGGTAAAGAATTTAAAATAAAGATAATCTCTTAACTAATATTTTTTTCAAAAAATAAGTTTTTTCATCTAAAAATAACCAAGTAAAAAAATTAAATCTGAATCGCCCTGCAAATCTCATTTGGACGGTTCAGAGGGGATAGGCTCCAAGGATAGGCAAGGAAACCGGTTCCTTAAAACACTACTTTTTACTTAGGAAAAATTGCCTATGGCAAAAGTTTTTGATGCCCCAAATATACACAAAGTTTGTTCAAAAACTAATTAAGGTGACATACATATAACTTAAGTAGGGGTAGAGCCAGAAATTTGAACAGCGGGGCGAAAATACCCTAACTTTATTTTTCTCAAATCAATCTTACTAGTTGTCTATTCCCCCAACTAGTTGACAAGCAAATATGTAAAATCACCATTGCATGAGACAGCAGCAAATAAATCTTAGAGCTAAATTAAAAGGGAAAAACAAAACAAGAAAATATTTTAACCCCCACGATTCTTTGAGAATAAAACATAAGTAAAGCCCAAACTTATGACATTCTATAAGATTAAACCAAAACTCAGGGTAAATAACAATGAGATTGAAAGTAAAATTTATAAAGAAGGCACCGCATGACCCTCTACCACTTTTCTTTTGGCAAATGACAATTGACAACACTGGGGTTAAACCCTAGACCTACATACTACCCATTCCCCTAAACACTAGACAGCAATTTATGGCTTTCTGAATGTGTGAAGACGATGCTTTGCATATGCATCACAATTCCATGATAGCAAGTTACAGCTAATTGCGAAACAATAATTATAATTTGCCAAAAAAGAGAATAAATATGAATCGGCAAAATTCGATTCCAACTATTAAAGAAGAAAGCACCACGAAATGAACAAGTATTGAAAGATAAAGGGGGATGGAAAAGCAACAAGCATACTTTCAGTTTATAAAGACCCATTAAGTTCTGAAAGGAAACCTATACAAAGCAAAATTCAATAATCAAGTTCATTGCATAGCCATATTACAACAAAACCAAAATTTACGCAAACCTTATCCGTTTTGAGAGGCAATGCAGCCTTGCCTTTCTTAGGCTTGGATTTAGTAATAGTATTTGTGGCGGACTTATCATCCCTCAGTTTCACCTCTGTCGCCAAAGAAGCGACAAAGACATTGGAAGCCCTAGAATTAGCTTCCTCCTACAATTTTACGTCGATCTATTTGCCAGAGATTCTCGCTTGAGTCTTTAAACGCAACGGGAAGAGAGAGAGATTTCTAGACAAGACAAGGGTTTAGGAATGAAGGAGCAAAGCGAAGGAGTGAGGTCTTGTGGATTTATAGAGGAAGTGTGAGGAGTACTGAGCATGAGAGATGAATGCATGGATTTACAGAATCTATGAGGCACACCTGCGCCACGCATTCATCCTCAGAATTCCTTCTTTCTGATTCTTTGCTCAGATTTAAGAACTTAAGTACATCTTTTTTAATAATGAGTAAAATAGAAGACATTTTCGTATAATTAAAAATATGATATACACATCTAAAGAAGAGCTCTACCTTCTAAAAATATATCGCCATAGATATTGCAAGATTTTTCATAAATTTTTCCTCTTATATTGGAGAATTAATATAAATTTTTGTGTGTATAGGCAGGTATCTGGGAATCTCTTATCTCTTTGCTTGATACAGGAAAACCTGGAGAGATTGAGCAGCAACATGCACGCACACAACCATAAATTGACGATAACGAAAAGGACATACCAAGCCAATCCTGTACATAATTTCAACTCCAAACCAAAACAAAAGAAAATTAAAGGACAGATAGATCAACCACAACGAAAACCTCTCGGAACAGTAACACAGAAAAGACTAGGACAACAAGGGGAAAAGAAAAGTGCCACGACAGATTGATCTGCTTCTTAATTCTGTCATGGAAGTTTTGCGTGCAAGCCATGAAAGTAAGCTCTAGGGTTTGCTTCAAAAGCAGCTCTTGCTATGAACTCACCAGGTCGACCAGGTGCTTTCATAAGTTTTATGCCATCACCAGAACCAGAACCACCACCACCAAGTCCACCATAATAGTCTATAGCACTGATAGCAGCAGTAAGAAGAAGAGCCCCACCAGCTTTTAAAACTAAATCCCTAAGCTCATCACTTATTCCTTTCTCTCTTATCTTTTCTTCAGCCCAACTCTGACTCTTCTCAAACCCATTTTTAGCCATCTCAACCCAGTTTTTACCGCTCTCAGCAACCCAATTCATTTTGCTCTTCAGGCAATACTCTCCTTGATCTGTCCAAGGAAAATTAATTTCAGAGCCTCAGCAAACAATTTCATCAATATGCGACACAAAAGTTTTAGGTGAAATACAATGTATTCTTACTGTGGAGGTCAGTCAAAAAACTTTATAGGCACTTCAATATTCAAAAAGTATATAGAAAGAGAGTAAATTGGTCATCATCATGTGTCACTTTTTTGCGCACCACATCCTGTCTTCTTTCATAGTGCGTCAATTTTTGCCCACCACATCTTATCTTTTTCCATGATGTGTCAATTTTCTTTTCCTTAAGACACTACTAGAAATTTGACGGAATCGATTTTCCGTCGCAAATAAAAAAAAAATTTGCGACGGATTGAAATTCCGTCGCAAATCTTGCGACGGATTTGAATTCCGTCGCAAGATTTGCGACGAATTTAAAACCGTCAAAAAAAGTTGCGACGGAATGTAAATCCGTCGCAAACTTTGCAACGGACTTCTTGATCCGTCGCAAAGTTTGCGACGGATTAGTTCCGTCGCAAATGGGCGGGCAAAAGGCCGCCCATTCTCAAGATTTGCGACGGATTCAATATCCGTCGCAAACTTTGCGACGGATAATGAATCCGTCGCAAAGGGCGGCAAAATGGCGCCCTTTTTTCGCCTTTTTGCGACGGACGTGTTGTCCGTCGCAAAAATAGTTTGCGACGGACGGTCGTCGTATGCCGCTGCCTTCTTTTTGCGACGGAATCCATTTCCGTCGAAAAAGTATTTTGCGACGGAATAGATTTCGTCGCAAAATCATATTTGCGACGGGAATTGGATTCCGTCGCAAAATGACGAGTCATTAATGACCTCGTCTTCCTCCTCCCTTCCCCGACCCCTTATTTTCCCTCACGTCCCACCCCCGCGCCGCCCCCCCGGCTCCCCACCCCCGCCGCCCTCGGCTCCCCCGTCGCCCTCGGCTCCCCCCCTCCTCCGCCCTCGGCTCCTCCCCCCCGGCTCGCGCCCTCGGCTCCCCCCCCGGATCGCGCCATCGGTGACGGACCCAAGCCGCGCCCCCGGCTCCTCCTCCTTCGGCTCCTCCGCCCCTCGGCTCCCCCTCGGCCCCTCGGCTCCTCCCCCCCCGGCTCGCCACCATTGCGCCCCCGGCTCCTCGCCCTCGGCTCGCGGGTGATTTTTTTTTTTTTTTTTTTTTTTTTTTGATAACACTTCTATAAAATTTTATTACGAGATAAAAAATTATTGTAGGTACTTAGTATTAGTATTAAGATCTTCACAAGGGAATTATCAAACAAATCCTAACACTTATAATTTTACAGGTTAGCTTGAAGTATATTTTTTTGCTTATAGTTATATGATATCTATGTTAGATTTGCTTTGTTACATAGTGGAAATATGTATGTTGGCAGAAGATTATCAATTATATGAGTTTAGATTTTTTTTGTTTTGTTTTAGTATATTCTTTGGCTGAATCTATTAATTATATAAAGATCTCTATACGCAATGTGTTTATTAATTTGGATTATAGTTATAGTGTGTAGAAGATTTCATGATTTTTTTAATTATTGAGTTTTAATAATTTTGATTTTTTTTAATCTTGCCTTGTTTTTTGGGACGAAAATAAATTACAAAAGTAATCAAAGCCTTATACCGCTAAACCAACCCTATGTTGGTAATAATATTTTATTTTAATAAGTTTACTTTGTGTACATGTTATTTGTTTTTTTTTTTGTTCCCTTTAAAATAAAATATTCTCAAATGTATAGGATATTAATTTATCTAGCACTTTTTATGTTAGGTGAAAGTATACTTTTTTTAAAAAATATTTTTATAGAAAGTTTGTACTTTCAAGGCATTTTTAGTATTTTCAATATTAAAAATTTATTAATTTACTAATTTTTTTTGAAATTTTAAGTTTGCAACATAAACTCACGCTTAAATGAAAAAAGGAGCAAAAAATTGCAATAAACATTAGAAGTCGTAAAAACGAAAATTGGAAAAAAAAATTTATTCGGCTAAATATTCTTTATTCTTTTTAAAAATATCTTATAAATATTCCTCAAAAAGTATACATGGAAAAAAAATACCAATTGCACTTTAAAATTTCAAATCAATGGTTTATTTATTAAAATAATTTGTAAATTGATAAATTTTATATTAAATACTTATTCCGTTGAATTGACCACTTTTATATATTTGTTGCATGTTGAGATGTTAATTAATTTAGTAACTGAACTAGCTAGGAAATATGGAAGGCAACCATGATAGAAGTTGGATGTACAATCGTCTAACGATAGAAGACAACTAACTCTAGCATTCTTGGCGGGTTTGAAAGAGTTCATCGAATTTGCTTTGGCACATTCATCTAATTCAAGTAGGGAGATCGGGTGTCCGTGTGTCAAATGTAGGTGTTTAAGATTTCAAGATTTTGAGGAGGTTAAAATCCATTTGTGTAAAAAGGGCTTCATGAAAGATTATGAGTGTTGGGAATGTCATGGCGAAGTCCGACGTACACCGACACCGAGTGGTTATTACGGGACGATAGTCATCGAGACAACCTTAATCAATATGAGCGGTTGGTTATGGACGCTGGGACCGTCGATCGGCCGATATTTCGATCCCGTTACTCATGATGAACCGTCATACATGGGAGAGGAGACCAATACACATAGTCAACCATCATACATGGGAGAGGATCCTCATCCCAGGAAGCCGATAGGTTCTATAAAATGCTCCAAGAAGCGCAACGTCCGTTATGGGAAGGTTGCGAACACTTTGAAAATAGTGAATATTCATCACTATCGGCTACGCTAGCAACACTAAAATGGAAGGACCGTCATATGTTGGCGGCTCCATTCCAATTAGTGAGCATCGACGAAAAGTTGTAAGTACACGTTATTTTCTATTTAGGTATCCAATATTTTGTACTTTGAAGTGATTAATTAATGTCATCATTTGCGTTTGCGGTTAGAGTCCGGGAAGTTCTGTAGGATCGATTGAGTGGGTTACCTTTGAGCGCATCCATTCCGGCGATCGAAGGGAGTGAGAGGCGGTGGATTAACCCAAAGGCGCAGCTTAGCGGTTAGACATTTATTTCCTTTATTACTTATTTTATGCACCACCATATTTATTTCATTTTACATGTCTTATTTGTTATGTATTTTTGTACTTGTAGGAAACCTTTCGGAAGTTGTCACGGGAGAGAGACCCCACATCCTCTCGGTCCCGATAACGAGAGTCTGTTCTTTGAGGCTACGGCGGATTTAACAAGAAAGGGAGAGTCTTTGGATACGGTGCCTCGCAAATGATTGAAGCAAACAAACAAAGCGCTCCTTATGCGACATTGAAGGTGTTTCTTCGGGTAAATGTAATACATTTAATATAGATAATTTCCGTTGTCTTTGTCCATTCAAATGAAGTTCAACTAATAAATGTACTTCATAATGTTTTTGCGAGATGAGCTGAAGAAGATGAAGGCTTTGGTGCGGGAGCAAGCAACACGATGACTCGAACGAGGAGATGATGAAGCGCGACTCGAGAAACGAGAGATAATGAGGCAACGATGATTCGAGAACGAGAGATGATGCAGGCGAATGAGATGACCCAACAAGCGGAGATGATGCAGCGGGCGGTCGATTCGAAACGAGAGATGATGCGGCAACGATGACTCGGCAAAGCGGAGATGATGATACGAGATGCGACTTCAACTCAAGTCTCTAATGAAAAACAAGGGTTCGGGTCGGCTCCTGGTGATGATGACCATCTTGGTGATAATGATGATCACAATCTTTCATTTTTAGGATACTTTTTACTATTTGCTATTTGCAACATTATTATATATATTTTGTTTTCTCTATGTAAACTCTTTGTAATTGTTATTATATCCATGGTACACTACTTTTTGTACTCACTTTTCTGAAGAAAAAAATTTAAAAAAAAAAAAATTAATTTATCGGTTTTTGCTACGGAATTTTTTCCGTAGCAAATTTTCGCAAATTTGGGAATTTGCTACGGAAAAAATTCCGTAGCAAAATTTCGAATTTGCTACGGAATTTTTTTCCGTAGCAAATTTGCTACGGAATTTTTTTTTCCGTAGCAAATTGCGACGAAATGAATTTCCGTCGCAATTGCTACGCCGGTTTTTGCTACGGAAAAATTCCGTAGCAAATTCCCTAGCAAACTCGTTTTGCTACGGAAAAAGCCTATTTTGCTACGGAATTTTTCCGTAGCAAAACTTGATTTTTCTTGTAGTGAGATAGACTCCATCGTATTCCTTAGTTTTTATTGAGAAAATTGGCAGAAGGACCTATTTAACATCTGTTAGAATATACTAGGCCACATTTGGTCAATTAGAGCCCAAATCCAATGCAAATTAAGCTATTGTATAAATATAAAGAAATATGGGTTAAAGAGAGAGTTCCTTTATGGTTCAAAAGTTATATCTATTCTCATCTAACCATATATTAAAGGGTTATATCTATTCCTATGTATTTATATAGATACTATATAAATGATCACTGCTACAAAAAACACTTACGGTGTCCCTTTTTTAGCACATTTTACGTCTCTTTTCAAGGGCGCCTATCAGGGCGACGTAGTAAGTCAGATTTATGGCGTCCCAAAAAATAAAGGAAAGTTGTAAGTGGTACTTACGGTGTCCCAAATTTAAAATAAAGACGTTGTAAGTGGAACTTACGACGTCCCAAATATAAAATAGGGACGCCTTAAGTACAATTTATGGTGTCTCTATTTTAAATTTGGGATGCCATAACATGGGTACAAAAAAGACTTTTAAAACCAGATGAAAGAGACATCATAAGACTGTATCTGCACCGACAGGTAGTCTTAAAAGTCTGTCACTTTTAAGACCAAATGCGAACCGGTCTTAAAGAAATGTTTTTAGATCGGACATTAAAAATATTAGGTCTTAAAAGCCATACTATATAGACCTGATATATTTTTCATTAGGTCTTAAAACCCGGCTTTTGAGACCAGACGAATAAATACGCCGGTCTAAAAAGGCCGACTTTTAAAACCGGACTAATAAATATGCTAGTCTAAACATACCGACTTTTAAGACTAGACGTATTAAACAAGAGGTCTAAAAATTCAAAATTTTAAGAGTGGTTTCTTATATAAGTCGGTCTTAAAAGTCTCAGTATTAAAAGTTTGACTTTTAAAACCAGATATTTAGCATACCAAACAACCGGTCTTGAAGGTCTAAATTTTTAGACCTCCTGTTGTAAGGTAATCCAATCTTAAAATTTGGTTTTTTTTAGACCGGCGTATTTATTCGTCTAGTCTTAAAAGTAAGACTTCTTAGACCTCTTGTGTAATATGTCCGTCTAAATTTTCTCGAATTTTTTCTATTCTATTTCTTCCTGATCATACACATCCACCACCCAATCCAGCACCTAAAAGACATTACTTTAAGCTACAAGCTATGAACAATTCATTATGAATTACAAATTGAATTGGAAATGAATACAAATATTATTCACCATGAGTTATATGGCCTCTTAATGAATATACTATGACAGTATAACACCTCAATGAATATATACAATAAGATCAGTTACAAATACAATGAGTTACAAACACAATATCTAAATGAACATACATGCCCAATTCATCATGTCTTCATCAGATTATCGCCCAACAACGTAACATTCCTCTTTTATAACATGCCCCTTTCAAAACCTGCCACAAAAATAAAAACAAAAACAAAAGAATCATAGTCAATGACATTGTTTAATAATATAGGAAGGATATAACCCTAGTTTTTCTTAAGTTTCGCTTGCCTTGTATTTCCAAAACAAAAACACTATTCTATCTGGTATTTAATATAACACCAATTTGGGGACTTGTTTTTTATTCTAAATAGTAAGACCTATTTTTTATATATTCTTTAATCTTTTCCTAATTTACCTTTATTGATACTCCCTTAACAATAATAAAAAAGAAGAAAGAATGAAGGAATTAAAGGTGACTGGTGTAATTTAGAAAATACATGTCATATTAACTAAATTAACTTTTTAAATTTGATCAAATTATGTATGTATGTCTATATTAAAGATTACAGGGACTACAAAATGGGTCGAGTTTCTCTCATCATCTATTATAATGTCTAAATCATGTTCGTTCAATCAATTTGAAAGTTCACATCATCAAGTTAGGCCCTGTTTGTTAGAGCGAATGTGGGCGATGGAAATGGAACATAACAAGGTTCCCTCATAAAAAACATGTTTGGGGTGTGCATCTTCCGTCAAGTAACATTCTCGCGAGTGTGAAAGTTCCAACAACCTTTTTCTTTTCTTCCTCAAATCTTCCATGTAACAAATAGGACCTTATACTCCTTGGAATTTTCTCTCTCTTCCTAATCAACAGCCCAAATGAGCTCATAAGAAAATAGATTATGACAGGATCTCCTCTCTTACAAAACTTGTAAGAAAGTGTAGAGAATAGCTAAGCACCTAAACCCACCAACTTGGGATGTTGGGAAGGGAATCCATGTTAAGGTCACATATTTATATTTCATTACATGTAGTGTCTGTTAAAAGTTGTGGGCCAAATCTTTATTAGAAACAGTCAAATTTTGTGTACTCACAAAACTAAATTTAAATGAATCAAAGTTCAACATAATCATCATACAATAATTAATCATCATAAGTATGAAACTTGTTAAATATAGTAGTAAATGACATTATTGAAATGGTAAATATTTTTATAAATATTGTCATTCGCATAATAGTCAGTGATTAAAACATTACATTCTTATTTATAAAAATTGATAAATGCAATCAATTTCTTATACCCTCACTCAATTAGTTGAGTTTCCTCAAATGTAAAACTTGTTAAAAGTAGTAGTAGTGAATAGTGTTATTGAAATGATAAATATAGTTATAAATGTCGTTATTCATGTTGCGAGTGTAGTCAATGGTTTAAAATATTATACTCTTTCATGTATTATTTATTATTGTGCACTATATTATCAAAAAGCTTTGGTAGCCCAATGACAACTAAGCCTTTTGAAAACCAAAGTGAGGTAAGATCAAATACCATCTACCTCCAAAAAAGCCACAGTGCCCACCTTGACTTTTTTTTCTTCTTTTAACAAAATCTGGGAGGCAATTTTATAAAAACAATGTTACTTCAAAATCTTGTATTCCAACCATTTCACTTATTTATCCTTTTACGGGTATAAAAAAGGCTTTTAATACCGGATAAAAGAGGTATCGTAAGATCGGATCTGTGACCGGTCTCGATATAGATAGTTTTAAAAGTCTGTAACTTTTAAGACCGGATGTGAACCGGTCTTAAAGAAATGTTTTTAGACTGCGGTCGTACTATATAGACCTGATATATTTTTTATTAGATCTTAAAACCCGACTTTTAAGACCGGAAAAAGTCTTACAAGTCTTATTGCACCTCATCTTTTTTATATTTATATCTTTGTACTATTCTTGGTCCTAAATATAAAACTAAATTAATTTTTTATGAGATATTTAAAAAATAATTAAATTAATTTAAAATATTTATATCTATCTTTTTTTTTTTTTTTTTCAAATTAGTTTATATGACTTATAAATTGATATATAATTTAATCATACACAACATATTATATAAGTAAATAACTTATTTAACTTTCTTAATCTCTCAAAAAAGAAGTCAACTAAGTCTTATATTTAAGATCGGAAGTAGTATAACATTATTTTTGATTTAATCATTACATCACGGCTTGACCAGACGGCCCAACAATTTCAACCGTTTGAACTATGACCCACTGACCTTTTCAACTTGACTACTAGTCCAGTTTTAAAACACAGATCTGGTTGGTCTAGATGGGATCTGAACCGTCCAAATTTCATTTTTTATACTTTTTATTTTTTCCAAAAAAAAAAATTATGTTAATGGGTAGATAATCTAAAATAAAGATAATTTCTTAACTAATATTTTTTCAAAAAATAATTTTTTCATCTAAAAATAACCAAGTAAAAAAAAATTAAATCTGAATTGTCCTACATATCTCATCTGGACGGTTCAGAAGGGATAGGCTCTCCTGCCTATCCAAAGGATAGGCAAGGAAACCAGTTCCTTAAAATACTGCTTTTTAATTAGGAAAAATTGCCTATGGCAAAAGTTTTTGATGCCCCAAATATACACAAAGTTTGTTCAAAAACTAATTAAGGTGACATACATATAACTTAAGCAGGGGCAGAGCCAGAAATTTGAACAACGGGGGCGAAAATACCCTAACTTTATTTTTCTCAAATCAATCTTACTAGTTGTCTATTCCCCCAACTAGTTGACAAGCAAATATGTAAAATCACCATTGCATGAGTCCGCTGCAGATAAATCTTAGAGCTAAATTAGAAGGGGAAAACAAAACAAGAAAATATTTGAACCCCCACGATTCTTTGAGAATAAAACATAAGTAAAGCCCAAACTTATGACATTTTATAAGATTAAACCAAAACTTAGGGTAAATAACAATGAGATTGAAAGTAAAATTTATAAAGAAGGCTCCGCAAGACCCTGTACCACTTTTCTTTTGGCAAAAATGACAATTGACAACACTGGGGTTAAACCCTATAGACCTACAAACTACTCATTCCCCTAAACACTAGACAGCAATTTATGGCTTTCTGAATGTGTGAAGACGATGCTTTGCATATGCATCACAAATTCACAATTCCATGATAGCAAGTTACAGATAATTGCGAAACAATAATTATAATTCGCCAAAAAAGAGAATAAATATGAATCGGCAAAATTCGGTTCCAACTATTAAAGAAGAAAGCAACACGAAATGAACAAATATTGAACTTAAGTACATCTTTTTTAATAATGAGTAAAATAGAAGACATTTTCGTATAATTAAAAATATGATATACACATCTGAAGAAGAGCTCTACCTTCTAAAAATATATCGCCATAGATATTGCAAGATTTTTCATAAATTTTTCCTCTTATATTGGAGAATTAATATAAATTTTTGTGTGTATAGACAGCTATCTGGGAATCTCTGATCTCTTTGCTTGATACAGGAAAACCTGGAGAGATTGAGCAGCAACATGCACGCACACAAACCATAAATTGACGATAAAGAAAAGGACATACCAAGCCAATCCTGTACATAATTTCAACTCCAAACCAAAACAAAAGAAAATTAAAGGACAGATAGATCAACCACAACGAAAACCTCTTGGAACAGTAACACAGAAAAGACCAGAACAAGAAGGGGAAAAGAAAAGCGCCACGACAGATTGACCTGATGCTTCATTAATTCTGTCATGGAAGTTTTCAGTGCAAGCCACGAAAGTAAGCTCTAGGGTTTGCTTCAAAAGCAGCTCTTGC
This sequence comes from Acacia acuminata, assembly GCA_019022655.1. Classification (NCBI taxonomy): domain Eukaryota; kingdom Viridiplantae; phylum Streptophyta; class Magnoliopsida; order Fabales; family Fabaceae; genus Acacia; species Acacia acuminata. The sequence continues at coordinate 344,525 of JAFJYI010000164.1, read as the reverse complement.
TATGAACTCACCGGGTCGACCAGGTGCTTTCATAAGTTTTAGGCCATCACCAGAACCACCACCACCAAGTCCACCATAATAGTCTATAGCACTGATAGCAGCAGTAAGAAGAAGAGCTCCCCCAGCTTTTAAAACTAAATCCCTTTGCTCATCACTTATTCCTTTCTCTCTTATCTTTTCTTCAGCCCAACTCTGACTCTTCTCAAACCCATTTTTAGCCATCTCAACCCAGCTTTTACCACTCTCAGCAACCCAATTCATTTTGCTCTTCAGGCAAACCTCTTCTTGATCTGTCCAAGGAAAATTAATTTCAGAGCCCCAGCAAACAATCTCATCAATATGCGACACAAAAGTTATGTGAAATACAATGTATTCTTACTGTGGATGTCAGTCAAAAAACTTTATAGGCACTTCAAAATTCAAAAAGTATATAGAAAGAGAGTAAATTGGTCATCATCATGTGTCACTTTTTTGCGCACCACATCCTGTCTTCTTTCATAGTGCGTCAATGTTTTTATTTTCTTTGCTTGTGACCGACTTCCTTTTATTCCTCATTTTTTATTGAACAAATTGGGGGAAATGACCAGTTCAACAACTTATTTGAAAAAGGGGCCTTCTCTTTTTAAAAAAGTATGTTGAATGAGCGTCATGCGTCAATTTTTGCCCACCACATCTTATCTTTTTCCATGATGTGTCAATTTTCTTTTCCTTAAGATAGACTCCATCGTATTCCTTAGTTTTTATTGAGAAAATTGGGAGAGGACCTATTTAACATCTGTTAGAATATCCTAGGCCACATTTGGTCAATTAGAGCCCAAATCCAATGCAAATTGAGCTATTGTATAAATATGAAGAAATATGGGTTAAAGAGAGAGTTCCTTTATGGTTCAAGAGTTATATTTATTCTCATCTAACCATATGTTAAAGGGTTATATCTATTCTTATCTATCTATACAGATGCTATATAAATGATCACTGCTACAAAAAAACACTTACGGTGTCCATTGTTTAGCACATTTTACGCCTCTTTTCAAGGGCGCCTATCAGGGCAATGTAGTAAGTCAGATTTATGGCGTCCCAAAAAAATAAAAGAAAGTTGTAAGTGGTACTTACGGTGTCCCAAATTTTAAATAAAGACGTTGTAAGTGGAACTTACGATGTCCCAAATATAAAATAGGGACGCCTTAAGTACAATTTATGGCGTCTCTATTTTAAATTTGGGATGCCGTAACATGGGTACAAAAAAAGACTTTTAAAACTGGATGAAAGAGACATCATAAGACTGGATCTGCATCAACAGACAGTCTTAAAAGTCTGTCACTTTTAAGACCAGATGCAAACCGGTCTTAAAGAAATGTTTTTAGATCAGACATTAAAAATATTAGATCTTAAAAATCATACTATATAGACCTGATATATTTTTTGTTAGGTCTTAAAACCCGACTTTTGAGACTGGACGAATAAATACGCCGGTCTAAAAAGTTCAACTTTTAAAACCGGACTAATAAATACGCCAGTCCAAAAATACCGACTTTTAAGACTAGACGTATTAAACAAGAGGTCTAAAAATTGAAAATTTTAAGACTGGTTTCTTATATAAGCCGATCTTAAAAGTTTAACTTTTAAGATCGGATATTTAACATACCAAACAACCGGTCTTGAAGGTCTGAATTTTTAGACCTCCTGTTGTAAGGTAATCCACTCTTAAAATTGGTTTTTTTTAGATCGGCGTATTTATTCGTCCAGTTTTAAAAGTAGGACTTCTTAGACCTCCTGTGTAATATGTCCAGTCTAAATTTTCTTGAATTTTTCCTATTCTATTTCTTCTTGATCATACATATCCACCACCTAATCCAGCACCTAAAAGACATTACTTTAAGCTACAAGCTATGAACAATTCATTATGAATTATAAATTGAATTGGAAATGAATACAAATATTATTCACCATGAGTTATATGGTGTCTTAATGAATATACTATGACAGTATAACACCTCAATGAATATATACAATAAGATCAGTTACAAATAAATGAGTTACAAAGACAACACCTAAATAAACATACATGCCCAATTCACCATATCTTCATTAGATTATCGCCCAACAATGTAACATTCCTCTTTTATAACATGCCCCTTTCAGATCCTGCCACAAAAATAAAAACAAAAACAAAAGTTTTACAGTCAATGACATTGTTTAATAATATAGGAAGGATATAATCCTAGTTTTTCTTAAGTTTTGCTTGCCTTGTATTTCCAAAACAAAAACAGTATTCTATCTGGTATTTAATATAAAACCAATTTGGGGACTTGTTTTTTATTCTAAATAGTAAGACCTATTTTTTATATATTCTTCAATCTTTTTCTAATTTACCTTTATTGATACTCCCTTAACAATAATAAAAAAAAAGAAGGAATGAAGGAATTAAAGATGACTGGTGTAATTTAGAAAATACATGTCATATTAACTAAATTAACTTTTTAAATTTGATCAAATTATGTATGTATGTGTATATTAAAGATTACAGGGACTACAAAATGGGTCGAGTTTCTCTCATCATCTGTTATAATGTTTAAATCATGTCCGTTCAATTAATTTAAAAGTTCACATTATCAAGTTAGTCCCTGTTTGTTAGAGCGAATGTGGGCGATGGAAATGAAACATAACAAGGTTCCCTCACAAAAAACGTGTTTGGGGCGCGCATCTTCCGTCGAGTAACATTCTCCGAGTGTGAAAGTTCTAACAACCTTTTCTTTCCTTCCTCAAATCTTCCGTGTAACAAATAGGGCCTTATACTCCTTGGAATTTTCTTTTCTCTTCCTAATCAACACGAATTTTCTTGGTGCACATCCTTATGTGCACCTTATCTTCCTTCTATTAGAGGGATGAGCACATTTTTTTAATTTTTTTAATTTTTTTATAGATTATATTTATTTAAAAATAAATATTTTTTGGAATTTTTTTTGACCCAATATCTCAAATTAATTAATTTCCAATCTCGAAAATAGATTATGAAAATTAATTAATTTGAGGATCTCCTCCCATATACAAAAAATATAATATATAAAAAATTAAAAAAAATTAAAAATGTAAGAAAGTGTAGAGAATAGCTAGAATAGCACCCTAAACCCACCAACTTGGGATGTTGGGAAGGGAATCCATGTTAAGGTCACATATATATATATATAGATATGAGTCACATATTTATATTTCATTACATGTAGTGTCTGTTAAAAGTTGTGGACCAAATCTTTATTAGAAACAGTCAAATTTTGTGTACTCACAAAACTAAATTTAAATGAATCAAAGTTCAACATAATCACCATACAATAATTAGCACTAGTTTACAAATATGATCTAAACTTAATTTTATGGTATATGAGACAAAACTATTAACACATTATTTTGATCAAACCCACTTTTCAACCAAATCAAACATATTTCCAAATGAAAACTTGGAAAAAATTACTACAATATAAAAATTAAGAAAAAAAAGGGACGAAAATTATGGGGCTCAATATCGGCACTCCTCACGCCACGGTGCCCCAATACACATGGGTTATGGACCCCACATATATGGGTTGGAGAGTGTGGACCCCACGTAGTGGAGACGACAGCAGACATGTGCTTTTCCTTTGAAAATTACAAGCGCTCGCGTTTTCGGTGTGATTTGGACCGCTTGGTGGCCGACAAACTCACCGAATGATCTTAAAGTATTTTAAAAATATAGAAGAAGGGTGAAGGTTTTAAATTAATTTTCCTTACATTTCTATCTTATATTTTTTTTCTTAAAAAAATTATAATTACAATTCTCAAATTTTTTTAAATCCAACTAATAAAATCCTCCCAACAGAACGGGCTCATGCAATATATCCGTGCTATCATCTCTCTAGTAAAGACTCCACATCCCATACACTTAACCAAACTAATCAATACATTTTATTCTTAACCAACTTAACTAAGATCACACATCATACCTCCAACAGCTATACACATTTTTAACTAAAATTATTTTTACTATTTTTTTAAGTCCACATCATGATTTGAATAACCACTCTTGAACAATACAAATTAATTTATTCAGGTTAAGCAATTTTGTTACGGAAGTAACTATTCAAGAGCGCTAGGTATCCAAAAAAGTTTTCAAGGAACAATTTTACTAGGAAAAAGTTAAAAAATGAGCAAATTTGTCCCAACTATTAAAAAAATTAACATCAACAGTTAAAAAAATTAACATTGATCGATAACATTTTTATTGACAAATGGTAAAATTACTAGATGTTGGACATATTGGTTACTTCCACGCAAAATTGCTCCTCCTAAAAATTCCAGATACCCAACACTTCTGGTGATTACTTCCAATATAAAATTGCATCTCAACTCTATTATTAAATGTAGGCATCACACAAAACAAAGAGCAAATAGACTCTAACTTCTGTTTAATCAACATTCGTCTAGCCATCTCCATCAAAATTCAAGACCATTTTCAAGCAAAACTTGTCAATTTTTGTAGCATGCAATGCAACGTGAAAAGAACATCACATTTATAACTCTTCTGAAAACACAGCTTCATCCAACCAGCTCAACAAATACGGTGCCATTTTCGCAGATCTAACTTTAAGAATTCTCACCAAAACATACTGATGAGGTATTAAAGTATTTACAATGCTTGCGCTTTATAGATCATACGCCATTTTGTCATTAGGTTGGCTTATATTTTGATATTATCAGGAAAATCTGTTGCAGAATTTAGTTGCTCAACATCATTCCCTGGATCTTCACATCTGTATCTCTTCTTTATGATGGACGCAGTTTTCAATTTGGGACAATACATGTCGTAAACTGTAAAGCAGGACAAACATCATTAGTTCTAGAATCAAAAATGGAGGAAGGGAAGGGAGAGGATAAAGCACAAATCAAGGAAACTATTGCAGATAGATACAGAGTTTAAGCCTCTATCATAAAACTAACCTATGAAAGGGACACAAGCAAACACAAAAATACATGGAATGAGAAAACATACACAGTACTCAATATAAACTTAGCATCCCATAGTATCAAGTTTTTACCATTGGCTTCTCCTGGAAAGTCAAGGGTTGGGATGGAAAACCCTCCTGCCAAAGTTAGTATTTAAGATGGGGGAATCAACTCGCTTAAATACCCCATTAATCATCTTATTACACAATGGAGGAATTTAGGTACCATGTGCTACATAAATCTCCATCAAAGTCAAGCATCAACAATTCAATAAGCCATCCTCAATATGTGGAAGCATATATAAAGTTATATTTAAGGTTAAACAGAGATCTTGATCGATCCAATCATCCAAAAGATCAAAGTCCAAACACTTTGGTACCCAATTTAAAATACACACACACATATTAAAGAAAGAGATAGACATGGTTGAATAATAACAAGGCATAAGAAAAACAAAACCCACTAACATCAAGAGCTTGAGTTCTCAACTATTTAATTCCTTGTCAAACATGCCAATCCATTCATTGCTATGGTCAATGACTTTCAATAAGATTGGGTCATGAGGGATTTGGAGGGAAGGGGGAAGGGGAGGGGGAGGAGGGAAAAATTTTATGAGTTGGATTTAAGAAAATTAGAGAAGTGGGGTTACAAAATTTTAATAAAGAAAATATGTATGATAAAATAGTAAGAAAAATGAATTAAAAACTTTAACCCCACTTCTATCATTTTTTCTAATCCAACTCCGAAAAAATTTCACTCCCCTCCGCTCATACCAAACAAGCCTTAAAAGAATTAAATCTTCTCCTAAAATCCCTATTATATTATACTTTGACTACCAAATCATTCAATTTCGGGTGTTCAGGGATGGGTTGATAGAATATCCCCATGACAGCCTAAGAAAGATTAGGGCTGCCGTTGCCCAATTTATCAGTAATCTTTGTAGCCTGAGCTACAGCTATAGAAAAATAGCATCTGTAGTGCAGCTAATATGGAGTTTCATGAAGTTGCAATGCTACACATGAGGTGTAGCACCAAAAGCTGTACCACAGGGCTATAAGCTATTCCGTGAGCTATCATGAGCTTATAATAAATGTAGGCAAATGACATAAGATTATTTAGATAATTGACAGAAAGTAAAGTTATGAAGAAAACAAGAGACAGATAGAGAGCAGACCTCCTTTTTTCTTTCTCCATTCCAGTGGTATAAAACTTACCACGCTATAGCCATTCACCTGTTGCAGAAAAAGAGTAGATATATAAAACAAGGGGATACGAAAAATGAAGATATTTGAAAGTTTAATTGATATTCATGGTAATCTTGATGGTAAGGATATGGCCAGAAATGAAATGGGGGAGAGAGTGGAAGTATGTAAGTATCCCAGATACTAAAAATTAGATAAAGATTGTTTTTCTCCTTCAATATTGGAATCAATTCAAATAATAATTGGACCATAAACTACTAAAATAACTATTTTTCAGTCTGAAACAATGTCAGCAAAATTGATATGTATTCCTTCATCAGACAAACACATCTACGGTATGCCATAACCCTAAATTGTCTATGAAATGTGAAATTCATTAGCAGTTTTTTGTTTGAGTTCTCTAAGAAAAGCATAACATGTGAAAAGAACTTGATAATCAATCATATGATGCTGAAATATAAAAATATCAACTAGTCATAGTTTTTCTAGAATCTTCATACCATAACTATAGAAGTGTACCTAGGTTCTAGCCCAATAAACAATGAGAGGACACATAGCAAAAACTCTAATAAACTAGTCAAAATCGAGGAAAATACCATCAGAAAGAATAGCTAGTTCACAATAAACTCTCTTGAAGGGACTTATGTGTATATTTGGTTTACAATTTGCTAGAATTACATTAGTCAAACTGACTTTCAAAATGGTAAAAGAAACTCCCACTTGTGCTTCCCATTTCACGGTGTTTAGGTTTTGTGGATGAGTTTTTTTTTTTTTTTTTTTTTTTTTTTTTTTTTAAGGAAAAACGAAAAAAGGAAATTCTACCAAAACATCAGTCAAATGAAAGTTAGTTTTCCAAAAGGACTTTAGGGATACCAGAAGTGGTATCCAAACACCCCCAAATCCTTGAAGACTATGCAAGTTGAGCTATTTGTCCTGTAAGGTTTACATAAATACGCAGCTAATCAAGCAACTCCCAGGATTAGAAACATAAAGAAACAACTATAATAGCAGAAGTTCTGTAAAACTTTGACACAGACAGATCAACAATAAAACTTTCAACCTTGGCACATGGGACCATAAAAATACTGACCATAGGTAATTATAAGAATGTAAGACATATTTAACCTCACCCCGTCCAATTCACTACGGCATAGTTTTTAAATAATACAAGATTACCCACCAATTCAATCAAATATATCAATAGGGAGATATATATCTTGTATTAGCAAGTCTCTAAGAAGAAATCAGACTCCACGATGACTAGTGAATAACAATAATTAGAGTACATGACAGTGCGGATAGTCTTATCCAACTAAAGCATGACAGTGGTTCAGAATCTGTGAAATCCACTAAGCAGAGCCTCACATTGTTGATACAAACTTGAGCAAGTGGAATGATAGAGCAAGAAAATTGCAGAAACCAGTCAGGATCTCAACAATTTTACACCGAAAAGAAGAAAGAAGAAAGAAGAAAATAATAACCAATCCAAAAAGAGCAAGGATATAACAGGACAAAGATGAATATAATATATTACCTCGCTGCTAAGAGTTGGATTTATAACAAGCTGTGTATAAGCCATGACAGATCAAAATAGACGGAGAAAATTGATGGCTCGAACGGAGGCAATAACGGCAGCAGTAATGTAAGCAGTACACCAAACTCCCACAGCGAACAACAAATTCAAGAAATTAGTGTAAGCCATACACGACAGAGCCCCCGGACGGAGACGGTACAAGAAAACCTGATCGACAAAAAAAAAAAAAAAAAAAAAAAAAAAAAATTACAAATGGAATAAATAAGTGCTTCGTATCCAATTTCTTTTTTATACACAGATAAAAACAAGCGAATAAACGTCGCTCTGGGTTTCTCGCAAAGCAAACAAAAACTAGTCACGACGACACAAACTAAACAATACAACAGCACATATTATAAAAAGGGAGATATATCCATAGCCATTATGACGAGAAACAAGAGATGATCAAGCAAACAATTATGCCTAGTCTTTTTCCAGAAATTCGAACTTATTTCGATCAAAACACAAATTTTACAGTCGACAGATATCCAAATTGAAATAACAAACTTTAAAATGGTAAAAACCCATGGGAGGTAAAAAGGAGGAAAAAAAGAAAGAAAGAAGAAGAAGCAAGATTGAAAGAAAGATTGTTCACATTGATTCGATTCGTTCAATGATCAAGAAATGAGATGAGATAAGCGCCGATTATAGCCATAGTACCTCTGCAGAATATGCCGAAAAAGAAGATGATGATGGTGGTACTGGCGATTGAGGGATGACCAGAATGAGAAGAGGACGGGAGCTGGAGGGTGTCGACCGGGGAGAACACCAAACAGGGAGGTTCTACTTTTTGACTCCAATGGCTCACCGCGAAAGGAAGCTACTAGTATTTTATTTTATTTTTTTGTGAGAAAAACAAAAACAAAAACAAAACAAAACAAGACGTGGGATCAAATTATCACAAGGATAAAACTTAAATAAAATATCCAATTTTTTAATAAGAATATCTTGACCAAATATTTGTATTGATTTAAGATGATATTGATACTTTATGATAACATTAATTAATCTCCACGAGGAGAATACTGTATAGTCCTTTATTTTTATTCTCAAAGTTTTCTAATATGGACGAAAAGTTTTCCATTTCCCCATCCCTCTACTCCCTCCCAATTTCTTATTTATGTAGTTTGATCAATTTTAAACCCAACTGAAATTTAATATCATATGAAAATATTATTCCTCCAATTTTAAATAAAGGAAATAGTTTATAATACAAATTACAATCCATCATTTTTAAACTATTAAAATTTTTTTCATTTAAATTAAAATCCATCTGAGAAAGAGAAATATAAATGTACTAATCCGACTTTTAAAATTGGTAGTGACAATATCTCCCTTGTAATATATTCAAACTATTATCTATACATTTTTCTTCAAAATATTTTGCATTTTGTTTACTTTTTATAGGGTATTAAATCTCAATAATTTAAAATTAATCCACCAACAAGGGTTGGTGGGTTAGCCCTAGTCATATCAGTGGGTCCGTATAATCATAGTGCCTATCCTTTAGATAGACACCATTAACTTAACCATCTAGACCATCTAAATAGAATTTAGATGGCCTACATTTGATTTTTTTAAAAAAAATATTTTTTTTAAAAAAGTAAAGATATATATATATATATATTTTTAAAAAAAAAAAAAATATTAGTTAATATATCATTTCTATTTAATTAACTATTCTGTCCATTAAAATAAGAAAATTTTTTAACAAAAATAAAAAGAAAAAATATTAAATTTGAAAATTATCTTCCACTTCTAATCACTTTTCTCTTTGGTCCAAATTCATAAATCACTTTTACCTAAACTTATTGACATAAATAATTAGTTTTACCTCTCGGGGTCCATCGAAAATGAACAAAATTAATCTTATAACAAAAGTATAGAAGGGAGAGAAAGTGAAGAGTAAGGAAATATTCTATAATGTGGAGAAATTCTCTTCCACTTCTAATCACTTTTCTCTTTGGCCCAAATCCATCGAATCACTACCTAAACTAATTGACTTAAATGTGAAATATTCTATAATGAGTTATCTGAATTATTTAGTGATGGATTTTTTTTTCTTTTCCCTTGGGGTAATATTCTTAACCGTATGATGAATAAGGATCCCCTTCTTGGCACTTCGTTTGATCTTTTAACTAAACTTGCCTTGTGGGAGGCCAAAAATTTAAAATTAAAAACAAAATTGCCCCATGCAAACAATTCGTTTTTCTTTGGATGTCATTTGGCATATATGCTTCCTTCAAATGCAAGAGAAGTTCATTTATTATATTATTTTTTAACAATTTTTTGACATATAAGAAGATATTTTTTGGACATATCATGCCTTGGTAGGCCAGGATGGTATATATGGTTACAACACCATGTTAACTCAATGAACGGTAAACTAAATTGAGTCATAATGCGAAAAATGAATTAGATCCAAACTAGAATAAAGCCCCTTTTCATCAATGAATAAATTATCAGGGGACCAAAACATCATTCAGAAAAATGAAACTTGGTAGCTCTGTCATTGCCCATTAAGGCTCATGATCTTCCTTTATGATTCATTATGTATACAATACAAGTTGGAGAAACATACAAAACTTCAATCTCCAGAGATATGACTGGGCATTATGAACACCGCATAATGCCATGAAACTCTCCTATCCAAGAATGATACAATCTGGGTAAAATAATTGGAAAAAATAAATAAATCTCCATGAATAATATAGTGCTTGTTTGGAGATGCTTATCATAAATACGTTCATGCAAACAAAGATAAACCCCATCTCACATATTTGGTACGTTGTGAATCACAATTAAAAAGCTGTTTTTGGAAAGCTCCAATCCCATCCCAAATAAGTTTATAACAAATCTAGTGCATGTTTGACTTAAATCCAAACACACATCAAAGGGGCCATGAGATCAAGAAGTGAAAAGAAGCCTTCCTCAGTCAAAAATTTTCTCCCCAGTTGAAAATTGTAAGAATATCAAGGAACTTAAAAAGCACAACAAGCCAGGAATGAAGAACACTGCTCTCCAGCTTTCAGGACCTGAAAGATCTGAATTAGCAGATTTTGCAGCTTCAAGAAGCCTGCCAGTAAGGTCCACTCCAATAATTCCAGCTAAAGTGCCAGCAGTATTAGAAACGCCCATCACTATTCCGGCATACCTTGGAGCCACATCCATGTGATTCACTGCAAACCCAGCTCTGCCCAGAGCCAGAAAACCCAGAGCCACAGAAGAACAAAAGACAGCCCCACCAGGTGTTCTGAATATAGGAATTACAATCAATGCAAGAGAAGCAACTAAAAATCCTATGGTATTCAAGAATTTCCTGGTTTTTGTCACAGACATTATCCTCTTGGTGATTAAATAATCTGCGACTACACCACCTATGTTTGAGAATAAGAACATGTTCAGATAAGGCATCATTTTTGAAGAACCCATATCTTGAAGGCTAAGTTTGAGGCCTAATTCAAAGTATGTCGGCAGCCAATTCATCAAAACATATAAACCATAATGAAAAGTGAAATTGTTCACAACAATTGCCCAGACTGGCAAGCTAGTTAAGATTTTCATCCAAGGGATTTTGGCAGTTTTGACAGAGACTCTTCCATTCTCAACCTTTGATTTCACATTCCCTTTGATAGGCAACAACAATTCCCCAAATCCAGAAGCTGTGGCTTTTGGATGCTCAATACGAGGAGCATCACTGCCATATGTAAACCAAAGTAAAGACCACATGCCACCCATTGCTGCCTCAGCAACAAATATAGATTGAGGACCTCTAAACTTCACTAGACTGGGAAGGACAAGCATTCCCATTGCTGCACCTAGATACATCCCAGAAGTTGTAAGAGAAACAGATCTAGATCTTTCATGGGGAGGAACCCATTGTGCTAGAACAGTGTGGATGGAGGGAAATATGAACCCCTGTGCCACACCAACCAGCAAACGTGCCACTATTAACACGAAAACACGATTGGGATCTAATGGAACCAATGCACAAGTTAGTGACCATAAAACAAATGAGAGGAGGAGAACTGTCTTCCCCCCAATTTTCTGAGCAGCCCATCCTCCTGGAACTTGTGAACAAGCATATCCATAGTAGAAAGTAGATAGTATTGCACCCTTGCTAGATTGATTCACTCCAGCAGCATCAGCAGCAACAGTATATGCAATTGAAAACCCAACCCTCTCTATGTAACAAACAGATGTGCAGATAAAGGTCAAAACAACAATCCAATAACGCTTAGGGAATCTCATCATCCACTCCACCTACTTCACCCACACTTCTAAGTCCAAGCATTTACTTGGTTGAATCATTCAGATTTAGCACCCCTCCAACAAATTACCCTTTTAAGCGGAGGATTCCCAAGATTTAACCGAACTTATGCCCAATAATACTTCAACTTCCCAATGGATCCTGTAGGTAAGACGAAATCATTGATAACATTTATCAAAACATTCATCATATTCACTAAGTAAACAAAGAAATACAAAAGGGCCGACACAACACTAAAGCTCCGATGACCATGATTTACCACAGATCTAAACAACAATTATCCATACACATGAAACGGAGAGAAGCAGATAAAACCCACAGCATCTTTTTTTTTAAAAATTTAACTTTTCTTTGATTTTTTAAGAGTCCTGGCGTTCAGATAGGGGTCAAAAAGAAAAATGCAAGAAAAGAATGATTAAGGAGAAAAAGACAATGACAGGAGGGGGAATGAAGTGAACTGAAATTGCGTAACGTACCTCGCCGGTGGCGGATGGAATCAACGGCGTTCGTCGCCGGCGATCCAGGGACGGCGGATCGGAACTGGAAGACAAAGCAGAAGAAAATATGGCAACTCAGATCTGTGGGAGTAATCAATAATGAAGCCTCCATTTACTTTAGTAGGAGTAATTTTTGTCAAAACAGCTATCAAACTAGATCCAATGGAACCAATGCATAAAAACATGTTAGCCATGTCTTTCTATTGAAAATGTAAGATCTAGCTTTGATGTAAATTTTAGTTTTAAATATAAGATTTTTTTTTTTAAAAAAAAAAAGTTTATATTTAGTATCATTTTTCTACAAATTAATTTGCTAATTTATAAATAAGTATATAGTTAATTTACTTAATTTATAAATAAGTATTATAAATCTAAAAGTTATGTCACATATTTTAAATAAGTTTTTTTTTTTTTTTTTTTTTTTTTTTTTTGTAATCTCCCCAAATTGAACAAATAGATATTACTATGTACATTAAGATTATAAGAGTACTAAATATTTACATTTTAATAAAAAAAAAACTATAAATTGTAGATCTGGTTTTTAAAATGGGTAAGGAAAAAAAATACACACGTGTTTTTTCTTCCGCGAACGCCCACACCTTATGCTTTTTTCTAGAAAGAAAAATACACATGACCTTTCAAAACTCGATGCAAAAATACCATCTCGGTTAAAAAGTACTAACGTCCGTTTATTGCCACGGAAAATTACCAAAATACCCTCCAATTAAAAAACATCATCGTCTCCCAAGCTCGCGCATTTGCCCGAGTTCCAAAATCCCTGATTCTGCCAAAATCAGTCTGAGCGAACCTTGAGTTTTTCGATTCTGAGTGGAAACAGTGGACAGGAGAGAGGAGAACCATGAGTTAATGGCATGAGAGGGAATGGGATTGGAGGTATTGGGAAGGAATTGAGCGATCGGAGGAAGAGCGGGGAAGCTTGGGGGAAGCCGAGACTAAGGCTTGAGGATGACTCGGAAGGTGGCATGAGAGAGAGGAGCGATGACGCCGAAGGTAGGGTTAAGGAGGAACTTGCTTGGGGAAGAGGTGTGGACCTTGAAGGCCGGGCGGTGAGGCGCGCATGAGACCGAGATTCACGGTGGCTCGACATTTGCAGTTGAGAGCAAAGTTCGTATCTCTGATTCGCTTACCTCCGCTAGCCTCTCCATCTCCCTCTCGCTGCCGCACTAGATGATGATGCTTCGATTATGCAACTCTACAGTTTCAAAGGTGCCATCCCATTACCCAAGAAAGTCTAACCTTATTTAATTTTTTTATGAATTATTAATTTTCATTCCCTTTTTCTCTTCAATTCGATTACATTTCTGGGTTTTTTGAAGATTTGATTGATGACCATGGGAAGTCGAATTTCTGGATTCGAAATCCTTAGGATGGATGTTTTGGTTACAGAAATATATGGGTGTCGCGTTTGGGGCAAGAATAGTTGAGCATGCCAAAATTTATGCGTTATGTCTCCTCTCTCGCACATTTTCCTATTCCCTTCATTTGGATTCTAGATTTTGATAAGGATCGTTTTTCATTGTTAAGTTTTTTTTTTTGGTTCTAGATTAGGTTAGAGTTTTGCCTTTCTTCTTCACTATCTTCTTGAGAACCAGAGCGTCGGATGAAGATGGCGATGCCGGAGATGGAGAAGGTCCCACTCTCACCGAAGATTGTCGCCGCCGCCTTCACATCCGAGAAGGAAATGGTGGAGGTGAAGGGAGGAGGAAGAGAGTGAGAGTTGTTCATAGGGGTAGTGAGGGAAATTTTAAAATCTTCATAATTTTTTTTTTAATATGGTGGGCCCACCACAAACTAACAGACATTAACCTGAGATGGTATTTTTGCATCGCTTTGAAAGGTTATGTGTATTTTTACTCCTTAAAAAAGCATATGGTGTTGGGTGCTCCCAAGGTAAAATATATATGTATTTTCGCTCCTTTACCCTTTTAAAATTAACTATACTTTGCATAATAATTATAATATTTTCTTTTTCCCTATTAATAATTTCCCATTTTCTTGACTCCGTTATAGCAAAGGGCATTTGGGGTAGAAAAAGAAATCTTATATGGATCATTAGTCATAAATATAAAAAGCAATTAACTAATTTAAAAAAAAAAATTAAGTAAGTTAAATTAATTAATTTAAAGTATTTATAGTTATTGTTTTTTAAAAATTAATTTATTAAACTTATAAATTAATATATAATCAAATGATAGATATAACTATTTCAGAGAGATAATATAACATGTATTATAATTAAGTAATTTATTCAACTTTCTTACCGTTCCTAAATTAATCAAAGGAATAAGGGTCTTAAATGCCATGGAAGCTTTCACTGGAGCAGCCGGTAAGACGGAAGTTTTTTTTTTTCTTTATTTGCCCCGGAAGTATTTAAATCGTAGCAAAAATGCCACTACCGTGACGGAGTTGCCACGTGGAACGTAAACACTTGGCGTCTGATGGAAGGCCACGTAGGATCGAAATTGGACATTTGGTTGACACATCATCTCCTGCTCTTACATGTGTTAGAGCCACAGAAATTAGGGCATACCGATAGAGGCAATCTTAGGAGGATAGATCGATGGTGAGAGGAATCTAAGAACACCGGACCACGAAAGAGGAATCGGGAAGACCTAAAAGCGAAATCGGTGAACGATGGTGAAATAGAGCGAGGAAATCGGAACGTAGTGGGGCCCAGGTACTTTGTGAGCTGGCGTTGGGAGGAAGACAACAGTGAAATTGTGATTGTATGGCCCCTGTGTTGTCTCGGTTGGTATTTAGCAGAGATTCGTCCTCGATCTTCAAGTAAAGTTTAGAAAAGATGTAAAGTATATTTTTTTGTTGAGCTTTCTTGCTTTATGTGTTCAATAGTGGAATACCAAAGTGGCCCTTTATCTTTTTCTGTTTTGCCTTTGGCGCGTTGTGATTTGTCTGCTTGCGTGATGTTGGTTGGGATAAATTAATGTAGGGTAAAGTTTTAATGGCAATAGAGGGTAGTGGTGGTCCCGTCAGTGATCTAAATGGTGGTCCAGAAGGTGGGACCGACGAGCATTTCCAAGATGTGGTTGAGGGGAATATATTTCTTAACGAAGAAGATGATGGAGAGAGAAACGAAGGTGATGAAGTGTTTGCTGAAATAGGAAACGATAATGGAGACAACGCAGAGGTAATTCCAAGCAAAGGTGAAGGTGAGGACTGTGGTGAGGATGAAGACGACATTGATTCTGAGGGTGATACTGATGGTGAGGATGAAGAGTGTTAGATGGGGATGAAGGTCTGCCGAATTTCATCGTGGGTACGACATTTGCAAATAAGAAGGAGGTAGTTGCAGCCATTAGTCACTATGCCATCCATGTCGGAGTTAAGTTGAGGATAGTTAAAAGTGACCCTTCAAGAATTCTAGTCCGATGTTAACAAGGGTGCCCATTTGTGTTGTATGTGTCGAAAGATGGGAGACTTCCAAGTTTTAAATTGAAGACTTTGTTGTTAGAACATAGTTGCAGTCAGGTTTTTAAGAATACTAGGGCATCTGTGAATTGGTTAGCTGACCGGTTCAAGAAGAAGGTGTGTAATATTCTTAAAATAACTTAAAAGAAAAATTTATAAATTACAACTTAAAAAAAAAAAAAGAATGCAAATGTAAATAAAAAAAAAAATTATATATATCTAATTGTGTGGCAGGGACGCCGCCACCATTTGAGTCAATGGTAGCGTCCCCGCCACTAATAATGTGGCGCGAGAGGGAGTATTATCCATTAAAAAAAAAAAAAATGTCTTCAGTCACCGCCTTAGTCCACCGCCCTAATTGCCTATATATATGTAATAGTGTGTGTTTAATTGAGATAAGTGTGTGTGCGCGAGGAGATCCGGAAGATCAGGAGAGTACGAGAGTTTGGAAGAAGAAAAAAGAGCTATTAGAGTTTTTTTAAGGTACGTTATTTATTTTATAAGATTATTTAGGTAGTTAGATTAAATTCTTTTCAATAAACTTTCTTCACGAAAGTTGTTCTACTTATTTTTCTCTTTCTAAAGAAGATAATATAGTATTGATTATTGAAAATTTTAGGATTAGAATATTGGTAAAGTTTTGAGTTTTGATAATAGAATGCTATATATATGTCAAATATGATTAGTAAATAACTTTAATCGGTTAGTTCTACTAAATCTTTGAACTTTTAATTATGATATTATAATCGAAATGTTAATTCTATTAACATATAATTATGTGTTTATTTTTAAAGGGGACTAATTTCTCTCACGGTTAGTGTTGTGTCAAGAACTTGAGGTAACCACTTTCCAATTTATCTTGTATATTTATTGAGGTAATTATAAGCATATTCTTATATATCTAAATTATATGAGTATATTATAATTTGTTATCTATGAGAATATATATATATATATATATATATATATATATATATATATGAGATATTTGTTTGAAGGTAAATTAGTTAAGTGGGCATAAATTGTTTATATTGTTATGATTAAAATTGTTTAATTTGAAACTATGAAAGTCTACGCATGATGTTGATTATTGAACATAACTGTAAATTGTTGATGTTGAAAATTTGATATTTCACTGCATATTGAGGTGTTCTGGATTGAGATGAGATGTGATGGTAGGAGATTGATTTTATACCACGTGGTATTGCCACCACCGAGCGCATGGATGGCCGGATATTGCCCTTGGTATCATCCTAATCCTTTGGCGGGGATTAGGGTCGGTCACTGGGAGTGACACCTTTCTATATTCGAGAGAAAGGAAACTCATGGTCCGATATGAGTTCTAGAATCCTTTAGCCGGGGCTACACCTCATTATTGGTGAGCTTGGAATAATCTCGTCAAAGAGATTAGACCAATTATATTGTAGCCCATGGGTTAAATCGGCGGTTATAAGGAGGTTATAAGGAGGGTTGAGGGAGTTACATCATATTGAATAATTTTAATTGGTTTGGTAAGTTACTTAGAATTATTGATATACGTATGGATAATTGGCCCACTTAACTATCTTGTAATTATTCCCTGTATACTTGTTAAATTGGATATGTGGTTACTGAGTCTTCGTGACTCATCCCGTCTTTATTTATTTTTCGGGTGAGAATTTGGGTGCCGGGTACTAAGGGGAAGAAGGCATTCGAGACTTGATCCAAGTTATCAATCTTGTATGTCTTATTTTGTTACATGAGTATAATTTGATGTATATTGCCAAACTTTAGGGCCTCATCCTGGTACATTGCATATTTTGATTATTCCGCGCATACTAGAATTTATGATATGAACGATGAGTCGTTGATATGAATTTTACTATGGAATGATTTATTTTGACTGGAATTAAGTACGTTTAGGTATAAAATAATTATTTAAATGGTAATTTTGGGAGGATGTTACAATTTGGTATCAGAGCCTAGTTTGTTTAGAGGCTCGGTTTGTTTCTGTTATTTCATATAGTTGCATTGGCAATATACATTAGTCACTCATGTACTTCCCCTTTCTTAGCTCATTAGTTTTTAGGCTTACTTAATTTTTGATTAATTCTTTAGGAGAGGAAAGATGGTAGATTTACTTGAAACGCGAATTGAGAACCCGGTAATCGGGTCAACCTTCAAGACCACAAGATACTAATGCCATCTTAAAGGAGCTATTGACTACGGTGACGTGGACTTGGTCAAATTGTGCAAAGGCATGAGGATGAATTGAACAAAGGAAAAAGTCATGAGGAAGAGCATTCCAACCATGAGAATGGGCTTGAAAATTCTGGCACTCACAATGGTCATTATTCTGGAGGTGGCCATAATACCACAGCTGAGACAACAGGTAGCAACTCTCAAGAGTATGATGGAGATTCGATCACTAAGTCATGGAAAGAGGTGCACAAATTCAATCCACAGACTTTTGATGGAAAGTTTAATCCAAAAGTTAGTGAAGCCTGGATTGATCGCTTAGAGACTATATTCTCTATGGTCAGATGCAACGAACATCAAAAGGTGACAATAGCAGCAGTGTTATTGGTTGATGATGCAAAAATGTGGTGGAAAAGCATCAAGCCTGTAGATGGAACCAACCTTAATTGGGAAGAGTTCAAGTTGATGTTCCGTCAACACTATTTCCCAGCAGCTTTACAATCACTTAAGGAGACAGAGTTTTATGCCTTACAACAAGGCGATCTGGATGTAGATTCGTTCATCGCGAAATTTCTAGATTTGGTTAAGTATACTGCTTATGGCCAGTCACAGAGGAATGAAAAGTGGATGGCAGAGAGATTGCTCTAGAAGGCTAGACCAGAGTTCAGGAGACAATTGACACCTCTTAGGATCACTTCTTTTGAGGATATGTGTACTCGAATCCGTCTTTTGGATGCAGAAATGCAGGGTTATGGTTATGAGCTCGAGCCTAAGAGGAACTCACAGGGCTGATTCTCATCTTATACTAGTTCTACCGGGGGTTTCAACAAGAGGAGTGGTTATAGTTTTGGAAATTCTGGGTACTCAGAAAAGAACAAGAACAAGCGCCCGAAGGGATCATTTCAGAGTGGGTCCGGTTTGAGAACTCAAGTTCCGAGGAATCAAGGCTGGGGGAACCAGTCATCTTATAGAGGCTCTACCGCCCCTGTGTCCAGTATGCTAGGACCCCAGCTTGCTCAAGATGTGGAAGGTATCATCAGGGACAGTGTTTGACTTGTTATACTTGTGGTAAGCCAGGCCACATCTCTCGCAACTGTCCAGAAGGCAAGCAGAATTCTCAGGCCTCCAAATCTACTATTCCGGGACGAGTATTTGCTTTGACTCAAGAGGAGGCGTACGCTTCACCGATCTCATTAAAGGTAAAATTAAATTGCAAAATTATGATATTCTTGCTTTATTTGACTCTGGTGCCACACACTCTTTTATAGCTTTTGATTGTGCCATAAGATTAAATCTACATATTTGTGAGTTACTTGTTAATATACATGTGTCAACACCTGCTGGATCTGCTGTGAAAACATCTGATGCATGTCTGAATCTTGTGTTGGAGTTTGAGAATCGTAAGACGAAGATTGATTTGATTTGCTTGCCCTTTAAGGGTCTTGATGTGATTGTGGGTATGGATTGGCTTACGCTAATGGTGCCATACTTGAGTGTAAGGCAAAAACTCAAGTTTCTCGCTTACGCATTTTACGTGCTATGAAGGTGCCAAGTGGTCCTCCTTTGTTATCGCTGTTCAAGTTGAAAGCGGTATCAAACAGGATGTCAAATATATATGGTTCTCTTTTTCGCTCAAGTTGATACGAAAGAAGAGATCGATAGAATTGAAATTGTTAATGAGTTTCCGATGTGTTCCCAAAAGAATTGTCCGGATTGCCCCCGAGCGTGAAGTAGAATTCTCGATTGACCTGGTACCTGGGACAGAGCCTATCTCTAAAGCTCCTTATCGAATGGCTCCAACAGAATTAGTAGAATTGAAGAAACAACTGGAGGAGCTACTTGAGAAGGGATTTATCAGACCGAGTGTGTCGCCGTGGGGATCACCTGTTCTATTTGTGAAAAAGAAGGGTGGGACTTTGTGGTTGTGCATTGATTACCGCCAATTAAACAAAGTTACCATAAAAAACAAATATTCTCTGCCAAGGATTGACGATTTGTTAGACCAGCTTGTGGGGTCAACAATATTTCCAAAATTGACTTAAGGTCAGGATATCATCAATTGAGAGTTAAAGTAGAGGATGTCCCTAAGACGGCTTTTCGTACTCGGTATGGCCATTATGAGTTTCTAGTAATGCCGTTTGGGTTGACAAATGCTCCAGCGGTATTCATGGACTACATGAATCGGATATTCAGGCCGTACTTGGATAAATTTGTGGTGGTTTTCATAGATGATATTCTCATATATTCTCGGAATGAAGAGGAACATCGAGAGCATCTTAGAACAGTGTTGCAATTGCTGAGAAGGCACAAACTTTATGCGAAATTGAGTAAATGTGAATTTTGGTTGAAAGAGGTAAAATTTCTTGGCCATGTAGTTTCAGCTAAAGGCGTTGCAGTGGACCCTGCCAAAGTTGATGCAGTTCTTCAGTGGGAGCAACCAAAATCTGTGACTGAGGTTAGAAGTTTTCTGGGATTAGCTGGATACTACAGAAGGTTTATACGAGGGTTTCCTCAGATAGCAATGCCGCTTACGAAGTTGACTAGGAAAGAACAACCTTTCATTTGAACCGATAAGTGTGAAGCTGCTTTTCAAGAATTAAAGAGCAAGTTAACCTCTGCATCGGTGTTGGTTATTCCTGATCCTGATTTACTGTACACCTTATACATTGATGCGTCTTTGAAGGGTCTGGGATGCGTATTGATGCAGGAAGGGAAAGTTGTTGCTTATGCTTCAAGACAGGTGAGGCCACACGAAGAGAATTATCCAACCCATGACTTAGAATTGGCAACGGTCGTATTTGCACTCAAGATCTGGAGACATTACCTCTATGGTTCATAGTTTGAAATTTTTAGTGACCATAAGAGTTTAAAGTATCTCGTGGACCAGAAGGAGCTTAACAATAGGTAGAGGAGGTGGATGGAGTTTCTAAAAGATTATGATTTTGAATTAAAGTATCATCCTGGTAAAGCCAACGTTGTGGCAGACGCGCTAAGCAGAAAAGCCGTTCATGTGTTTCACCTGAGCCTTTATGAAAACCATTGGTTAGAAAGGTTGAAGACACAAATTTGCTAGTTGATAAGCAAGTTATGATGCAATCTGTGCGAATTGAGAATGAATTCTGGAAAGAGATAAAGATGACCCAATTGGAGGATGAATATTTGTTGAAGATTAGGGAAAAATTGGAGGAAGGAGAAGTTGATGACTTTGAAATAGGCGATGATGGCATCATAAGATATAAAAGAAGGGTTTGCATCCCTAACGATGAAAAAGTTAAGAATTGCATCTTGGAAGAAGCACATCGGAGTAAATACACCATCCATCCAGGGATTACCAAAATGTACAATGACTTAAAGCGAAATTATTGGTGGCCTGGAATGAAGAGAGATGTGACAAAATTTGTCTCCTGCTGCTTGACTTGTCAAAAGATCAAAGTCGAACATCAGAAGCCACCGGGGCTGTTACAGAGTTTGGATGTGCCAACATGGAAGTGGGATAGTATATCTATGGATTTCATCATGGGATTACCAAGGACACCTAGGAATTATAATGCCATTTGGGTTATAGTTGACCGTCTAACCAAATCCACCCATTTCTTGCCTATTCAAGCTGATTATACGATGGAACAGTTTGCTCACTTATATGTGAAGGAGATCGTCAGATTACATGAAGTACCAGAAAGCATATCTCTGATAGAGATCGAGATTTACATCAAATTTTTGGAGAGCTTTACATCGTGCTATGGGTTCAAGGTTGAAATATAGCACAGCTTATCATCCGCAAACCGACGGGCAGACTGAGAGGACTATCCAAACCTTGGAAGATATGTTGAGAGCATGTGCTATTGAATTGAAGGGTAGTTGGGATAATCATTTGCCATTAGCCGAATTTGCTTATAATAATAGCTACCATGCAAGCATTCAGATGGCGCCTTATGAGGCATTGTATGGCAGGAAGTGTAGATCATCGTTGTGTTGGACAGAGTTAAGTGAAAGGACGATCATCGGCATGGATTTTGCAGATCAAACCACAGAGAAAATTGAATTGATTAAGAAGAAGTTATTGGCAGCCCAAAGTAGGCAGAAGAGTTATGCAGATCAACGACGACGACCCTTGGAATTTCAGGTTGGCGATCATGTGTTTTTACATGTCACGCCAATGACAGGCATTGGAAGATCTATTAAAGCCAAGAAATTAAGTCCAAGGTACATGGGACCGTATGAGATTCTTGCAAGAGTTGGTGAAGTAGCCTACCAAATCGCCTTGCCACCACAGTTGATGGGAATTCATGATGTATTTCATGTGTCGCAATTGAAGAAATACTAGCCAGATCCCTCGCACATCATTGAACCGAAAGAGTTGAACTTTGAGAGAATTTGACTTATCGAATGCAACCGAGCAAATAGCGATGTGAAGGGTAAACAACTCGAGGAACAAGACTAGTCGACTTGTAAAAGTCATATGGAAAGGGATGGCTCCCGAAGATGCTACATGGGAGACTGAAGAGAAGATGCGACAAATTTATCCTCATCTATTTGACTAGGTAAGTAGAATTTACTTGAATTGAATTTTGGGGGCAAAATTCTATTTAGGTGGGGAGAATTGTAATATTCTTAAAATAACTTAAAAGAAAAATTTATAAATTACAACTTTAAAAAAAAAAAAAGAATGCAAATGTAAATTAAAAAAAATTATATATATCTAATTGTGTGGTAGGGACGCCGCCACCATTTGAGTCAATGGCAAAGATCCCGCCACTAATAATGTGGCGCGAGGAGTATTATCCATTAAAAAAAAATGGTCTTCGATCACCGCCTTAGTCCACCGCCCTAATTGCCTATATATATGTAATGGTGTGTGTTTAATTGAGATAAGTGTGTGTGCGCGCGAGGAGATCCGGAAGATCAGGAGAGTACGAGAGTTTGGAAGAAGAAAAGAGAGCTATTAGAGTTTTTTAAGGTACGTTATTTATTTTATAAGATTATTTAGATAGTTAGATTAAATTCTTTTCAATAAACTTTCTTCACGAAAGTTGTTCTACTTATTTTTCTCTTTCTAAAAAAGATAATATAGTATTGATTATTGAAAATTTTAGGATTAGAATATTGGTAAAGTTTTGAGTTTTGATAATAGAAGGCTATATATATGTCAAGTATGATTAGTAAATAACTTTAATCGGTTAGTTCTACTAAATCTTTGAACTTTTAATTATGATATTAGTAATCGGTGTTAATTCTATTAACATATAATTATGTGTTTATTTTTAAAGGGGACTAATTTCTCTCACGGTTAGTGTTGTGTCAAGAACTTGAGGTAACCACTTTCCAATTTATCTTGTATATTTATTGAGGTAATTATAAGCATATTCTTATATATCTAAATTATATGAGTATATTATAATTTGTTATCTATGAGAATATATATATATATATATATATATATGAGATATTTGTTTGAAGGTAAATTAGTTAAGTGGGCATAAATTGTTTATATTGTTATGATTAAAATTGTTTAATTTGAAACTATGAAAGTCTACGCATGATGTTGATTATTGAACATAACTGTAAATTGTTGATGTTGAAAATTTGATATTTCACTGCATATTGAGGTGTTCTGGATTGAGATGAGATGTGATGGTAGGAGATTGATTTTATACCACGTGGTATTGCCACCACCGAGTGCACGTGGATGGCCGGATATTGCCCTTGGTATCATCCTAATCCTTTGGCCGGGATTAGGGTCAGCCTTTGGGAGTGACACCTTTCTATATTCGAGAGAAAGGAAACTCATGGTCCGATATGAGTTCTGTAGCCTTTGGCCGGGCTACACCTCATTATTGATGAGCTTGGAATAATCTCGTCAAAGAGATTAGACCAATTATATTGTAGCCCATGGGTTCTGTCAGCGGTTATAAGGAGGGTTGAGGGAGTTACATCATATTGAATAATTTTAATTGGTTTGGTAAGTTACTTAGAGTTATTGATATACGTATGGATAATTGGCCCACTTAACTATCTTGTAATTACTCCCTGTATACTTGTTAAATTGGATATGTGGTTACTGAGTCTTCGTGACTCATCCCGTCTTTATTTATTTTTCAGGTGAGAATTTAGGTGCTGGTACTAAGGGGAAGAAGGCATTCGACACTTGATCCAAGTTATCAATCTTGTATGTCTTATTTTGTTACATGAGTATAATTTGATGTATATTGCCAAACTTTAGGGCCTCATCTCGGTACGTTGCATATTTTGATTATTCCGCGCATACTAGAACTTATGATATGAACAAGAGTCATTGATATGAATTTTACTATGGAATGATTTATTTTGACTGGAATTAAGTACGTTTAGGTATAAAATAATTATTTAAATGGTAATTTTGGGAGGATGTTACAAGGTGCAAGAAAGGCCAAAGATGTGCGGACATGAAGAAGGATGTAGAAGAGGAATTGATGGTAAGTGTTAGCATATACAAGTGTAAAAGAGCGAAGCGGTTAATTGTGGAGGGTTTGGAAGGAAGTTACATTGATGAGTTCAACCACTTGGATGCTTACTGTAATGAGTTGAGGAAGTCCAATCCGGGGTCAGATGTGTCTGTTGAACTAAGCAAAGAAGCTCTTGAAAATGGCAAAAGGGTCTTCAGCCGATTGTATCTATGTTTCAATGCTGCAAAGGTAATTGTTGCCATAATATTTTGATTAAGTTTTATATGTTTCTTAGCTTTAGGATGCTTGCATGATTTAATGATGTCTATTTGTTGTTGGTTTTGGCGGAGACGGGTTGGAAGGCGGGATGCGGGCCAACAATTGGTGTTGATGGTACTTTCCTTAAAGGCAACGCACGTGGCATCATGTTAACAGCTACTAGTCTTGATGCGAATGATGGTTTATATCCCATTGTTGTTGGGATTACACAAAAGGAGAACAAATTAAATTGGAAATGGTTTTTCCAATGGTTGAAGAAGTCTTTAGACTTGGGAGATGGAGATAAAATAATTATGTCAGACATGCAAAAGGTAGGGTATGCTCTATTTCATACGGTGTTCATATAATGGTTCATATCTGATATGTTGTTCGTACGATTGCTGCAGGGTCTACTTGCTGCTATATCGGAGGTGCTGTCTTTATCAGAGCAACGATTATGTGCTAGACATATATATGCGAACTGGAGCAAGAGATGGGGAGGTGGTGAATTGAAGAGGAAGTTCTTCTCTTGTGCGTGGAGCACATTTGAAGAACAATTCCATGATAACCTGAAGCAGCTGACTGTACTACGTGAAGGAGCAGCGAAGGCAGCCATTTCCTACCCTGTAAAATCATGGGTAAGGGCATATCTTAGTTGTAGGCCTTTGTCCTGGATTGTTGATAACAATCTTAGTGAGAGCTTCAATGCTTGGGTAGATGACTTTAGGTATTTCCCCATAATTAGGATGATTGAGGGGATGAGAGTAAAGTTGATGACCAAGTGGGCAGAGTCTGAAAAAAAAATTTCTAGATGGAAGGGAAATTTTAGCCCCAAGTGGATAGCTTTATTTGAGGACAACAAGCAGTTGTCAATGAGATGTCAAGTTTACTTCAACGGTGATGATGGATATGAGGTAACCGAAGGTGATGATAAACACACTATCTTCATAACTGCAAAGCGGTGCTCATGTAGGGTATGGGGCTTGATTGGTGTCCCTTGCCAACATGCAATTTGTGCCCTATATCATGCCCAAGTAGACCCAGTAACACAGATATCTAGGTTTTACCATAGGGATACATACATTGCCAGCTATAGAACTAAGGTCCAACCTATTAGGGGGAGGACATTTTGGGGAAATCATCCATATGAACCTATGGAACCCCCACCTGTGACAACAATGCCTGGGAGACCAACAAAGAGGAGAATTAGGATTGAAGAAGGTGCTAGGAGAAGAAGATTGGTGGCTGTACCACAAGAGACACAACAAGGTCCCGAAACCACCCCTGATTTGCCAACCCACATCCAGAAAAGGCAACAAAAAAGGGGAGTGCTTCAAAGTGTACTTTATGTCATCAGGCGGGACATAATAGAGCTACTTGTAAAGATGTGAGTCTCATATGAACGCTTGTTACTTAGAATTTACAAATTAATTTCTTACTTTTTTTGTTTCCTTATTGCAATGACTGTTTACAAGTGCAAGTGCAAAACGAAAGAGGACTACTAACACAGACTCTCAAGCGACTCTAGACACACACCCGTCACAGCTCAGCTCTGCTCAGTCATCTGTCACACCAAGACCTCGTGGTGGACGAGCTTTCTACAAGAGTAGGGTTGTGACTGGAATGGGAGTCCAAATTGATGAAGACTCTGGGAGGGTTGTATACAATGTACGTAGTATTATTTATTATCTTCAACTGCTTCTGCTGTTTTACAGTTATCTGTGTATTTAGGCATCCTGAGTAATGGTTCTGTGTATGTACTACTGTTTATCTTCAACTGCATCACTGTATGTAGCATCATAGAATGTAGATTTGAGTTCTGTTTTTTGCATCATGTATGTACAATCATTGTAGTTCTTGTTTTTAATGTTGTTGCTCACTGCTATTGTTGGGGCCTTTAGTTATTTATGCTCTGAAATCATTGTAGTTCCTGTTTATCTTCAACTATTTGTGCTCTTAAGTTATGTTTCATCTGTTTTTGTAGCCTGGAATGCAATCCAGCCGTGTCATTCATGAGGGTACCTCAGTTGACGCTTTTCAACATGATGAACACGTAGAGACCACATTCCCCATCCCTAACCATCAGACTATGCGAATGACACGCAGCATGTGTAGGTCAAGCACTAAGCATGGTTATCGGAGTGTCCAAATACATGGAGATGGTTCCGCACAACCTACCCCATCTAATCTCCCTGTCACACCGCCGGGACTCATGCGGCGCGGAGCACCGGCGATGCCAACATCTCGGCTTCTAGCACATAGGGACCAAACCATCATAGCGTCAACGAGGAAGAAATTTCCAGCTACAAGGGGCAAGGGAAGGGGTCGGCACTAACTGCTTTAGACAAGTGTTTTTTTTGTAATTGGTTGTAATGGTCAGCCAAGTCTTTTGGTTTTCTAGACAACTGTGGCTGTAATTGGTTGTAATGGTCTACCACATTTTTTGTTTTGTACTCCTTGTCTAGCTATATGGCTGCAAACTATTACTTTTTTTGTTGTAATTGTCATGTGGTTGTCTAGACCTGGCTAAATCATCCACAACATTGTCACTGTCATGTATTCACTCCCAACTATTCTGTATTTATTTAGGTGTTGGCCACTGTCCATTGTATTATGTTCAGGTGTTGGCCAATTTATCAGTATTTGGTTCATGTTTTGGCCACTTCCCAACTATTTTGTTCATGTATTGGCCACTGGTTCGTTGTATTTGTAAACAAATTATATTGGTTATCAATTTGCAGGTTGTTTTGGCTACTTTAGGTATGGTTTATTCAACTTTTCTTTCCATTTACCGTCATCAACTAATAACACAAGTACGCTGATGTAATAAACCTTTAGGATCCAACTGATTCATTTTCACGCTGATGTAGTCAATCTTTGGGATGCAACTGAATCATTTTTCCGCTGGTGTAATTAATCTTTGCAACTGAATCATTTTTCCGCTGGTGTAATTAATCTTTTGGATGCAACTTACATTAAACATGGCCAACAATGAGTTGCATTAAACACAAGCTGATGTAATCATTTTATCTGATGCAATTTAGCTATTGTACTTTATTTTACCTATATAAATTACACTCTTTAACATAAATTACAATCTTTACACACACGTTATGTATTCTGATGAGTTGCCATTCCACGGTGATGCATCCTCGTCCCCTCCCTCATATTGCAGTCATCGACCTCCTCGTCTTAACCGCGCCCACCCTCCCTTGGCTCCCATTCATGGAACTTGCCAAGAATCACCCATGGTTTCGCAGATCGGTTCGATTTTTCACCTCGGCCTCGACCCAAGCTTTTGTTTCCCATCTTCCTCTAATGACCAAAGCTTTTAATGTGTGAATCGACCACGGAGAGCAGGAGATGATGTGTCAACCAAATGTCCAATTTCAATCCTACATGGCCTTCAATCGGACACCAAGTGTTCATTTAACGTTCCACGTGGCAACTCCGTCACGGTAGAGGCATTTTTGCTACAATTTTAATACTTCCAGGGCAAATAAGAGACAAAGAAAAAACTTACGCCTTACCGGTGCTCCAAAGTGAAAACTTTCATGGCATTTAAGACCCTTATCCCTTAATCAAATGATACCAGACCGAACGTTTGGGATTTTATTTAAAATCGAGTTAATCTGAATTCCATGCCTGTTATATGCTAATCTGAGCAACCGATCATCATATGATGCTCATCAATTACCAGCTGCTAAGGCATTCATGCAAAATCTTCAAGGCCAACTTGTTGAACTTTGGCTGCCATCGAACTTTTAAAAACATTATTTTATGATTTGAGCTTTTGACCCTACGTGAACTAGATATTATAAAGGAATGAGGATGAATAATAACTCCGAGATAGTATTTAATTAGAAATTAGGCACATTTTTTAGAAAAATAAATATAAAATTAGTAAAAGACAAAAATTTGTTTTGAATATTCAATAATCCTAAAAAGATGTGAGTACCTAATTTTTCCTTTTTGAAATTAAAAAAAAATGACACAAATTCTCTTTTACATACATATATGATATATATATATATATATATATAAACTTAACTCTTTATCTTTGACTCAAGCTTGTTTATAAATTTTGTTGAGAAATTCATAATATTTTATTATTTTTTTATAATTTTCGTTTATCCAATAAAAAAAGTTATCACCATCAGCTTATTCACAAATTTTATTAAGAAATTCACAACATTTCATTAGATTTTAACCGTTTTTGTTTACTGAGTACAACATTCCCTCTATCAGGTCTTTTACAAGTTTTGTAAATGTATTTCCCACATTTTATTAGATTTAAATTTAACAAACCTTGTGAATGAAATGCATATGTGGATTTGTTATTATTTGGTAAAAACGTAATGAAATATGGTGAATTCCTTAATAAAACATGGAAATGACCTTATTTTGTGAATTTTTTATAGGCTAAACAAAAACGGTTGAAATATAATGAAATGCTATGAATTCCTTAATAAAACTTGTGAATAACATGATAATGTAAATTTTTTTACTAAGTGAATGAAAGTTGTTAAAACTTAAGGAAATGTGATGAATTCCTTAATAAAAATCGCAAATGCGCTAATAGTATGAACTTTTTACTAGGTAAAAAAACATTTTAAAAAAAAAACTAATTAAATATTATAAATTCCTTAACAAAACTTGTGAATATGCTTGAGTCAAAGATAAAGAGTTAATTTATACTCCCTCTGGTCTAATTATAAGACAACATTTGAGAATTTTTTTGATCCTAATTGTAGGATAACATTCTAATTTTTGTCTATTTTTTTTTTTTCTAAAATACCCCTATTGATATGAATGAGGGATTAAGTGAAATCAATAAGGTAGTTGAAGTGCAAAATTTATATGGGATATATCGAATAAGTTACTACCAATGTTAGTATTTTTTTTTCCACCGTTAGATCGTCTTAATAGAAATTATAAAGGTAGATGAAATATAATGGTAGAAAAGTGGTAGTAAGTGGTAGTAACAAAAAATAGTTAATAATATCCTATCCCAATTTATATTTATTTTAGGAAAATGAGTAAAATAAACTAATTTAACCTTTATCCTTAATCCCTCCAAAATCGGTTAAATATGTCCTATAATTAGGACCAGAGAGTATTTATTTGTTTGTATAACATATATTGAAAAGCATTGGGGCTACCAATGTTTTTGGCAAAAAGAGTAGTCGGGATTCAAATCTCACCCCACCACTTTGCCAAATAAATATTCCCATCGGAGCTCCAGCACCAGTTAAGGGAGGCCGCTGTTAACAAGTGAGGGTAATTTTTTTTATTAAAAAAAAAAAACACACACACACAAGGATATTTGTGTCATTTTATTTTAATTTTAAAAAATACAAATAAAGTATTCACACCTTTTTTGGATTAAGAATATTCAAAACACCATTTTATCTTTTGTTATTTTCAAAGTTCTTTTTTTGGGATTTTTTTCATAAAAATTGTCCAAGATTCTACTCCCTCCTTTTTAGAATGTATTTTTAATCCTTTTAAATGAGCCTTTGACTTTTGATAATTTCGATTAGTATTAAATATTTTTTATATATGCCCACATTTAGAGCTATGAATCGTGGGCGACTATTGAACGGCTAGGGCTTAAAAGGGCCGGGCATTTTAGGTCCGGGTAAGAAAACGTTTGTTTTTCAAGGCTCGACTCGAGAGCATGCAAGCCGGGCCAACCCTCTACAAGGCGGAAGATATTTTTATGGATTAAAATTATTTTTCCTATTTTTTAAAGAAATATAATTAGTAAAATACAACAATTAAAGTTCTAATTTATTAAATAAATGTTGTCAATATTAATATTTACACAACATGCTTAATACAATAAATAAACGCAAAATCACTAATTCATAATTAAGAGTAAACTATTGTCTATAAGTAACTTACACAAAGCATAATAAGCTTACCACTAAATAACATGAGTACGAAGACTATTGTTTTTAACTTTACCGCTATCATCAATTTTAAAGACATTTGATTATACTTCATTTTGAGTAGTAGGCTTTGCCTCATGGGTAAAAATATCAATAATATCTTCTCCCACATCATGAATAGTTGAATACATCCATAATCTTTATTTGCAAAAATAATAAATCAAATCATAAAATCAAAGTATAGTTATTATGTATTTGTAATTAAAAAGATAAATAACTTTATAACAAATATAAAATACATATAAATTAGTAAATTAAATGATTAAGTCAAGTTAATGAAAAAAAAAAAAAAAAAAAAATCAAGGCCTTGCAAGATCGGCCCTTTTAAGCTCTTGGCCCTACAAGGTCGGCCCTTGATGGCTAACTTCATTTAAAAGCTCCAATTTAGAAGCTCGGTCCTTGAATGACTAAGGTTTAAACGGGCCAATCTAATTTCCCATCTCTACCCATATTTAATAAGGGTAATGAAAGATATCGGAAATGAATTTAGTGTGGTTAATACAACTAATATTAAAAGTTATTTCAACTTTATGCAAGTTTAATACTTTTAACTGATTTTATTGATAACGTATAAAATAGTCAGAAATGAAATGTTTTATATTATTAACCGGGGAGCATTATACTTACAATATCTATCCCCTCTTTCATAAGGTACCATCATTGATTTAGTCACCATCATTTGTTTAGTTTAGTGACTACTTAAATTAACTTATTTTAAGTGACTTTGTCTTTATGGGGAAAAAAAAAAAGGCAGTTAGATGAGTTACTCCATCTTAAACTTATGAGTTTTGATAGGTGTTTGCCAAACAAGTGTCCATAAGTAAAACCACTACTGTGCTTACATTAAACTGCATTTCCCCTCTATCACAAGAATAGAGATCAAATATAACATTAATTAATTATGAAAATCCCAAAAAGCAGTAGTCTTTTGTTTCTTCTTCTTCCCCTTAAATTTTCTACCACAAGAATCGAATAATAGTCAGACTTTTGAGGTGAAAATACATATAAATATACATAAATACGTTTTGTCAAAGGGAAAACAAGAGAGGCGAGCAAGGAATAAGGATCATGAACCAAATACTTTATGCTGAAGAAAAGCTTACACAAGTAAGATTTTGGACATGGCAGAGAGGAAATTATCAATACAATCAAATTAAGTTCCTTTTACTCATTATTCCACAAATAATCTGTCCAAGTTCTTCACCACAATCTTCCTGCACATGGTGTCCTGCCTGCAAAGTGCAATAAGTTCAATATACCTTTTCCCCATGGGAGCAAGTTAAAAACCAGCACAAGAAGGAAGATGTGTAAAGCAGAATCATTGGCTTGTTCTTCAGAATATTCATTGTCAAATTAAGGGTTGCATCATATCAAGAAGTAATGAAACGACCACACATGTTTGGAAAAAAACAGAAAAAACCAGAGAGAGAGTTTGGTTTTATGTTTAAAACCTCTTAAACAAGTAAAGAAAAAAGGACTAAACATGTTGGAAACCACAAAACCATGATTTTGGTGAAAGTAGTTTCCAATGGCTTGTTTGGATTAACGGTTGCAAAAGTGACTTTTATCCTACCTAACTTCTGCAAACTAAAGTTGGGGTGAAAGTCAATAAATATAATGTAATTTCTATTTATATCAAAAAGTTAGTTTCATAAGAAAAATCAAAAGCTAAAAAGCCCTCTAGTTAAAAAAAGTTGCTTTGGCTTCAACTTAACTTTTTGTCTAGAAGCTCTTTTTTCCTCAAACATAAATTTTAGCCAAAAACTGACTTTTTGGTTTCAAAAATCACTTATGAAGATACAAAAGGTGATCACAAACATGCACCAAGAAGACCCAGAACCCACAAGAATTATTTCCCATTTAAATGAATGATTTAATTAACTTACGTGGGATAACATTATTATGGGCAGCTAAAACAAATAAATAGCCATAGAAGTTTAATTAGCAGCCTTTATGTATGGGAGTAGTGATAAAACGTGTTCATGATAAAATGACAAGAGAATACCGTTATGAAGATATTCATTTAAAGTAAGTTTTATCCAGAGGCAACAAGTTTCCTTTGTGTAAGCATGGGCAATAGAATAGTTTGGTGTTTACCCTTGGTACTTCGATAAGCGTATGATTTGAATCCTTGCAGAAATCTTCCACTCCATCATAGCTCAACCAGCGGTCTCTTTGACCCCAACATATTGTTGTTTGCACTTTCCAATTTTTGTCCTGAAGTATTTTCTGCATATCCTCCACATAGGTCTGCCAAGAAAAGTTAAGTAAGCAAAGTAACCATGATCTTTCAAAAGTTAATTCTCTCTAGTTGTAAATTTGGATCTCCCAAGAGGTGAAAAAGAAAGATATCTTGATTAAATGTCATAGAAAGTAAATGACCATATGATCTTTCAATCCCAAGGTCCATGGTCATTTTTATTAATAATTTTTATAATTCTGAAATATCTGTCTCAGATTGAGCAAAGGTTTGCATGGAACTTCATTCATCTAACTAAAGGTAACAATTAGACATAAGTTATGACCATGACAAGAAAATAAAACTGGAAATAAGTAAGATATAAGACAGGCCAATGCATGACTTTCAAACTCTGTGTAGTCTAAACCCGAGGAACTTTCAAATAAGTTCCATATACTTTTGAGATTGATGCTTCAAAAAAAAAAAAAAAAATATTCACCTTTAGGCCTTTCTTCATTGCCCTGCTAATTGCATTAAGTGCAAAACCTGAGGAACCAGATGTGAGATAAGGTCTTCTGTAGACCATTGCATCTTCTTCTTTCATTTTGTAAGGACCACAGCTAGTCAGGGGTTTATCACTGGCCCTTAAAGGGTCCTAGTCAAGCAATAGAGCATCCATACTATAGATTACAGCATATAATATACAATGAATTTAAGGTATTTTTACTAAAACAAAGGTTAAGTTCTCATACCTGAGAAAATATTTCACCTAGCAGGAAGTTGCTGAATGCAGATAATGTTGATGGAAGCTTGACATGTTTAGCTGTTAACTTATAAAATAAGAAAGGAATTGAAGCTGGTAATCATCACCACAATTTGAGAAAAAAGGGTATCATACATGTCTCTGTTCTTGGTTTGCTTATGCTGTTTGGAGGCCCAAAACGGATCTTCATTGCTTGTTTGTAGCTTTGCCAAGGGAAAAAATGTTATTTGATACTTCATATTTGTAAAACATTTTCTGCTTAAACAACATTTATCAATATTGGATGACTTAAAAATTCAAGCCTATAATTTAGCTTCAAGAGTCATACACCTAGCATATCAACTCATTCATTATTCAACATATTCAGATTCAATACATGCCTTTCCTTAGTCTAGCCTCTTGTATATATAGGCAAAGGCTATACTCTCAAGGCCCAATAGCAATTACTCACTAATCGATGCTAACCTACTAGGACAAACTACCTCTCTAACTTCCTAACTCCCTAACTAATTAACTAACTCTAATATTTCTATGTAATAATCCTAAAGTCCACACTCAAGATAGAAATCCAAGACGGAAAAAGTTGGGTAAATTAATACACTGAAAAAGTCATGCCAGAATCAATTTGAAAATATCAAGAACATAGTGCTATTTGAGAAAAAAACAACAAAATAAATAAAAGTTGCATAACGCTTAGTGAAAATTTTTGCAAGAACAAAATGAACTTGATGTGTGAAATATACGTACAGGAGGATTAATGAGTATCAAGTTGTTGAGCTTTTCCGGGTGAAGGCTCGCATACTTAACTACAACTGGCGAAAAGTAGCCCTGAGAATAGAGAAGGTTGAAGGATTTCCTATTATTCATATTACAGATGATAGTTTAAATTAAGAAATCCCAAATTCTTACCAATGAACGCAAACTTACCTGAACAACTAGTGACACTTTACCAGCAGCTAGTTCATTGACAAGTGACTCCAAAGATGATACATATTCTACAAGGAGTGAGGAATACAGTTTCCCTTTTACCATTGAATATCAAACCAAGGAATGTCCTAGAGCAAGAAAATAAATGTAAGTATTGAACATTGTTAGGTCCACAGCATTTACCATCTAGAGTGTAGTCAAAACCATATCCCGGTTGAGGCTTATCAGAAAATCCAAATCCTGAAAGAGGACAACAAATTAAGGTAAGTAAACAAAAGAAATTTCAGGTATAACACGTTTATGGGATTTCATATTGAAGTCATACTACAACTCCTTTCAGTCATGCATGGGCCCTCCTTTTTGTTAACCCATGAAGTGGCAATAAGAAGAAACATATGGGAATATGATCACTCATGACTGATACATCTCAGACAACAATAATGAATCTCTTGATATATTATTTGTTTATTGTTTTAAGTCAAGGCCTTTTGGGTTTGAAGTTTGAAACCTCCTGTTTATAGTTTGAAAAACCTACAAGTACATTGACATACTCACAAGTCACAGACATTTATTCATGGGGAATAACAAGTAGAATGGACGGCAAAAGTTCAAATAAGGCATGCCTTAGGAATGAGACATCATGAGAGCCTACAAAAGGGCACTGTAGAAATAAGGCAGGGTAATTTGAAGTCTGTACAACCGCTATGCTAACTGGCAAAATTAAACGTTGGAAACAAATTAATTTTGATAACATTTCTGCAATTGATATGCTCAGTGAACTGTGAAGGGATTCACAACTAGGACAAATTTCCAGCAAGTGAACCTACAGGCTTTGGCAGTAGGGGTCTTCAACGCTTAAAAAGGTGTACTTGCCAACCCAATTTCAGAAAAATATTTCTTCTTTCTTCTCTAGTCAGAGCCAAGGTGGTCTAGCAAGACTCACTCTCCCACCAATGTAAGAGTTTTTTTCTGTGCTGCACATTTCAGTAGACCACAGCAACTCCTTAGACTGATCAATTGCCTTATCTCATAGTCTATTGGGGTCTTTGGTAATTCTTTATCATTCTCGTTGGTGTTACTTTCTCTGTCATCTTCTTACCTTATACTACACTTGGAATACCTAACACATTTGTGACTTCTAAAATGTATTGGTTTGACAATTTTCAAAACTGAAAACACAACAGATAATGGATGAAGCGATGGAAAGCATCGGACATAATGGAAAGCAATGGACACAAGTTTCCACCACTAGCTCCAACAGAGAAACAAAGTAATTTTGATAACATTTCAAACAAAAGATTGGGTTCTTACCCAGCCAATCAAAAGCTATGGCATGATAGTCCTTACCGAGTATAGGAAGAACTTTGCGATAAGAATATGCCTGTCAGAAGCATCAAATTGGCACTGAAACTATTTGTTATCAATATAAATAATCTGGGACAGTCTAACTCCAAGTATGCAGATTGATAATTGCATATCTAAGAAAGTTTGGAAAATCCATGCCTGATAACTTCACCTAACAACTTAATGATTCAGGTTGAGGGTTCTCTCCAAGATTTCAAAGCTTCTAAATATCATTTAGTCAGAAGTTTTAGGCTCATCATCCCATTCTTGTATAAAATTAAGTTTTAGGACAAAGTAGTGATGGGCCTATGTCTTGTCCTTGCTCCAAGCCTAGAGGGTGGCTAGAAGTTAATCATAACAGCTTAATGTAGTAAACTAAACTTGCTCCATGCTGAAAGATTCGAAGAATGTTATGTCAAGGAAACTATCATTCAGCAGTCAACAATGAGAAAATTCATCATACAACTTGGCAATAAATTTGATATATATGTTAGATTTATGTGAGCAACTGCTAAATATGTTAGATTTATGTGAGAAACTGCTAAAAGTCTATGTGACATCATACTATCAGAGGTGCTCCTATCCATAGCTGACAATTACTCACCTGTGAAGGGAAACCATGGATTAATATCACTGAAGGGTTATCAGCATTTCCGCTTTCAACACAAAACCATCTATTACAGCAAATCGTTTGGAGAAAATATGATTCAGTTAGTAACTGGTAAGTACCCTGGAATTTATGGAAATATTTTCAATTCTTCTTGCCTTAAGTCCTAAAAGTTTGAGTAAAATCTGTTTTTATCTTTACTTGTTTACACATTTTTTTACAAATTCATGATGATTCTAACTCCAAAAACCAAATCAGCATCTAGTTTTCCGTTTCTGTGCTTTCCATTCCCCTATTTTCTTCAGCAGAATAAACAAGATTATTGGTCCATTACAGACACACGATATGTTGTTTTACCTGAACACATCACCAGTGGCTTGAGAACCAGCCCCCATTGTGAGCCCAAAAATTGGGTCTTTAGCTTTTCCACCAGCTCCAAGAATCGAATGGGCTTTCACCTTAAAAAATCATAATTCTTTTAGGCCGAAAAAAAACTTCCACAATGAATCTTAGGATGAATACTGACGCATAATTTCCGCAGTATTAAGCTTATGTTGACATAATTTATAATGCATACCGTTCTCCCTTGCTTAAACCATTCATCACTTGGACTCGGCTCTTCAGAATATTTTCCTGTCCAAAAATTGCAAACTATTCTTATGTACTTTTCAAAACGGTGACATTGCATTTGCATCCCTAGAAGCACGAAATGACATTTGAAAAGTACCTCCGCTGAAAGAGAAGCCATCTCCGACTTGAACCGGAGCATCCAGGAGATAATCCTGAAACAGAACAACCGGGCCATTGATTGAAAGTTCTAAACAGGAAAATATGAGAAGGTAGTTAGTTAAACATACTTCCTCGCCATTGTTGCTGCTCGATCTGCACCTGAATTTGAGACATTTTCTGAAAGGGCTTGAATTCACCAATTCGAAACGGACGCGTCGAACTGATGAAGATGCTTTTGGAGAAGAAGAGTGAAGAAAAGCTGTTTGAGGTTGAATTGCTTGAACTGCCATGGAGAAGCAGAAGCAAGAATGACTTGTGGTGGTAGTTGGAGAGAAAGAGCGAAAAAGAGAGCATAATGGAAAAACCGTTGGTTACTTTTGATTGTAACCTGAAAAATGAAAAAGGGAAGCGATAGGAATTTTCTGGTTCTGGCGCGCGCAAGATGTATTTTTTTATATTAATTTTTGGGGAGAATAATTAATTTATAGAGATATTCAAAAATTAGTTAAATTTGTTAGAGAGGAAAAAAATTTATATCAATTTATCTAAAATATCTCGATTAATCATTTATATTAAAAAAATTTCCAGAAAAATTATTCCTATTGAAAACCATCATTTAATATATATATACAAGCACGAGAAATAATTTAAGAACAATTATAAATTTAAATGATAAAATCGATAGAGTTTTTAAATTAAGGATAAAA
This sequence comes from Acacia acuminata, assembly GCA_019022655.1. Taxonomy (NCBI): domain Eukaryota; kingdom Viridiplantae; phylum Streptophyta; class Magnoliopsida; order Fabales; family Fabaceae; genus Acacia; species Acacia acuminata. Next base: position 306,491 of record JAFJYI010000164.1, on the reverse strand, counting down.
AATAAACCCCATAATTAGCTCCTTCCTACATTTAGGAGGGCAAGTATGATTATTTGTTGGATTAACGCGTTGGGAGTGGTGACTTATTTTCTATCTGAATTTTCTAGAAATAAGATAGGAAAAAAGTCAAATTGTAAATGTGATTTGTATTTGGATTAACGATAATTTGAAAATTTAATTGTGGTTTTTTAATCTTATGAGTAAATATTCTTTCCAAATGGAAACATGTTTATATTATTATTTGAAAAGTTAATTGTGATAGAAAATAATTGAAAAAGACATAATCTTATTGAATCTTATTGAATAATTGGATATATTAATATTAGTTGTATATATTAGACAATTGAAGATAAAAAAAATTTAAAATTGGAAAAAATTATTTAAAAAATTAATAAATAATAAAGTCCGTAGTTAGACATTTTTTGTGTGCTTGCTAGCATAAGCAGGGGAGTGAGCTCCATTAATTAGTTAAATAATTATTTAAAAAATTAATAAACAATAAAAATATATTTCTTCTAGCCAGTTGCTTGCTAGCCTAAGCAGGGGAGTGAGCTCCATTAATTTCTGAAATAAGGCATTTTCTTGTGCTTGGGCGTATTCTTTATTGGACATTGATTACGGTGTCGTTTCAAATAGAGTTCTGGACCGTTGAGGGAGAGCTGTAGAGGGTCAGAGGCTCAGCAGCAACACGTCGCTCAGCTCCAACGCTCCTGTGGTGAGCGTTCCTTACCGAGGGAGGAGAGCCGTAGAGGGTCGACTCGTGGCTGAGTTGGGCTCCTTTGAGCGTTCACCGAAGCCATAAAAACTACTCAAACACTTCTTATTGGAGTTCTCGACTTTTTTGCAAACGCCCATTGGAATTTTTGGACGTGAAGGCTCACTCTAACGCCAACCCAAACACACTATTTCGTTCTCGTTCTCCACCGTGGTGGAGACAATGACCTTTGGTGATAAATCATTCGTCTTTTGTGATTGATAATTCGGTGTGGTGGTGGTGTGTGTTGCTTTTCCAGCAACGATACTTATTTGGGTTAGTGATGAGAGTGGTGATTTATTTTTTATCTAACTTTTACGAAACTTAATAGAAAAAAGTCAAGTTGTAAAAATGTGATTTGTGTTGGATTAATGGTGGTAGAAGTGATTTTTTTTTAAACGGAAACGAGTTTGGTTTAGAAGTTGAAAAGTCGGTTGAGATAGAAAATGACTAAAAATGGCATAAGTTTTATTGAAAAAAATGGAAAAATAAATGTATTTATTATTTAAAAATTTATTTAAATTTATATTTACATATATTAATTCGGTATAAAGAATTTACATGGAAGGATTTAAATTTTGGAGGTATAATCCTAAATTATGTTTTTGGAAGAAAGAGAAAAAATAAATATATATAAATATCGGAATTGTTAAAAAAAAAAAGTAAGGAAAAGAATTAAGAAAAAAATACTTGGTGGTGGGGCCCACTCTCGAGCGGAGAGGAAAACATAATTCTTAGTGGCGGGGGTCCACGTCAAAAAAAGCTGAAAGTTTTATTTAAAAATTTATTTAAATTTATATTTAAACATATATTAATTCAAGATAAAGAATTTACATGGAAGGATTTAAATTTTGGAGGTATAATCCTAAATTATGTTTTTGGAAGAAAGAGAAAAAATAAATATATATAAATATCGGAATTGTTAAAAAAAAAAAAAAAGTAAGGAAAAGAATTAAGAAAAAAATACTTGGTGGTGGGGCCCACTCTCGAGCAGAGAGGAAAACATAATTCTTAGTGGTAGGGTCCCACGTCAAAAAACTGAAAATTTTTTTTCCAAAAGCTAAAGTGAGTGTTTTTTTTTTTGTCAAAAGCCCAATGAGAGGAAAGCCACCCCAAACGCCTCCCATTGGACTTTTTCTTTGGTAATCGTTTAACTGGACCTTTTTGGATGAAAAGCTATCCAAACGTGGATTCCAAAAAGGGTTTATTGCAATTTCTACTTGCCCTAGCATTGTCTCTGTGGCTGGCATTTGGTACTGTAGTAATTTTTTTTAAAAAAAAAAAAAAAATCCTATTTCCTTTGTTATAGTCTTTCCTCTTTATTTCCATGCTTGCACTAGCTTCTTCCCTTGCTTTTGGTAGATTTTCAATCACATATTGATGACCTCTTTTGTTGGGAGAATCGACCCTTAACTCAAAATCTATATATCTTCAATGTATTGACATTACATAACATTCTATTATAGCTCACCTTCATTGACATTGCATTTAGATATTCCTCTGAGATTTTTCTTAGCAATTAGATATATATTTATCTAAGAATGTCCTCCGAGTTGAGTGCTCAGGCAGCATGTGGGGGCCATCGAAGCCCAAGAGATCATGTATGGCACCTTGGACAATCAAACTCTGTTTTGCATCTGATAGGCAATATTTAGCAAGTCTTGTTCATAGCATCTGAAGAAACTTGGGCAATCAAAATCTGTTTTGCATATGAAGAAACTTGTGCTTTTTCTTTTCAAAATATATAATTTTTTTTTTTAAAAAAATTGTTTGTTTTGTAAGTCTATAAATGAAGATACTTGTGCTTTTAATCCTTGTTTCAACATTGAAATAATTTCTTTGAAAAGGTTTTTATGCAATATTTTCTTTCGAAAAGAAGCAACTTCCCATGCATTGAGCTTTCTTTTTGTGAAGTTATTCTGAATAAGATTCGACAAGTATGGAGAAAAAAATATTGAGGACGTAAGAGGTAGACTTGTGATGATAAAAGATGAGTAGCTGCTTCAACGTTGCTGTACTTCAAAATTTTAATGATTAATTGCTTCAATTGTTGTATCACTTTACAATTATGAAGGACGTAATGGTTGGAACCAAATATGAAACTATGATCAAAGCTGAACCCGTGCATTGTGGAGTTATCCAAATTTTGACAAAGATGCATTTTATGATGTTCAATGCCTCAGGATTTGAAAATAGTATATGACTTTTATATATTAAATCTTGTGTTTAGAAGTAATATCATTGGATTTCAATCTGGTATGTGGCACCAAATGATATCTTCATTGGGAACTTAAACAATTGGCGGTTTTTGCAGGAGAATAAAGAAGCTGAAGGAAAAAGGTTTATCAAAATCAATCAGGTGTGGGTTGGATTTGATTAGAAGGGACTTTGTAAAGACATGGAGGAATCAAATAAGGAGGTGCTGGAGGTTTGGAATGTATGGCCTGATTCAGAGAAAATAGATATATCGAAGAGGCAATGAAATGAAATATAGGCCGCAAAGGGTGAAAAAGAAATATAATGTTTCCTTTCACACCCGTAGGTCTCTACAGCAATTCAAGTTGTTAGCAGAACATGTAAAGAAGGATGAGAGTTTAAGGAAAAAGGTTGAAAAAATTGGTAAAATCCTCCATCTAGCCTCCGATTTGTAAATATCCTTTCCTTAAAATAATAATTAACTAAAGGTTTGTTCAAAACATTCATCTATCAAGTTATAGAGAAATCAAAAGTATTTAGTTAATGCATTAAATCTGCAAAATGAATCAAAGTAAGCAAGATGAACTCTAATGTAGCAATATACAAATATTCCAAAGTATATACAAAAAAGATGGAAGCATTACTCTTAACAGAAGTAGCTTAAACTTTCAGAATCTTCCTTGATGGACCTACACAAGAACTATCATCTAGAAAAATGTTAAATCAACGGGGTGAGACAAAGGCCTAAGCAACCAACAATCCATCTTATCAAGCATACAAGCAAGTGCTTATGAGATGTCTAGTGGTAAAATTATAAATCAATAGCATTATAAAAAATGTCAAATTACATGTATATCAATTCACAATAGCATAATCTCATTCTTATATTTATCATATGGGTGAGTAAAAATCAATACACAAGAATTTTTTCTCTATCCCTCTTTATTTCCTCATCGCGTTATTTTCTCTGATTGAACCTATAGGCTATACTCACCCATATGACTGGTAGTTCAACTCAACAAACTCACTGATCAGGTGATATAGATTGGTCAAAATCCACAGAGCATAAGACCAGACCATGAGTTCGCCCTCTAATGTATTAGTGAGGTGTCAAGGCCCTATAAACATAAATGAGCCAAAAGACTAACTATAGTGTATATCGGAAGCCCACCACCTTATTTTATCTTTTTATACGAGAATTCATCCCCTTATTACCTCTGAATAATCTCCCCTCAAATCAATATCGACCATGCCCTCTCATATCAATACTCAAGATATATAATCACAATGGGTTAATTATCAAATGCTATTATCAATTCGGAGGTTGTCAACACAAATTTCCTAATCTCATGAATCAATATCAAAACACATACACACACGCATGCACGCACGCACACTATCCACTAACCATTTCTTAATAAAAATAAGTCTCACAAGACAATTTCATTAACAACATATTTTATATCTCATATCACAACCAATAGAAAATTTTATAGTTTTATATAGTTAAAACTTATTCACAAACATCATACAAACATGCACAATAAGAGGAAAATGATTACCTCTCACCAAAGCAAACTAATACCACAATGCTCCTAATTCAAGAGCTCAAACACAAGTCATAATCAATCTACAATTATCAATTTACTAGACATTAATAACTCATTAAGTCATTTGGATAATTATTATGAATTCCTACTTTCCAAATTAATAATTATTAATAATATTTATATGTGTGTGTAAAGTTAATCATGGATATATATATACACACACACACACTTCAACTATATGTTTACTTATATAAATAAAGTTTGTATTTTCTAAGTAAGGAAAAAATTCTCATATCTCCCGGGAGTAACTAATCATTTAAACACAATTTCTATTTTCTTTTTAAAAAAATCGAATCACTCAATTAAAATCCTTAATAGCCCCGAAATAGCTTACCTGAACAAAATTCTCAAAATCTAGAATTCCATTAAAATTCTCACCTTCAATTTCAAGCTTAAACTTCATTTACTAAACCATAAAAAATTCAATAATACATCCAACAAAACCAAATCAATCATTCGATTTAAATTTAATCAGTAAAAATATCATATATGTTAAAAATCCTAAAATTTTTAAATAAAGATTAAATTTCTAAATCCTCAAGATAACCAATAAATAAAAATAAACCTATAGAACTTGACTACTGAAATATCTCTACTTATATTGTTAAAACTCAACACTTACCCCAAACTCTAATACAAAAATTTGCTCTAATCCCTTTAAAAAAGGGAAAATGACGTGCATATCCCAAGGTAGCAAAACAATTACAAATTTTTTTTCTAGAAATGTCATAATTGCCACCAAATCCCTTGAGACCTTTGTGGAATATCATACAAATGTGAAATAACCTAAACACCTGTCGGTGAATGAGAGAAAAAGGGAGACAAATTCAACTTCTTGTCTTCTCGAACACCATTCTCGACGACATAAACCTCAGAGACAACATTTATTGGTCGATTTCCCTTATGGCAAGTGAACCAGTCGAACAAGTAATAAAGAGTAAGTAGAATTATTGTCTCACAGAGACTGTTGATACTGAAGATGATGCTAGTTTCTAAAGACAAGTGTGTGATGTAAAAGTTGTATTAGGTTTGATTGATTTTACTATTACTAACTATAGAAAATAATAAATGGTTGAAGGTCGAAGGAATATATCGGTTTAAAAGTAGACGAGCTCATATTTCATCCTAAGTCATGTCATTCCCCCGTTTGCTTATCACGCATTGCTATAACAATCATGCTGCATAGCTTCCGCAATGCTACAACATAACCACCTTTTAGAACGTTATCCAGTTAACCCACCACTATCCTATACAGAAGCTTCAGCAATCCTGTAAATAAAGTCCTCGCTCTACTCTCCCATATTCTTATGGTGATTTCAAGTCTAGCCTATCTGATTAGCTCTAGATGTTTTGGTTATGAGCGGTAAATCCATTCCTAGCATTTACAATTTAGGTTGAGCTGTGCATGGGCTCGCCCAGCAAGGATTGCTTAATAGAAGTCTAACCCTGCCTCCCTTTCGGGCTGACAAGACCACTAAGATAGCCCTTAGCGTCTGCTAATTATCAGCTATGAATTAAAACACTACTAAAAGAAACTAATTAATTAAATGAAGAACTAACAAATTGGGTTCATTCTACAACTTAGGAATTCATCCTCGCTCAGCCAAAGGGAATTTAGTTCATGATTGATGAAGGGCACATAACACAGAGAACTGTAGAACATCCCATAACAGAATTATGAAAATAAAAATAACAAAGAAAACAAGGAGCTCATCGAAAGGTTGATGGCATAAAAGGCGTCCTGTTATATGACGTCTCCACATCTTCTACAATCCATCTTGCTCCAAGGAAGAACTCAGTCTGATCTCTTGTCCTCTCGGTCTGTCTCCCTCTTGTTCCTTTAGCGTGAGTTTCAGTTGGATTGGAATTGAGTGGCTGCTTTCTCCCGTGGCTCTCCTCTCCTTTTAGGTTCTACCACACTTTCCTCTTATAGTTAGGTCTCCTCGGTCGCACGTCCAGTCAGTTGGGCCTTCCAAATCTGTCAAGTCCAAGATCTTAGATTCGGTTGATTGATCATTCTTTTAATATAGCAAGATTATTTAAATCTTTCTTTCGATTCACTACATCTTCTGGATTTAGCTTCAGTCAATCACCGTCTCCACGTGCGTCTGGGTGACTTGTCTTAATTTCCTAAAAACTCGCGAGGAAATGTTAGAATAACTTAGCGCATAATTTTGCATCATTTACGATGCTATAGCAGCGCAGGTGCAGGTATACGATATGCTAGAGCATTGTATTAGCCTCATTACGCGGTTTCACTACAAAACCATAAGTGGTCCTTTTCTTATGCACATGCACAGGGTAATGACATGAATGCAAATATTTATAGGATCAACCCCCTATTTCTCGATGTGTATGAATTCTCAAGTATTCTATCAGATAGTAAACAATATGGCTCAAATTTAGTGTTCAAAACAGTCAAAACACATAGGGAAAACATGACATTAATATCACTCATCAGCATTGCCGTCAACAGAACTCGCCTCATTGTAACCCCTTTTTATCCCAATGTTTCAGATGTCACCGTCAGGTTATCTCCTCGGTCGTTGGTGAATCTAGAGAGGCCAATCACACTCACAATCCCCATCTACCTCTTCGTCGAGAACCATAGCTGCTTCAAGAAACCCAAGCCCAAGAAAACGCCCACCCCTATGAAACCCATGATCTGCAGCCATCATCAGAATTCGTCGATTTGAGTGTCCGCTTACTTCCTTGTGAGGAGCCAACGTCTTCAGAGGCTTTGACTTTGAAGCGGTTGTTGAGTAATAGAGATGACGGGACCATGTGTGACCAAAGAAAGTTCATGGTGACAAGATTTGGTTTTTTTTTTCAATTTGTAGTTTTCTAGGTTTGTTCAAATTTTAGTTTTTGTTTCTTTTTTTTTTAATTCGATTTCATGCCTCCCGCTTGGCTTTTTCTCTTGATTCAAAATCATTTTTTGTTGATCGCAATCATATTTGTTGTTTTAAATGTTTTTACTCCTCATCGGACGAGGAAATGACAAGAAGTTGTTTGCTTAGGAGGAGGAGGTGATGATATTGATAAAGAGGTTTCTTGTTTTTATTTTCAAGAAAAGGTGATAAGGATGATGTGGCATTACCTATGGCATAATATTCTAAATGGAAGAGCAACCTTATCACATGTTGGTCAACAAATGGTTGACTATTTGTGTATCTAACGAGAAGGGCACATTTTCCTTTCTCTCTTTTTTCCCCATTTCCAAGGTATATTTGCTTCCTCAAAAACTTTCGATGCTTAATGCCTATTCGTGAAAACTTCCAAGGCACTTTAGCCCCTTAACCTTACAAGTACACATTGTTAGAACGCCACCATGAAAACTAAACAACTTAAGAAAATAAGGTAGGGTAATGGTCTACACACCAACAAAAGTGATATTATGAAACAATGCTAATATCTCCTACCAATTGATAGTCAATGAGTCAGAGGTTTAAGTAGGGGAATACAGATGAAGCCTTTCTTGACATAATAGATTGTGAGAAGTGGCTTTGCATCAACAGCTATCATGCTAGATTTATGAATCCATAATAATGAGGCTCTTAAAACACTTGGAGAGGAAAGCTAAACTTGTTGGTAATAGATTTCTCCATACGAATTCTTTAAAAGAAGTACTTTTGTGGTAAATGATTCCATGACAATAATTAACTTTATCAAAATGAATGTATATGTTCGTGATGATCGCATTTTGTATCACATGTTATTGACAACTCATTCTTTAGGATTTGACAACTTCATCTCCACGTTGTTGACAACTCCATCGCCAAGTTGTTAACAACTCCATCTCTCCATTTTAACAACTCCATCTTCATGTTTTAAGAACTCCATCTCCACGTTGTTAGCAATTCCATCTCCATGTTTTAACAACTTCATCTCGACGTTTTTAACAACTCCATGTCTACGTTGTTAACAACTCTATCTCCACGTTTTAACAACTCAATCTCCATGTTTTAACAACTCAATCTCCACGTTTTAACAACTCTATCTCCACATACGAATCTATCTCCCTTTTTCTCACATTCACCGAAGGGTGTTTAGGTCATTTCACATTTACATTATACCCCCACAAAAATCCCAAGAGACTTAGCAACAATTACAATATTTTTAGAAACTTTCTTGTAATTGTTTTGTTACCTTGGGATCTGCTCGTCATTTTCCCTTTAATTATGCATCCATTAGAAAGAGATAGTTGAGTGGGACAATACTTATGAAGAAATTTTAGATAATAGAAGTGACTTTGATTACGATATTGATTCTTAAAGATTGCCATAAGAGAAGAAGAAAAATACTCATGAAGAAATGTTACATAATAGAAGTGACTTTGATTACGATATTGATTCTTAAAGATTGCCATAAGAGAAGAAGAAAAATGGCGACCGCTATTGCGCTCGAGGAAGAAGAAAACTTGAACAATGACTCCCTCTCTCCTTCACATTTGAAATGACACATGACAAGAAGAGGGGCAATTTTGGTGTCTGTTTGATTTAGTGATAGAAGTTGTTTTTTCAACATAATTTACAGTATACGAGATACGTTTGTGAAAAGAGTTTTATTTTGACTTACGCGAATGTATTTTTCCACCACCAACTCAAATAATACAAGATAAGTTTGTGAGGAGTCATTTAAGAAGATACTCAACTTTTCTGATGGGAAAGGACCAGAGGTTCTTGGCCCCTTATCTTTTCTTTCCCCTTTTTAATAAATGTGGGAAGATGAAATCCCTTTGAAAGTGGCAGGATTTGATCATCTTCCCAGGAGAGATATTTCATAGGACCAAAAAGCCCCTGTATGAGAAAGCCGAAGGTTCGATCTGAAGGAGAGGCGCCGGTGATGGTGGAGGAAGCAGAGGCGCCAGCAAGGTGGAGGACGAAGCAGAGGCAAGAGTGAGACACCGGCGATGGTGGAAGAAGCAAAGGCGCCGGTGAGGTGGAGGACGTAGAGGCACTGGCGAGGTGGAGGACGAAGCAGATGAAGTAGAGGTGAGAGTGAGACGAGAGCAAGAGACGAGACTCATGAGAGGCAGAGATGAGAGTGAGAGACGAGTGGTGGTTTTAATTTTAAGGGGTATTATAGGTATTTTACCTCTTCTTCCCACTTAACCAACTTTATTTTCTTCCTACCAAACATTTTATTTTCCCTCAACTTGGGTTCCATTCCCATGTCTACCAAACAACTCAACTTTTTAAGTTCCCTCTCAATCTTTCCTTCCATTCATTTTCCTCCTCTAAGTTCCTTTCCCTTTCTTAAATCTTCTCTGTACCAAACGGGGCATTACACTCTTGAATTCAAGACCCCCTCTCTGTCTCTTAAAATTACCCAAACACACAAATAAAGATATATATATATATATATATATATATTTTTTTTTTTTTTTCCCCTCTTTTCACCTATAAAACATATTTTTTTCTACTTATTTTTTTTTAACAATAACAATAAAAAAATATTATTATTATTTCTACATTTTTATTTTACTAATTTTTTTTACTATCATAAACCATACTTTTAAATATATATTTTTTATTTTGATAATTACATGATAAATCTACTTATCATTATTAATTGTTTCTTAATTCTAATTAAATCTAGAGATAAGCATCATTTTTGTCCCGAAAGTTTTAGTTGAGGAGCACTAGGCACTGAAAGTTTTTTTAGGAGTAAAATTGCCCTCGAAACTTTACAAAACGGAGCAATTTTGCCCGAAAGTTTTTTTTAGGAGCAATTTTGCCCTAAAGTTTTTGTTTATGACCAATTTTGCCCCAAAAAATTTACAAATTGAAGCAATAATTTAACAAATCACGATTAATAGAAGAGCAAGATTGCTACATTTTTTAACTTCGGGGCAATTTTGATAAAAGAAAACTTCATGGCCAATGCTTCTCAACCAAAACAAATATCCGGAAAAAAATATCCCTTAAATCTAATATACAGGTTGGGTTTCTCTCATAATCTCTTTCTCATTATCTCTCATCATCTTTATATCATATCCGTCCAATCAATTACAATACTATTTTAACTTCTCTCTCCTCTTCCTAATCAACGGCCCAGGTGGGGCATGTGAGAGAAAAGGAGAAAAGAGATCATGAGAAAATCCTCTCCCCTAATATACACCTTCACCGACCTTCGTTGAAGGCGTCCACCTCCACTTGCAGTGAGGACGGCAATGACAAGGCAATGAGGACGACAATAAGGATGATGGCGGACGTCAAAGGATACGATTTGTAGTTTCCGATCACAATGGCAAAGATGCTTGTCTAGCTGCCTCCCCTTCTGTGCCCTCAGTTTCACTTTTGACGGCGGTGTTCATCCTCGACTCACCATCTTCCCCAGTTTCTGACGTTGAATTCGACAGCGGACGACGAAGGTGCGATCTACAACATTCTCCCTCTTCAATTTGCCGTCTTCTTCACCTTCCTTTGTCGTTAGTTTGTAGGTTATGTGGGAGAGGGATGGAAGCTTCTGAACCTCCAAAGGTGAAAGCAATGCTGGACTGTGATGAGTTCTAGTTTTCGATCTGCAGCTCCTCACTCTTCGATCTGTGCCTCTCCTCCCTCTTCGTCTTCACCTTTTTTTTTGGATTGTTTAGATAGATTATGGATGAGTTTTGATTGATTATATTATGGTCTTCTACCTCTTATGTTCGACCTCTTATGCTCGATTGGGCAATTTTTCGGTCATTGTCGTAGCAGGATTTTAGGATAAATATTTAGGTTAAATGTATACTCATTAATTAATTAAAAAAAGGGCTAAATCGAAACACATTAACTAATCTCACAAAAGAAATTCTGAACATTTTTTTTTTGGGTCCAAGAAGATCCGCCCCTAGTCACGTGAAAGTGGTGGACGGAGGATGTGATAGCTATGAATTTTGATGCCGAGGGAGGAGATTTTTGTTGTTGAAGGGAATTTCGGTATTTTTCATATGTTAAAATACTTATTTTTATCGTAATTTGTATCCCACTTCCACGATCCCACCAAACTTCTTAACTACTTCCACCTTCAGGTTCACTTCCACTCCCATTAAAAACTATTCCATGGTACTTATCGGACATAAGGGGTTATGGTCCAAATTTCGGCGAGTAAGTTTTTGCCTAAAAACAGTAGGTTTGTGAAAGGTTTTGTTAGACAATTTTAAGAGCATGGAGAGTGATCAGAAAAGTGGATTTTTTTTTTTTTTTTTTTTTTTTTTTATAATTTGACTTATGCAAATTAAAAATTGGATAAAAGTCGATTCTGAATTATGATTTATGTTTAAATTGACAAGAGAGTAAGTATTTTTCTGAAACTAAAACTTAGGGTTGTACATCAAACCCGCCAACCCGTATGACTCAGCCCAACCGGTTCAGTCCCAAAAAAAGATGAAGAAACCCTAACATATTTGGTAGGACCGGGTCTGACCCAAAGTCTGGGTAAGACCGAGTTTCGGGCTTGAGTCCAGGACCAATAAGCCCGGTCCTACCCGGATAATTATATATATATATATATATATATATTATTTTATTTTATTTTATTTTTTAATAACTTCAAACCTACCCTAACCCTAATTTGCGCCTCAAATCCCCCAATCTCACCCTCCTTTTGCGACAAAAATCTCTCACTCTCCCGATCGGCATCTTGCTCTCAGTTCTCCCCATCATCTCCTAGACTCCTACTCTCCTCCTCAACCAGTTGCATCGCTTCTCCCAACTCATCGTCGCAAGAAGATCTGGGTATCGTCACAAGCGCATGGCGGCCTATGCTTACTCATCGACAACGACCTCTTCCCTTTAGATCTGGGTTTCATCGACGGCGATGGCGACCTCTTCACTCTAGATGTGGGTTGCCATCGTCCTCCATTTTCACACCCCTTTGCTCCTTTTGGCCGGAAAGCTTCACCCCACCACCGGCGATGACCCATGCGTGGTGATTTTATTGTCCGCTTTACCCTCTCAATTTTTTTGTCATTAAGTAGTTCCATAAAGCTTTTCTTTCATCTGTTTTATTTCTTCGTTTTCATCTTCTGAATTGTTTTCCCCGCTAATCGTTATTATTCTCACATTTGGAATTTTTTTGTTTTGTTTTGGATTTTGGTTTCAATCAATTGGATCTTTGGTTTCTATTTGTTTTTAGGTTCTGGAAATCTTTGGTTTCAATCAACTATGCTGGTCTTCCCGTTCGGATTTTCCTTCACTTGGGCCAGACCACTAACCCAATGCAGTCTGTCCTAGTTTGTCCAACCCGGAAGCCATCGGGTTTTTTCCCAGGTAGGACCGGGCTTCAGGCTGGAATGTCCAGCTTGATCAACCTTCCGGACCAGATCGGGGGTTAATGACATGCCCTTGGTCGGTCTGGTTGATGTATGACCCTACTAAAACTTATTTGAATTAGCAGTAGTATAAGTGAATTTTGTAATGATATAAGAGAAAAATTAAATCAAAATAATTATTTATTTTTGGAGCGTACAGCTTGCTTTGCCCAATGCCAGCTTCCCTCTGAAATGAAAAATATGGTATTAATATGAGAGAAATACCATATGAAAAAAAGAAAAGAGAGACTTTTGGAAATAAAAGAGCAATAGTATAAAGAGTGAGACAAGTGGTATGGCCTAACTAGAAAGGACTACGTGTGATAAGCTAAAATCAAATCGTGACGAGCCACAATTTGTTGTTTATGAAAATAAGTCATTTAATATCTATAAGCCAATTGTCAAAAGCCTAAAACGCCTCTCCCAAAAATGGGGAAATACATTTAAGGGCCTTTTTGGAGGAAAAAAAATCCCAAAAAGGGCCCTTGGGCTTTTTCTAGGATTTTTAGAATCTGTATGAGTTGTAAATGTGGATGATATAGTTGTTAACATGGGCTGATATTGTTGTTAATGTGGTTGATTTAGTTGTTAAAATATTGTTGTAAATACGACTGATTTAGTTGTAAACAGGGTATTAATTTTGTTGTAAATATGACTGATTTAGTTGTCAACACAAATCCCAGAAAGAGCACAAGGGCCCTTTCTGGGATTTTCAAAATCTTGGGACCCTTTTTAGGATTTTTTTTCTCCAAAAAAGGCCCCATGTGGATTTTCCTTCGGCCCAAAAATAGCATAAAAAGTTAAAAGCTGTCAATCTTACTTTTGGCTCTTGAATCACGCGATTGGGAGGCACAAAAACCATATCAAACACACACTTCTCATCTTAAACATGTTTAACAGCCATGGGTGATAATGCTTTTTTAATACTGTTGGGGCAACATGTTTATCGTCCCCATACCCCTCTCAATACAAATATCTTCATTAAGACTCAATTCAAAACTCGGAGAGATTTACTAATGTTTTACTTTGCTACATCGCTAAACCAACTCTACGTCGGTGACACCTACTCCTTGAGATTGGAACGGACTACGTCATGAGGCCCAGCTCGAGCCCATTCTATTGTTGCGTGTGGACTTGTGGACAGGTGGGAAAGGCCCAACTCGAGCCCACTCTTTGTTCGATTTTGATGAAAGCTTTCTTCAATTATTTTCAGACCTCGCCTTGTTCTTTATTAATCCAAAATTGGTATTTGACCAAAAAAAAAAAAAAGTCCAAAATTGGTACGTATCTAAGCTTCGTAGTGCGCCTATGGTGAAAGGTGGATAGAAAAGGAAACCAGACATGGCCTTGCAGTTTCTGAAGCTTCCTATAACCATAACCCGCGGGTTGGGTAGCGACAGAACCTTTCTATTCTTTTCTCCGAAGCTCCCTGGTAAGCTCTCTTTCAAATTCTATCTATTTTCATAGACATTTCTATCTTCTTTTTTCCGCCCCCTTCTATACTTTTTCTTTTCCACTCCGTTTCAAGCTTGTCGCTTATGAATGCAAGTTGCAGGGGATTCAAACCTAAAGATTTTCAAGTTCACCTGTGCACTAGGATATATTTGGCTTCGATAATATTTTGTTTTTGATGTTATTCTTGGAATTTTTTCAGTGAGATGGGTCACTGTTCAAATTCCTAGTTCCTTCCGGAGTTATGCTGCTTCAAAATCTGAAAAGCTTCAACCGGTGAAGAAGTAAGCTTTTCTTTCTCCATAGACATGTCAAGTCTTCACTCTTCACAGTTCACTAAGTTAACGCTCTTGTGAGTTGTGATCTTCCATTCTTATTTGAATTCTCATTCTGAGAACTAACTAGTATTGCCAAAATGCTAGACTATATTGACAAGAATGCCTTCAGTTACATCGTAGTTTTTTTGGATAAAGTGTTATATTATTGTTTTTGCTTACCTTTCGAATTAGCTTCGAAGCATAAGTACAGTGAATGTTTGTCAATAAAAATCAAGTCAGGGGCCCAGCAATAGTTGACTTTTGTTTTCACTTACATCATGGTTTTTGGTTTTGGAGGATCGATAAGTGCTGACAATTTTAGATATGTGCAATGTTGGATTGTGCGTTGCGGTACTTGAAATCAATGTGACTAGAAGGCTTTCTGTTTTGATAATTCTATTATCGACTTTTGTTTTTTTTTCTCAATATGATAGGAATTATCTTGTAAAAATTTTACTTTTCTTTCTCTTGTATTAATTAGGTTTTTATTCCATCCCAAAGAAGTGTTGTGACCAGTATGAAATTCTATGTATCAAGCTATTTGTGCTTTTGAACGACATTACACTCTGTTAAACTTTTAGGAAAAAGAGGCTGGACGAGGTATGTCTTGAAAGGTTTCAGCAATACAGTCGAAATTTCATTCAGTCGTGGATTTTACAAGGTAATTTTTCCCTTTTCCCTTCAATAAAAATATAGATTTCCTCTTAAGTTATCCACTCAAGTAACAAATATCAATAGTCGCTTGAATTCAAGTGGTCATGATAGTAAAGAGTTCTTATTTTACTAGTAGTTTTTTTTGGCAATTTCAAGAAAGTAAGGTACATTTTTATGGGGTTTTATAACATTGGTATTAGCAACTGGAGTTGGTAGTAGATTGTTTTCTACACTTGTATTATTCATTGTGATAAAACCAATTGAATCATTAATGATTAACACGTCCGACATTTGTGATTAGGCAAAGTATATGTGGATGGAAAGGTGGTAAATAAAGCGGGTACCCCAGTATCTAACAAAGCTGTTGTGGAGATAAAGGCTGAAGTGCCAAAATATGTATGTAGGTGAATCCATCAAGCTCCATAAATAAATAGTCTGATGAAATCTCTGCACCAATGTTGGGTGAAATTAATATTTTCTCACTTACCTATGTCAATGCAGAGCTGGACATAAGTTAGAAGCTGCATTTGAGCAGCTTGGTGTTGATGTTGCGGGTAAAGTAGCTCTTGACTCTGGGTTGTCAACTGGAGGATTTACTGATTGCTTACTTCAGTATGGTGCATCCTTTGTTTATGGAGTTGACGTAGGTTATGGGCAGGTAATGTTTTGCTTTTGTGTTTTCCTTCTGTTTCCTCTCTGTGGTGAATACCTGGGTTTATGGCTTCAGCTGAATTAGGTTAACATAACCACCCATCTGTAATCTGTGATGACAAAAATTGTCTAGCTCAGCAGGTTTCTGTGATTATTTCCTTTTCACTAATATGATGCATATTAATTGATATTTGCGATTCTCTGCTCATGGTGGTTATTTCCTCTTTTAGGTAGCTGACAAAATTCGTCTAGATGAGCGAGTTTCTGTGATAGAGCGGACAAATCTAAGATATCTTTCGGAACTCCCACAGAAAGTTGATTTGGTGACTTTAGACCTTTCATTCATCTCTATTCTCTTGGTAAGGATTTAGATAATGGTGCATGTCATACTAATGCTATATATATTTTTTTGTCTGTCTCCCCTATCCTATATCTGCATCAGTTCCTCTACTGAATGAAATTTTAACTGCAGTTTACATTATATTTCTCAAACTTTGCAAATTTTGGACTTTTTCTAGTTTGGGAAGCTTGCTTTAGTCTTATCATATTTTGAATGGAATGGAAACCTCTTAGGGCGCATATTTAGTTGAGCTATAATAAGCATTTATTTGACTTGCACCTTATGGGTGGGGCCCTTTATTTACAAGTTGTAGAGTCTAGTGCCAACAAGGGCAGGTGGTGTGCCACTATGACTTAAGAGTATTGGCTAGGTGGGGCCTTTTAAATAGTTGGGTAAACTACAACTCCCTGCATCTTTACCCTGTAGATGTTGATGGCGTGTATTACACATAATTAATTACTTATAAGTCAAAAAACTGTGAAAAGATAGAGAAAATTATGCTCAGATATGTTGGAGGACATGAACACTTGAAACATATGCTTAAAGAATCATCCAAAATTTTGTCAGCCAGTCTTGTCGTGTCTGTATTAGATAGTATTTCTCACTTTCCAGGTCCCCCACAATTTACGAGTTTTAAACCAGCAATCAAACCCCAGCACATGAAGCTATCAAGTGTTGTTTGATTCTATCCTACACTTGTGTACTATCCTCACATGAATTATGAAGATAAAATAAAATATTAACTAGAACCAAGAGAGAACATGTGTGCAGAACAATGAGGGGAAGTTTGCAAGGGAAAGCAATTAGTAACTCAAAAGAAGAAAACATGAAGGCAGACAGTTAGAAAAGATACTATTTAAAGAAGGAAAGATATAATCAGAAGTTATTAAAGAAACGTCCTGGATCAGATTGGCCAAATTTTACCACAACTGCACATTACAAAATTGTCACAATAGAATGCCAATAACAGCGATGATTTTCTCTTATATCTCAAGTCGTCTGCGCATTTAGGGTCCTTGTTCTGCCCAATGGTTGGTTAAGTTATTCATTTAACAGGTCATGCCTGCTGTGGTCAATGTCATGAAGGAAGACGCAGCATTGGTGACGTTGGTTAAACCTCAATTTGAAGCTCTCAGATCACAAGTAAGAAATCCAAGTTCATGTTATATAATGCTAATATTTAGTTAGGTCAATATTCTCTTCTATAATGTGAAGCCAATTGTTGCCATTGGAGTAAAGGGGAGGAAGCTTCCAGGACTGGGTATTAAAAGAGAATAATATGATGTTGGCCGCTTGCGGATCAATTGTGATTGCACTAGTGCATGTCTCATGCTTGGTGCTATGTGCCTATGTCAATCAGAGACACTGTTCAAGTTCAATTTATTTTCCCATGCTGATAACAGCTATTTTGCCTCTTTATTTGAATAGAATTTGTTTTTCCTATAAAATCATTATGCCATCATGGTTGTCCTAACCTCTTTTAAAGATGGAGGTCACATGATAGTCATTATTTCCAAATTTGAAGTATCACTTTCTGTGCAGGTAGGAAAAGGGGGGATAGTGAAAGATCCTACAGTTCACCAAGAGGTATGCCATTTTTGGTTATCTGATTCTAGGTGCCTTGAAAAATTTTGTTCATGTTAGTTAAAATGAGATTAGGACTAAAGTTTAGGGAAACCGATATGCAAATGCAAATACAAAATTCTTTTCATCCTGTTTATAGTTCATTTCTTTATGCTGGAAAACACAATCCTTAGCATGATATTGACCTGCAAATACTGGAAGATATGAAGTTGATCTTTTATTTATTATTTTCATTCAGGTCCTTGAGAGGATTATAAAGGGAGTAGAGAAGTTTGGTTTCTGCAGTAAAGGATGGATTGAGTCCCCTCTCAAAGGCGCTGAGGGCAATACAGAATTCCTTGTTCACTTTGTCAGATCATCCCCCAATGAAGTTTCCTGAAACAAACAAAAAAAAAAAAAAAAAAAAAAAAAAAAAAGAAAAGGACTTTATGCTTAGATTCAACAAGTGAGGCAAATATTACCAATTTTGAAATATATAATTTGAGGGAGAGGAAATTTATGTTCTTGATACAGTGAACATTTTTTTCCCCTTATGCTTAGGTCCAACCTGTTCAATGGAATCACAGAATCCGATGTATGATTATTCCACCCCAATAGTAGAATCTCTTGGTGCATGTCATAACCTACATATGAATAACACAAGATGTTTATTTTTCTCATCTTATCTTATGATCCATTTATGGGTAATGTCCCACAAACCCTATAAGAATTGGTCAACATTAGGATTCATGTGGTCTTTTGTTATGTTTATTTTCTTACTTTTCATTATTTTTCCTATGACCTCCATGTTTTTCCTTTTTTTCATCCTATATTCCATTGCCTCACATCCCTCCATACATCAATTAGAAGTAGAATTCTTATCACTATACGGACATATTTAGTCCTCATGGTAAAAGATATTTCTCCGGTCTTTTAATATAAGACATATTTGGAGAGTTGATTTGGTTTAAATATAAAACTTTTCATATTTGTCAATATTTTCTTAATTTAACCCTTAACAATAATCAATGAGTCCAAAGTGTGGCGTAATTAAAGAAGACGACTATGATGTTGTGGAAAATATAGTTGTATTAACTAATTAACTAACTTATTTAATTAAATTAAATTAAGTAAATATGTCTTATATTCATTCAGTAGCATTGTTGCCTCAAGTTTTTGTAAGTTTGGTTAAATAGCTGATATTGACCATTTGAAAAAAATTGATGTTGACCATTTTAATAGGGGCAACATTGTTCCATTTACACACTTCCGGGTAACTATGATTCCAAAAAATTCTCGTAACAACGTCACTTTGAAGTGAAAACATTCAAGGTAAATTTACATCTTAATCCCGTATTTTAATTACTTCTTGACTTCCCTATTTTTTTATGCCAAAAAAAAAAAAAAAACTTTTTCAACGTCCCTTGCATTATTCTATGTATTATAAAATATTGTCACTTTCGAGTGTGGAATATTATTTACTTATTATATTTTTATACCCTTTGAAACTATAAAGCATAATCGCTAATCGGTTACCATCATGGATTACTACCTGTTCTGTCATAAGAACACAGATGTCTAGCCCTAGGTGGGCTAGTATGTTTATGTTGGATCGAATAGCTCCCTCTTAGGTATCTATGGATGAGATACCTTTGAGAATAGAAGATCACCGTACACAACCAAAGGGGATGAGGTGTGTGCACAAAGTGTAATCAGAATCGTAGATGAGAGAGAGCTTAGAGATTATGTACCTTAGGGTTTACCATCTATTTATGAGGGTACCTTAGGGTTAGGGTTTGACCGTTGGGCCTCTTGTGCCTCCAAGCCCAAATGTTGTGCCATCACATCTCGTGCAATATTGGTTGCCTCTTGTTGGGCCACACCTTAGTTGGGCCTATTATTTGAATCCATAACAGTTGCCCCCCAACTCGGTAGTTCAGGCTTCTGAGCTGCCGGGATGTATTTTGCCCCCAGTCGGCTTTATTAGCCGAGCTTTGCTGTTGTGAACCTTACATTGCCGAGCTGAATTATGTTGATCCTGGCTGTCAAGGCCGCTTACCTTGAAGATCCGAGGTCTTGTCTCAAAGACCCTCAATAGCGTGGAGATGGTTCACCTGCATTTGAATCCAGGTGTTGATCTTGGCTATTGAAGTTGTCTTCTCAAAGATCCGAGGTAATGTCTCTAGGATCCGAGGTAATGTCGAGGCGGTTTGCCTGATTTCGAGGTTGGGATCGTTCTTCAGGTTATCCGGGCTAGATTACTGTGAATCTTACCCTCTTGCATATCTACTGCGCATTGTCGGGTTGTGTCATATTGACCCCGGTTACCGATGTCATTTGCTCAAAGATCCGAGGTAATGTCTCAAGGATCCGAGGTAATATCAAGGAGTTCGCTCGACTTCGAGGTCGAGACCCTTATGCGTTCGCCATCGTTGCCCACCGACACCGGCGGCTCGTATTCGTGCGGGGTTTCCACCACCACACCTAGTCACCTACGGTTTCCGTGTGCATTTAATTCATCCTTCGTGTCACCTGCGTCAGCCCTGCCTTTTGGGCTTAGAGGTCACTAGGCTGCTGAGGCGCCTTTTTGTTTGACCCGGATTCTGTATCCGAATTATCCCATCTTGATTTGCTTTTGTTCGAGTCTTTGACGAGTTCGGATTCGTATTCTGCTATCGATGTGCCTGTTTAGGCGATAAGTTTTCTCCAAGGCGGGATCTATTCGTCTTTCCTTCGTTCTTTGTTTTTGCTTGCCTCGGCCTTGGTGAACCTGCATTAAAATTCAAAATTCAAATATCCCTGTGAGGGCTTCCGTAAGTTCTTCTCACACCGTTGTCATTAACAACTGTATAATAGTTGCCCCCCAGCCTGGCAGTCAAGGGCTCTGGGTTGCCAAGGTGCCTTGACTATTTAACTTGGATCTCTGTCCGAGGTTAATCTGCATTCCCTCCAGCGAGGTGGTTCCCTCAGATGATGCTGCTCCCCCGAGCTAGGGGGTCGGAGTTCTTAGCTTTATTTTTGCTTCGCTTAAGGCGTCTCGTGTGTCTCGCTTGACTTTGAGTTTTCTTGGCGTCTGTGCCGGTTTGACTTTAAATACTCCCGGCGTCTATGCCGTTTTGACTTTGAATGTTCCCGGCGTCTATGCCGGTTGTAAGTTATGACAATATCTGATTATATAACCAATTAATTGCCATACCATTTTTGAACTCTAACCGTAGTTAGAAATTCATCGACCGTAGTAGGTACAGGTCTTTTATACTCGACAAGAACTTAATTCTAGGAGTGATGGGCAGGGTTATCTGTTTTAACCTCGTGGGGTGTTAACTTCGCACTACCTTGTTCCGGCTTGACTAGTCGGAAAAGTTAATGGTAACCGAAATAAGGGTGAGGTAGTCACTTGTTCAACCGAGGTGTCCATTACCTCTAATCAAACATTTTGACCTGATCAGGATCAGAATGACAAACCGCTTTCTTAAATCAGGCGAGCGTTGACGCGTCAATTTTGCGAAGGCCACGTATGGCATTTTCGCCGAGCTCTAACCAATGCACGTCGGAGTACAACGGCCGGTGTCATACATCTAGATGGTTTTGTTTGTGACCGGGTTTGGGACCACGGTGTCATGCCGGTTTAGAGACCTCGGCTTCATGCGGGTTTAGGGACCTCGGCGTCATGTTTATTACCGGCGTAGTGACCTCGGTGTTTCTTATTTCGACCGGGTGTATTGACCTCGGTGTAATGCCGGGTTTAAGGACCTCGGCTTAATGGTTATTACCGGTGTAATGACCTCGTGTATCTCTTTGACTATCGATAGTAAAATAGATGAATTTGCATTGAGGAATTCTTTATCCAGGGTCCTTTCAAGGAGCGCACGCGAGTCAATTGTACTTTACACGGAGCCCGGATTTTAACTGGAATTCAGTGTAACCGGGGTCCGCCTTCCTTTTGCTTCCCGCACAACTATCCACGGAACCCGGATTTTAACCAGATTCAGTGTGACCAGGGTCCATTCAAGAATCTCTGCGGATCCCGAACGTTAACTAGATTGAGTTAACCGGGTCCGACTTCAAAACTTGACAAGGAGCCAGGATTTTAACCAGATTCGGTATAACCGGGTCCGCCTTCAAGAATTCACAGGGATCCCAGATTTTAACCAGATTCGGTGTAACCGGGGTCCATTCAAGAATTTATGCGGATCCCGAACATTAACTAGATTGAGTTAATCAGGTCCGACTTCAAAAATCCTCACGGAGCCGGGATTTTAACCAGATTCGGTGTAACCGGTCCGCCTTCGAGAATTCACGTGGGGCCCGGGCTTTAACCGCATTCTTCGGGTAGCTGGGTCCGCCGTCAACAATTTACATGGAACCCTGGATGTAAACGAGATTCCATTTTAACCGGTCCGCTTAAAAATTATCATGAAGGCCCTTTAGCAAGGACAACAAGAGTAAATCATGCAATTTAACAAGAAAGCTTAGCAGCTCTTTATTTCCATAATTTATTTTAATTAGGAGTCAGAAAGAATAATGATAAAAGTTGCACCACTTCTTGGTTGGCTGGCTTTTGAAGATAAATAGGATGACCAAGAGAAGGTCTGTTCATAGATGAGGCTTTACCGAGCCAAGCATATACGACGGATGTATGCTACCTCCACCACCTTGATCACCGTGGCAATCTTCAAGTTTGAGAGCAAAATAGAACCCATGATCAAAAGCTTTCAAAGGGCTAATTTCTATCAAATCCACTTGAATAAGAAACTGCACCAGACCCCTTAATCAAGTTTTTCATGAGAACCATCAATCCCACATTGCTTAAAGAATCAAAGCAAGAGAAAACTTGGCTTGTCTTCTACTATATTTTCCCTTCCTGTTATTAAACACAAAAGATGCCTCCAAAAGGAAATCCACAAAAAAGAAATTCTTCCACTGCCTTCAACAATATCCTTTGACAATATATGAATTGAGAAACGTAACATGAATGAGGAATCACGTTGTTTTCTAACTTTCCCGGTAGAAGAAAATAGCATTTTATCCCTAAGGACACCAGTTGCTATAGAAGTTCAATTCCAGTGGTCTTTGACTGACGCATCTTCAGATAATGGTGTCAAAGAATTATTTAAAAAGTTGGTTCATGAAAAAGAGAGAATCAAAATCTCACGCCTCATGGGCTTGCAGCAAAAGATTCTGGAAGCAATTGTTCTACCAATACAACAATGCTCAATGGCCCAATTGAAAAGGAGTCAACATTAGCCTTATTGCTCACACCTATTTCCTTGGTCAGAAATTAGAAATATGAAGAATGCAATTCTCACAAATGCATAATTTCAAGTGGGAGTAATCAAGGGATCAAATAATAAGAATTTATCCATAAGACTGATATGCCTTGCGATAAAATATATGTAAATGATGCAACACAATTAAAAGTCCAAACTCCAAAGTTGAAAAGAAATATCCTTAACCATGTAAGGTAGCCCAACCAGCAACTCATGGTTTTCAAGCAAATTTCCAGGAGAAACAAGCGAGCATGCACTTGCTTTTCTTGCTCAAGAGGTGTCATACCAGAAAAACAATTGCTACATGCTTATAAAAACACTAGAATTTTCAAGCATTGAGGAAATTGACCAAATCAACAAAAACAACCGATATCCTTTTCAACGAAAAGCTCATAGCTTGACTTGTGAGGATGTACTTCTTGCCAATATCATGTGGGCCACGGCACCATTTAATTGGAACAATCCAAAGGCCTTCTCCATGATTGCCACTTGACAATTTGATTTTAGTTACAAGAAACCAAGCTCTTATTTACGCCATTTGCATCAGTTGTGTCACCAATACAGATTTTATACCCAATGAAGATAGTTCTCTAATAGACAAAATCACAATCATTTATTATGATATCACAACACAATAAAGAGTGGAAACCTGAATCATTTATTATGATCGGCACTTGACAATTGATGATGTGGCCAGTGAGTGCTATGATATTACAGTTACAACAATAAGTGGCATCATCGCGTAAGAAAATCTTTCTGTATCATTTTATTATGCAAATGAAGAGCCTTCCTCAAGCTACCTTCCGCACCACAAGCATTTATTAAAGTAATGCAAGTGAATTCATCAGATAAGAACCTCTTTAAAAAGTGCATTGTCGTGAATGAATGAAAGCACAAGAGAAAGCCATTTATTAAATGCAAGTGAGCACCACCATTTATTAAATGCAGAAAGCCATTTATTGACTGCTAATTAACGTATTGGAAGTGTAAACCTGGTAATATTAGTCTAGCGCTGAGAATCACATCCAAGTAAATTGGAAAACATTGTTTTTGAAGTTGTTGATCCAGATGGAGACATGGATATGAATATTCATGTTGAGGGGACTAGTTAGGATGCTTTGTCGCAGAGACCTTATTGATCAATTGACTCTGGAATTCTGACATCTAAATTCAAAGTCAAATCAGAAAAGGCTTGATGTTGGAGGAGGAACCATTGATTTAACTAGCAGCGCAAATATTCCCACTGAAGAAAAAGTTCCATTAAGTGAAGAAGGTAGCAGGCATACGAGCATCCATCAGATGTTGCAGAGCTTTAAATTCAACCTTAGCAGAAAATAAAAATCAGAAGCCACGGCAAGTCTCAGTTCGGCATCTCGGCCTTCGAATGTGACTGAACTGTCATGGAGTGGCTTAGAATTCTCAACTTTCAGAAGCATGCCAATCCCATGTGCAAATGCGAGAAGAGCTTGTGGGGTGTCACTTGACACGGTCATCGTCTTAGGACCTATTCCACCCCCAGATTGAATCTTGAAGAGAGTACCAACTTCAAGGACGAGGGTCTTGCCAGAGAGGTTTTTTAAGCGAGGGGGGTCGAGCCTGGTGATGAGAACGGACAGCAGAGAACGGAGAAGTAGATGATCCTGAGAGAGATAAATCTGGATGACAATTCGTATTTGCTTGCTCTTCACCGAGGATAAATTAATTTCCCTAGACCGATCTGCCAGGGAGCCCCATGGTGAAACCGAGACAGATCCCAGTGAACCTCGGCCCCTCTTTTTCAATCTTTGACCTCAGTTCAAATATCGGCCATGATTCAAAACCGGCAAGTAGGAGGTATCCCGGCATTAGCATCTCGGCACTGGATTTATACCTCGGCACCTCGTCATCACGGTACTTCCTCATTCAAATATTTGGCATTGGGAAGCATCTCGGCTTCAAACTTGCAATGCGGAGTGAATTAATAATAGCCATTGCCTCCCACTTGCAACTCAGGATTGTATTTCAAGATCCCACCAGAAAAAGACAAAAAGACATTAAAGGGAGCCAAGGCCAAGAAAAGTGCAAAAGACGTTCCACGTACCAGGATTGTATTAGTGACGTGGAAAGACAGTCCAGCCACACAAGAAAATAGTCCAAGACCAGCTCGGCATTGGACGTCGGTTCAGATATCCGGCTACCACGTAATCACGCAATCCCAACAAACATTCAGGGCATCTCAGCTGGGACCTTGACGACTTCAGCTATCTTGGCTTAGTTTGCATGTCGGCTTCATTTATTTTGATGTGTTTTTTGGCTTATGCCAACTTACATTGGACGGAATCTTCCAGATGAATAAAACAAAGAATGCTTGATTGGAGATGGACGGAATCTCGGCTCCAAGTTTGGATCATTCAGGATTGAAGTTAAACCCTAGTCCTTCTGCGGCCTTAGAGAGGATGCATACACTTGCTACAGATCTAGAAATTGCTACCACTATGAACAAGCATCCCGAGCATGTAGGAATTATGACTGAGATGGCTCGTGCTGGGTATGTCGGTGAGCCTGAGGTGTTCAAGGGTCGGTGAGCCCAGGCAATGATGGAGAAGATGGAGACGAGTCCGTGCTCTTTCCCATTAAACGGACCAGGGTTGAGTGAGAACTCCCACCCGAGGACCCGATACATGGTTGCCGATCAGAAGCGAGGCAATCTGAACTGCAATCATGGTGACGACCATGGATTCAGCCCCATACTGGAAGAACGCATTGATGAAGGAGAGGAGCACCACTGAGATGAGACCCAGAAACCATATCCTAATCATCGCGTCCCATCATCGTCTTCTTCCATCGGCGGCCAAGGCTGTTCCACCATAACGCCGTCGTCCTCGTTAGATTTCATCTGTAGAGGTGGCCGAGGCGGCCCAATCGTGGAAGCACCACCCCCACAATCCGCAGTAGCAAGTGCAAGCCAGTGGAAATTTCAGTCTGCATCACGCTTGCTTTGTGCTTCTCCAGTAGATTGATGATTGTTCGTTTGACATTCTGGAATTGAAAGTATTGACCATCTTAGGTCGCGGGAATCGAAATTTACGGTTCCCCACAGACGGCGCCAATGTTCTGTCATAAGAACACAGATGTCTAGCCCTAGGTGGGCTAGTATGTTTATGTTGGATCGAATAGCTCCCTCTTAGGTATCTATAGATGAGATACCTTTGAGAATAGAAGATCACTGTACACAAACAAAGGGGGTGGGGTGTGTGCACAGTGTAGGCAGAATCGTAGATGAGAGAGAGCTTAGAGATTATGTACCTTAGGGTTTACCATCTATTTATAGAGGGTACCTTAGGGTTAGGGTTTGGACTATTGGGCTTCTTGTGCCTCTAAGCCCAAATGTTGTGCCATCACATCTGTGCAATATTGGTTGCCTCCTGTTGGGCCACACCTTAGTTTCTATTATTTGAATCCATAACACTACCGATGGAAGCAGTAAAACCATAAGTCCAATTTTCAAACAAAAGTTTGATAAGCAATCACACTGTGGCCTTAGAATTATAATTTTTCTATTAATCAAAGACTATAAGTACTTATAAAATTAAGACCAAAAAAAAAAAAATGGTGTGACAATGCTCCTTTTTTGACATTTCAAGAGCAAAATTTCTTTCATGAAAAGTTGCGAGGTAAAAATGACTAAAGAAGAAAATGAGTCATGCCCACATGGAATGATGCATGACATAAGATCCGACTTGATAAATATTCATTTGGCTACCATCAGAGTAGAGCGAATTGCTCTTGTCTTAACACTTTTGAGGCGACAACCTCGCAACATTGCTCGTTTTAAACTTTTGTGGCGACAACCCCCTTCGACATACCCATAGCCTTTATAGAAAAACTTCTGGGGTAAAATTAGATCTTAATCCAATAAACAATGACAAAACAAAGTATTAGTCATTTAGCTCTAAATATAAGAGGGGTTTTCTTTGATATTAAATGTAAGATCTCAATTTATTTCTTCTCCAAAATTTATTCCCCAAACTATCTCGATCAATTACATTATTAAAAACATTTCTATCAAAAATAGCTTTCAGTACAGATGATTAAAGAGTATTTTAGGAAATCAAAACATGTTTCCTACTAATAACTAATTTACCTTTTTTTTTTTAATTGGGGTAAGAAGCGAATATGCTCATGAACTTTTACCAAAAGTAAGTCCAACACTAGCACCATATATATTTGAGAGGTGCAAAAATACTCATGAATATTAAAAATGAAAGTAAAAATGCCAGCATCATTAAATTTAACCTACCATGTTACATATGAAAGTGCAAATAGAGTGTGGGTCCAACTATAAAAAGTAACAATGTTAGGTTAGATTTAACGGTGTTAACATTTTGTCTCCAATTTTTAATGTTCATGGGTATTTTTACACCTCCAAAATGTATATAGTATTAGATGCACTTTTGATAATAGTTCATGAGTATCTTTTGACATCCACCCTTTGTTATTTCTACAAATTAGTTATTTTATCCCTACATTTTATAACTGGAAGAATATGGACGTTGATATGGAACGTGGAAAAAACTCCAGAGTCTCATTTATTTATTATTCTCTTTAGAGTTAAACATGATTTTTTTTTTAAATATATATATTTTGAGTGTTCTATTATATTGAGATAACCTTGGTTCAACCACAGTTGGACCACATAACTGTTAAGCCAGTGCATCAACCAATTTAATAAATAAATAAATAAATAAATAAATAAATAAATAAAAACCAATTTAATAACGAATCTAGTTTTCAGTAGACACTTACTCGTGAATCTTTTAATTTCGCAGGAGTGCGTGTGAATGGAATGGAAAAAATAAGGTTTCAATTAAATCAGGCAGACATATCAGTTAAACTAATATGTCCTGGAATATCATATCGATATTTGGTGCTATGAGATCCAGCAACTTCTGTCATTTTATGTATTCATCATATTTGCAGTCTGGGACATAATGCAAACTGCAAAAGAGTTGAATCGAAGATGGAAACCAGGATTCTTATATAAGGTTATATTGGATAAGTAGAATTCAGAAAGTTTATGCCGTTTATACTGTTATATACAGTTAAGGGTCAGAAATTCCATAGTAGTGATATAACTAAAACTCTCTCGTAAACCTATTAGGGCAAGTACCAAAGCAAGAATATACCTAAGAATTGCTGAACTTGTATAGCTCTTTTCCTGTACGTTTCACAACTGCTAGAAACCAAATTTATGAGATTCATGCATGTTAAGGATTTTTGTCCAAGCCACTGAAGAAATCTTCCATGCATGCCTTGTAAGTTTCCATTCCTGGAACATGCTTCGCGATTTCCAAGCCAATAGCCATCCATTTTTTGCCTAATTCAATCTGACCTAACCTCATTGGTACTGCTGCTCGATTCCATGCGGTCATGGCAAGCCATTTTCCTTCTTCAGTGGGATACTCACCTTCCTTCAAACCAACCATTATTCGGTAGGCTTGCTTATACATGCCATACACAACATCATCATCTGTATCACCCTTGTGCAAGCTGGCTATGGCTACAAGTTTGCGTATAACAAGAGCAACATTTTGGTAATCAGGAGATGGTGATGATAGGAAAGCTGAGAGGCACTCATTTAGAGCAAAGGAGGCTACTTCGTGATTGGATCGAGGTCCCTGTGATGCACAGAGGCCTATCTGGAGGAGAAATTGGGGTTTGCAAGCCTTTGAGCTGGCAAAACTTTTCACAAGAAAGAACTGTGATCCTAAGTCATTTAGTCTGCCTTGTACGTCATAAGCACAGAATGTGTATATGAAGAAAAGGTCAGGTTCAAAGGTGCTGCTTTGATCATCATTGACAAAGGTCCCAGCTGAAAATGACTTCAGCATCTGCATCCATAACAAGGGAGCAAGATGTGCTCAAAAGAATTCAATATTAAAACATATCACAAAACGAAACACATAATAGTATGATACAGTTTAATTATTGTTCTGTATAACACCAACTCCATCAGTTTGCAAAAGATAAATGCATCAAGCACCATATGATGAAGTGAAAAAACATGGGAAAATCACTATGAGCTCATAAGGAAGGAAAGTAACTACCAAAAAGTCCCAATAACAAGTGAAAAACATGAATTTATTTCATGCACTGAAACTAGTCATTGCATACTGCTAATTTGTTGTAGGACTTTTTGGTGCTTATAATTCTTCCTTGGGATCTCATAATGATTCTCACAAAAAATAATGTCATACCTTCCCTGCTCTGTCTAGCAAGTCTACAGTTTGCTTGACTTCGTTTTCTGACATTGCAGTCTTTCTTTGCAATTCAGAAGCTATCATTGCTGACGCAGCAAGTACTAAAGATTTGCAAACCATGACATTGTTTTCATGATCAGACCCTTCGACTATAGCGTAAAAGTCTGACGCTAGTCTTAAGAACTCGGCAGATAATTCATAATTCTTACTTTGACCTGCTTTTGTACCCAAGTTCCATGAAGTCACTCCAAACCATTTCCATTCCCGTCTTCCAGCCTCATCTTTTCCAAAGAAGCCATCAGGACCAAGCTCAGATGCTCGTGTACAAGCATGCTTCAAGAACTTGAGAGCATGTTGTTCATTGCCTTGCCCCTTGTTGAGAACTGTGACCAAAGTTCGCAGGATTACTACTTCTTTGGTTGGCATGGATTTTCCTGAAGCATAGAAGTTAAGCATACATTTTAAAGAAGCAACAGCAACAGGAAGAGCATGGCAAGCAAGAGCCTCGTGAGCTGAAAGGGGGAGAAAATCTGGCTGGAAGTCAAGGCAGGTAGTCATTGCTTGTATTTGAGTAATAGCACCATCGTGGTCATCCTTTTGCAGAAATATTTTGAACTGCATTAATAAATAACACAGTAAATTTTCATGTCTTGCCAACTGATCATCTGAATGAGGAGCATATGGATTTAATTGTAAGCAGCTGCTATCATGAAAGTCTACCTTCGCCTGCCATCAAAGTTCACATGTGTGCGTGTGTGTATGCAGCTCTCTATCGGACTCACAGATGGATCCCACACATTGAAAGATATGAAGGGAGGGAGGGAGACAGAAAGAAGAAGACAATACCTTGAGAAAAGCGCAGACAATGTTGGGCTCAAGCTGCCGAGATGAAAATTCATCAGTGATATTATATATAAGTTAATGTTTGAGGAAAGTTATACAAAAGGACTCAAAATTCTCTTTGTCATCGGTGATACCTTTTCAGCCTCATCTATGTATTCTTGAGCTCGATCCAAAATTGAGAGACCGAGGTAGCAAAGACACAAGACTCTAAAGCCCTTGGCTCGAAGTATTTTGTCCTCTGTATCATATGTAAGATACAGCAATGATTTTTCAAATAGTTCAGCACTGGTCTCATAATCTTTTGATTGAAAATGATCAGCAGCACTGTTATTCACATTCAAGGACATTGAGATCACTAACTTCATTTGACGAAGAAAACCATGTAGTAGTTGTCAAATCATATGAAATTTTAGCCAAGGAATTTCCTTCAGTATCTTTTCTCAAGCAGTACTGATAATGTCAATTCTAGTACGAATAAGCAATTTAATGGCTCTACTGTGTTTGTCAAGAATTTTGGTTAAATCCTATGTGACAAATTCGTGTAAACGAGTTCCAGTTTATCTCATGCCAACAGATCTCTAATACATATTGACACGTGAATTCCCAGCGTATCTTTAGAAATGCCCAGGGTATGTATATGGTCTATATTGTCCCAATTAGACTTGCCCAAAACAGAGATTTCCAAGGTCAGAGAAGCCCAACAAAGAGCACATGCACAATTAGTTAGGAATCCCATGGAGACCCCTGCCAAAGGAACGAGCTTACAAGGTATACTCCTAGCTAATAGATTCGTACGTAAGTCCTAACACAAACCAGACTTTCAAAAAATGCACAAAAAAATAGATCAGTGACATAATGCGAATTTACCAATTCCACAAAACAGCATGCATTGCCGCGCGATCCTTGACAGCTGCCTGACCAGCAAACAGCGCTAGAACCCTTTCATCAGACACTAGATCGGCCACCACTTTGGCCCTCACTCCTGACCCTTCAGTACTACCGCCACTACCATTTCCGATCACTCTGTGAGCAACACGCACGGCCGCACCGGCACTGACGTGGCACCGCCCCAACAGCCCCAAGAACACCCCTTTTGCGGTCTCCACTCCAGCCGTTCCAACTGCCTGAAAGTATGCATCTACAGCTGATAGCCATACACTTTCGGGAATCCCCTTATTGATAACCATTCCCCTCAACTCCTTCTCTGCTTCTCCATGCCTCCCTAATCCTAACCAAGCCTTCATGGCCAACACTGAGAGACTAGGGTGATCGTCCCCACCATCAGCCTCTCTCAGGACCTTAACGCATTTTAGCACACTATCGAACTCTTCCTTCTGCAAATGGACAGCCGAAATGAAACGAAGTGTCTTCCATCTCAAGCCTCTGAATTCTGTTGTCTCTTCTCTTGTTTTCGCCGCATTGAATCCCTTCTCACAAATATCTAGAGCGTCGTTCATGAGCTTCAGAGCTTCACTCAAAGCATAAGCATCTTCGTTCTTTGACAGCAAGCCCTTTCCGAACGTCAAGAACTGATTGGCGAGTTCCTTGTAGTGTTCAGAAGACCCAAAAAGCAAACCCTTCGATCGGTTCAGCAGCGCCACCGCGAGATTCCGGTCTGAAACCTCCCACGCGGTCCGAGACCTTGCGAGATTCAGATCTAGCAAAAGCTTTTTATCTGTTGCGTCGGAAGTGGAGCCCCCATCGACCTTGGATACTAGATCGGTGGCTCTCTCATAGCAGATCGAAGCGAGATCAAACTTTCGTAGATGGTTCCAAATCGACCCGGTCTTGTAGTAAAATGAGGCTGATTTTATTGCTGGAGAGGGAACTCCAGTAACATCAGTGGCGAGATAAAGGAGATCGGCGGCGATATGTCGGAGTTTGGCATGGCCTTCCGCAGTTATGGCAGCGGAAGACGAAGATGAGAGAATTGCGACGGCGTTGGAGATATCGACACATGCATTCCAAAGTCGATAGCTCAGTTTCCAAATCTGAAGCTTCAAAGAGTTGGAGAATGGGGAATACTGGCTCAGCTGACCTAGACATTGCCGGAGATCGGAAGTGACAGCTTCCTGCGATGATTTATCGGTCATATGGCGCTCGAGTTTCTTGACAGAGGATTCGATTTGGGAAAGGAGAGGATGGTGGTGAACCTCCGTGTCCTGGTGAACTTGCCGGAACTCCGGCGTCGAAATCTCGGCGATTCTCATATTTTTGGCGGGAAAATTGGAGGGAAATGAATTTCTAAAAGCGCGAACTCGAAAGCAGTTTTTTTCTCGCGAAAATTGAAATTGCTTCTGAATTAAAGTAAACTCTTAAATTAAAGAAAACAGAATATTAACAATATCCTGGGCTTCGCTTGGCTTCTTGTGTTGATCTGGAGGTCGAATAGAGTTCGTAAAATCTTTTTGTGATTCCATTGTTGTGAATTATTTTGTTCGATTTGCGAATGCATCGTTTTTCCCATTATTTTTTTTTTTAAAAAATATTTATGATTTTTATTTAAATGTTAAAAATAATTCAAATGTTAAAAAATAAATAAAATATGGAGCACAAAAATGTCACAAATTTTGAAATATATGAATGATATACGCTGAAATTATAATAATAAATCAAATTTTTTTTAATATTATAACCAAATATAACATAATTTCCATTTTTATAAAATCTATACGTAATAAATCACTTTTATAAAATTTTTAAATTATGTACAAACTAATTTTTTTAAATCTTTAAAAATGGGGCTTTCGTATAAATTTTATATCTTATATGTATAATTCATATGATGATACCAAGATATAAGGCCGGGTCGGATTGATAAAAAAAAAAAGGAGGTCTGTCCTTATTTTATAAAGTATTTATTTTTTAAAATTATGTAATTATATTACCGTGACTCTCGAATAATGATTATACGTGTGTGTAATGATACAATTTAAATTTGTGTGTGTGTGTAAGAGTAAGCTCACAGACTAACAACTAGCATGCCTTTTTTTTTTGCTAGCTAAATATATGCTTCATTAAACTGAAAATTCAAACGAGTTCACATATAGAAATTCAACAAAAGAGATACTCTCTCTGTTCCTAATTATAGGACAACATTTGGGAGTTGATCTTAGTCTTAATTATGGGATAAAGTTCTAATTTTTGTCAACTGCTTCCTAAAATAACCCTATTGATACTTCCTCACTAATATTAAACAAAATAATAATTTAATAATGCACCTATATATTCTATAAAGTGTGTAATACTTGCAACTCATTAATGTCATATACACCTCAATTCTGTTGCCTTTAATTTTCTTAATAAAATAATTTTGAGCACTTTTTTTTTTCCATATTCAATAATAACATTACTATTAAATTACACTTTCAACACGCAAAAGTAGGCCAGAAGTTGTTGAGGGATCAGCTCGACGATGCCGAATTGTGTGAGAGCTCAGAGAAGTCGTGTGTGAGGTAATAAAGGTCCAACAAAGAACAAAAAATAAGAGTAACTGAATGACATTTTAAATTTTAAATAAGAGCATTTTAAAAAATAAGTATCATTAACTAATTTAACTATTATCTTTAATCAATATGGGCTACAATTAGGGCCCGAGAGGGAGTATAAGTTAAGGAAAAACAGCACAACACATTAGTTAAATCATCAGATTTCATCAATAAAGTAGTTAGTTCCTTTGAGTGCATGCGTGAGTGTCAACCAAGGTGAGCCTCTGGAACTTTTCCCTTCAAGCTGTTGCATGTTTGAATATTGGGATGCTGAGTTTAAAACTTAAGATCGCATGATCTAGCTTTTGCATGTCAACTTGTTGAGGCATGCATGTTAATTTTCAACCGGTTTGGATATGGTTTTTGATTTCACCTAGCCATGGAATTAAGTTTTAGAGCTATGCATGTCTATTATAGGTTCATTGGGTCTGATTTCCAAGAGTATAAGTCAGAAAATATAATTGCATGTGTTGCTTTCTCAACTCTACTTACCAATATGGGTTGAGTTTAACGAAAGGAGTTAGTTCTTCACAACGTAGGAACTAATGTTTGAATCTCTGTTGGAAGATATACCCATATTTAGTGTCTGATAGTGCCTCAAATAGCATGATACTTTACTTAGCAAAAACAAAGAAAATGCTACTTTTGCTAAGTAGGTATATCAGTATTTGCGTGCATGCGTGAGTGTCAACCAAGGTGAGCCTCTGGAACTTTTTCCTTCAAGCTGTTGCATGTTTGAATATTGGGATGCTGAGTTTAAAACTTAAGATGGCATGATCTAGCTTTTGCATGTCAAGTTGTTGAGGCATGCATGTTAATTTTCAACCGGTTTGGATCTGGTTTTTGATTTCACCTGGCCATGGAATTAAGTTTTAGAGCTGTGCATGTCTATTATAATTTTGACAAATTTTCTGACCAATCTTTGAGAAATCATAAATCCTTCAATACTTATCGGAATTTGACAAATTACCTATCAAATTGAACCTCTATGTGTCTACTATTTAAATGAAAAATTTCACATTTTAATGACTTTTTTAGTCAGCCCGAAATGCCACGTCATCTCCTGACTCTAGAAACATACCAGAAATTTTCCAGATTTTTGGCTCAACTTCTAAAAATCATAACTGGAGTTGTAGACCTTCGTTTTAGGTGATCCAAAGCTTATTTTAAACCTTAAGGAGTGTAATATCTCCTGTAAAAATTTCAGATAAAAAATCAACCTATAACTTTTGAAAACGCCATGCACAATATACCTTGTTTTTACGTCATGTTGCAGAGTTGAGAAAGCAACATATGCAATTATATTTTCTGACTTATACTCTTGGAAATCAGACCCAATGAACCTATAATAGACATGCACAACTCTAAAACTTAATTCCATGACCAGGTGAAATCAAAAACCAGATCCAAACCGGTTGAAAATTAACATGCATGCCTCAACAAGTTGACATGCAAAAGCTAGATCATGCGATCTTAAGTTTTAAACTCAGCATCCCAATATTCAGACATGCAACAGCTTGAAGGGAAAAGTTCCAGAGGCTCACTTTGGTTGACACTCACGCATGCACGCAATGCTCAATCCTTCTTTTGTCTAGTGTTTCTGACTCTGTTCTTTTTTTCCTGTCTCACGCCCTCTCTCTCCCTTGGCTGTGATCTCAGTTTTCTGGAAAAGAGGGTATAGGACGAAGGTTTGAGGAGTGGAGGAGGGTAACGTGGAGGAAGACGGTGGAGTGTATAGTGTGTGTGTGCCATGAAGAGAGTGTAGGTGTGAAGTTTGGTGCTGATGTTGAGAGGGGGCCGTGGAGGGAGAGGAGTGGAGATTGGATGTGAAGTGTGTGTGTGTGTGTGTCTGAGTGTGTGTTGTAGGTGTTTAAGGAAGAAGGGAGAGGGAGTTTACGGGAGAAAGGGAGGAAAAAGTGTTGGATATGATTAGTTTTGATGATGTCTTATATAGATGCCATTATTAAAAGCAAAAAGATTGAGTAATATAGTTATCTCCTACATTGGCTAACTACTATATTTAATGTAGATTAGTCCAAATTGAATTATAGATCAAGAAGGAGATAAGAGATTACAGAAAGGAGAAACTGGAGAAAATGTCAAGTTCAAGAAGAAGAAGAGATATTGAAGAAGGTAGAAGTTGCATAGAATGATGAGTCCAAGCTAAATGGTGAAGAATGATCAATTTGGGAGGTGGAAGAAGGAAGAACTTGCTTGAATGGAATGAAGATATAATTATTCAAGTTCTTATATTGAAGCTAGAAGCCTCCAAGATCATATGGAAGTTGGAATGACTCAATTCAGAGTTAAAACAAGCAAAAATGAGGTTATGGATGAGCAAACTCGAGTTTATTACCTTGCTGCAGTAATTTGCCTATATGATATGAGCAAACTCGAGTTTAGGAGTGCAAACTCGAGTTTAGGACTTCAAACTCGAGAAAGCCACTACAAACTCGAGACAATAAGTGTCTTCAGCATTTTTGGTGTCTCTGGACTAGGCAAACTCGAGCCTGTAAGTACAAACTCGAGTTTGCAGCGGTCATCAGCACTTCAGCTCCATTCTGTTTCACATTCAGCTTGGGCGAGGTCTGGTATTTCGATGATATCTCACAAACTAGAGATTGGATTGAGATGAAACCAGTGACATATGCAACTAGACTCCTAATGCGTCATTTTGATATATAAGTCAAGCCCAAAGGAGATCATATCAAGGAGCTATGAATTGTGGAAGTTGACAGAGAAATCCACGCCACACCGAAAACCAAGCTTCAATGTTTTGGGTGTAACTCACAATCTAAAAATCCAATTGATCTAAACTTAGTGGCATATGAAAGTAGACTCAAGGAGATTTCCAACAAGCTTTGAACAGACCAAAACGGAGTTCAGACCAGGGAGATATGGTCTTCGAAAGTTGACAAAGTTGCAAACTTGAGACCAGACCAAGTCAGAAGCAACCAAGTCACAGTACAACTTGCAAACTCGAGTTTATCAGTCACAAACTCGAGCTCGAGAGTTCCAGAGAAGAAATGAACATTTTGAAAAAGCCAAACTCTAGCCTATAAGTGAACAAACTCGAGTTTAGCTCAGACAGAGAGCAACCAGGTCCTGAAGAACATCCGAACTCGAGCCTATAAGTAGCAAACTCGAGTTTGAGGGTTACAGAGAGCAAAGATTGGTTTTAAAGAGAACCAAACTCGAGTCTATTAGTTGGAAACTCGAGTTTAGACAATACAGAGAGCATCTGAGCTATTCAAGACAAAACCAAACTCGAGTCTATAAGTTGCAAACTCGAGTTCGCGGGTTTTCCAAGTTCTCAATTCAAATTTGCCTTCGATCAAAACCATCTTCTAAGCTGAAAGGATAGCAAACTCAAGTCTATAAGTTACAAACTCGAGTTTGGCTCAGGCAGAGAGAAATCCAACCTTCAATGACAAAAGGAAACTCGAGTCTATCAAATGCAAACTCGAGTTTACATCGCCCGAATCTGAAATTCAAATTCGACGATTTTGTAAAACCTTCTTGTTTGATCTTAATACTTTCCATTATCATTCTTCTATGTTCCTAGATATGTTTAATCACTTTGTTGGCGAGTTTCAGATGATCTAGAAGATGTTTAGTGAAGGTTTAAAGCAAAAGCAAAAAGTGACGTCAGCACTTTAAAAGCAAAACCCAGAAAAGTTGTATACTTTTGAGTAATCCTTCTGCACACGTCAACAAAGAGTTAAAGACAGCTTTCCACATCCAGCAACTACTATTCCAATGGATTAATTTGCCAGAAGTCAACTCTAAACAATTTGCACAGCTGGATCAAGCGAAAACTAGAGAGAGAAGAAGACCAAAGCT
This sequence comes from Acacia acuminata, assembly GCA_019022655.1. Classification (NCBI taxonomy): domain Eukaryota; kingdom Viridiplantae; phylum Streptophyta; class Magnoliopsida; order Fabales; family Fabaceae; genus Acacia; species Acacia acuminata. The sequence continues at coordinate 268,975 of JAFJYI010000164.1, read as the reverse complement.
CAACCTGAACCTTGTCTGTTATGGGCAACGGTTATAAACGGTCATATATTGTTCTCTACCTATAAAAGATGACAGATTCGAGCAGAAAAAGGTGGAGATACAAGCCTACACTTCCAACATGCGATACTATGCTTTTACATCATTTACTCTTTTTTTCATGTTTAGATAACTTAGAGAGTGAAGTGATTTGTATTTGATCTTCAGTGTTTATCTATTCACTTCTGAGAGAGCAGATTTATTGTAAACATATTATCTTTCTATCTGAGAGTTACTCAAGATTGGGTGATCTTGAGTGGGATATATATTGTGTTGATTACGGCTTGTAAGGGGAGTGAATCCTAGTGAGAGGATTACTTGAGTACGAGTGTGTAATCAAAAACGATGTATTGATTACGGTTTGTAAGGGAGAGTGAATCCTAGTGAGAGGATTACTCCAAGTACGAATGTGTAATCAAGTTGAAAGAAGTTAGTGGATTGAAAAACTCAAGCGGAGCTTGGGACCTGACGTAGGTCAAGGATTGGGCCGAACCGGTATAAATCGGTTGCATATTCTCTTCCTTATCTCTTATATTTCCAAAGATATATATCTAAATGTCCATACATGTTTGAATGATGACTATTGCTTTATCAATTATTATTGTCATTCAAACTGATTTCAATAAGTTGCGAAAAGTTCTTCAAAGTTTCTAAAGTTTTATACTTCACCCAATTCACCCCCCCTCTTGGGTGATAGCCAGGTCTTTCAAAAAGTGAGTGTGTGGCTGAAGTGAAGGGAGAGGGAAATAATGAATATAGAGGTGTGTGCGTGTGAGAGCCGGATGAGAAAGCATTGGAGGAGGTATACGTGTGTGAACATAGAGTGGTGCTGGTGCATGAAGGAGTGAGGTGGCGGAAGCTTGAGCAATGAAGGATTAGCTGTCATGCATCCTGGAGTTGAGTTGCGTGTCATCAAAATGAAGAGGGAGGTGAGGTGTTCTGATTTTTGCTGATGTGAGGGAGGTCATACGTTAATTAAAGGAAGGGATGAGAAGGTACGTGGAACACTATTACCAAATGGATTCTGATGGGTTGGGTTTAAATAAATTGGGTTGGGCTACGTTTTTATTTTTGTTTTGTTTTTCTTATCCCATGTTTGTTGTATCTGGTGGTGGAGTGGGAGCATTGGGATGAATAAAGAACAATGAATGAGTGTCTTGTATCAAAAAAAAAAAAAAAACAATGAATGAGTGTGTTATGTATATTGGCCAAGTGAATCAATGAATGGAGAGTTATGTGCGTTGGTGATTTTGCTTGAATGATTCAACACAAAAATGCTACTAATTCCTAAATTCCCCTTTTCTAACAAATATTGGGCCATAAGGTATCTCTTGTAATAAATCCTTGGATTTATTCTTTCCTCTAATAATTTCTTTAGGCCCTAAGATATTGTTCTAAGTCCATGGAAAACATGCCTTTAATTCCTAAAATAAATTCTAAACTTCATTAAGGCTAAAATTTTTCATCATTAATCCCAAATCCTATTTAATTCTCAATTTCCAAATTTTGGGATGTCATAATTCTCCCCCTGTAAATTAAATTTCGTCCTCAAAATTTGATACGTACCTTAGACATAAAGTCCGGATATTGTTGTCTCATGTATTCTTCTGTCTCCCCTGTTGCTTTTCTAGGAGTTAGTCCCTTCCAGACCACCTTCACAATAGGAATACTCCTATGTCTGAGTTGCTTCTCCTGGCGACCAATAATCCGCTTTGGCTCAACTACATAGGTATGATCATCTTATACATCCACATCTTCGTACTAGATGACATGTTTAGGGTCTGGTTGGTATTTTTTTAATTGAGACACATGAGAAACATTATGAAGTTTGCCCAAGTTCGGGGGTAAAGCTATTCTGTATGCCACTGGTCCGATTCTCTCTAAAATTTCAAAAGGACCAATGTAGCGAGGACTCAACTTCTTTCTCTTAATTGCCCGACCAATTGCCATAACTAGAGATACCTTCAAGAAAACGTTATCTCTAACTTCAAATTCTAGAGGACTCCTTCTTTTATCAGCATAGCTTTTCTGTTGACTCTGTTCTGCTAGGAGCCTCTTTCTAATCATTCTGAGTTGCTCTGAAGTCTGGTCAATCAACTCCGACCCATACAACTTTCTCTCAGACAACTCTGTCCAACATAGAGGGGATTGGCATTTCCTTCCATACAAAGCTTCATACGGAGCCATTTGAATACTCGCATAATAGCTGTTATTTTAACCAAATTATGCAATTGGAAGGTGTTGATCCCAACTTCCTTTAAAATCCAATACACACGCTCTCAACATATCATCCAGCGTCTGTATTGTTCTTTTAGATTGTCCATCTGTTTGAGGAAGATAGGCCGTACTAAACTTCAATTTTGTACCCAGAGCTTCATGCAATGCTTTCCAGAATCGCGAAGTAAATCGAGGATCTCTATCTGAGACGATACTCTTTGGTGTACCATGAAGCCGCACGATCTCTTTTATATAAACTTCTACTAACTTCTTAGGAGAATGACTAGCAGTACTTATGGGAATAAAGTGTGCCGACTTAGTTAGGCGGTCGACAATCACCCAAATCGCATCATGATTCCTGATCCTGGGCAATCCCACCAACAAATCCATGGCAATACTCTCCCATTTCCATCCAGGAATCTCTATTCCTTACAGAAACCCTGCTTGTCGCCGATGTTCAACTTTTACTTTCTAACAAGTCAAACATCTAGCAATGTATTCTGTTATATCGCGCTTCAGTCTAGGCCACCAATACTCAGATTTTAGATTTTGATACATTTTAATCATTCCTGGATGAATAGTGTACTTGCTCTTGTGTGTTTCATCCAGAATCATTCGCCTTAGCTCATCCTTCGGTGGTACATATATACGCCCTTTAAATCTAACCAATATGCTCGGTGACAGATCATACTCTTGAGTTCCACCTTGTGAAATCAGTTCCCGAATAGATTTAGCTTACTCATCCTGCATCTGGGTTTCTTCTATTTCAAGTCTCAAATCATTCTCTTCTCGGCTAACACTGAGGTTAGCAAGGAATATTTCATTAGGTGCATTCATGTTCAAGAGGATTTGATTTGACAGGTTCAGGTCTCGAAAATCTTCTAATAATTTACGTTCTTGAATCATCATGTATGCCACCTGCACCGTTTTTCTACTCAGGGCATCTGCAACTACATTCGCCTTTCCTGGATGGTATTTAATTTCTAGGTTGTAGTCTTTCAGCAACTCCATCCATCTTCGTTGTCTCATATTGAGTTCTTTCTGATCGTACAAATACTTGAGACTCTTATGGTCGCAGTACAGTTCAACAGTAGTTCCATACAGATAATGCCGCTAGATCTTCAAGGCAATCACTATTGCCGCAAGCTCCAAATCATGAGTGGGGTAATTCATTTCATGAGGCTTCAGCTGCCGAGAGGCATACGCCATTACTCTGCCCTACTGCATTAGGACATATCCCAACCCTTGCTTACTCGCATCACTGTAGACCACATAGGTCAAACTAGGGTCTAGGATAATCAATATCGGTGCGGATGTCTACCTCTCCTTCAGCTGTTGAAAGCACTCTTCACATCTTTTATCCCACACAAATGGTTGATTCTTTCTAGTGAGCTTGGTTAATGGCAAGGCAATTCGTGAAAAATTCGGTATGAACCGACGATAATACCGGCAAGACCCAGAAAACTACGTATCTCAGTTACAGTTTCTGGTCTTTTCCAATTCAATACTGCTTCCACTTTATTGGGATCTACAGAAACTCCATCTCGTGAGATAACATGGCCCAGAAATCTGACTTCTGGAAGCCAAAACTCACATTTACTCAAATTTTGTGTAGAGTTGCTTTTCTTTTAAGATGCTCAACACCGTTCGCAGATGCCTTTCATGTTCTTCTTTGTTCCTTGAGTAAATCAGGATATCGTCAATAAAGACTACTACGAATTGATCAAGGTATTGATGAAATATCTGGTTCATGTAATCCATGAACACTGCAGGTGCATTGGTCAAACCGAATGGCATCATCAGGAACTCAATGACCATATCTGGTCCTGAAAGCTGTCTTCGGGACATCCTCAGCTCTTACTCTCAGCTGATGGTAACCTGATTGCAGATCGATCTTGGAGAAGACACAGGCACCAGGCAACTGATCAAGCAAATCATCTATCCGGGGGAGTGGATACTTGTTCTTGACGGTTACCTTATTTAGTTCTCGGTAATCGATACACAATCTCGAGGCTTCCGTCTTTCTTCTTTACAAAGAGTACCGGAGCTCCCCACAGTGAAACACTGGGTCGTACAGATCCTTTCTCAAGAAGCTCTTCAATCTGCTTCTTCAACTCAGCCATTTCGTTGGGTGCCATTCGATAAGGTGCTTTGGATACCGGTCTTGCTCCAGGCATAATCTCAATAGTAAACTGCACTTCCCTTTTTGGAGGTAATCCACTTATGTCTTCTGGAAATACCTCAAGAAATTCATTTACTACTAGTATACCCTCTAGTGTAGCTTCAGTTTTTTCCTGTACCAAAAACAACACTATATACCCTTGGCAACCCTTTTTCAAGCATTTTTCAGCTTCAGATGCTAAGAGAAAATTCATGCTTACATCACTTTGCGAAGTTGGATATATAATTATCTTTCCTTTGCAATCCAACAACACGTTATTTGCCGTTAGCCAATTCAAACCCAGTATCATATCAATACCACGAAGAAGTAAACAAATTAAATCTATTGTGGATTCATGCCCATCAACAACTAACATACAATTCAAATACACATCCGAGGTCATAGATCTAACACCAAGAGGTGTTGACACAACCAAATCATAGGGTAACCGATGAGTATTCAAACCTAGTCGTTTCACACATTCATATGAAATAAAAGAATGGCTAGCTCCTGAATAAAACAATGCTTCTAAGGTATTACCATAAAGAAGAATGGTACCTTGAATCATTTCAGGAGACTTTCTGGCTTCTTCGTGCGTCAAAGTGAATACCACCTTACCCGATTCTAAGGCCTACTCTCTGTAGCACGCTGGGGGCAATCTTGGATGAAATGTCCTGGCTTTTTGCAGTTGTGACATATCCATTTTCCACCACAATTTCTACCAGGATGATACTTGCCACAATTCATACAGGATTGTGACTCAAAGGGTTTCTGTAAAGTTCGCTGACCAGACTGGGACATTCTTTTGTTACCTCCTCCAGGCTTAATCCACTGCTTCTTTCTTTTCTGAGGAAAATCTCCTCGACTAGAACTACCACGGTGTGGGTGACCCCTAGATGCGCGTAGCTCAATCAGATTTCTTTCAATCAATCTGCACTCTTCAATAGCCACATTGAATTCTTTAAATCATTGAGAGACCAATTTCTCTTCAAGCCATACAGTCTGCTCGAGCATACTTCCCAAAATTGTACTTCTTTGCTCTGAGCTTGATGATTCTTGAGCACGCCAGTTACTTTACTCGAGTAGGCTATCTTTGAGTGTTAGGCTACTGTCTACCATGATCTCATGCAAATATCAAACTCCATTGACTTTCAAGGGCACAATAGCATTGGCTGTTCAAGAGCCAATTTCCAGAAATTATGTCGTGTTCAAATTAGCTCCAAATTTGGCAAACCACCCATTCTTAGGAAGCTCTTCAATTCTTCTTTCCATAAATAAGAATCAGTCTCAAACTTCTTGTATTTCATCGGTTATCATAGAATGAATGTAGGCTGTTCTTAATCAATGCTGATTGCAACATCCTGAACATACTGTCAACTTCAAAACATAATAACTCCTTTAATTGATCTTTGCTTTCTGTGTTCTTGATGTTTTTGAAAATTTATTTGAGTATAGTTTCCAATGGCACTGATTTCACCTCAATTGGATTTGTATATTGTGAGATACACTTAAATTACTGAAGGTTGGTCTGGACTGTGATGGTGATTTTTGTTGAAAATTAAAAAATTCATAGCTCTCTCATCTGGAATCCTTTGGAATTGAATTGTATATCAAAATGACACATTGGGAGTCTAGTTTCATATGCCATTGGTTTCACATCAATCCAATTTCTGGTTTGGGAGATATCGTTAAATTACCGAAGGTCGCCAGTAAAGAGCTTAACAGAGTAGCTGAAAAATGATGTTGCTCGAGCAAGCCTCTTCTTTGTGCTCGAGCAAGAACGGATTTTGGCTAAAAAATGATGTTGCTCAAGCATGGCTCCTCTTGATGCTCGAGCAAGGTACTGTTTAGGTGAAAAATGATGTTGCTCGAGCAAGGAACTGTTCATGCTTCAACTTGCTTATTTTAACTCTGAATTGAGTCGTTCCAACTTCTATTTGATCATAGGAACTTGAATATTGATATTCTCATAATATTTAACAAGTTCTTCTTTCTTCAAACTCCATTCTTGATCATTCTCTATAACTTAATTTGTCCTAACCTATAATAAACAAAGTAGTTAGTCAATGCATATGATATAAACTTTTTGCTCTAGATAATGACATCAATATAAGACATCATCAAAACTAATCATAACTAACAAGGTCGACTTCTAGATGCCTTGTGGGATTTGGGTAATAAAATGTCGTATCCCTTTACAGTTGATAGTAAAGATATTAAAGAGTTCCTATCTTTAAAGAAGAAAGACATAGGACAAGTTACATTTACAATCATGTGAGTTTATTTTTTATTTTTAACTTTAATTAATGCACTGATTTTTATGATTCTATATTCACTAAGTCATTTCTCATTTTAATTCTTTGGTAGTTGCTTCAACAAAATATGTGTCGAAATTGAGAGAAAAACTTTGTATGCATTCTTTTGTCCTACTAATCTAACAAGACATAATAATAAGTTGAAAAATAGAATGAGCTATTTGGGCTATAGAATCGGAGAGAATCAATTGACGTGTTATCTAGCACCAATTGTTGAAAGGCAAGTAATTTAATTTTATCTATTTAAAGCATACTCAATTTGTTAAGTTAAGAAGTATCATGTTATCTAACCTCATTTTAATCTACATATGTTATTATAGTTATCATTGGAGTTTGTGTGTTGCTTGCCTCTTCATCAACATCATCTTTTGGTTTGATTCTTTGGGTGTCACACCAAATGAATAGATAAAAATCATTTTCAACACGTAAGTTAGTTAGTTTGTAAATCATTGATTTTTTACTTGAGTAAATTATTTTAATGTCTTCTAATTTTTATTTTAATGATAATCCAATCAAGACATATAATTTAATGGGTGCGATGAAGCATGAAGGTAAAATTAGTTCCATGAAGTGGTTCTAGCTAAAAGTAAGTTATTTAAGTTGTTTAATTGACAATCACTTTATATTTACCTTTATTCATTTTTATCATTTACTTTTGATGTATAGTGCCATCGCAAATCAAGAAGAAATGAGTGCAAATATATACTATGTTTTACTTTATATATATATATAACATCATTGTTAGTAGACTTACTACAAATTTTGAACAAGTGATCATTTCTTGATTCTCAAATGATTTTTATTTTTTCTTGTAATCAAAATTATTAGTTATTTCATTAAATTGATGGATTTATATTCACTTATTCTTCAATTTGAGCTCAGATTTTTGGTAATGAGGATGCCTACACAATCGAAGACATTAATTTGATTTGAGACCTTTTAGCGGGACATCTTCTACAACAGATAGATGATGTTTAGATAAAAGGTTTCTTTTACATAGTGTAATGGTTTAGAGAATTTGTAGACACTTGATTATATTTGTTTAAGTTGATCCATGTTTAGTTTTAGAGCACGTACTTGATTATATTTATAAACTGCTGGATGTATATATACAAGGTGTAATAATTATCCTCACTAGCTAACTCAGTTTTCTTTATTTCATGTTTTGAGATTTGGTTATTTTTTGAAGGTTGTGGGTAGAAAATGTAACGCTCCCTTATATCTCCCGATATACATCAGAGTTACTACATAGATTAGCGTATAGATCTAGTTTGGACGAGTGAGTAATTGATAATATGCACAAATTTAAAATTGGCTTTGAGTTAGAACTTATCCCTCTGGGATAATTAATTTACATTCATCCCAAAATTAAAACTTATAAATTAAATTCCTTATACAACCCATCAAAATTATTCCAAAATAATAAATATGCAAAACTTAAACTAGAACTCCTCTTGAGTTCAACCTTCTTCCCGCCTTATAGCACCGCCTTCCTCTTCCGTCCTGGGTCGTTATCTGAAGCTTTATTAGTGTTTAGGATTCAAAATTGAATCTCAGGGTAATAGATTAATCTCTATGTAATATATATACAAAATATGATAACAAATAACCATAATTCAGGAAAAGCAATTTAGCATGCAGTATCAATGTACAACAACAGTAAACAATATATCTTACATGTCATGTTAACAGCAAAAATGGACTCTACAAGTCCAAATAATGAAGGAACGGACAAATCCCAAATTCCACAGAGGACCCTACAAGTCTCAAATTTCATAGTGCTAGGAAAAGTAAACGTAGCACCCTGTGGGTTACAAATTCCTCATCCGAGGAAAAATAAACGCAGGACTTATTTAATCCTTAGTTCCTCAACACACAGGAAAAATATAAACGGAGAACCTTACCGGTTCCGAGTCCTCAGCATATAGGAAGACATATGCTATTGGCCAAATAACAGAAACACTGTATGTAAATAGTCCGTGTATAAGACACGCAATGGCGGATCTTCTCTATGACAAGGGGGGCCATGGCCCCCAAAAAAAAAAAAAATTTTATTTAAAAATTTTTAGTGGAACTTTTTCTTTTTTAGTGTAAAATACAACTTTGGCCCCCAAAGTAATGAATATAACTTTGGCCCCCAACTTCTTCTTCTTCTTCTTTCTTTCTTTTTTTTTTTTTTTTTTTTTTTTTTTTTTACATTTTTCCCTCTTTTTATATTTTAGGCTTATAATTCAATCTTTGTTCCATGTGGGGTTTTATATGATTTATGTTAATTTTGTCATTCTTTTCTATGTTTCATTCTAATTACCCGAAATTTTTAGCTTATCGGTGAAATTTACTTTTGTGGTGTATCCCTTACTATGTTTTTACCCATTCTACACTACACTTGTAGGTGAAGTTAATTAATGTGATTTCATGAATATTTTTTTTCATTCTTTTCATTTTTAATGAATTTAAAAATTTCCTTTAAAAAAACAATGTAAATACCGAACCCCCGAATTCCCCCACCACTATTTGACCCCCCAAACTTTTCCTCCAAGTTCCACCACTGAAGACACAACCCCACAATCATGGTAATTGAACATATATAACATACACAAACCATAAAAGATTAAAGTTACCACCTATCCATGTATTAGCTTTAGTGTCGTCCAAAAGTTTCATAATGCTTGCGCTCCCAGAAATACCTATAACAGTACCATTGTACTTTATTATCATTCATGATACTTGAGGGAGTTAAAAGGATTGCTTTATATATCAAATTACTTAAAAACCCTTTCTACAAAAGCCTATTACTTCTAGCCTTTAATTTATTCATCTATGAATTAATCTCGCAACTAGCTAGAAAATCCAGCAACTTCAATAATTCATAATTAATTTCTTAAAAATCAAAATAATATGCTTCCAACTCTCATGTGTTTCTTAACAAGTCTATTTTAGAAAAATAAGTCCCCAGTGAGAACACATTAGATTAATACTAGTTTTTAGTTTTTCCTTCTCTACCCTGTACAAGTTTCCAAAAAATTCCTTAATTTCCAAAAATCGATATTTTATTGCACAAAGCTCAAAAAATTACTCATTATATACATCATCTGAAAGCTTTGGAGTCCTCTACCACTAAATTTCAGAATTTTTTTAACTTCGTTTTAATATTTTAAAATTGTTTAAGATTCAACTCTCCAGATACTTATCCTAGATTCAAAAATCAATATCTATCTATTCAGAGCTCAGAAAAATGCCAATTTTATATCAAATTAAAGTTATGTTCATCATCTATCAATCTAAAAAGGTTCAGAATTTTTTAGATTCATTTTCTCATTCAAACATCTCGTACAAACTTGCTATCTAGTTTTATCTTTCAGAAATTATGGTCATTTTTTAAAACTCGAATCTCCTTACTCAGAACTCAAAAATTACAAAATACCCACTAAATTAAAGCTACACATTTCTACTACCTTTCTGGAAAATTTTATAATTTTCTAGATTCATTAGCTCAGTCAAACCACGCATCAACACCGACTGACTCCGAAAACACAGAATTGGAAATTTCACTTCTTTGAAGAGCTTATGATCTTATACTCCAAAGCACCTTTAAAAATGCATCCACCAAAATATTCTCACTCCATTTTCAGTAGTGAACACGTTGGTGAGCTTAGATTTTCGAAAATCCCTTTATTTTCTCAAGTTCTTAGCTCAGTCGAAATCTGGGTTTTTTTTAAACAACAAAAACAAAATCTCATTTGCCAAAATCATAAGAGAAAGGTTTTATATATCCTTACAACAACACCTTATCCAACTCTTTGTGAATACTTCCTTTCCACTTTTCTTGCTCAGTTCTTCGGCCTACAACCCAGAAAATCACATGCATATGGATTTTCATTCACCCAAAGCAACATGTAAGAGGAAGATGGAAGACTATGGTAAATATTCGTAGTCTTACCTTATTCTTCTGCCTTTGAGTGTGATGATGATGATAACTGTGGAGATGGAAGCAGGAGGCTGTGGTTGAAGAGGAGAAGAGAGTGAGGACAAGCACGGTGGTTGGGTTGAGAGGAGAGGGGGACCGTGGAGTTGAGAGAAAAGAGAAGTGTTGGAAGGTTTTTAGAAGGGTGTGGGGGAGGGGGTGCTGTGGTGAAATGAGAGGGGATGTTTAAATCAGATTTGAGTGTTGGGAATGAACTGTGAAGTGTGTGTGTAGGTGTAATCTGTGGGTTTGAGAAGGAAAAAAAGAAATCATGTGGGTGTGGGTCCGATTGAGCAAAACACGTGGAGGGCATGTGTATTGAAAGGAACATGTAGGTGTCGTTAGAGGGGAGCATGTGGCGCTGTATTGGGCTGTTGGGAATATGGGCCGAAACTTGCTAATATATTGGTGCTTGCCTTGTTGTCCTTATGCTTCTATTGGAAATAGTCAATAGATATATTATTATTTTTTTGTCAAACATGAATTTATATTAATACTAATATTAAAAGTTACATCAAACGATTACACTTCGAAAACAAATCACACCAAACGAAAACAAACTAGAAACAAGAAGACTAACAAATACAACAAAAACAAACTAAATGAAAGGAAAGCTAATTCACCATAAAATAAGTGGGAATCAAAGTAACATCAAAGACTTCATCGGTTTCTTAGACATCCAAGGTTAGAAGTGACTTGAAGAAGGTATTGGTTACAAAACCTACCATATAGGGCACACCTCCTTATAAAAATAAGCTGCAAATAGATCAGCTACATAATCGTCCTGACTTGGGATAAACAAAGAAAACCCAACTCAGAAGAAAAAAGATAAGTGAAGTCCTAAAGAATACTTTTGGCTCCTCCATTGAAGCAAATCTAGTGACGTCAACCTCCCACCAAATAAATTTTGGCTAACACTAGTGATTTGGATTCACCACCATCGAACAATTCTAACAATGATCATCTCATAGGTAAGGTACATAACAGTATCAACCATTGATAAAACCCTTCCCCCAAAATCGCAAATTCAATCCACAACAAAAAAACACCACCATAAATGCCCAAATCCAAAACATCAGAAGAAACACACAAACATAAAACAATTTTAAAAAAAAGTAAAGGAGAGACGTCCCCTCCGTCGAAGACCATTGTCGAGCCGGAGACCACCGAGACAAAAGCTCTCACCGCCAGAGACGAGGGAGGACCACAGTTGCACCTAGAAAACAGAGGAACGTTGGAGCTGGAGAGACGATGAGGACGGAGACCAAAGGAGAGCCAGCAATGAAGAAGGAAGGTCACCGCTTTATATCTCTATTCCAAACTAAAACTCGCCTGCTCCTGATTCATCGAGGTTCGATCTGCACTTCTACCGTGGTTGTGGTTTGAGAGGTGCCACCAGCAAGACAGAAGCCCTACTGGAGGAGAAGGTTGTAGGGTTTGGCGAGAGAGAGGTTTCAGTCGAGAGTCGAGAGGAAAGGGAGCATTCGGCTCAGTCCGTAATTATTCTCCCAATCTATAGTCAATTGGTATTTAGTATGAATAGAAGCACATGAGTTGCACAGCATAGGAATAAGTGGCTTGTAGATATTAGGCCAAATGAGAAGTGCAAATTGAGAGGTATGTAGGGTCCACTCCAAAATTATCCACTTGATTTCCTACAAGGATTTTGTTTGCAATCTAGTCCCTCACTAATTTAATTGCAAACAAAATTAGGAGTTCTTAGAAATTAAGTCTTAACTCCATTTAATGATTTTTCTTCCACAATTTATTTCCTTTAGGCTATTAAATATTTAGGTCAAATATTATTTCCTAATTATTTGTCCTTAATTTATGGGAAAATATGCCTTGAATTCCAAATATTAATTTTAAAATAATTAAGGCCAATTTTCCATAATTAATCTCATTCAACATTTCTAACTTCCAAATCCCAATATTATATTTCTATGAATATTTACACTGTATATGGAATTTTGATATAGCAAAAATTGGGATATTACAGAAAATACAAATTACATGTTTAAAATTTGACTTTCAATGTCTATTTTCTATACAAAACAGTCATTGTAAAATGTTTACAATAATTGTTTTAAGAACAGTCTAAAAAATAGTTGTTGTAAGTAACTTATAAAGATGGTTTTGAAACAAATGTCCATTTCAAAACTTCCAACGACACTCACATACACATCGCCCTAAAAGCAGATGTCTAATGGTTCTAAAACGGACATTAAAAGTACGTTCTGAAGTAGTGTGAATAGATAAATGTCGTCAACATTGATTATTATAGGTAGTTTTTTTTTCATCATTCCTATTATAAGACCTTCGCCAATTTGCTAAAGCTTTAATTATTTTTTACCAACCCTTGTTTTATTTATTTATTTTTTAAAAAAAAAAAAATTAGGTCAAGTTTTTTATATACATTATATCAAGTTCTTCAATCATACTTAGTTTTCTGTCCTATTTATTTTATGTGGATTTATACTTAAATGATGATATTTCAAAAATGGGACAAATAGACATATGTGAATAAAGATCGTGATGACATAATAGATATAATGAACTAGAGCTAAGTATTTTCCATTAATATTTTTTAAGTTCCTTACTTAATGTAGGATCTAATTTGGTGGAGACCACGACAATGACACTGATCTTGTTTTGTGTGATACTAAGAGATCTCTCTCTCTCTATCTCGCCCTAAATCCAAACTTTCACATTTAGGGTTTGCTTGAAATTAAGACTCAAGCAACCAAATAATATATATATCCATAACTTTTAAACCTCGATGTTTAGAAGCAGAAAGAGAGAATTTAAACCTAAAACTAAATAAAGGGTAAATTAAACCAAGGGTAAAATCACTTACCTTAAGGGTTCTCAAGTTTCCCTAACGATTTACAATCTCCCAAGACCACCGAAAACATGCCCTATAGAGTTCTCCTCAAATTATCACTTACTTCTTTCCTTCAAAAGAGTCAAAACCATTGTTTTCATACATACATACATACATACATACATACATACATACATATGTATATGTGTATGTGTATGTGTATATGTAACCAAAAATCAATTACAAACCCAACATCATGGTATCTCATAAACCAGGCCACAACATATATTACCAACTTTTCATAATTGATTTTGGCATGTATATAAAATTTTGAACTGAAATGTTGTTTTATAAGCTTGATACAATTCACCGCACGCGGCGAAACCTTAGTTTCTATTAGAATTTCCATTTTGCCCTTGTTTCATCCAAAAGTATACCTCATGACCAAGTCATCAAATGATAATTAAGGGAAGAAATAGTTAATTTCTTGCTAATGATGTGGGATTTTACAAGTATAGCATGAATGGTGAGCATAGAGGATGAAAGGCAAGCTGAAGAGCAAGATTTACGTGACAATTTTTATGGTAAACATTGGCTCATACATATCCTTTTCTAGACTTTTTTTTTTTAGGCAATAACTTTGGTACATTCATTTATTGACTTCTGTTCCAAAACAAACTCAAGGCCCTAAGATATAACATTTAACTAGTAAATCTTATTGAACCTCTCGAACTTCTTACCCCACTCATAAAACCATCAAACCTCAGCAAATTCAATAGTTTGCTTTCCATCATGAGCTTTCCTAAAGAAATGCTTCACATAATCTGAGTACAACACATTCTTATACAATGCTTTCTCCCCACTTGCCACCACTTCAGGCAAAGGACCTATCACACTTGAGGGTTTAGGGTTCACAAAAATTGGCACTGAAACCCTAATCTTACTTCCATTTGCTCTCACTCGGTGCTCGACACTCTTGTATCTTCCATTGCTCATTATCTGCAAGGCATCACCAATATTGATCACCAGGGAGCCGGACACTGGCGGCACATGAATCCAGTTCTCGCTGCTGCCGTGATTGTCTCGAACGTAGAGACCGCCAGTTTCATCTTGAAGGAGGACAGTTAGGGTTGAGACATCAGAGTGACGACCTATTGCAACTGTTAGATCTGGGTCTGGACAAATAGGATAGTAGTTGAGGTTGATCCTTTTTGAGCCCATGAAAAGTGATTCCTTTGTTTCATCAATTTCTTTCACATTTAGCCTTTTCATTAGTACTTTCAGGAGCCTTTTGATCACTGTCTCGGTCTCTTTCATGTATTCTAGGGTTTCATCCCTGCAAGAAAAAGAAAGTATAATTACAGATTCGTTTATATAAATGATATTGGCAAAAGAAAATTAGTAATTGTGGAGTTCAAATATAAATATATAAATATCTACTCAATCGCCAATCCTACATGTATATTTACGGATTCCAATCATGTATGGTATAAAAACTCAACCCAAGTCACCCAATCAAACCAGTTAATCGGTGAATTAGTCCCCCTGACCGGCCTAATCAAGGGTTTTTGGATGGGTCAACCATAGCAATCCATCAAATTTGTACTTTAGTAACTATTTTATCAGATTATGTATGGCTCGTATATGAATGTTGCGTTTACTTGTAGATTAATTCTTTTAATTTATTTCAATATTACTCTTTTTGGTGTTATATATGAATATTTTTATATTCTAATTAAATTATATTGTTTCAATCTTGATTGGGTTGATCATTATTCAATCATAGTCGGACCATGCGAACCCTTGAACAACATTTGACTCGTTTAATGACCTACTTGGTTCTTATTATCTTGATCATGACTCATATTAGACAAACTCTCTTACAAGCTACAAAGTTAATTAACCATGATTTGACTTGTGGGCAAATACTAATTAACTAGGTAAGCAACTTAATTTTGTTGAATTTATGTTAGCAAAATTCATGTTAACTTTATATCTATTGAACATGTATTTAGTATAACAATGTCAAGGTGATACCACTCTGTCTCATTTATAAATTCATTTTGACCAAATTTCACATACTAAGAAAGGGTAGTTAACTCAATAATTATGGGATAAATTTTCAACTTTACCTTCATTTATGATTAGGTATTTTTCAACTGTTTCTTCTTTCTCTATTTTCATGAGTATAATTAATATAAGTAAAGTTGTCACAATCTCATTTATAAGTCCACTTTGATCAAATCTCACATACCAAAAAAGGGTAGTTAACTCAACAATTATGGATAACTTTTCAACTTTGCCCTCATTTATTATTAGACATTTTTCAATTGTTTCTTCTCTCTCCATCTTCATAAGTACAATTAATATAGATAAAATTGCCACAATCTTATTTATTACATGAAATTAGACTTATAAATATGACCAAATTTTTGGTCAAAATGGACTTATAAATAGGACCTGAGTGATATGTATGTGTGGGGTGAAGTGATGATGGCCCAAACTCATCAAATATGAACCTTCTATATTAGATCTAAAATTTTCAACTGATTATAGTTTTTGCACTTTTTTCCTCGGTGTTGAGAGATTATTTTTATTTTAGATTTTACACCATTAAAATAATTATTTTAAGAAAATAAAAATAAATCTAAACCTTCTAGATCAAATTTAGACCGTCTATCTAATGTGGACAATAATATTTTATCAAACTGACCTGCATGCAGGAGGCCAAGTTGATGCAGCCTCATCCTCAGAAACAAAGAAGAGACTAAGATAATCTTTCCACTCAAGAGCCTTCTCTTTGTCAGGGCTAAAGCTCGAACCATACCTAACATTATTAGTACCTGAATTCTCTTTCGAGTACTTCACCTTCTCCCTTGCAGGCAATTCAAAGAACCTGTAAGTTGCAGCCTTAGCATTGTGCAGAACTTGCAGAGGCACGCCATGGTTGATAACTTGAAAGAAACCCCATTTCTCAGCAGCATCACAGATCTTTTCTGCAACTTCAGGGTCTTCCCAATTGGCCATGTCGATTATGGGAATGGACTGTTGATGAAGAAGAAGATTATCGAAGCTGCTTGGTCTTTCCTCTAATGGCTGCACGTACTGCTTTGGGAGGGTCTTAATTCCCATATCGGAAAATCCCTTCACGCCATTACCTTGAAGAAGAACAAATTCAGTGTGATCAGAGGGTTCTGTGGTTGTTGTTGGGAATTGGGTAGCTGCCATTGTTGGTGCCATTTTGCTTGAAAGGAAGGCTTTTGAGCTTTTGCTTTAAAACGTAGAAAGGGAAGAAGAAGAAGATTACTTTTGAGTTTGATTTGAAGTGTTTTAGGGTTTGGAAATGAGGTATCTATTTATAGACTGAAATTTGGAGCTTGGGTTTCGTGCTTCTTTGTCATGGTTTCCATTAAGTCATTAACCACACTAGCTACAGATCATTATGGAAATTATAAATAAGAATATGATATTTTAATAATAAATTTCTAAACTTTACTATGTCACTCACATAGACGTTGGGTAGAAAAGGGATGTAAAAAGAGCTTAAAAGTGAATGTTAAAGCTTTATGTAGTAGTAGGGGTTGAACCAAATAAACTCATAAGACGTCATGTGCACATTTGTGAAAGCTTCGAATAATTAAATTTCCACCTTAACCCTAAATATAAATTAAAATTCATTAACTTTAAAATTTTAAGTTTAATAAATATTAATTAAACCATAAATTATTGAATTGTTTGTTATATGTTATCAACGTAATATTTTTATATATATTTGGCTTAATTAATAAAAATTCATTTTCTATTTTTAAGCTAATAATTAATAAAATTTATGAAATTGTGAAAATTAGAAAAGCATTTTTTATATGAAATATAATAAACATTCCATGAATCGCTGGATGTCGTACGAGATTAATTAAATCTAAAATATGGACTTTTAATTTAATTTTTTTTAGAGAGGCCAAATTATCATCTTCACACCAACTCCCATGGTAACCTTCATGTATGTTCGCTAATTTAATTAGTTATCAAGCCGTATGTATGTACGTAGGTATATATATACGTGTGTGTGTGGCATGATTAGAGCCTCCCACGTCACATCATATCAGATAAAAATTTGGACGCTATAAAGAATAAAAGCGGTCAACATTTATTAGAGTTGGGTACCTGGCCAACGCTACCCTACAGCGGTGGTTTTTGACGGGTTCGACCATAGAAGGAAAAAAAAAAGTAAAAAAAAATCTCATAAAATTTTAAATTGAACTTATAAATATTACAGATTAGTGTGTCAAACTAACTCAAATCAAACATTATCATGAACCCTAAATAGAAAAATAATCTATATTTCTGTATAATGTTTGATTGTGCAATTTATAAAGAATTAAAATAAATTCAAATAAGTATTATTTAAAGGGAAAAAAAAAAGAATGAAATATAATAAGCTAAAGTATGTTTTTAGTCCTTTAAATTTACATTATATATATTTTTTGTCCCTTAATTTTATAAATTATACTTTTAAGGGTTAAGGTGCATTTTTACCTTTAAAGTATGAGCCTGGGAGCAATTTTGCCCCCGAAGTTTTCGGCATAGCAATATTGCCCCGAAGTTTAAAAACGGAGCAATGTTACTCCTCCGTTAAAAACCCTAACGGTCAACACTACGCCGAAAACTTCAGGGGCAAAATTGCTCCTGGACGCATATTTTAAGGGCAAAAATGCACCTTAACCCTACTTTTAATCTTATAATTCTAACACTATTAATATTTGCTAATGAAAAATGCGGACACAACAAACTCAAGTGATAACAATATAATTAAATACTATTGATCCTAAATTTAAAATGTGTAAGTTGAAAAATATCTAAAAACTTAATAAAGCAATTAATAACAAAACATTGATTGTATTAAAAAAAATTAGTTTAATAATCTAAATAGCAAAACCTTAATTTCATTTACAACGATTTTTTGTTTGTTTTAGTTTAATAATCTAAATATATTATCTTAAAAAAATTAAAACTTAAAGATAATTTTTCAATTACACAATTATCACTTGAATTTGTTACTTTGTTATGTCAACATTTTCCGTTAGTAATATTAATAGTGTTAGAAATCTAAAACCTAAAATATACTTTATAGAGTTAAGACACCAAAAGTATATCTCATATAGAACTTAAAGAACTAAAAGTATTCATTAGCCAAATATAACTATCAAAATGGTTAAAACCCATCTAAAATGGGGGAAAAAAAGTACTCCCTCAATTCCTACTACTAACTGTATTATATTTAGGTTTAAACATGCTTGGCCTCGTCACTTATGAATTGTTCAAATTTAAAAGCGTTATGCTTAAAAATCTGATTATCCTAAATTACCGTTTTTTTTTTAAGTTTAAACCTTTTTATAGGATCGGATTTAAATGGGTCTGAGTGTCTGACAATCTCCCCGTTTTCCCAACTCTTACGGTGGTGTCATTTAAGATACATAGTTGAGGACAATATATAGTAACTCCAATTAAAAATTTATTAGATGTGTCATGTCATTTATATAGTTTATTGTCTAAAAATAGTTTAAATGAATGAATCAGAGGAAACAATCCTTTTTTAATGCTACAACAAACCCCTTTTTTTCGCAAATGCTTTTTTTGACCAAATTTTTGTTAGCAAATATAACTACCCTTTTTGAAAATCCAAGCTTTTAATTGTTTTTTTTTTATACATATAATAGGGGGAGGGGTAGGGTTCGAACCTTAGACATGGGAGAGGAGAGCCAAGCCCTCATGCCATCAAGCTACTAAGGCGGTGCGGCTTTAATTGTTTTTATCATGGACGTTTGACATTAATCTATCATTATTTTTTAAGTAAAACATTATGAGCACCCTCATGTTTTACCTTTTTCTTTTTGATATTATCATTCGGTTCGAAATTCATGGCTTTCTCTCCCAACACACGTATCTCTATTAGGACTCAAATTCGAGACCCAGAATTACACTACTAAACCAACTCTATAATGGTCCCTTATGTTTTACCTTAATTATACAAGCATTTCCTCTATTTTGAAAACATATACTCTGGCCCTAATTATATGAACACTTTTATAGTGTAAATTGCACCATAAAAGTATTCCTATAATTAGGACCTGAGGTAATACTTAAGTTAAAACTGATAACTTTGTTAAAAAATATTCTAAAAATAATCAAAATTCATATTAAAATAAATTTTATTTTCTAACTCTTATAATCACAAGATGTCCTAACAACCGCTTATTTAACTTGTTTGGAGTCCACGTTAGAAAGTGTTTGGGCCAGTTAGTTTTAGAAAAAGTTCAATCCGGAAGCCACTCATTTTATTTTATTTTTTTGAGTTCATTTTATTTTATTTTTTTGAGTTCAGCTTCTTTTTCATCGACTTCTACCAAAAGTGACTTTTTTTTTTTATCAAAAGCCACAAGTCCAATCTTCCAGCCAAACGTTTGTCCTATCTCACCCAAAAAGTATTGATTTCTAAAATTAAAAAATTGATTTTTAATTTCAATTTATATAAGAATATTATTTAGTTAGAAATTTAACATTTTTATGCTTTATCATATATATTTTGTATGCCTACATTTACAATATATTAATCATTTCATATTTATTATAATAAAGTATTTTAGTATTCAATCGATTCATGCTCTTTTTAATTATTTTTTATCTCGACTCATTTTTCCACCGCTAATCCGAGACACATCTCTATTTTTTAAAAAAAAAAAAAAAAAATTTAAAAAAAACTATTTCGCCAACATCAATCCAAACACAAATCACATTTACAAAATTCTAACCTTTTTTTCTATCAAAGAATCTACAAAAGTCCGATAAAAACTAAGTCACCACTCTCATCTCTAACCCAAACGTGCTCACATAGGTAATCACAAGACATCCTTCCGCTTAATGTAGTATATTGGAGCGGCGTCATGAATCCAGATTCCCTTGAGATCACTGTACGTAAATGTAACACATGATTCGAATTTTTTAAGATATTTCATACTACAATTGCAAAAAACGAAAAATAAAAAAATAAAAGTAAAAAACAAAGGGGAATTGCTATCTGAGGTGAAGATGAACTTGGAGAGGTAAGATTGGATACTCTTTTCCTGGTTTCAATCAAAGCTTAATGGTAAGAAATTAGTGAAGTGTAGGTTCTTAGTTATTAGTGAGAGATAGATTCAAGACATTTACAATCTTTGAAAATGGTAAAATTGAGAAGGAAAAATACAGTTGTTTTTTTCGTTTCTTTTCTTATTAAAAAATTTTATATTAGTATTTGCATTATGAAATCAAGACACAGAACCTAAAATTGTCAATGTTTTCATCCATTTTAAAAATTAAAATAAAAGTTTTGGAAGCTGTGATGAAAGGTTAAAATTTTTTTAAAAAAATTTGCAATATAAATAATATTATTAAATTTTATAATATGGTATAAAGTATGATAAATGAGAATATATGTATTATGATTATTTTTTATTGTGTACAAAATTTTTCTCTGGAAAATATAAATAATTCTTATTAAATAGGGGTGTTTCGGTCAAACAAAAATTAAGAGTCAAATTTAACGGTCAACTAACGATTTAGATAGATGAAAATGAAATATTAAAAGGGTAAGAAAGATTTGTGTAATATATATTTTAATTTTAAAGAATGTTTATATAAGTTTTAAAAATAGAGTTGGAGTTTAGGTGAAAAAAGAAAGGAGTGAGAGTTTGTGTAATTAATGATACAGAAAAGTAGTCAAAGTAATTTATTATATTTTTCATACAATGAGAACATTTAAAAAGAGCACAGAAAATGTAACCACACCAATTTAATGTGAAAAACTTAAACGTTTTTATTTTTTTAAAAAAATTATAACTCTTTTTAAGAATTAAGGTTAATTCTATATTCTAAAAAAATTACTAGAATTCAAAAAATATATATATAAGAGATTTAATAATAATTTGTTTCAAAATTTATAATTAATCATTGAATTATATGTTTCTCCCTCCAGTAAAATTATAAATAACATTTTTTCACACAAATTTGATCTTAATTATAACTAACAATTTGTGTTTATCTAAATATTTAAGGGAAACTAATATGTAAGTAACTATACTTTTCTTTAATTTTTAATTTGATACTTATGTCTTCTTCTTTCTTTCCTTTAATCAAATCATTTAACTTCCGTTAACATCACTAACTCCGGTAAATAACTAACGGTGCTAACAGAATCAAGTTATAAAAGCTAACAGTACTAAAAAAGTAAAACTAAATTATTCAAGCAAGATGAAATACACATATATGAAATTTAAAATAGTGGAAAAATATAGGTACCTGTGAAATAGCTTTCCCAAATTAAATGCAACTTTTTCATTTTTACCAAAATTAGTTATATTTCTCTTCTACATATTTTTCCCACACATTCTCTTTCATCTCTCTTCCTACTCATTCTCTCTCACTCATCATTTTCATAAATGAGGGTATATTTAAAAATAAAGTATATTTCTTACATTTTTTTTATACTCATTTTAATCAATATTTTGATTTATTGATCTATGAGTTGTTACTTATATATTCGTACAGGATAGATATATATTT
This sequence comes from Acacia acuminata, assembly GCA_019022655.1. Lineage (NCBI taxonomy): Eukaryota > Viridiplantae > Streptophyta > Magnoliopsida > Fabales > Fabaceae > Acacia > Acacia acuminata. The sequence goes on along the minus strand of JAFJYI010000164.1, from coordinate 246,860 downwards.
GTCCTGTTAAATATCTTTAATGTTACTCTTATTGACTGCACTAAAATCTAATATCAATATAGTATCAATTATTACTTTCTCTTACCACCCTTATTAAATATGGATATTCATGGAGGAAAAATATTTATTGCTTGGAATAAAAAACTGGCAAATTACTTATAAGAAAACTATGAATAATTGTTAGTGGGTAGGTGGTACCTTATATGAAAGAGAGTACATGGCACAAAATATATTCAAGTCTACGTGTGTTACGTTTCACCAACTCAGTGGCAAGCTGCATGTTTGTTTGTTAGCATAGCTTTTATATATATATATATATATATATATATGCTGTCAGCAAGGATTAATAAAATTCCACAAAGCATGATTTGTGCCCCCAAAATGAATAAGAAATATATTTTCTCCCTCCTATTCCTAATATATAAGTAATTTAATTAATTTGGGTTTAGAATAAAAAAAAATAAATAAATTTGAATAAAGGTGACATTATCTCCTTAAAATATTAGGGAAAAAATAAGACATATAAATATCATTTCAACTTCATTTCAAACTCAAAAAGTTCATTACCACGTGCAAAGGACAGAGAGGGATACAGTGGGAATCTGAGTTGTTCATGTTCGGAAGAAAAGACCAAAAAGCTCCATTAATCAATCATTTTACATATATTGTCAGTATTTATTGATTTTGTCAAAACTATTATGGATTTTGTTGAAATCATTATTCTTTTAGCCAATCTCATTACTCAACTCATTTTATATATTTTGTCAATATTTATTGATTTTGTTAAAATCATTACTCTTTTAAATCAATCTCATTACTTAATTAGTCATAATCTAAAACTCTTTGTCGTTAATCTTTTTACACAATAAGAATCAAGGCTACTTTCTCCAGATAAGAATCAAGGCCAAAACCTCCAATAAACCAACAATTCAAAACCTACTATAAATTGTTGTTGTATATACAACAAAATCCATCCTATTTTATTTTCTTCCCTCAATAAGCGAACAGAAACGCAAGGCTTCTTCATCTTCAACCTCCTCACCATCACCAACAACACGAATAATCAATCATTCTTCTTCAACCAACCTTTTTTTTAAAAAAAAAAAAAAAAGTGAAAATTTGTTATGGCTAATCCCTAATTTGATAGAGGAAATGAAAGGTTGAAGAAGATAAGAATAAATACATCAGATCCGACACCTTTAAATATTAATATAAATCCAAGAAAAATGTTAGAATATAATAGACCATCAACAAGTAGAGGATTAGCAAGATCAATAAGTTCAAAAAGTAGTATAAATGATGAAAATTATCATAGGAATTTATTAGTATAATTACCAATAGCAACAAATTTAACAAAAATTAGACCAACAAGTTGATGATTAAATTTAGAGTAAAATACTCTAACCACCCTCCTGTTTTGCCTTAATCATGGGTGGACCCAAGTGTTATACAAGGGGCAAGTCCCCCCCCCCCCCGATTTTGAGGTTTTTTTTTAAAAAAAAAATTATATATATATATATATATATATATATATAATTAATATATGTTTGAATGATTGTTCACCCTTAAATTAAGTGTAATACCCCTTAATACATTATGATTGCACTTTGTAATCGGATGGAGATGAATGGTTGAACAATTGTTTAGTGCTTTATATTGAAAAAAATATATTTGATAGCATTGATAATAAGACAATTATGATGGAATTTCAAAAAATAAGGCCTAAAAGGATGAAATTGTAATTATTTTTATTGTAATATACCTTTGTTATCAAAATATATGTATTTGAACTTATTTAGTGCCCAGACCTTGCTATTTCTAACAAAGACTTAGACTTATTTTTCCCTTTATATTCTTTTATTTTTTAATGCATTTAAAATTTCGGACCACAAAAAAAAAAAAAAAAAAAAAATCGGGGCGGTGCCCCGAACCCCCCAAATCCCCCCACTAATAGTGCCCCCCTTCAATAATTTTCTGGGTCCGCCCTAGCCTTAATTACACGACCTCCCTCTCTATTTTAAAAACCCATAGAAACCTCCCTTAAATTAAAAATGTATGTTACACAAACCTCTCTTATATGAGTAAAATACTCTAACCACCCTCCTATTTTGCCTTTATTACACAGGCCTCTCATCTATTTTGAAAACATACACTTAAGTCCAAATAATTAATTCCGTTAAGAATATTCTAAAAAGATTCAAAAAATATAGTATTTTTTTATTAAATTTTATATAAAAATAAAATTTATATATTATTTTACCCTTAATATTGTACTTAATCCCTAGTTTTACTTTTATATTTTGACTAATATTGTTTTAAATAATTTAAGAGTTTTTTATCTTTACAAATAGTTATCTCTTTGATTATTTTAGCATTGGTTAATGTAAATATCACATAATGTTGAATATTCAAATAAGTTTTTAAATAAACATGTGTTTGTTCAAATGTGTCTATAAATATTTACAAAAAAATTACTAAATTAGAAATTAAAATGACACATGAAATCTCAAACTTATATAGTTTATTCTATTTGATAAAAATATATGTGTTTAATTTATATTTTTAAGTCAAAATTAATTTATAAGATCAAAACTAATAAATTTTTTAACAAATTAGAAAGTTAGAAAATCTATTAGAATACATTTTTGGTTGTATAAATGTGGTTTAATATACTTAAATAATTCTAATATGGACATTTTGGTATTAAAAAAAAAGGTTTAAAAGTCAAATTTAAGGGTTAACTAACGGTTTGGGTGGATGGAAATAGAATCTTAAAATATAAGGGAGGTTTGTGTAACATAAATTTTAATTTTAAGGGAAGTTTCTATGAGTTTTCAAAATAGAGGGGAAAGTCTGTGTAATTAATACAAAATAGGAGGGTGATCAGAGTATTTTACTCTAATTTTAAGGGAGGTTTCTATGGGTTTTCAAAATAGAGGGGATGGTCTCGTATAATTAAGGCAAAATAGAAGAGTAAATTTAACATTAAGGACTTTACAAAAATAGAAATAATGAAAAGAGCTTTATGGAAAGAAATAATAGTTGTAATAGATGACTATGAAAAAAATAAGTTTTATAGAAATAAGTTATACAGGAAATAAAATTGAAATAGAAGAAGATGGAAAAAAAATCTACACCAATAATAAAATTTAATAAAAGAGCATACTAAAATATAAAATTATGGGTAAAAGATGATACAGATAACACGTATAAAATAATTTTAGGAAAATATTTTCTTTATCAAGTAAAACAATATAGAATTCAAAATGAAAGAATTATGTGTTGTATAAATCATGAAACAATTATAATTCAAAAGTCAAAATGATACAGGAACGTACTACTCAAATTGGAATATGGGATGATAATAGAAATAGAATATGAGTAATAAATTGTTATGAACGAAATGATGAAATAATAAAAATTCCAGATTCAGATAAAAGTTTAATAAAAATAATGATAAAAAAATTAAATATGAGAATTCAAGATTAACATTAAATAATTTCACACAGAACCCAAGAATTTATGACCAAGTTAGAAGAAATAGAGATCAACATGAAATAAGGAAAGGATATTTTCAATATAAACTAGAATTATTATCAAGGATATGAATGGGACAATAATAATAATTTACTATACGAGAAATAGAAACATAATATTAATACCATAAGTGGATAAATGTTTTATGAGATAAATAGTGAAAAGAATAGACATATTAACACAAAGACAACATATAATATTAAATAATAGAGAACCAATACATTATTATAATAGAAGATTTTTAAAAATTCATCTTAAGAAGAAATTATAATTGTTATCAAGGATATGAAGAACACAAGAATTATGCAAATAGGAGTATATAGAAACGATGAAATAAAAGTGTTAGTATATTGTGGAAATGATGATATGATGATAAAAATACCAGATGTAAATAAAATTTTTATGAGAAATATAATAAAAAGCTGATAAATCAAATGAAAAAAGAAAGAAGGATATTAAAATCAATGGGATATCCACGGATATATAATCAAGTTATTGGAAATATTATTGAAAATATAACAGATAGGGAAATATTAAAAATTAAATTTAAAAGGAAATTGGAATTATTGTCAAGAATATGACAAGATCATTCTATGGTATTTTGATAAAATTTAATTATGAAAAATATAGAGCTAGAAAATATCATGCACTTGTAGATACAAGAGCAAATTTAACTATAGCAAAATATAATGTTTTACCATCTAAAATGTGGGAAAAAAAAGTAAAATTATAAGAATGGAATCAGCAAGAAAAGAAATACATATGATAGAATTAGAAACTAGAAATATATTAAGATAACAGGAAATTATGAATTAACAATTCAAGAACTAAGCCAATATAATGAATCATCTTTAGGGTTAGACTTTTTAGAAAAATTTTATCCCTTTCATTTTATGAAAAAAGCATTAATATTAACAAGACCATGTAATCACCAAGCATGGGGAATCAAAATAAAAAATTCTTATAAATGAACAGATGAAAAATTTCAAAAGAAGAAACATAAAGAAGAAGTACAATTTATACATAATAATGAACTAGTAAAGATGCAACATATGTTAGAAACTTTAACAATAATTGAAGAAAAAACAATTGAACAAAGAATTTTGAAAAATTATGACAAAAATCCTTTAATTTATTGGGAAAAAACTAAACTAATGGCAAAAATAGAATTAAAAGATTATAGTAAAGAAATTAATTGTGAACCTTATCCTTAGATGGCTAATGACAAAGAAGAATATAATGCATGAACATGAAATGAAAAAAAAAAAATAATTTAACAAGAGAAAGTGCATCTGAATATTCATTACCTCCTGTTATGATTCTAATGAAATTTAGTGAAGAGAAGAAAAGGAAAATCGAGAATAGTAATTCACTATCAGAAATTAAAAGTATAGTTATAAAAAACAGATATCATATACCAAAAATGAAATTATTATTTAACCTTATAAGAGGAAAAAGGATTTTTAGTAAGTTTAATTGTAAATCAGGATTTTTTTTTCAAATAAAACTAGAAGAAGAAAGTATAAAATATACAACTTTTAGTACGTAATGATTGTATGAAAATGTACTACTAATGGGTTTTCATAATAACCTAAGTATATTTTAGGAATATGTATCCAAATTATTACTACCTATAAGAGATTTTGATATAATATATATAGATAATATATTAACATTTTCTAAAAATGAAAAATAACATGAAGAATATGTAAATCAATTTTTTAAAATTATAGAAGATAAAGGTTTGAATATTTCACCTAAAAAATCAGTATTAAGAAAAACTGAAATACATTTTATATGACAAATTAAAACAGAAAAAGGAATATAATTACAAGATCATATAAGTAAAATAGTTTTAGAATTCAAAGAAATAAAAAATAAAAAATAAAAAAGAACTTCAATCATTTTAGGATTAATAAAGCAAGTAAGAAATTATGTACCAAATTTAGCTAAATTAACTACAAAGATTTCTAAATTAGCGAGACAAAACTAACTAGATATGGAATAAAGAAACAAAAGAAATTGTAAAACAACTTAAAAGAATTTTCCAAAATTAACTATACCAATAAAATATGATATAAAATGGATGATTTATACAGATACCTCAGATCACTATTGGGTGCAGCTTTGTCCATGAAAATGAAAGTGGAGAAGAAAAATAATAACGAGATATGCAAGTGGAAAGTTATAAATAAATAAATAAATAAAGCCTCAGTAGAAATATCATTCAAATTGGAAATAATTTTTATCAATTCTAAAAGCAGTAGAAAAATTTGAACTATGTATAGTAAAGACAACTTTTAATATAAGAACATAAAATACTCAAGTAAAATCTAGAGGCATAAAAACTGAAAAAATAGCTAATAAAATATTGTTTAAATTGCAAGGAGATTTGGCTTATTATGATTATATAATTGAATATGTGCCTAAAAAAATAACTTGATTGCTGATTATATGAGTAGATGGAATATCAAGTCCAAAAACTCCAAGTCCAGGAATAACAAAGGGTCAAGGTACAAATTTGCCAACCAACTATTACCCGAGGAGCGCCTGACACAAATAACTATTGAGGGACCAAAATGGCCAATTGACAATTAAAAAGTGAAAAACAAAAACACAATTTGGAGCAGATTCGCCAACGAACTATTACCCCGTCATTGTCTTGGTGTCTCCGTCTTCCATTGATCACATACGGTGTCGGCGACGTCGGCATTTCCAAAGCTTCTATTGTTTCGGGTGTTCCACTCACCCTCTTGAACTCATCCAAGAAAGTCCACGGTGTTCGACTCGCACGCACCTTGCACCCTGGTTCCATCCCTCCGATGCCACAAGCAGCAACCGCTGCTGCCACAATGCCTGCTCCCATCTCTGTTGGTGTTTTCTTTTTCCAACAAGAAGGCTTAACCGCTCTTTTCTCTAGCGTTTCCGCTACCGTCCTATGCCGATTGCCTCATATTTCAACTTAATTATTTGGTGTTTTTTTTTAATAGTTATTTGGTGTTTTTTTTTTCACTTTTAATAGTTATTTGGTGTTTTTTTTCACTTTTTAATTGTTGATTGGCCATTTTGGTCCCCTCAATAGTTATTTGTGTCAGGCGCTCCTCGGGTAATAGTTGGTTGGCAAGCACCTTCACCCAATAACAAATAATTAGTCAAGTAATTAGCCATATGACAGAGCAATAACTCTAGAAGATCTTATAACAAAAGTTAACATCTTCGAGTTAAATCTAAGTATGTTGACTAATCATATGAATAATATTGCACAACATCTTTTAAGCTTCACAATACATATAAACCTCCAAGTGGAATATACAACCAGAAAAATAGAAGATATCTTAAAAAGGCTGGAAGCACTTGAAGGAAGAAATATAAGAAGACATGTAAGTATTACTGATTCAGGAGTACAAATGGAGAATAGTCATGTAAGTGCAATTGGGCCAGTCATTTACCCAAACTCCAGAAAAGAGTTATCTACCCTAGCCAAAGAAATCTTTGTAATTGGGCCTTCAACCCAAAACCTTCAAAAAAAAAATAACCTCATTCAATGAAATTATAAAAGCCTAAGCCGTAGAAGCCCAACAAAAAAGATAAAGGAAAAGCCCAAGAAGTCTCACCATCTAGAAATATGTCTAACCCATTATTTAATACCTTTGAACGGTAAACCCAACCTCTTTCCTAAAATTTTTGTATAAAAAAAATATAAATTTTTCAAAATGTTAACTCAAAAGACTAGAAGCATGGCATTAGAAGACCAACATATAAAATACATATCTCATTTTGCATTTAATAAATTCGTTGTATATCCAGGAACTTCACCAGCCCTTGTAAAAGCCTTATATCAATACGGTTTAATTCAAGCCATATATCCATCATCAACCTTAGAAGAAGTATCCGAATTATCTAGTACTTTAAGAAATGCCATAAAAACCTATGTAGGAATTGTAAACCAATATACCATTTTTAAAAGGTGTTATTCAACAATTGTTGAGATAACTCTAGATAAAGTTTATCATTCTATAAATTTAATAAGGTTTGGAACAACCAGGAAGCCAACAGAAGTGGAACAGTAACTCAATAAAGATATAAAAGATGACAGAGAATTTCAACAAAAAATATCTAATATTAGAGCCCAGGATTTGTTGGAAATTATACCCTAGGGCAAGTCATTAGTTATCATTTTATTCGCATGTTTATAGTGAAAACTGTATCCCTGGATATATCTTATAGATTATCCTAAATGTCCCTGGTCAGTCATCTACTCGGGAGCGAAGATGAAATAAGACCAATATGACTTTGATGAGGGATGGAGATACGAATTAAAGTCATAGGCACTAGTAATAGTACAAGGTGCTGGACCGACCCACTATGAGAAAGCTGCATGGATTTAGTCATAAGCTTATCTCATGCAGAGGCGGAATCAGGGGGCTAGGGGTGGCCCCCCCCTAAAATTACGAGTTGGACCCAAAAGTTTCGAAATTATGCTTGACCTCATGAAAGTTTAAATATTTTCACTTAAGTTCCTATTAAAAAGTTTTATAGAGGGACTAAATTGAACATATTGAAATTTTTATGAGGCTAAATCATAATTTTCTAAAATTTTGGGTCTAATTCTGTAATTTTCACCCCCTAATTTTAAATACTGAATCCACTGAGTTTTATTCTATAATTTTCGCCCCTTGATTTCCATTCCTGGCTCCGCCCATGATCTCATGTATAACCGCGTCACAACGCTCTTTGACCTGAGATCATCATGGATTCCTGCATGATGAGTCGACGATCTTTGACCTAGTCAAAAGTCATCTTTGACCGGGTGATGATAAAGGCTTGGATTGGGATCAGTGGTTTTCATGCAAAGGAATGTGAATAGTCAAGATGGAATTTGTCCTTCACGTTTGTAGAGAGATAATACTGGGCCTCAATGAGTGAGTCTGAGAAATGTATGATCATACTACGAAGGAAAGGAGTTTCCATTATTAGACTACTCGAGAATCGAGAAAGTAATGGTCAAGAACAGAAAGTTGACATTATCCATGCCTCATCGTTGACCAAATTATCGCATGACAAAAGGGACGTGACATGGTTGTATCATAGGTAGTATAGTATCATCGATCCCCATATGAATTTGGTAGTCGCAATGTCTTGCTATAGGCCACTTGCGACTTGTGGGCTGGTACAGTATTGGCCCACTGCCAATCTCATGTAGGCCTGCAGGGTCACACATAAGAATAACTCAACACGAGCAAAAGTGTCTAGATTCATTGAATCTTATATATGTCTAAGATTTAATGAATACAATATTTAATCTAGGATGGATATGTGTGTGTGTGTGTGTGTGTTTATTATTAAATTCGAAAATAATAATGATATTATTTATTGATAATAATATTATTATATATAGTATTTAATTTATTTGATAAATTAAATAACTATAATAAATTGAGATATTGTATCTCGATTTAATTTTTGAATAAAGATGTAGTATCTCGATTTAATTAAATAGAAAGATATCATATCTCAAATTTAATTTATAAAGATAAATTAAATCTATTGGCTCATAATTCGGATTAAATAAATATATTTGATTAGATCTGTTGGACAGATTTAATTAATATATTATTTTAATTCAGATTCGAATTTCAAGATTAATTAGATTAATTTTGAATATTTTAATACAACTCATTAGGGTTTTAAAAACTCTTTAAATAGATATTAATCTAGTCGTCTTAAGAACACGGATGAATTAGAGAAGCCGCAAGAAACCCTAGAGAGAAAAAAGAGACGCAAGGTTTGAAGGCGCTAGCATGCTGCTACCCATGTTCAAGTGATGTTCATATGGATACCGGTAGAGGGAGGAGATTCGTAGAATCGGCTCCTGGTTGATCGAGTAGGTAGCTCACGTGATCAAATCAAAGGAGACGCTCACTAATTCGCATAGGTATGGTTTCTAACAAACCTTGATCTAAACGCCGTTGATGGATCCTCGGATGGGATTCATAAAAAAATTTTATTCCGGCCGTGTGTACGGATCCCAACAAGATTATCATATAATCTTCCAAGAAATAACTAGATCCACAGCAGCAATAGAAGATCGGTGGGTTTATTCTTGTGGATCTACAACATGTATTTTGTCCCTCGGAAAAACTCCAAGAAATAAGAAATTACACAAAGCACTTAGTATGATCGTTTGAAAGATAATGCTATGGAAAATACGAGGAAACGAAAGAAAAAATTTGTAATTTATTATCTAAATATACAAATCATAAATGTAAATATTGTGAAGAAATAGAAAGGCTATGCAAGATTTCGAGAAACCTGCCTTACATCCTACTATACTTTAAAAAAGAAGAAGACCAAGAAGAAAAGGACAGAAGTTTTGCCGATACAAATTGGTGAAGCAAGGGAAGCTGGAAGAAGCCAAAGAAGCAAAGGAAAAAGAAGTCAACAAAAGAGTAAAGAAGAAAGAGAAAGTGTCTTGTACAATAATGGAAAGAAGATGCTTTATGTAATGTAGTCTTGTAAGATGGTCTTGTAATAAATGCAACAGTAGAAGATAGTACAAAATGATAAGGTATCTTGTAAGTATTTGAAAGCATGAAAAATGCTTTACGCAAAGTTATAAGATGGTAGAATATGTCCTATGGTACATGCTTTATGAAAGATGTCAAATGAATAATATAATATCGGTAACCAAAGTAGAATAACTAGAGTAGAAAAAATAATCAGAGTCATGTAACTCGGGTTGGGATGCTAATTCTACATAAGGCATGTAAGTGTTCGAAGATGGATACACAGAGCTTGAACTCTCGGCTCAATTCTCTTCTCTCTCTTGTAATTATAATTTTTTTTAAACAATAAAAGTATGAGTTTCAACATTTTATCTCTTGAAGAATTTTTCGAAGCTTTAATTCAACCATATAAGGTATGAGTTGCTAAACTCATAAGGGGTCAAATAAGGGAGTAATATTATCATATCTAATTATGATGATCATGTAAATGAGAATGTTCATGGTTATATGTTTATTTAAGGTCAAGATCTAGTTGTGATCATATGATGACTAAATGATAGAAACTCAGTTATGCAGGCACGTAGAAAACGAAGGTAGGCTGTGTTGGTATAATCTTAAGGGGTAAGGTCAGAGTCGATAAAAGCAAATGGCTCTACCATGTGTTAGGAAGACTCTATAAAAGTTTTCTTGTATGCAACGGGACGGGAATCTTTCCATAATCCAAATCATACATGGCTAACCCATGGGTTTCTATCTATAGTTGATCATATCATTATACCCAAATCTTCTCTAAATCTTAACATACAATCTAGCTATATTCTTTATGGTATCGAGCATGAGGATTAATGGTAATATGAAACTCGAAATTTGATCCCTTATGTTTATTATTGTTTTAAACTCTTTTTATTTTACTTGTTTGTTTAAGTTTTTTATTATAATTTATATTTTTTCTTTTTTTTCTTAAAAAACATTCTCGGTTTATATTTTTTATAAAATCTTTTCTTAGGATATTTGTTAATTCATACATACATACATACATACATACATACATACATACATACGGGGTAGAACCGGGAATGAAAATCGGGGCGGAAATTACAAACGAAACCCGGTGGAGTTAGTATTTAAAATTAGGAGGCGAAAATTACGAGAATTTGACCCAAAATTTTTAGAAATTGTGATTGACCTCATAAAAGTTTCAATGTTTTCACTTTAGTCCCTTCATGAGACTTTTTAATAGGGACTAAGTGAAAACATTGAAACTTTTTTTGAGGTCAAGGACAATTTCTAAAAATTTTGGGTTTGATTGTGTAATTTTGGGGGGGCGGGGGCCACCCCTAGCCCCCCCTAATTCCGCCCCTGCATACATACATACATACATACATACATACATACATAGAGAGCTGGGAATCAAGGCCAGCCCTTTTAGACCCGGGGTAAGAAAAACATATGTTTTTCATTGCCCTGGCCAAGAGCATGTGGGCTAGGGCTGGCCCTACGGTGCGAAGATATTTTTATGAATTAAAATTATTTTTCCAACTTTTTTTTTTTCAATGAAATATAATTTGTAAAATACAACAATTAAATTAAGTTCTAATTTATCAAATAAATATTGTTAACATTAATGTCTACACAACATGCTTAATGAAATAAACAAACGCAGTCACTAATTTATAATCAAGAGTAAACTATTGTCTACAAGTAACTCACACAAATTATAACAAGCTTACCACTAAGCAACATGAGTATGATTACTATCAAATTCATCTTCTTCACCACTATTATTAATTTCAAACACATTTAATTATACTTCACTTTGAGTAGTAGGCTCTACTTCATGGGAAAAAATATCAAGAATATTTTCTCTCACATTATTAATACATCCATAATCTTTATCTACAACAAATAATAAACCAAATCATAAAATTAAAATATAGTTATTATGTATTTGTAATTAACTGGATAAATAACTCTATAACAAATATAAAATATATATAAATTAGTAAATTAAATAGTCAAGTCAAGTTAATGAAACAAAAAAAAATTAAAAGGCCTAACGGGCTAGTCCTTTTAGGCCCTCGGCCCTAAATGGCCCGGCTTTGCGGCGCCAACTTTATTTAGAAGCTCCAATTTACAAGTCCGGTCCTTCAGCTTAAACGGGTCAGCCGTGTGTGTGTTTTTCATTTAGAAGCTCTAATTTACAAGCCCAACCCTTAAAAGGCCAGAGTTTAAACGGGTCGACCGTATGTGTATGTGCACGCGTGCGCATACATATGCATGTACCTTTACATGTAGATGTATATACATTTGCATAGATGTATGTTGTGGCGGACCCACGTTGTGAGTTGGGGGGCAAGTGCCCCCCTGGATTTGGAATTTTCTTTTTTTAAAAAAAATACATGGTTGAAGGATTACCCACCTTTAATATATCAAGAATGTACTTCATAATCGGATTGGGGATAAATGATTATTTAGTGCTTTATATTGAAAAAGATGTATTTGATAGCATTGATAATAAGGCAATTATGATGGAATTCCAAAAAATAAGGCCTAGAAGAATGACAACGTAATTTTTTTATTGTAATATACTTTTGCTATTAAAATATAGATACTTGAACTTATTGAGTGTCCATCATTCATTTTAATTTATGTAGTTTGCATTTCTAATAGCACTTAGCTTGCTTTTCTAAATGATAGATTTGTAAAATAATTACATCTCTTATTGCATCATCAGTATTCACTTGATTTCATGAATATTTTTTTGATATTTTTTTTTCTTATTTATATTATTTTGGCTTTTAATGCACTTAAAACTTTACTTTAAAAAAAAATTCGGGCGAATTGCCAAATCCCCAATTCCCAACCACTAGTTCCCCCTTCGCATTTTTTACGGGTCCACCCTGGATGTATGTGCATATGTAAATACATGTACATGTATATACATATACATATTATATGTACATGTATATTTAAATGTATATACATGTATGTATGTGTATATGTATATGTAGATATACACACACATATGTAGATCTGTGCACAGATGTACATGTACATGTACATGTGTATACATTTACATTTATAGATTTATAAGTATATTCAATAAGATCAATGTCATTTTTAGTCATTTTTCATCTCAACTAACTTTTCAAATAATAATTCAAACAAGTTTTAGTTTGGAAAAAATCACTTACGTTTAAACACAAATCACATTTACAATTTGACTTTTATTTTTACTATTGCAAAAGTCAGATTGAAAATAAGTCACTTTTATCATCGCTAACCCAAACGAGCCATAAAGATTGAGTTCCACTTCCACTTTCACTTCCCTCTTCCCACTTCAATGGCACCAAACAGGGCATAAAAGCCCCTAATCTGTTTTTTTTTTTCTTTTCTTTTAATTAGATCAAGGTAATGAGTAGTGGAAGAGAAGAGAAGAGAGTAGTAAGAGTAGAGATCATAGTCAAGTCCTTTTATCATTTTTTTTTAAAATTAGGTCAAAGGTTCTCACATCTTCGGTTTCGAACTTATAGTCTCCTCCTTACAAGAGTAAAGCCTCTTACCACTTCAACCAACAAGTTTATCGGTAACCAATTCCCTTATCACTATAGTTTAAGAGACTTATGATTATAATTTAAAAATTAATTTCGTAAAACCATTGGAAATATAATTTCTTTAAAGAGAATATTGACCTCAAAATTTAGCTTTAAGTTCTTTTAAGTGGAATAATTATCGTTTTTTAATAATAAAAAATTAAACAAATTTTACCCTAATATAATTTTGGACTCTTAACGAATGGTTGCTAACCACTGGACATTTTGCTTAAAAATTAGGCTTAACATTAAATGTTTTTTGGAGGTGCAAAATTACCCATGAAGTCTTAAAAGGATGCAAAAATAACATGACCGTTAAATCTAACCTAACACTTGTTACTTTTTATACTAGGTCTCACACTATTTTCATGGAAATCCCTAATGATTCCTACACCCTCTTCTGATATATTTACACGATCAATCCGAAGCCTCATAAGTATTTAAGTAGGACTCGGACCTGAGTTTCGAATCCCATAATAAAATTTGGGGCCATAAGATTATTTATGCAGCGAGCTATGAATTGGGAATTTGAGGGCTTTCACGAATTCAGATGTTCTTAGTATTGATGATCGCGAGGGAAAATTGAGTTCAAGTGCTTTGGAATTGCTTTCACTTTTCTTTTGTTGGCTGATTGGATATTGTTGTTGGGGTGAGGAACTGATTTTGAACGGGTTATAGAATAAAATGATGCTGCATTGTGGAGTTCAGACTGTTCTTGTTTGTAGCTAAATTTTAAAATGCATATGGTAAATTTTATCTTTTTTGTTTTTTGACCGATTGGTTCTGTTGTGTTTGATTATATTGGTTCCATTTTTTTAAGGAATTTTCCGGCAAAGCTAGATTTTTTTCCTGGCTAACGAATGTAGACACTTTTTACCCTTCACCTGCATTTCTCTCTTTCTTTTTTTTTTATACAATACAGGCAAGCCGTAGCTTGAAGTGAGAGAAGACCAGACTACGAGAGTCTAGCCCTATAGTACATCAAAAGTAGCAGAGAGGCTGAGAGCCACAAACCAATTGGTCTTTCATAACCATTTCCATACATCCTGCAGGGACTGTTGGAATCAGCGACACGTCTTCATTGGCAGGAGCATTATGACCTTCCTTGGCTATATAATCAGCACATGAAATGATGTCTCTTGGTGTGTAGTGGATCTTCACATCGAGGTGATCGGAATAGAGGAGATCTCTGATTTCTCTGATAGTTTCTTTCAATGGATGATCAGCATAGCAGCAGTCTCTCATGAGGATGTTGACGGCGTCCAGGGAATCAGAATAGAGAAGGATTTTACATAATCCCATGCGGTGTCCTACTCTCAGACCCAGCATGATGGCGTGTAACTCCGCCTCGATAACAGTACAAGCACCGAGGGACTTACAGAATCCCATCAACCAATGTCCATCAGAATTCCTGATGACTCCTCCACAAGCTGCCTGAAACTGCTGCCGAACAGATCCATCTACGTCGATTCGCACCGCATCGGTGGGAGGTGGGGTCCATGATCTTTCCTCATACCTGTCAAGTTGAAAAATTTGGTGAGATAAATTATGATTAGCGGAGCTTTCCATGAGGAGGTAATTACACAAATGGAGCAACTCCCTGGTATCTTTGCTTTCGCCTTGGAATAAGAAGGTACATCTGGATGTCCATAGAAGCCAGCATCCCAAGCTAAAGACGCGTGGCAACGAGAAATTTTGGAACCTTCCTTTTCCAGGATTGTGACAAGTATTCCAATTGAACCAAACCTGCAAGTTCCCTGAAAAAAATTGAGAGAAGTAGTTAGGCTTTAAAATTTCCTTCCACAGATTTCTCGCTTTTACACAATCCCTGATTATGTGGATGATGCTTTCGTCACTATTACAATTGAATGGGCAGGAGCTGTCACTTGTAAGGCCTCTTTTTGCTCTGAGAGAGTTAGTAACAAGTCTATCATGGCCAACCTGCCACATGAAATATTTAACTTTTTCCGGAAGCTGCCATTTCCACATTAGAGACCAGAAGTTTCTCCTGTTTATTTCACTTCGATCTGAAAGATATGTGTATGCAGATTTAACAGAGAAGCAGCCATCTCTTGCAGCTCTCCAGGTGAAGCAATCAAGGGAATTACCACTAGGTGGGCGCATTCTGGAGATACTATTGATTATGTGAGATGATAAGATACCCTGCCACTTATTAACGTCCCAACCCCTGTATTGTCTGCAATGATTGTTGAACTTTCTGGAAATATTTCTAGTCTGGATGATTGTGTGGGGTTGAATTTTAAAATTTAAATACTGATCCCAGAGAAAGAAAGATCAGTGGAAAGAAGGGCAGGGAGAAAGGAAGAAAGATCAGTTTTTGTTCTTGTTTTTTTTTTTTTTTTTTTTGGGGGGGGGGGAAGTGATGTGATGTGGACAATGATATGCTTTGGAAGGGTGTTTTTTGTGTTTGCCTTTTGAATTCGGGGCATTTTAGTATTTTCATGAAAATAATGTTAGATTTACCACAAAAAATAACAGTATTAAGTTAGATTCAATATTAAATTAGATTTAACAGTCATGTTATTTTTGTATTCATTTTGAGAGATCGTAAGTATTTTTACACCTCCAAAAAACATTTGATATTGATTGCCCTTTGAATCAAAGCCCATATTCATTTTTGCACCTCAAACTCTAAAGATTATTGATCTTGTTGGAAGAAAATAAAGCACACGCTACCAATGAATCGGTCTAATAGAATGAGCTAATCCTTCAAATGTGAAGAATCAATATTCAAATCTTTCTTACCCACATTTAACATCGGACAATGATACAAACAAAATCACCTTCATTACCAGGGTTTCAATGCCCAGCAAGTAGTAAAAAAGCAGAGTAGGCGTAGGTGACGAATTAAGAAACTATCGCATATTCACATGACTTGAAAAAACTGATGGTTCAACAAAATGAAAAGAAAAATTCTTGATACAAAGATCTGTTCTGATTTTTTTAAAAAAAAATAAAAATAAAAAAAATACTTTAGACTTAAGTGCAAAACTTAATGATTTTAAACATATAAAAACAGTTTTATGGAAAAGTCGGACATAAATTGCATTACATGGCATGTTTAATTGTAAAATACACACACACACACAGTATAAAAAAAAAAAAAAAAAAAAAAAAAAAAAAAAAAAAAAAACCCTAACCCTACAAAAATAATATAGTCCTAAAATAATAAAAATTGAGAATACAAATAAACGGTAAAAAAATTAAAAATTTTACAAGACCCACAGATAGAATCTTAATCCACCTTTTCTAAAAGGTAAAATTTCGAAATCTTATCTTTCGTACTGTTGTCTCCCAACCGACCTTTTCTAACAGATCACATTGTCCAATAGATGGTCAGCAGCAACCAGTGAATTGAGGATGTGTTTTCTTGACACAGCCATTACAGATACAACCAACCACAACATTATAATAATTGGGGAAACCATTCTTTAGGTTCTTATACCTTCACTCAATCTTTAATTTGATGCCTATGCATTTTTCTCTCTTAATTAAATCCTTATATTTGCTCTGTTAGCTCAATTAGGTCCTGT
This sequence comes from Acacia acuminata, assembly GCA_019022655.1. Lineage (NCBI taxonomy): Eukaryota > Viridiplantae > Streptophyta > Magnoliopsida > Fabales > Fabaceae > Acacia > Acacia acuminata. The sequence continues at coordinate 229,670 of JAFJYI010000164.1, read as the reverse complement.
ACAGCGGCTAAAGGGGCTAACGGTGCTACCACAGCAAAGTTACAGGGGTCAACAAATCTTACATAGCAAAATTAATGGATTTGATTAATAGAAAAAAACGCATAGGTACCAAATTAAAAATTACGAGAAAGTATAGGTATCTGCAAAATGATTTTCCCGTACATAAACCAAGTTAACAGAATTACATGTCAAATGCAGATAGAAGAACCCTGTAATAGAGTCTAGAAAAAAAATGGAAAGGAAAATAAAAAGGAAATTAACAGCAAAGCTGATTATGAGGAAAACTTGACTATAACGTTAGTCTATGCATTTTCAGGACTTCGACATACAACCACTATATGACGAGTAAATTTCCATGCAGTGCATCAGAAGCATAGACAGTAGTTAGGTTTCTTAGTACATGATTAAATAAAAGCATATACAGAGAGGCGTTGTACAAAACGAGTGCATAGTTCATACATTAGAGGATCAGAATATCATCTAGTACAACAGCTAAATGTTTTAAGTTTCTCGTCTTAGTGATTACAAATACTACATTGATAAAGTGCAACATCCAACAGTTCCAAGGGGTTAAGACTAAAACATTAAGCAAAAGGATCATAGTCACCTGTTCAACATCTCTGCTGCTAACTAGTGGAGGTATGTAGCCTGATACTGATAGCCATTTCCAAAGTAGTTGCCATAATTAGGAGAGAGGTTGTAAGTCCCAGAACCCATGATTGGCGGGCAGTGATTGTCGGTGGGTCCAGTGTACATATAGTGAGGTCTGTCGTACACGTACTGGGGGGTATACCTATCAGCAACTCTAGCATAGGAAATTTTGTCAGCAGGAGTAATGTTAGTAACGCGGGGACCATATCCTACACCATTTGCACGGGGTCTCTTAGGTTGAGGCTTCGTTGCTTCAGTTACTCTCTTCTTGTCCGCCTTAGCTTTTTCCAGATGAAGGACACGTTTCTGTAGAGGATCCAGGGGATACTGCTCTTCAAGTTTATGCTCTTCAATGCACTTGATTACAACCTTGAGAGCAATCAGCTCTCGTTCATTAACTTCAATCTATAAACAGCACATCAATGTCAATAACTGAAGTACTGAACACTAAATACCTTTAAGATATTTAAACGGATTTCTCTACACATTTCAATCAAGATAGCACCAAAAGATAATGAATCTCTGCCATCAAGGCTACAACTTGAGTAAAGCAGCAAAATATTTTAGAATATATCAAATTTCCTAGATAATGACCATATGAATTTTATGTTTCAATTCTACACTTAATTGGCTATATTTACTTCGACACTAATAAGAGTTGTGTTGCTGGTGTCCAAATTTGGATAAGAGGTTAGGAGTTCATTATTTCCAAGGAATATTGCAGCTATACTTTCCATATTTAGCAAGTTATGAATAATTCCAGATTTAACAAGTACAATAAAAAGGAGGGACCCACCGAATGCACGAGTGTACAAGCCAACAAGCGTTCCCATCTACCAGAAGCACCAAATCTTTGATTTAACCACAAATTTCAACTTTGATATTCAATGTTATTACAGGAACTACCAAGTTTGGCAAACAGCAAAACTGACTCGTCCAGATATATCACAAATGAATATAGATGCAAGAGAATGAATTTGGGTTACTATAATAAATAATGTTAACACAAGCTCTCACCATACAAGCAGTTTTCACAACAGTTAACATTCCTCTATAAATGCCAAACTCAAGATTTATTATGGCAATGTATTACCTAGTTAAGCAACTTCGATTGATACTTTGATAGTATGAACGAGAATTACAACTCTATTATTTCATATCACAGTTTAAAAGCATCAAACAGAGGATGAACAGTACCAATGGTTATTTTACATAGCTGAGACCAAACTACAAACCTGCAATGTGGGAGAAGAGTTGACACTTCTGACAGGAGAAGAAGCTTTTCTAGCATCCTTCAAGTAAGATTTTAGCAAAGGCACTGGAGAAAACTGTTCTGTAAGATCAAACGCAAAGGCCAAGTTAACAGCATCAATCTGCCTCCCACTGTTCACCAAAACTTCGATAACACCTGCACATGCACAATGTCAAAATGAAGCATTAAACAAACATATCAATAATATGATTACTTATCATAATTACAAATACAATGTCCATGCATAGAACTTTCTTTCCAAAGTATGTTAGTGATACTCTAAATTATAAGCCTATTTAAGTTCTGCTTTAATTCAATAGCTGCCAAATTGAAGTCTGACAAGTTCCATAGATTCTCTTATCATGAAAATGTTATCATATTACAAACTCATCCAGCAGTGATCCTAGTAACTGCTAGAACATCAATGCACGCCCTTTAATAGCCTTCATTTAATCATTGAGATCCAAATTCCCTTTACTATTTTCATTTATTAGTTCTGACAAGAAACACCATGCAGACATATCAACATAGACTAGCTATACAAAAGTTAAAATCATTAAAATTTTGCAGGCAATGGAAAATTCCTGTCACTGAAACAGAGTCTTGGCAGGCATTGATGCTTTAACAAAATGGTTTAGTATAAGAAATAGAAAGCAACTTATGATAAAAAGGAAATCAAATAATCCAAAAGGAAATTGTCGTAAGGATAATTAGATGCCAAAATGCATGTATAATGAAGGAAAATAAACACTTCAATTAGTGCTCAGTGGTATGTATAAAGTATTGATTCATTCTAACATTAGTAGAGGAACAAATACACACCAGGCATTTTCTCTGACAGTCCAAGACAACGACATAGGTCAGCAGTTTGACGACGTCGAGACACGGTTGGTATTAGCCTGGATAATTCCTCTTCATTAAAATCAGAGGCAATACCAAAACTGGCTAGAAGTTGCAAAAATGCATGAGCCTCCAAGGAATTTCCATTGCTAGCATCCATGTCAAGGGCGTCCAATTTTGGCTTCCACTCTTCCGCAATTATCTTAGCCTTATTCTTAATATCTTCTGATATTACATCAGAAACACAGTGTAAATTGGTTAGCAACACACTCAAGCACTCCATCAGCATAATACAGGTTCGACGAAGACCTAACAAGTTTGCATCCTTCTTTACATCCTGATTTGGTGCCTCCATAGAGTAAAATCCTTCCAACGAATCCAGAACCAAAAGTGCTGCATTAGGGGCAGCTCTTAATGCATGTGGTATTTCCTCCCTTATTGCAGCAAGGTCCTTACGGTTATCAGATATGAATTTCTGGAGTCCCACTGCATTCATCTCTTCACACAGTTTAACCAGTTGAGGATAAGACTTCACCTCCACATTTCCACTTTCATGAGAACCTTTCAACTCATCTAAGCTACCCTCAGCAGATATGGATGTAGCATCTCCTGGTTTCTTCTCCACTCTTGGTGCATCTTGACCCCCATTGGAGACAACGGCCAAATCCTCAGGTGAAACCTTCCTGTGCTTTTCTCGAGCATTAACAATGGCATATATAGCAGCATTTCTTTTCTCTTGAAGCCTCTCCAGCGAAGCTTGCTCCTTGGCCAAAACAGCTGCTTCTTGCTTCTCCAACAGTTCGCGAGCTTTCACAGTTTTGTTTTCAAACTCTTTCTCTTGGTCTTCCAATTCATGAAAACGCCTCTTCAAGGATTTCTCAAGCCCATGAAAATGCTCCTCAAGTTCTTTCCATTTCAAGTTAAGGGTTACAGCTCGATGACTTTCAAGTTCAGCAAATGCCTTTTGAAGCTGCCGTATCTTAGAGGATGTAGAATCCATCAGTGAAGCAACAGAGTCGGTATCTTCCATGGAAAAAGAAGCTAAAAAGGAAAAATGAATGAAGTGAATACTTATGCTTAAGCTAATGCAATCAGAAACTTTGTACAGTGCAGTGCTATGACCTTGGCTCTTTTTAAATGGAAACAGGTTACAAAGAGGATAAAAAAAAAAAAGTTATCTACTGGTTTAACTTATATAAAGAAACTATCCAACATTCCTTATATCACTGAGGCCCAAAACGAGCAGGCCCTATAGGACAGTTCACCCAGTTTATAGATCAAACTCAGTAGGACATATGAAGAATTACTTGCGGCTCTAGAAACAGAATGGTCATAAAAAGAACAGCAACAACAAAAATATGCAGTCAAAAGGAAAAGGTCAGAACAATAACTTGCAGTTAAGAACATCATTATGAAAAACATAACGGAAATCAATTAGAATTTAAAAATTAAAATCAAATGCAGCTGCCTAAAACAGTGTTTGTCCACATTAAAACCACCTTAAAACAGACCAAATTAAATGGTGGATGACTTTACTAATTGTCTGCAGCATAGACATTCAATAAATCGAAAAGGAGGGACATTTAAATGCCTATAAAAAATCTTCGTGCAGAAGGACCAAAGCCCATAGGTTTAGAACTTCCGACATAGCAGTTACTTGTGACCTGAGTTGTTCTATGTACTGTTGGGTGCAAAGGACAATGAACCAATTCTCAAGGGTGAAGAGTGTAACACTCAATGCATACTTCTCTTTCATTTAAAATACGCTATACTCCAGCCCTCCTTAAGTGGAGTACACCAAAACCCAAACTTTTCAAATAACTCATGAGATTGAACAATTTCTGTATATCTTTGGTTAGCCATGAACTCCTATAGCAGCAAAATACAACATATTAAGACTAAAGTGAGTGATTTCTACATTATGACACAAAAAGGGAAAGCAAAGCAATTGATGAACACCAAGAAAAGTTCCCATTGATCCAGGTGATATGTTGAGGTAAAAGAGGAATGAGCAGCACTGAGGAACTAATCATTCACCAAACACACACACACACACACACACATCCTGCCTGAATTTAAACTTCATGCAAATCATATGTTGTTTGGTCTTCATTTCGTTATAGTTTCACTCCTCTATCCAACCTTATCTAATTAAATTGGTCACTAAAACTTTGAAGTAAACAACAAACTACAGCCTTCAAAACCAAAAATTGCAGCAAAGCTTACCAAAGAAGACGTCCCCAGTTTAAGATCCAAACCTTAGATTCACGAGAACACAAACCCTAAAAGAACAATTAGGCCCAGCGTTATTAGAGAATGATAAAGACAAAAACAATAACACCTCGAAGTAGATTAAAATCTTGCTGTAGTAACACCCAGAAAATTATCCCTATAACCCTAAAATTTGCAGGAAAGAACAATTTACAAAGTCTACTGTGCAGGAAACTTCCAGAGCAATGTCTACAAAATTCCTTCAAGGATAAACTCAAAAGAATTAGCAGTAAAGTGAATTCCCCCTTCCTTTTAAACAAAAAGAGCCGATCCAAACTGAAAACAAGAACCGATTCATGCGATAAAATCACAAAAAAATTTAAAAACAAAAAGACAAGGAAAAGTTACCTGATTGATCCGATGAAAATTACTAAGACGATGCCTAATAATCTAAGAGACAATTCTCAATCCAATTTCCCCTCAACCAGTGTGGGTGTGGTAGCCGCAGCTCCGCAACCCTTGAGAGAGAGAGAGAGAGAGAGAGAGAGGGGGGGGGGTGGGCGAGAGAGGAAGAAAAGAGAAAAAGTTAAGCTGACAAAAAGAGTGTTTATTCAGAGTCTCACAAGCTCCGTCCCTCCCTCCGGTCTTTCTCTCTCTTACTTTTTTGGTTGGGCACTCCCGGTTTTGATACGCGCACACCAATACCATTGGCCGACCTGTCATCTACTCTGTAAAGTTACCACCCATGTCTGCTAAAGGGGAGAGCTCTGTGTATATCACCTTGGGAAAAATCTCTTTGAAGGCCTAACTGGCAACATAATTTGTTGAGTAAAATGTCCTAAATACCCCTATTTTTTATTTAAATTACAAAATATTTCTTTTATTTTGGAAATGTATATATAATTTTTTTCAAAAAAATTAAAATGTATATTACACTACACTTGAGATTATACTTTCATACATATAACAGTTAGTTGACTACTAAATTTAAGTCTTATTTTTTTTTTACCAGAATACCCCTCTTTTATACAAGAACTTTTAAAAAAATAAATATATGAAAAAATAAAAAATGAAATTAAAAGTCTTAAATTATTATGAACAATTTTAACCAAAATTAGGAATTTAGTATCATGAATTGTAAATCAATAAATAAAATTTTAACAGAAATTTTAATTAAAAAATGTTTTATTATATTCTTAACAATGTTAACAATTCATACTTAAGAATATATTTTTAAAATAAAGAGAAACCCTATGTAATTAAAACAAAATATCAGGGAGTATAAAATATTTTACTCTAATTTTTAAACAGCATAAGAGGACTTTGAAATTAATATACGTGATTGGGGCGACAAAAATAATCTTTGGCTTCAAATAATCAAATTACCCCTTAATTGAATATCAAAAAAGAGTATGTAAGAAAAACCCCTCACTTTACTTACTCGACATGAGTGAAGTTTCTATAACTCACACACACACAACAAAAAGTGAATTTCTGGTGCACATCATATATCCTCGACGGACCCGAATTCTGAGAAGATAAAACCAATTTTCTACACTATTTAGAGCCAAAGGTTCTCTTCAAATGATTCAATCAAAGGGATGTGTTTTTTTTTTTTTTTTTTTTAAGGTAGCTCTCTATTTTACGGTGTGTTAAAAGCTTGATGTCTGAAAAAGTTACTCCCTCCGATCTTAATTATAGGAATACATTTTAGAGTTGGTTTTGGTTAATTATAAAAGCAGTTTTAACTTTTGTCAAGTTTTCCTATAATACCTCTATTTATACTTTCTCAATAATAATTAAATACAATAATAATTTAATAATACACCTATATATTTTATAAAGTAAATAATGTGTTGCAACTCATTAATATTATATACACCTCAAATTGAGGACTAGAGTATTTTTTTTATAAAATAATTTTTAGCAATTTTTGTTATATTTTTCTCATGTCAATCCTACTAATACTAAGTGTAGCCCTGACCCACTTCAAGACTCCACCTTGTGTTCTTCGACCATGCATGTATCTAAAATCTTATCTCATCTATCTAATATACTTGTAATTATTGTCGGTACTCAAGCCTTTTTTTTTCAAAAAAAAAAAAAAAAAAAATAATTAATTTTTTATTTTTATATCATTAAGGGAATGTGGGGCCTGCATTTAAGAATAAGGGTGTGAGACGTATAGTAAAAAAATAGGTGGTGGATATCAAACCTAATACCACAAAATGGTGGTAGTCGTGGGACCTGGAGGTAAGAAAGGTTGTGATACCTACAATGAAATTATAAATTTAATTTATGAAAATTTAGAAGTACTGCAGCCTAATAATTTTTGTGTTTAAAATTTGAATAAACACGTCATACACTGCCCAAAGTTTTTTTTTAAAATATAAATTAAATAACTAATTTTTACATTTTTATAATTTTTATGTTCGAGAAACAACAAATAATCTTTATATATCTTGTAAATTGCGTCATATGTATAGCACTGCAGAACTTAATTGCTATCTAACACATATTCATGTAGTTTTCAATTTTCAGCAGGGTATTTTTAAAAAATAATTATAATCAACTAATTTAACTTCTCTCATTAATCTTTCTAAATTCGATAAATAATTCCTATAATTAAGGCCAATCTATTTTACAGGATCTATATCATTTTCTCAATTTCAAATCAAATATTATAATTTCTCTTTGTGAGAACTGATACATCTATATTTTTATGAGGTTTCAAAAAAATTTGAGAAAAAAAGAATAATACCTGGAAAATAGTCACGTGGTCACATTGTTGGAGGTTTTGAAGGTGGGTGTGTACTGTGTAGCATGGTGGATGTTTTTTTTTTTTTTTTTTTATAATAAAATTTTGAAAAAGATTTTTTTTTTTTTTTATAAAAAGGTTTTGGAGGGGGACATCCCGGCCTCATCGGAGAAAGACACATGCCTCCACCTCCACCAAGACTTTCCACCGGGACTTACGAGATCGCTCTTACCATGTCTTCCCAGATGCAGGATCGAACCCACGACCATTGAACTCCCTCCCTTTAGGTAAGAAAGTCTGACCCTTTCGCCAGTTGAACCTTAGGACGGGTAGGGGCAGCATGATGGATGTTGAAAATTCATAAGTAGGCACAAATTGAATGGGCTCTGTTGTTATTTGTTTAGGGAAAAAAAAAAAACTAATGCCTCTTTACAGTTTTTAATAAATCGTTCTTGCTATTGGAACAAAAAATCAATATAAATGTTTGATTTAGCTTTCATTTTCACATAATATAGTTCAATAACTAATTGAAGGCAAAAAGAAAACTAATTATTTAATTTTATAAGCTATTAAACGTGGTCTAAAGTCATCCACCATTTAAAATACAATTGAACTGATAATCCTTATTTCTGTTAGTTCTATCTTGTACATCTATAAATTCAAAATTAAATAATCAAATTACAATCTTTATTTTACTCTTACTCGTTTAGATGCGAAAAGAAGTTAGGGGAGAAAATGGAGAAAAGAGAAAACTGAAAACAGAATGTTATTATATTTCTTATCTAGATGATGGACTAGAAAAATAAATATAGTGAAAAATAAAAATACTCCTGGTCCTATGTCATATATCATTTTTAAAATTAAATTAAATATCACAATAAGAAATTATATTAATATTAACATCATTTTTTATTTAATTATTAGATAAAATATATTGTTAGATTATTATATTAATAATTTACTAAAATATTAATTTTCAATTGAATTAACTAACCATATGTCTTATAATAATAAATGAGTTAGAATATGGACAACTTGTCCCGACCCCACATCGTTTTCAAGTGAGAATGGCAGCCGAGTACGTGGCAAAAGTTTAATATTGATTAAGGACCTCAAAATTGGCAAATGACAATAAGATGCGTAAGAATAAAAAAATAAATATACTTTCAAGTTACAAAAATGCCCATCTTACGCGACCCGCTTCTATACTCTGAAAAGTGAAAAAGCTTCATGGGTCGGATCAAAGCCGTTCAACCACTTGTTAGCCGCTCTAATGGGAGTTGGAACCTACTACAGAGAAAGTGATAAAATTACTTCACCATTGCTCATAAATTATTTTAATTTCAAATCAACGCCTTGTTGTTTATGTTATTTTTGTAGGTCCTTATAACTTGCTTTTGACATTCATCTCGAGTGTAAAACTAAGAACAGTTAATTCAAATTTACAGAATATTATAGATTTTATGAAATTTCATTTGTTTCATTAACACCGTTTTAATATCCCTGCATATAAAAAATTAAAATTATTAGGATCAAACAAAATGATCCAATTCAAACAAAATAAATTATAAAAATCTTATTTAAAACTTTCGGTAAACTATAAATACTTATAAATTTATTTTTCTAAAATTTGGTTCATAACATGTATTTTAAGGGTGATTTGATATGTAATAGAAGCTCTTGTGATAAATAAGGGAAGTTTTGAGTGGTAAGTTATAGGAAGTTTAATCCTAAATCCTAATTAAGGGTAATTGAACAGGAAAATTAAGAAAAAAATTGTGGTAAATATAAATAAAGAAGAGCTTGTTTTAATTAAATTTTGGGAGGTGGGTACCGATTGAAGAGGAAAACAAAATATTGTAAAGTTTTGTCCATAATATATATAGACCTTTTAATGGGTAATTAATGAAAGTTCCACTCATGAATAAGAGAAGCTTGAATGGTAAATTGTAGAAAGTCCAACGGTAATTGAGAGAAAATCCAAGAAAAAAAAATAGGAGTGAAGATAAGAAACAAATAGGAAATAACTCAATACTCTAGTCCTTAATATACTATATATTAAAGTATATTTGAGAAGTTGGTCTTACTTTAAATATGAAACATATTTATTATATATTGGTTGACACATCATCTCCTGCTCTCCCACGTATTAGAGCCATAGAAATTAGGGCATAGGAGGCAATTTTAGGAGGATAAATCGATGGTGAGAGGAATCTAAGAACACTAGAACGTGAAAGAGGAATCGGGAAGACTTGAAAGCGAAATCGGTGAACGATGGTGAAATAGAGCGAGGAAATCGGAACGTAGTGGGGCGCAAGTACTTTGTGAGCTAGCGAGTAGTCCAATTGGGAGGAAGACGACAGTGAAATTGTGATTGTGTGGCTCCTGTGCTGTCTCAGTCGGTATTTAGCAAAGATTCGTCCTCAATCTTCAGGTAAAGTTAGAAAAGATGTAAAGTATATTTTTTTGTTGAGCTTTCTTGCTTTATGAGTTCAATAGTGGAATACCGAAGTGGCCCTTTATCTTTTTCTGTTTTGCCTTTGGCGCGTTGTGATTTGTCTGCTTGCGTGATGTTGGTTGGGATAAATTAATGTAGGGTAAAGTTTTAATGGCAATAGAGGGTAGTGGTGGTCCCATCAGTGGTCTAAACGGTGTTCCAGAGGGTGGGACCGACGAGCATTTCTAAGATGTGGTTGAGGGGAATATATTTCTTAACGAAGGAGATGATGGAGAGAAAAACGAAGGTGATGAAGTGTTTGCTGAAATAGGAGACGATAATGGAGACAACGCAGAGGTAATTCCAAGCGAAGGTGAAGGTGAGGACTATGGTGAGGATGAAGACGACATTGATTGTGAGGGTGATACTGATGGTGAGGATGAAGAGTGTTCAGATGGGGATGAAGGTCTGCCAAATTTCATCGTGGGTGATACATTTGCAAACAAGAAGGAGGTAGTTGTAGCCATTAATAACTATGCCATCCATGTCGGAGTTAAGTTGAGGATAGTTAAAAGTGACCATTCAAGAATTCTAGTCCGATGTCAACAAGGGTGCCCATTTATGTTGTATGTGTTGAAAGATGGGACACATCCAGGTTTTAAATTGAAGACTTTGTTGTTAGAACATAGTTGCAGTCGGGTTTTTAAGAATACTAGGGCATCTGTGAAGTGGTTAGCTTACTGGTTCAAGAAGAAGGTGTAAGAGAGGCCAAATTATAAAGTGGCAAACATGAAGAAGGATGCAGCAGAGGAATTGATGGTAAGTGTTAGGATATACAAGTGTAAAAGAGCGAAGCAATTAATTGTGGAGGGTTTGGAAGGAAGTTACATTGATGAGTTCAACCACTTGGAAGCTTACTGTAATAAGTTGAGGAAGTCCAATCTGGAGTCAGATGTGTCTGTTGAATTAAGCAAAGAAGCTCTTGAAAATGGTAAAAGGGTCTTCAGCCGGTTGTATCTATATTTCAATGTTGCAAAGGTAATTGTTGCCATAATATTTTGATTAAGTTTTCTATGTTTCTCAGCTTTAGGATGCTTGCATGATTTAATGATGTCTGTTTGTTGTTGGTTTTGGAAGACGGGTTGGAAGGTAGGATGCAGGCCAATAATTGGTGTTGACAGTACTTTCCTCAAAGGCAACGCACGTGGCATCATGTTAACAGCTACTGGTCTTGATGCGAATGATGGTTTATATCCCATTGCTATTGGAACTACACAAAAGGAGAACAAATAAATTGGAAATGGTTTTTCCAATGGTTGAAGAAGTCTTTAGACTTGGAGGATGGAGATAAAATAACAATTATGTCGGACATGAAAAAGGTAGAGTATGCTGTATTTCATATGGTGTTCATATAATGGTTGATATCTGATATGTTGTTCGTACAATTGCTGCAAGGTCTACTTGCTGCTGTATCTGAGGTGTTGCCTTTATCAGAGCAACGATTATGTGCTAGACATATATATGCAAACTGGAGCAAGAGATGGGGAGGTGGTGAGTTGAAGAAGAAGTTCTTCTCTTGTGCGTGGAGCACATTTGAAGAACAATTCCATGATAACCTTAAAAACCCCTTTTTAGTCGGGACGAATAAGGGTGATTGGTGAACACTAAGTGAAGGAAGAGCGAAGGGTATGAAGAACAATTCCATGATAACCTTAAGCGGCACTAAGTCTCCTATCCCTATCAATAAAATCATGGGTAAGGGCATATCTTAGTTGTAGGCCTTTGTCTTGGATTGTTGATAACAATCTCAATGAGAGCTTCAATGCTTGGGTAGATGACTTTAGGTATTTGCCCATAATTAGGATGATTGAGGGGATGAGAGTAAAGCTGATGACCAAGTGGGCAGAGTCTGAAAAAAAATGTTTCTAGATGGAAGGGAAATTTTAGTCCCAAGTGCATAGCTTTCTTTGAGGACAACAAGCAGTTTCGATGAGATGTCAAGTTTACTTCAACGGTGATGGTGGATATGAGGTAACTGAAGGTGATGATAAACATACTGTCTTCATAACTGCAAAGCAGTGCTCATGTAGGATATGGGACTTGACTGGTGTCCCTTGTCAACATGCAATTTGTGCCCTATATATATATATATATATCATGCCAAAGTAGACCCAGTAACACAGATATCTAGGTTTTACCATAGGGATACATACATTGCCAGCTATAGAACTAAGTCCCAACTTGTTAGGGGAAGGACATTTTGGGGAAATCATCCATTTGAACCTATGGAACCCCCACTTGTGACAACAATGCCAGGCAGGCCAACTAAGAGGAGAATTAGAATGGAAGAAGGAGCTAGGAGAAGAAGAATGTTGGCTGAACCACAAGAGACACAACAAGCTCCCGAACCCACCCCTGACTTGCCAACACCACGTTTCATGCGTTTCTGTTTTTATGACCAGAAATTGTTTCTTGATTTCCATTTCAAATTGTTCTCTGGACTTTTTATCAATCAGCCGAACGAACTTGACCATCGAGCTTTGGATCGATACCCCGCCCACCTCCCTTCTCGTGTTAACACACTAACGAATGAAATCTCACATATGTATACTGACTCGTTACTACTACTTGAACCTTACCTACCCGAGCTATAATACAACTAGATAGCCTAGGACCTTCAATCGATTGGCTAATCCGCTCAAGCAAAAGAATATAAGAGGAAATATAACACACTGCGCAATTAGACCTATGTGCCTTATCATCCCTAAAGAAGACTCCTTCCCTGTGATGTCTAATACAATCTCAATCTCCGATCGGGATTGTATGAGAGAACACTAAACTAGTGACTTTACTTGGCTCTCAACTCAAGTACAGCTGTCTAACTACTAAATCGAAAGACTAATCTCAACAAGCTTGAAAAGGAAACAAAAAAGGGGAGTGCTTCAAAGTGTACTTTATGTCATCAGGCGGGACATAATAGAGCTACTTGTAAAGATGTGAGTCTCATATGAACGCTTGTTACCCAGACTTTACAAATTAATTTCTTATTTTTTTTATTTCCTTATTGCAGCGACCAACTACAAGTGCAAAACGAAAGAGGACCACTAACACAGACTCTCAAGCCACTCCAGACACACACCCGTCACAGCTCAACTCTGCTCAGTCATCTGTCACACCAAGACCCTGTAGTGGACGAGCTTTCTACAAGAGTAGAGTTGTGACTGGAATAGGAGTCCAAATTGATGAAGACTCTGGGAGGACTGTATACAATGTACGTATTATTATTTATCTTCAACTACATCTTATCTGTGTATTTAGGCATCCTGAGTAATGGTTCTGTGTATGTACTACTATTTATCTTCAACTGCATCACTGTATGTAGCATCACAGAATGTAGATTTGAGTTCTGTTTTTTGCATCACTGTATGTACAAATGTACAATCATTGTAGTTCCTGTTTATCTTCAACTATTTGTGCTCTTAAGTTATGTTTCATCTATTTTTGTAGCCTGGAATGCAATCCAGCCGTGTCATTCATGAGGGTACCTCAGTTGACGCTATGCAACATGATGAACACGTGGAGACTACATTCCCCATCCCTAACCATCAGACTATGCGAATGACACGCAGCATGTGTAGGTCGAGCACTGAGCATGGTTATCGGAGTGTCAAATACATGGAGATGGTTCCACACAACCTACCCCATCTAATCTCCCTGTCACACCACCAGGACTCATGTGGCGAGGAGCACCGGTGATGCCAACATCTCGGCTTCTAGCACATAGGGACCAAACCATCATAGCGTCAACCAGGAAGAATTTTCCAGCTACAAGAGGCAAGGGAAGGGGTCGACACTAACTACTTTAGACAAGTGTTTTTTTGTAATTGGTTGTAATGGTTAGCCAAGTCTTTTGGTTTTCTCGACAACTGTGGCTGTAATATGTGTTGTAATTGGCTACCAAGTCTATTGGTTATAATGGTCTGCCACATTTTTGGTTTTGTACTCCTTGTCTAGCTATATGGCTGCCAACTATTACTTTTTTGGTTGTAATTGTCATGTCGTTGTCTAGACCTGGCTATATCATCCAAGACATTGTCACTGTCATGTATTGACTCCCAACTATTCCATATTTATTTAGGTGTTGGCCACTGTCCAGCTATATGGCTGCCACTGTCCACTGTATTATGTTTAGGTGTTGGCCAATTTATCAGTATTTGGTTCATGTTTTGGCCACTTTAGGTCTGTTTTGTTCTTGTATTGGCCACTGGTTCGTTGTATTTGTAAACAAATTATATTGGTTATCAATTTGCAGGTTGTTTTTGCCACTTTAGGTGTGTTTTATTCAAGTTTTCTTTCCATTTACCATCATTAACTAATAACACAAGTACGCTGATGTAATAAACCTTGGGATCCAACTGATTCATTTTCACGCTGATGTAGTCAATCTTTGGGATGCAACTAAATCATTTTTCCGCTGGTGTAATTAATCTTTTGGATGCAACTTACATTAAACATGGCCAACAATGAGTTACATTAAACACAAGCTGATGTAATAATTTTATCTGATGCAATTTAGCTGCTGTACTTTATTTTACCTATGTAAATTACAGTCTTCAACATAAATTACAATCTTTACACACACATTATGTATTCTGATTTAATTTACACACACAATCTCTACCATCTTTACACCAACACATATATCAGCCATCAGCACAGTAAATGAGTTGCCATAAAAGAGCACCATTAACTTCATATATTTGGGATGCAACTTACATTCAATTTAGGATTACAAGTACCTGGCTTACATTAAACACATTTTAACACAAAATGTAAACATCAATCAACACCCAAGTGAATACCAAGCCACAAATTGCTAGTCCCAGTCTAACTTCAACCTTCTTCAATCTGCTGTCAACCTTCTCCATACTCAAATAGATGTCAGAAAATTTTTTCTTCAACATTTACATATACTCTATTATCAATTCCTCTCCTCTGCATCACATTGCCATAGTCATATCTATCCACATGGCCAACAAGCTCGTTAATCACCTAAGATGGCCTTGCACCCATTTCACCATCATGCCATTGGAAGAAGCCATACCCAATGCCCTACAGCATCAGCAGCCATTAGCGGTGAAATTTAACTAACATCCATGAACTAAATAAACACTAACATCCCTGGGTTTTGCTCGGTCGACGATGTACACAGAGGAGCCACCATTCCACAGTGACAGATCCTCGCCTGTCCCTCGTATTGCAGCTGTCGACCTCCTCGTCTTAATTGCGCCCCCTCCCCTGGCTCCCATTCATGAACTTGCCGAAGAATCACCCATGGTTTGGCAGATCGGTTCGATTTTTCACCTCAGCCTCTGACCCAAGCTTTCGTTTCCCATCTTCCTCTAATGACAAGCTTTTAACATGCGAATCGACCAGGGAGAGCAGGAGATGATGTGTCAACCAAATGTCCAATTTCAGTCATACGTGGCCTTCCATCAGACGCCAAGTGTCCATTTAATGTTGCACATGGCAACTCCATCACGACAGGGGCATTTTTGCTACGATTTTAATACTTCCAAGGCAAATAATAGAGACAAAAAAAAAACTTCCGTCTTACCAGTGCTCCAAAGTGAAAACTTCCATGGCATTTAAGACCCTTATCCTTTTTATATTTGTCATTTTTTTAAAAAATTTTGCCCATTTGATACTCTTCAACAATAATCAAGAAAGAGAAGGAAAAAAGGGAATTGAGAAATATGATTAGTCTGGTTTAGAAAACAGATGTTATATTACCTAACTTCATTAATCTAATCAAATTAGTAAATATGTCTGACATTAAGGATCGTAAGGAGTACTACATTTGACCATGGCTTGAAAGGTATAAATAAAATAGGAGAATTCCAAAAAAAAAAAAAAAAAATACTAGTTGAAATAATGAGTTGTTAATCTTATTACCGTTGTTGTTAATAAAATTTTGAAATTCAAATGGTATTCTTCTCATTCTCTCTAATAAAATTCTGTATATGAAAAAAAAATCAAATGCAGAAATTATTTCTAAAGATAAATACAAAACTTTAGTCCAAGTAATGAATAATCAAACCCTATTTTTTTTATCAACACAATCACATTTACTATCAGTCATAAAAATATGTGAAGCAAGCTTGAATTTATTTGTTTGAAATGAATTAATAATCTTGCAAGGAAGTTAAATATTGACAAATTATTTCTGCTTTTACTCTTAGATAAATGTAGGTCAACTTTCAAAATATGTATAATTACTCATAAATAAAGTTTTGTTTAGATATGTATTAACTCTTAGAAATTGACAATGTTCCAAAGACACTTTCTCTCTCCTTTTACCTATTTTTGGTTCAAAATGTGCATAGAAATGAAGTCATAGAGGAAAATGTGCATATCAAAGTATGAGGCAAAAATCAAAGAAATTCTTGTTATTATAGAGTTTATGATGCAATTGAGAATTGATAATTCCTTCCTCTTTTGTAGGAAGAGGGAGACAAGTTTTGAAGCTCTATAAGAACCAAGAAACAAGGAAAGAAATAAAGGAGGTGAAGCGGTGCAAAGCTAGAAGAGCACAGCCTGTATTAACTGCCATGGAAAGTCACTGGCCGCGCGCGGCCGATGCGCGGAAAGTGACAAGCGGCCGTAGCCGATCGGAAAAATGCGAAAGTACAACTGCGCGCGTTTTACAATTCGAAACAAAAACCCTATTTAACCTAAAGGGAAGGGCCGAAAAACACACTCTTGACCTAAGGAAACAAGTGGGCACACAAGGAAGAGCTTGGGAGAGAGATTTGGACAATCTTGGAGGCTTGGGTGCTCAACCTAAGAGAGATTTTGGGGATTTCACCTTGGTTCTTCCTCTTTTCTTCTCTTTTCTTCCTAGTTTCTTCATGTATTAAGTTCCTTTACTTAGAATCTCTTTGTATTTGAATATGAGTAGCTAAACCTTTCATTCTAGGGTTCTTCTTACCCTTTGTATGGATTAAAACTTGAATATCCCTCTCTTTTGGCAGATAAATATACACATGTGTTGATTTCAACCTTGGCTTAATGCTTCTAAGTGATTGGCCTCCATTTAGATGATTTGTTCACATAGGTTTTGACTCGAGAGAGCTAATCTAGGTGTAGAACTTGATTGAAATCATGCTTGTCTTGAAGTTTACTTGATAAATGGATGGTTTGTTGGTAGAATAGAGATATATTTACTAACCTTGCATTGTCACATTAGGGTTGTTGCTTAAAGATTGATTCTCATTAATTGTAGTAAGAGATTGTGCATTTTAATGAGAAGAGAAACTTGATTTTGACTTGAGAGAGCGGGTCAAGTATTTGTGAACCTTAGACTAACACATGTATGTATTGAAATGCTACTAGAGAGGTATTTGACCAAGTTTTATGAAGTGAAAAAGGGGAAGAAGAATTCTAGGCTCCATTATCATTGAAGTCAAAAGTCATTTGCCTTTATCAATTTTTAGAAATAGTCTTTAAACATTCTCTTTCCAAATCAAAACTTTGTTCTAGCTCAACTTGATGAAATTCACTAAGCCTCTTGCTTGACCAATTTGTTAAACAAATCCTCGTGGGAACGATACTTTACTTATCACTTTATTACTTGTGAAACTCGTACACTTGCGAGGCGAACAAGTTTTTGGCGCCGTTGCCGAGGATTTGTGCAAACAAATCCTTTGGTAAACCTTTGGCTTGTGTTAGTAAATTTCGCTTGAGCTTTTAGTTAGGTTCACAATTTTCTCTCTCTTTCCTTTATTGATCTTTTGTTTTAGTCTAATACTCGCTCTTGCTTGTTTCTCTTGTAGGTACCATCTTTGAATATGCAAAACTTGCATCCGGACGGATTGGTAGTGGTACTTGACGAAGTGCCTCTCATTGAGGAAGAGCCCCTCATTGAAGAAGAGACTCTCATTGAAGAAGAGGCTGAATCTGCATCGAAACCATGGCGAGACGATGAATATGATAGAGCTACGTCAATGACTTTGCTAGTCGGAATATGCAAGGCCCTCAATCTTGCATTCGGATGCTTAGGACATGCAAGCACGTACCTTTGAGATCAAGCGGTTATGATAACAATGCTTCAAATGCATGGGATGTTCCATGGTCTTTACAATGAAGATGCCAACAAGCACTTGATGTACTTCTTGGAAGTGTGTGATTCTTTTAAGCGAGAATGGAGTTCCGAAGATGTTTTGAGGCTGCGTTTATTCCCTCTCTCTTTACAAGGCAAGGCTAGGGATTGGTTCAACAATCTTTCGAAGGATCTATCAATTCTTGGGCCGATCTTGAAGCTAAGTTTAGAGCTCGATTCTTTTCTGATGACAAATCTGTGGAAGCTATGGATGAATTTCTCAGCTTTAGACAACATCCAGATGAGCATCTTTATGCCGCTTGGGAGAGATACAAGATGTTAATGAAGCAATGCCCTAATCATGGGGTGGACAAATGGGTTGTAGTCCAAATTTTTTGTACTCGACTTAATCCTCAATCTAAAGCAATGGTTGATTCTATGACCAATGGAGGATACCGGAATGTTCCCCGTGAATGAGGTGATTCGATTGTTGGATCGTTAATGCAAACAATACCCAAGGCAATGATAGGAGGACTAACCAGACCATGCCTAATGCAAAAGAAGACTCTTCCTCACAAATTGCAACTCTCTTATCTGCTTTGAATAAGCGTTTTGATGTGCTAGAGTCTCAAATGCAAAAGAGCACTTCTCAAGGTGTGCATTCTGTCAGGCCACACCAATTGTATGTGATCAATGCCATGATGTCCATATGCCTGACTATTGTCCTTTTTACATGGCCACTAAATCTGTCAACTACATGGGCAAGTTTCAACATCCTCAAGGCAACCCTTATTCACAAAATTACAATAGTGCTTGGAGAACTCATCCCAATTTTTCTTGGAGTCAAGGTAATAGTTTGAATCAAGCACATGGATCTACATCTGGCACTAAGCCTATTCCACCCGGTTTTCAAATGCAATCAAGCCGGCTTCCTATTAAGGAAGAGGAGTCTAAAACGGACAAGATGCTAGCTCGAATATTGTCCGAGGTGGAATCCTCGGGGTTGAAACTAAGGCTACTTTTTCTCTTCATGAAACTGCTATAAAATATCTGGAAGTGCAAATGGGGCAATTAGCATCACAAGTGAATGTTATGTCAAGAAGCAGTCTTCCTAGTGACACCATTCCAAATCCAAAACGAGTTGGAAAAGAGGAATGCAATGCCATTAACTTGAGAAGTGGCAAATTGCTACCGGATGTGCCTTGTTTAAGTACTCCTCAACCAAAGCAAAATGATCAAGTGATTGTTGATGTTGATGAAGAAAAACTGCAATGGAAGAAGATGTCACTAAGAAGAGAAAGCAAATTGAAGAAAGTTTGCAAGATGTTAGCAAACAAAAGAAGGTAGAGCAAGAGACGAATGATGAGAAAAAGAGAAAGCCAACCGCTCCTACTTTTATGCCACCACTACCTTTTCCTCAAAGATTCAAGAAGAAAGAGGAAGATGCTCAGTTCAAAAAGTTTGTGAACATGTTCAAACAACTCCATGTGAACATTCCTTTTGCTGAAGCTTTGGAGAGCATGCCTAAACTTGGTCGATCGTAGCATTTCTAAACCTAGAGGAATCATTGAGGATGTCCTAGTTAAAGTTGACAAGTTTATCTTCCCTACGGATTTTGTAGTGCTTGATTGTGAAGTTGATTGGAAAATTCCTCTTATCCTTGGGCGTCCATTCTTAGCCACTGCAAGGACTCTCATTGATGTAGAGAAGGGAGAGGTCACTTTGAGGGTCGATGATGAGCAAGTGATATTCAACATGCAAAAAGCCTCAAATTTCATGATGATTCTGCTAAATGTTCTTTTGTAGATATATTAGATGAAGTTATTCCTCAAGAATCATATGCTTCCATGATCAAAGACCCTTTAAAGGCATTCTTGATTGGTGAGAAGAGCTTTGAGAAGTTTGATGAAGATCTTGTTGAAGAAATCTTTCATTTTGACCCAGTTCCTCATTCTAGACCGAGGACTTTTGAACCACTTGAGGTGTCTAATGCCTTAAGTATTCTATTGAAGCCTTCTATTGAAGTTCCTTCGGTTCTAGAGATGAAGCCATTACCTTCTCATCTCAAGTATGCTTATTTTGGGAAACCACGCCACTTATTGATGAAATTGGATCATGGAGCTTATTGGGTTATCAAAAAGCTACATTTTAATCCTAAAGCTGTGAAGAAGAAGAGGCGACTTCAACTCAATGAGTTAGATGAATTTTGCCTAAATGCCTCTGAGAATGAGAGAATATGCAAGGAGAAGACCAAGTGGGATGATGACAGCAAAATTTTATCCATGAGTTTTGAACCCGGTCAAAGGGTCCTCCTTTATAATGCCAAGTCGAGGTTATTTCCGGGAAAGCTAAAATCTCAATGGTCCGGTCCATTCACTGTGGTTCAAGCATCTAAATTTGGTGATGTGGAGCTGGAAAATGAGAAGGGTGAAAAATTCAAGGCTAATGGTCAACGATTGAAGCATTATTGGGGTGGAGATGTGGATAGGCTTGTGTCCACTATCTACTTAGTCAATGAGGAGTGACCACCATGAAGAGTCAAGCTAAAGACTATAAACTAAGCGCTTCTTGGGAGGCAACCCAAGTTCTAAACTAAATCTTTTCAATTTGTGTGTGTGTGTCTTTTTAGTAGATTTATGTTTGATCTTTTTGTTTTGTAGAAAAAAAAAGGTACCCAACTTAAAATTGGACTGTTTCAGCTGGGAGGAGTATTTATGAAGGAGGAAGAATTCATGAGCTATAATAAAGGAAATGCTTTTGAGGGAAGTTCATTTGACTCTAAACTCATATATATATATGATTCTAGGGTGAAATTGTGATGTGACTATGACTTGAGTGCTCAAAATTTGATGTGTTGTGGTATTCCCTATGGATATGTGTGTATGTGTGCCTTATGGTCTTGGATGGATTAAAGTGCTTGATCTTGAATAATTTGGTTGATGATGATTGGTATAAAGCTTATTGGGTTATTCTTGTGGTATTTGGGAATGTTTCTTGTGTTTTGCAATTCTGCTGTTTGGTTTTGTTTTTGATGACAACACTTTCCGGAAAGTTGCAACCGGGCGTGGAAAGTGCTCTCGTGTTCACTTTTTCGCGGAAAGTTTCCACCGGCCGTGGAAAGTGGTCTTCGTGTTCACTTTCCGCGGAAAGTTGCAACTGGCTATGGAAAGTGCTCTTTGTGTTCATTTTCCGCGGAAAGTTTTCACTGGCCGTGGAAAGTGGTCTCGTGTTCACTTTCCGGAAAGTTCAACCCAGGCCGTGGAAAGTGGTCTCGTGTTCACTTTCGCGGAAAGTTTCCACCGGCCGTGGAAAGTGGTTCTCTTTTTAAAAAAAATGGCGGAGGCAAGTGGTTTTTATTTTAATTAAGAATTATTTTCGTCCTCAAAAATAAATTATTATTATTATTAAAAAAATTTCAAAAAAAAAATATTTCGAAAAAGAAAATCAGAAAAATCCTAAATAAGGGCTGATTTCCAAAAAAAAAACAAAAAAAAAAAAAAATTAATTAAATAGGTTTTCTTTTCTTTTTTTTCCTTCCAACCTTGCCCTCATTTTTTCACTTAATTCCCATTCTACCTAATGAATCTAGCCAAAATTGAGACCACATTCATTCCTAATTTCAAAAGCCCAATCCCAAATGCAATTTCCCTTGTTCGCATCAAACCTAACCCGCGAATTGGATCCCCACTTCCTCATTTTTTAGCCGCACGGTCCCTCTTCCATAGCTTCCTCCTCAACTCAAGTCTCCCATTCACAATTTCATGCTAGTCGGACCCTAGCTCATCCACCACCATCGTCGCTTCCACCGTCGGCTTCCCTCTACAGATCATCCGTCATTTTTCCTCCTCCTCTGACGCCCTTGTCATCCATACCATACCTCTTCCTCCGTCGATCTCTGCCTTTTTCGTTCCAGGTCTCGCTCCAGCATTATTCTCCTTTGGAGTTCTCTGCGCTCGTTCCGGTGGCTGTGAAGACGAGGCTGGCCGGTGGCTTGTGTCTGAAGTCGCGAGAATCTAAGCTCGTCTCTCAGCTTTCTATCCGATGCTCTGTATCTGTTTCCTTGGCTAAACGAAGGTCGAGTGTGTCGGATCTCCCCTCGCGTGAACAGTGCCGCTTGAGCTTCTGGGCTATTTGTGTTTTCCTTCTCTTAGGTAAAACTTGCGCCTTTTTCTATGGTTGTGTTGGGTCTGGTTAGACTAGAGTCCATTTTCATGGCCATAGTCGTATGAAGCCTCTGGAGTTCTGATTAAATGTTGAAGCATAACGAACTCAGGTTGCACGAATGTGGTTGGATTGAACTGATATTCTGATTTAATGTGGTTAAATGTGGTTCTGTGATTTTGATTCCTAATGCTAGCCGAGGCTTGAACTGATGAGTATTGATTTGAGAATTAGCATATTATATTGGTTGCTTTAGTCTCTCTGTAATGAAAGTATATGAGGAAACTTGTTTGCTTCATTGGAATTGGGACAGTTCTTTAGCATATTATAGCAACAATCGAGTGTTGCTTTGCAATTTCTTGAGAACTTCATTTTCTTTGCGTCAAACTTGGTGGTTGAGTTGTTGTGATTCTTCAAATGTCATAATCTGTCATCGGTTTTGTCTATCTTTGCCTTAAGAGTGCCAGTTGCTTTCAAGGACACTTGTTTATTTGGAGAAATTTATCGAGCTCAAATTTTGTAAATTGCAAGTCCATTTGCGGCCACTTGTTCTGAAATATTTTTCCAAATTTGATTCCTTTTGTGCATAAAATTGAGTGGTAATAATATTTTTGATCCATTGGCACACTTGTTGCATTCTCAACTCTTGGAAACTGACTTGAATTTTTGTGAACATTGCCTGCATACACTAGCTAAAATTAATATTGTAGAATCATTTGAAATATTTGGCAAAATCTTTGAGTAAGTCTCTGCCTATTCTCATCTGTGGAAAAGATTTTGTGTAGTGGTGAGCTAGTGCTTGATGAACGCATCCTTGATTAGTCGCATGATTTTTACATTGTGCTTGACTCAATTGAACGACTTCTAAAATTCTTGAATTCTTTGACCAATTTCTGAATTTCCTTTGTTAATTCAAGAATTTTTGAACTTTATTTAATTGAATCAATTGCACAAGCAGTTGCTACTAGTGATTATACTGTTACATTGATTTTGCAAACTAATCTGAGATCACTTGTGGGGCTAAGGGGCAGTGAGGAATAAGAATAGGTTTGGAATACTAGTGGAATAAGATCACTAGTGATTATACTGTTACATTGATTTTTTCACTTGCTCTGAGAAAAATGATGGTCTGACAACTGTGTTAGTGATTTCAAATGAAAAGCGTTCAACTCAATTCCTGCAGCATAAATCAAGTTGTGCCGAATTTTGAAAATTTTTCAGACACATATTGTAGGGTTGTGTCCTCGAGCTCAATTTGCGGCTTTGTGAATGTGTACTTAATTAACATGTTCTGCTTCTTGGATTGAATTCTCAACTTCTCATTGTGGAAGACCAAATTCTTATTCAACAAGGCATCAAGGGGCTTTCAAAATTACCTCTATCATTTGGTTTTATGCAATTACTGATGATTGCATCTTGTTGAAACCAATTTCGTTTTGGATCATATGCTTTTTCTATGCGAAAAGTTTTTGGGTCACTTAGATAATTCTTTTGTTAATGTAAAACTCTTTGATTTAGGGTTCTACTACTTGTTTGTCGAACATATATATTTGTGACCCTTCACTTTTCTCTTGCCCTTGTCTTGATCTTTTGAAATATTTTGGTGTCCCACAATGAAATTGATTGATCAACTGCCTCTTCCATCTTTGAAATTTCATTTTGAGAAAGTAACTGGTCTTCTAAGGCAGTGAGGAGTAGGTGTAGGCTTGGAATGTTGCTTGGCTGCTTGGTATTAGATAAAATCTCAGTTTGGGGATCTTTTCTTTTCTTTTTAGGATAGGTTAAATAAATTCCTTTTAATTTTATGTGTTTGTTGTTGAGTGTGCTTTATTGTTTGTGTTTTTTTTTTGTTTCTTTTATTTAGACTTTTGCATAGGTTTGTGTAATCCAACCTGCGGGGCTTATACTTAGATTGTCTTTAATTTTTGCGATGGATTTATGCTTTATTGTGCCAATCTTCTTGTTGTTACTTGATTAATAGCCGGTGCCTTCCTTTGTGGTGGATTATGCCGCCGATAGCTTTTGATGTGGATATCGATTCGATTCTTGATGTTACCGATGGGCATTGCTATTTGACACTCTTGTTAGCATGTGAATCGACTTTCCTAGCTACGATGGCTAGTTTGAGTGGTTTAGATAATTTTCTCTTTCCATGAATTGCCTCTTGTGTTTGTTAATATCCGAGCTCTTGATAGCTAGTAATAGAAGCAATTTTGAAAATGTTGTGGCTGGTCTACGAGGGCCCAATTGTTAGTTTGTAAATGCTTTGTGGATATGAGCCGAATCGAACAGGTGCTACTTCGTTACTTTCCCATTCTTTTAGTTGACAATGAGGACATTGTCCGTTTTAAGTTTGGGGGTGAAAGTTTGCTTTTAATTCGAAAATTTTTGAAACTTTGATGAGTGCACAAGTGAAAATTTTGAACAGTTTTTGAAAGAAAATTGTTGGAATGTTTGAAATTTCTCATGCTTAAATTTTTGTTTGTGAAGAATTTTAAAAATGAACCGAAATTCTAGGTATTTGTCAAAGTTGCTTGAATGATCTGATGATAGATTACTTGCTCAATCTTTTATGTTTGATAGGAAATTTTGTTTAATGTGTATTGATGGATAGATTGTAGTGATAAATCATGCAATTCAGGAAACTTCAAATTAAGAAAGCACTATTGGAGTGAACTTTATTCGGATGTTTTTGTTGAAGGGCTTTGTGGCAAATTAGGTTATATGCCTTTGTTTCAAATTGTTGATTTCAAAATAATCTTTGGACTTCTTCAAGGCTTTTGATTTATTTCATAAGATTTAAAGAAAGGATTAGGGCAATTCATAAAATGCGATTGAGCCTTTCAAGCCTACCTAATTGATTCTATTCCCCTTTGAACCCTTATTTTGAGCCTTACCTGACATCTACCTACCTTAGCCAATGTGAAAAACCATGATTCCTTTGCTTTGAGATAGATGATAATTTATTGGGGTTGTGGAATATAGTGATGAGCAAAGTGTCAAATGATTAGAAAAGAATGTAGAAAGTAAAAGGGTTCACAATGTATAGAAATCAAGCCAAACAAAAAAAAAACCAAAAAAATAACAACAAAAAATGGTGTATGAAAAAAAAAAGGAAGAAAGAAAGTCCAAGAAGGCTTGATATGGAAAAGATCAATTTGGTTCAAGTTTGGGGGAGTGTGTTTAATGAGAAAAGGGAAGAAACCCCTTGAGTGGTTATCATCTATCTTGAGGTATTTGTTGATTATCCTTTACCTTTTCTTGTGAAACCTTCACCTCTAGCCCCATTACAAGCTGAAAAGTCCCTTTGATTTTTAAGTCAAGTGAAGTGAATTAGAAGAAAAGAGGAAGAAATTGGAGAAGGATGAAATTGATTGTTTGAATATAGTATATGACTTGAATTGTTGCTTTTAACTTTAGCAGGTGCAAAAGGAGTACATGTCAACTCCATTCACACACTCACATGTGGAAATTCTTGAAAAGCATGTTTTAAATCTATGAAGTGTCCATTTGTGCATATTTAGTTGATTTCTGTTTTTTATATAACTTTTTGAGCAGTAGATGATGATAAATTTATTCATGCATCAATGACAAATCTTGAAGAAATTTAGTGAAGATACATGTTTTTGCTTGAGGACAAGCAAATATTTAAGTTTGGGGTGTGTTAACTCTTAGAAATTGACAATATTCCAAAGACACTTTCTCTCTCCTTTTACCTATTTTTGGTTCAAAATGTGCATAGAAATGAAGTCATAGAGGAAAATGTGCATATCAAAGTATGAGGCAAAAATCAAAGAAATTCTTGTTATTATAGAGTTTATGATGCAATTGAGAATTGATAATTCCTTCCTCTTTTGTAGGAAGAGGAGACAAGTTTTGAAGCTCTATAAGAACCAAGAAACAAGGAAAGAAATAAAGGAGGTGAAGCGGTCAAAGCTAGAAGAGCACGTGCAACTCGGTCATGGAAAGTCTGGCGCGCACCGATCTTGCATGGAAAGTGACAACGGCCGTAGCTTGATCGGAAAAAATGCGAGAAAGTACAACCGCGCGTTTTACAATTCGAAACAGAAAAACCCTATTTAACCTAAAGGGAAGGGCCGAAAAACACACTCTTGACCTAAGGAAACAAGTGGGCACACAAGGAAGAGCTTGGGAGAGAGATTTGGACAATCTTGGAGGCTTGGGTGCTCAACCTAAGAGAGATTTTGGGGATTTCACCTTGGTTCTTCCTCTTTTCTTCTCTTTTCTTCCTAGTTTCTTCATGTATTAAGTTCCTTTACTTAGAATCTCTTTGTATTTGAATATGAGTAGCTAAACCTTTCATTCTAGGGTTCTTCTTACCCTTTGTATGGATTAAAACTTGAATATCCCTCTCTTTTGGCGAGATAAATATACACATGTGTTGATTTCAACCTTGGCTTAATGCTTCTAAGTGATTGGCCTCCATTTAGATGATTTGTTCACATAGGTTTTGACTCGAGAGAGCTAATCTAGGTGTAGAACTTGATTGAAATCATGCTTGTCTTGAAGTTTACTTGATAAATGGATGGTTTGTTGGTAGAATAGAGATATATTTACTAACCTTGCATTGTCACATTAGGGTTGTTGCTTAAAGATTGATTCTCATTAATTGTAGTAAGAGATTGTGCATTTTAATGAGAAGAGAAACTTGATTTTGACTTGAGAGAGCGGGTCAAGTATTTGTGAACCTTAGACTAACACATGTATGTATTGAAATGCTACTAGAGAGGTATTTGACCAAGTTTTATGAAGTGAAAAAGGGGAAGAAGAATTCTAGGCTCCATTATCATTGAAGTCAAAAGTCATTTGCCTTTATCAATTTTTAGAAATAGTCTTTAAACATTCTCTTTCCAAATCAAAACTTTGTTCTAGCTCAACTTGATGAAATTCACTAAGCCTCTTGCTTGACCAATTTGTTAAACAAATCCTCGTAGGAACGATACTTTACTTATCACTTTATTACTTTGAAACTCGTACACTTGCGAGGCGAACAATATTATTATCATAAAAATAAACAAGCACATAACAACAAAACTTTATTACATTAAGTGGGATTAACTACATGAATTGTACGACATCGTTACTATAAAAATTAAACATACGATATGTTATTTTAAATTTTCATTTGTAAAATTATAAATGTTTTCTACCAAAAATTATGTTTCATTTTTTATTTTCCCTATAAAGGACTTAATAATAACTAATATAATTTGTGAATGAATTATATCCTAAGAAAAATGAATATTACTTCCAAAAATATATAAAAATATGAGCTATTTCCCAAAAAAGTTATCTCAATTTCTCGTAAGCACATGAGAACTGTTGATTGGGAAGATGAGCTAATCTAGACTGTTGATTGGAGAGATGAAAGAAAAGTCAAATGAGTGATAAATTAATGGCGTTGCTCAATTTTTACCTTTTAAATTTAATTGACGAACATAATTTAGAGATGATAAGAAATGATGAAAAAATAGACAATGAGAGAAACCGGATGTGAACTACTCTTGAATTATTGTTTAGGGAAAAAAAAAGGTCCGGTGTCGGTGAGAAGAGAGTCGAAGGCGACGGGAAGAGAGTTGAAGGTGCGGTGTCGGTGAAAAAGGAGGAAGAAGATAAAGGGATCTAATTGGAATTTTGTTGGAGGGAAGATCAAATCCCACATCTTCCCTCCAATATGTGAGGATCCGATCTTCCCTCAAATATGGGAAGATGATGAGCACTCATCGGAACTTGCTTGCCAAATCTTTTGTCTACCAAACGCCAAAAAACCATGGGAACTTTGGAATCTTCCCTTTCCTTCTCCAATATTCTTTGTAACAAACGGGGCCTTATTTCCCGTAAGGAATGACTCTGCTTTGGTGGGTTGTGATGATCGTCAATGAGTTGTGGCGGCCAACTCTGTCACCCATGTTTTTAGATGGAAATGAGTGTTTTTGAAAGGGTATTTTGGTATTTCGTACAATAAATTTTTGGTCTTCCACTCTATTTTTATTTCTTATTCAAATAATCAAATTTCAATTAAGGTGTGTTTGGTTTGAGGGGAGGGAGTGGGAGGGGAGACTAAACATTAGTCTCCCCTCCCTCTCACTCCCCTCAAACCAAACATACTATTAAGGTCGATTCAACACTTTATTTTTTCAAGTTGTTTAATCTGTAAGTATTTTTTATATATCCAAAATGTAATCCTTTTTATATTATATAAGTTCAACCAAACATTATAGTGGATTTATTGTATCGGGATTACATGTAATCATCTCTCATCTCCCATAGAATCGAACTAAACTATTATAGTAAGCTAGTTAACACAACATGTATTTTCTAAAAATACCGTAATCATTTTTTTTAATTATCTTCTTTCCTCTCCTTAATGATTATTGTTGATAGAGTATTAATAAAGGTAAATTAAAAAAATATTGACTAATATAAAAAAAATATATTATATTAAAAATCAAGACCAATAAAGGGAATAACTACAGTCTATGAATTCTTTAGTAATAATGAGGTTTAAAGTACTTTTGAAAATAATTTAAGGGTAAAATTGAATCATAAAAGGCAGACTTTAGGGATATTGAATGTTATGAAAAAATAATTCAGGGTTTTAAATGAAGCACGAAATACTTTATGATGGTTAACATGATTAAACAATACTTCACCCTTTTTATTTTTGTTTTTCTTAGAAAAGGACCAATTTCAACCCACCAAACGGGCCTTAGTTGCGTGAGCAACTAGCTTAAGCGTGTATTGTCCTTTGTTATTGCCTTTTTCTTTTCTTTTGGGCCCGCTTTGCCCTTTATTTCCACCAAAGGCGAGTCAGCTAGTCAAGCACTTCACAAAAGTCTCTGCGTTCGCACGGTGAAATCTTTCCTGAGCTTTTTTAAAAATCATTCACCTTCCTTGCCTGACCCGGTGAAGTTCGTTTCTACTCTCCATTTCTGCCGATTCTTCTCACACTACCAGACGCCAAATCTCGTTGGTAACTTGTCTTCTCAATTGCTATATTTGTTTCTTACTTCTATATTTTGCCTTCGATTATTCCGATTTTCCTTTTCTTCATCTCAGAATGCTTTGCTTTTGCTTCTGTTCAGAGTTATGCATCCAAGTTGTTTTGAGAGATGTGTAAGCTCTATCGGTTTTCCTGAGTTGAATTCTCCATATAAGCTGGTAAGTATTTGTATAATTTTGTGAACATTCATTTGATTCTTAATCGATATCTTTAAGTTTATGCTTGTGTTGATCGGTATCAAAGTCAATATTTAGTGGTTTTCTTAGGGTTCTATCTTTTATTCATCTTGTCATATGATCTGTATGGTTGTCAATTATGTAGAGTATGGATTTTGGTTCAAAGAAAAGTTTTTACTGCTATTGTTTTGTTCTGGTTCATTTTTATTAGCAGGTTGCTTAAACTTGTGTGAAATGCTGAATTGGGCTTTTTCTCTTTGCTCTATTTTCAATTTGTCCCAGGGCGTGATCTTTGGAGGATTATAGTGTGGATTATGGAGGTTGTGTTGTGGGGCCTGTGAATACAAATCTGTCTGACTGAGGTGTCTGTATTATTTCTTTTTGTCTTTTTTGAGATCCTAAAAGAGATGGTTCTGAGTAGCCGATTTTTCAGAGCTCATGTTGTTATTAGTGTCTTGCTGCTTCTTGTCATTGGCATCACCAATGGGTCTGATGCTGATATTTTCTGCTTGAAAAGCATACAAAATTCACTTGAAGATCCTAATAATTATTTGAAGTCGTCCTGGAATTTCAATAATCAAACAGCAGGCTTTATCTGTCACTTTACTGGGGTTGAATGTTGGCATGATGATGAGAACAGAGTCTTAAGCCTCAAGCTGTCAAATATGGGACTCAAGGGTCAATTTCCTCGTGCCATACAAAATTGCTCAAGCTTAACTGCATTGGATCTTTCGATCAACAAACTCTCTGGAACCATTCCAGCAGATATTAATAAACTTCTTGAATTTGTGGTAACCCTGGACCTCTCATCAAATGACTTTTCGGGAGTGATCCCTGTGGGCCTTGCAAATTGTTCCTATATTAATTCCCTTAAACTTGATCAAAATCATTTAACTGGTCAAATTCCACCAGAGCTTGCCCAGCTCAATCGGATTAAGACTTTTACTGTCACAAATAATCTTTTGACAGGGCCAGTTCCATATTTTGGAGGCAAAGAGGGTATTACAGCAGATAGTTATTCAAATAATTCAGGACTTTGTGGGGTCCCCTTGGGGCCATGCGGGGCGACGAAGGTTAACACTGCAGTTATAGCTGGTGCTGCTGTCGGTGGGATAACTCTTGCAGTATTAGTATTGGCTGTTGTTGCATTCTTCTTTGTCCGCCGAGTCTCCGTGAAAAAGGAAGAGGATCCGGAAGGAAATAAATGGGCAAGAAGTTTGAAGGGAACAAAAGGAATTAAGGTAAACTATATTTAATGCATCACAAATATTATATATGATTGTACTAGGCGGAGATATTCATTTTTCTTGCTGTCTTCATTTATATTCTTGAAAATAAAATCACTGTAGAAAGCATGCATATCTGATAGAAATTAGTTTCTTAATTTTTTTAACTAAAACATTTTCTTATTTATGAGTTTTATTCTCAATTTGTTGTTTCAATCAACAATCAAATTTCTTCTTTAAACAGATGAATTAACAGGAGAAATGACTTTTTCCCCTCCAGAATGTCCCAGAAAATGATACATTCGCTGCTAAAAGTATTAAAAAGGGCTATCAAAAATTATGTTTTAACAGTTTATATTTTGTGAAGCAAGTAACTGTTTATTTAGTTTTTATACTCTGCAGCTCTTATGATGATGTTATGCTTAACTGTTCTGAATTGGACATCAGGTTTCTATGTTCGAAAAATCAGTTTCAAAAATGAAATTGAGTGATATCATGAAGGCGACTGACAATTTCAGTAAAAGCAATATCATTGGTTCAGGAAGAACAGGGACTATGTACAAAGCTGTCCTTGATGATGGCGGCACGATGTTCATGGTTAAAAGGTTGCAGGAATCTCAGCACTCGGAAAAGGAATTTGCATCTGAGATGGCTACATTGGGGACTGTTAGACACCGTAACTTGGTTTCCCTTTTAGGTTTCTGTGTGGCCAAACAGGAGAGGCTTTTGGTGTATAAATATATGGAAAATGGAAGCCTTCATGATCGGCTACATCCTGATACTGGTGGGAGCACCATGGAGTGGTCTTTAAGGCTAAAAATTGCAATTGGGGCAGCCAAAGGATTAGCATGGCTTCACCATAGCTGCAATCCTCGTATTATCCACCGAAACATCAGCTCCAAGTGCATCTTGTTGGATGCAGATTTTGAGCCAAAAATTTCTGATTTTGGCCTTGCTAGATTGATGAATCCAATTGACACACATTTGAGTACTTTTGTAAATGGTGAGTTTGGAGATCTTGGTTATGTTGCTCCTGAATATACAAGAACTCTGGTGGCTACGCCGAAGGGAGATGTGTATAGCTTTGGTACTGTGCTTCTAGAGTTGATGACAGGTGAGAGGCCTACCGATGTGGCAAAAGCTCCTGAAACTTTCAAAGGAAATCTGGTGGAGTGGATTTCAACACTATCGAGCAAATCTGAACTCCGGGATGCTATTGATGAATCACTACTTGGGAAGGGTGTCGATAGTGAGATTTTCCAGTTTCTCAAGATTGCATGCAACTGTGTTTCACCAAATCCAAAGGAAAGGCCCACTATGTTTGAAGTGTACCAACTTCTTAGAGCAATTGGGAGCAGATACAATTTCACAGCTGATGACGAGATATTGGTACCTACAGATACTGGTGATGCTGCTAATTTCGAGGAACTTATTGTCGCACGAGAATAAAATAGTTGAAAAGGTAAGCATATTTATGTACATACAAGGGTATATGTAATCGATTTAACACGTAATTATCTTTTTCTTTGTGCTCTTAAAATAAATGTTAATTCAATAGACAATTTAGACGATCTAGAGCTAGCTGTGGGCTGTTTCTATTGAAACACCAATATAATATAATCACGCACGGATTCTCAATGGACGTAGGTGAGCTATGTATTCATATTATGGTAGAATTTTCTGGTTCACAGTTCAGATATTTTCCGTAACTGGTTTATCAAAAAGGGTATTTTAGTTTGTATCAACGGGTAAAAAACACAGAGTGTACTAGAGCTGCTCCATAGTTTCATTGCCTTCGACAGTTGAAAAATGTGCAGTGCTAGAAGTATCTACTACAAGGTATGAAATGTCACTTGACGGTAACTCCCTTGATGGTTTTTTTTTTTTTTTTTTTTTTTTTGGGATTCTCCTTCTTATCTTTCTATGAGAAAATAGATCCATATTCTGCACAAAATGATACATTTTCAAGTCTTTTGAATTTAAGCTTCCACAATTTGATATTGATACGCACATGGGGGGCAATGTGCATGTAGAGAATGGTTGCTAAACACTAAACTCATCTTTGAACTTGTACATTGTCTGAGTTTTAGCTCAATTGCAGAAAGAGAGATTGAGAGAGAGAGGGGGGGAGAAGGAGAGTGGGCGAGCGAGAAGGAATAGTGTGATCATTATTAGACTCCATGTAATGCTTTTATTCACACGTCAATCTATTCTTGATTATGAAATTTGAGAGAGCTAAACTTAGATTTGATTGGAACACAAATGCTGGAACTAAAAAGAGAATGATTGCTTATGAGTTGCTTGCAGGGTTATACCATTGACGAGATTTACATTTTTTATTTTATTCAGACATTTAAGCTATTTTAATTTCTTCTTTCAATATATAGTAGCAACTTTTGGGCCAAATGTGTGTGTAGATATATGTGTAGTAGTAGCTTTGGCCACGGCTCACAGTCACACACATATCTATATATCTTATTTATAAGTCACGTTCAATATGTTATAGCGGAACTAAGAACACCTAAACTTCATTAACGATGTTTTAACTCGGTCTTTTTAATTTATAATTTAAAAGTGTTCTTATAATTAGGACTGGAGGTAGTAATAATTTTTTAACTTTACCTATATTTAAAAGTGTTCTTATAATTAGAAAGGTAAATAACTTTTTAACTTTACCTATATTTAATATATATTAGATTATATGAGGACAAAGTTACACAAAAATAAATAAAGAGTACCATAAGCCTAGTAGCCCATTGGTATGTCTACTCCTTATAGTTGGAGAGATCGTGGGTTCGATCCCGCCCTTTGTACTTTAGGATGTTAGTAACTGTCAAG
Source organism: Acacia acuminata (assembly GCA_019022655.1). Lineage (NCBI taxonomy): Eukaryota > Viridiplantae > Streptophyta > Magnoliopsida > Fabales > Fabaceae > Acacia > Acacia acuminata. The sequence goes on along the minus strand of JAFJYI010000164.1, from coordinate 195,995 downwards.
AAATCCTCTATTTCTTCCTTATAAATGTTGAATAAATATGATACTATATAAGCAATGCATTTTAGGGAAAAAAAAAACTAACGTTTTGATACAATGATACTTATTGGGGAAGACGATAAAAAATGTAATTATTTTGAAAGACCAAAATATATAAATATGAATTTAAAATTACTGAACTGACCTCCATTCTTGTTCTAGTCCTCCCTCCTTGTATTCACAAATGTCCATCCGTATTCAGAAAGCCTCAAACATCCTTGATGCATCACAGAGCCCGTGAATGATTAGAACAGTTGCAGCAAAACCATCAATACTTGATTGCATTTTTTTAAACTTTATCTAATATGCTCAATAATTTATTCAACTCAACTACCGGGAAAGGCGTTGTACCAGCTTAATCAAATGTTTTGAGTTTGAGTTCTGAAAATGTAGTAGTGTTAAATACTTGATTGTAGAGTTTCTCTGCCCTTATGGTCTTACCTATCTCAATTCAGATTAGTCCAAATCCCCAACAAATCCTCTATAGTGAACGAAGGTAGATTCAAGATAGCAGATGCTAAAAAAAAAAAAAAAAAAAAAAAAAAAATTCGACTCACCTGCTTTTTTGTGGAGTCTCAGTATAAAGTTCATAAACACGCCCCAAAACCAAGTGTAATTTTTATTTTTTTGGGCGAGCAAGAAAGGATATTACATTAAAGCAACAACAGTACAATCATGAAAGTCCAAAACCAAGTGTAATTAAAGGGACGCCTTTCTTATATCAAAAAAAGAAAAAAAAGGGACGCCTTTCTTAGTCATTTATCCAAACACTTTCAGACTGCACTATCAAAGTTACCCATCAGATGCCAGAGCATCCAAGAGCCAGCGTTCCACGTCTCGCTTCAGATTGCAGGAATAGGATATGGTACCTAAAAAACTGAAAAAGCATGGTTGGGCCTCTTTTTATTTATTTATTTTTATTTTTTAATTTTAATGCAGCCGATGTCCTATGGGAATCGGTTTCCTGCCTATCGTGAGTTTGTCTCTTCTGGGTTGTTCAGATTATTTTTTTTAAAAAAAATAATATTTTAATGGATAGAAAATGTAAAATAAATATAATCTCTTTATTAATTTTTTTCAAAAATTATTTTTCAATTTAAAAATCATCAAATAAAAAATATTAAATCTGGATTATGTAGATAAGATAAGCTCATCCTACCTATCCAAAAGATAGGCCGGGTAACCAGTTCCATGTCGTATGCTAGCTTCTTGTTGGGAAACTCTACGGGTCTAGATTAATCCGGGTTTGAGGTATGACTGGACCATTATTTTAGGTGACAACCCTTACCTAATATTGTTGTACTCCCAAGTTTTGAATTTGAAACCTTTGATTAAATTAGAACCTACTAATTGATTTAAATATGATAGGTTTTCTTAGCACCAATCAATGAAAGCAACTATGGAGCGCCAAAGGCCAAACAAAAGATCTAGTGAGTTCAAAAGAGCTACTCAAAGCTCGATTCTTGTATATGTAGATTCAAAGATAATGAGAACTTTAATATACAAATATATTAAGGTTGATGGGACGAGGTTGCAGAGTGATGGAAGGACAAACAAATTGATACGAAACATGAGGCTATTTGAGGGAAAAACGGATTGACGCCACGGAATCAATCTTCTTTAAGTCTTAGAGCAACTCTTTAATTGGGTCAATTAGTCAGAACGAATACGAATATAAAAACCATGTCCTCTGTCATCAGTCATGACAACAATAATCTCAAACGGAGGACATAGTAATGCTCTTTTCAAACCTAATTATAAGACTATTTTAACTTTTTTTTGAACGGATTAAGGAAACTCAATGAATTATTTAATTATATTATATGTTGTGTATCTTTAGATTATATATTATTTTATTAGTTAAATTAATTAATTTGGACAAAAAATAAAAATAAAAATACTCTAAAATAATTTAATTAGCTTCCTTAATTTTTTTCTTCAAAAATGTCAACTTGATTTTATAATTAATACTGAAAGGAGTAAAATTATGAATCTGCCCGTCTTTGATGAATTGATGGTTACTTTTCCCCATTAATTTGAAACTTTTAATTTCATGGTCCCCAGCAAAAATAAGCAAAGACTCAAACACACTTTTTCTCTTTATTTATTTGAAAATGTATGCATTTTGACGACACACACACATTTTTCCGACTGATATGTTTTGTTGTCACTAATTATAGTGTCAAAAAAAAATAAAAAGTTCTTTATGTGTATTGTTCTTTATGTGTATTGTAAATTGAAATAACAATTGAATGGACTATATTAAAAAGTGAAAAAAACACAATTTTGACCGCCAATTTTATGTCACTACCAAATCACTAAAACTTTTTCACTCACCCTCTTGAACTCATCCCGATCAATCTCAATAAGAAAGAGAAATGATAAAAGTAGATTTTACTTCGTTTAAAGCCATCTAACGGTGAAAAATAGTTGTTTTTTTTTTTAAAAAATAGTTATTTGATTTTTTTTTTTTTTTTTCACTTTTTAATAGTTCTTGGTAATTTGACATAAAATTGGTTTTTGTGGCAATATCATATCCCTTGTAAATTATTATTATTATTATTATTATTATTATTATTATTATTATGTTTTTCAATGAAATAGTTCTATATCATTATAGAAATAAAAACAGCGTCATTACAATGTTAACTAGTACCACGTCTACAAGAGTCACAAAGGTGGCTGGGGTATTAAGAAATAAAGAACCCAACACATAGGGCTCATCAATAATATTTTGAATGACAATGCTTAGCAAGCCAATTACTTCCATTGATAATAGAATTTGGGATCCATATTAGGAAAAATCAGCATTTGGGTTAATTTAAGGATCCTAAAAATTAAAAATGCTGATGGGTGCCTCAACTATTGGTTAAAACTCTTACAAACTTATCTCATATATTGTAAATCACGTTGGAAAAATAGTTTCTACTATTAATTCAAACATACGCTAATTGGCTATATATCCAAGGAAGTTAGTCAATCTCCCCTCAGCTCCTAATTGTAAGACCTAGTTGATTTTTTTTAGAGAGATTAAGAAAAACTAAGTTACTTAATTATAGGAACTATTTACGTTTGGAAGGATTAAGGAGAGAAGTTAAATTAGTTAATTATAATTATTTTCCAAAAATACCCCTGCAATCAAAGTTCTTGCGCGCAAAAACTGCTCAATATCAAACTTATCCATCAATATATTGTAAAAAATTACAAAATAATGTCTTTAATATGTTACTCCTTCCTAAATATAAAATAAAATATTTTTTTTTGAAGATATTAAGAAAAAGCTAATAGTTTCTACTATTAATTCAAAAATAAAAAATAAAGTAGAATCACTCATTAATAGAATATATATCTAAATTAATTATTATAGGAAAGTTATATTAAAAATATGACAAAAATTGCTCAAAATTATTTTATATAAAAAAAAAGTATAATTGACCTGTATATGACATTAATGAGTTGCTAATTATAAGAATATATACCTGTATTATTAAATTATTTTATCTTTAATTATTATTGAGAGATTATTATAGGAAAAAATTGAAGTTAAATAATGATTAGGACTTAAAATGTTAATTATTTCATATCTTGTGTATCTTTAGATTATATACTAGTTTATTCATTAAACTAATTAGTTTGAAGAAAAAATAAAAATACTATAAAATAATTTAATTAGGTTTCTTAATTTTTTTAAAAAAATCAATTAGATATTGTAATTAAGATCAGAGAGAGTATATTGTTGTTAGGTGAGCAAGACCATTCTTTATTTGTACGTCTTCCCTTTCTTTTGCCCACGATATACATTTAATCACATTTTAGTATTCTTATCCTTATGGTAATATTTTGTTGTTGATAATTTATCCTTATAGTAATTTAATCCACATCCATGAATCACATGCGACATAGGGACGCACAATTTTTTTTTTTGATAAAATAGGGACGCACAAATTGGCCACGCAGTACAATGGCTTATTGATGTTAGTTTGATTTGACGACTTACTTAATTTGGGCCATGTTGCTTTAAAAGCCTCAATAGCTGACTGTTTTGCACTTTGATTCCTCAAAGTAGGATCCTAGACATTTATGTATCAAAAAAAAAAAAAAAAAAAAAAAAAAAAAAAAAAAGATCCTAGACATTTGGTTATCCAAAGGGTTTTCAGAAGGTGTTTTATTTAATCCGACTTACATTAGGTTATATTTATTAGTTAGTAGAAAAATTATTTTCTTTGATCATGCTGCTTTGAAGTCTCTTTTGAAAAAGATAGATGCTAAGTCTTGACTCATTCGGTGTATGTTATTGCTCCAAGAATTTGATGTTAAGATTAGAGAAAGAAGTGGAGCACAAAATTGGGTAGTTGATCATTTGAGTCGCATCACTCATACTCCGTCTCACCCCTCTTCCATTGAGGATGGTTTTCCTTACCAGTAGCTTCATCTGCTGCAAGGTAAGCTTCTATAATATGCCGATTTAGTTAATTACTTGGTTACTGGTGTTTTACCTACTGATTCCACTAGGGCACAAACTTTGAAATTGAAAAGTGAATCTAAATATTATGTTTTGGGATGACCCCTATTTGTGGAGATTTTGTAGTGATCAAGTAATTATGAGATGTGTGCCTAAGCATGAGTTTAACTTCATCTTACAATTTTGCCACGCTTCTTCCTGTAGTGGTCACTTTGGACCCCAAAGAACTGCTAGGAAAGTGTTAGACTGTGGTTTATTTTGGCCTTCCCCATTTCACTATTCCCATATGTTTTGTAAGTCTTGTGAAAATTGTCAGAGGGCATGGAGTATTTCAGATAGGCATGAGATGTCACAAAACCCTATATTGTTTTGTGAAATATTTGATGTCTGGGGTATTGATTTTATAGGTTCATTTTCTACTTCATATGGTTTTACTTACATACTTACATATTACTGGCTATGGATTATGTTTCGAAATGGGTTGAGGCGAAAGCCACATGGACTAATGATTCTGATGTGGTGGTGGATTTTGTTAGGTCTAACATTTTTTGTAGGTTTGGTATTCCGAGAGCTATTATCAGTGACCAAGGTTCTCATTTTTTTAACTGAAGCATAGGTGCTTTGTTACGGAAGTATGGAGTGCTTTACAAGGTCTCCACAACATATCATCCTCAGACTAATGGTCAAGATGAAATCTCGAATAAAGAGGTTAAGTATATCCTTCAAAAGACTATTAACTCTATCCAAAGGATTGGAGTAAATCCTACAATCAGATGTACCTCGAAGATACAAACAATCCACCACTGACAAATTCTAAAAGACCAAATTAAGGTGACAGTGGAAGAAGTTTGAATTGGTCAAGTAGATGCAGTAATACCCCAACTTATCGACGAGATCCACAATGTTGGTAGAGCAAAAAGGACTTTCTTTCTCTATCTGAAAAAACTTGTTTAAAATGCAGGTACAATGCTTGTTGAAGCGGATAAAAAATCGAGAAAGAAAATTATGACCATCGAGCCATCAAATCTTTTGAATCATAAGATGCAAAAAAGAAAAAGAAAAAAAGAAACACTTAGGTTTCTCCATATTCATGATTTATTACTACAATTAGTAAATGAACAACTCTAGATAAGGGACTTAATGACAACACATAAGCAAATTAACAACTTCAATTTTCATATTCCCAAAATTTCACTGGTAAATATACATATAAGAAAACTACAATTAGGAAATTAACAAGTACGGATAAGGGAATTAACAACAACACATAAGGAAATTAATAATTCTGATTTTCCATATTCCCAAAATTTCACCGGTGAATATACGCACATGAACATCTACATTTAGCAAATCAACAGGTACAAATATGGGAATCAACAACAACACATAACGAAATTAACAACTGCCATTCATTGGCATTTGACAGAAGTTGAAGCAAGACTGGCTGTAAAGTCATCAATATTCTTATCACTACTTCCACCTTCATCACAGGCCTTCACGACAAAAGACTTCAACTTGAAAGCATTCATCTTCATCTCTTTTCCTCTTTCACTCTTCATGACTAATTAGTTTGACTAATAAACTAGTATATCCATTTGTCCTCGTCTTATAAACTCTCAGGGGCCCGTTTGGATTGAAGAATAGGTAGGAATGGAAAGGAATGAATGGAACGAGTGGAAAATATTTTATCTTGATGTGTTTGGTTCGCATTGGAAAAGAAAATGAGTTGATAGGAAAATTTTTGTTTGATTGGAAGAAAATGAGATAGGAAAATGAGGTAAAATACCATTTTACTCCTAAGAATAAAATATTATTTTAAACCACACGAAGTGTATTCTTGAAGTGCACACTCAAGTGTGCATTTCAAGTGTACACTTCAAGTGCACTTCAAGTGAGCAATGTGCACACTTGAAGAGCACACACCTAAAGTGAAAATCTGATGTGCCTTTTGAAGCACACTCGAGTGCTCAAAATCTGCACTCAAGTCTAAAGCATTTTAGCTCCTTGAGTATTAGCAACTCTTATCATATAATGAATGTCATTTTCCCACATTCACATAGTCACACTGCTTTGTACTAAGAGAGAGAGAGAGAGAGAGAGAGAGAGAAAGGAGGGAGGGAGAGATGAGAGTGGTGGTAATTGACGACATGACGGTGAGGGACTTTGTGAGCAATGGGGAACAGTTCAGGAAGAGCGTGAAGGAGCAGTTTGAGATATTGGATCTCAACAATGATGGTGTTTTGTCGAGAGGGGAGCTCCGGAAGGCGTTCGAGTCCATGAGATAGAAGGCTAATCGAGACCCCTTTCGGCATCGACATGGTCACTTCACCGGAGTAGCTCACCTATCTCCACAACTCCATCTTTAAGAAGTTCAATGTTGACGGCAAGAATCAAATTTTCCTTCAGATGGTCTCAGCTCTTTTCCCATCTAGATGGTTCTCGAAGATAATAATCATAGTTTCCTTTAGAAAGCCTCATTTCGGCTTGGTGCTTGTTGATCAAGGGGCATTTGGGTTTTTGGTGTTTTTCTAAGGCACTGGAAAATGGGTTCCCACCATTTTTGGTAGGAACCCATTTTCATTCATCTGGTTGAAAATTGGCAGAGGCGGGAAAGTGTTTTCAGATGGAATTTTGATCCCAATACCCACCACAATTGGAAAATCCCCATTTTCCTATTCCGTGATGCCATTTTCCGCGATCCAAATGGGCCCTCAACATATTCACTTATCAAGTAGCATCAAAAGTGTGACATCCTAAATTTTGGGTTTAGGAAATAAAAAAATATGATATGTGATTAATTATGGAAAATTTGGCCTTAATAATTTTAAAATTAATATTTAGAATTTAAGGCATATATTCCCGTAAATTAAGGACAAATAGTTAAGGAATGATTTTTGCCCTACATATTTTGGAGATAATATTTTATGGCTAAATAAATTATTTGAGGAAGGAAAATCCTTAAATGGAATTAAGGATTAATTTCCATAACTTAATTAATGTTTGCAATTAAATTGGGAAAGGACTAAATTGCAAACAAAAGTCTAGTAGGATACTAAATTGGTATTTCAATTAGTGAGTGGGCCCCACACCTCTCATGCATGCAAGACACCTCACACCATCTCTCCTCTCCCAAAACAACACGTGCTCCCCTTCCCCATGCAACCATTTCCTCTCTTCATTCTCTCTCTCACACACACATCTAGATAAACTCTCTCCTTAAACCATAAACACACACGCCACATTCTCCAAAACTTCTCTCATCCATAAACATACAAGGCATACGCATCCTCCTTTTCACTCTCTTGCATTCGGATCCACACGAACACACCTACATGCCTCCCATCCAACCTCACACACACATTCATTCCCTCATTCTTCCATCCTCCATCCTTTATTTCTTCTTTCTGCACAGAACCGAAGAGTTAGAGGCAGTGAGAGAGACCAAGATCACCATGAGATAGAGATAGATAACTGGAGATCATTGTTAGAAAAGGAAGAAGCTAAGATTGAAACTCACATGAAAAATTAGTTTTTGGGTTAGGTAAGTTTCCAAAACATTTTCCCCATATGGTTTTCTACATCTGTTGGGATTTAGAGAGTTCTTGGTGGCTAAACCTCATTGTTAAGAGAGAGAGAGAGAGGGAGTTCATGACAGAGTTTGTGATAGATGCATGTCAGTTTTGAACTGATTTTCAGTCTTATTTGGCTATGTAAATAAGTTTTTAAACCGTGCATACTAGATATAAGTGCATGGGGTTTGATTTCTTGAAAATTTGAGCTATAGATTGAGCTTGCATGTGTTGTTTTTCACCTCTGCATATCAGTCTGACAACCGAGCATCTTTTGCATGATGTTTTCGTGGGTTAGAGGTCGAGTTAAGCTCTGAAATTTGTCACATGAAAGTTTGCTTCTTAAACTTAAAAAAGACTCGAGATATGATTCTAGAACTCGAGATTGATTTCGTCAAAAAATCTAGAGAGTCTGAACTTGACAGATGGAGTGATAATTTTTGAGTTAGTTGAAAACTAAGAAAAAAAATCCTCTGACTCTGAAAATTTTGAACATGCAGTACACTCCTTAAACTTTAATATTGAAAGTGAAGCTATATACCCAAGAGGGGGGTGAATTGTGTTGGTTCTCGAAGAGATTTTGATGATTGCCAACAATTGTAAACAAAGAATGAGGATTTGCTCTCAGATGTTGGAAAACCCCGAGTGAGAGCAAACCTCGAGGTTTCGGGAAAACGTCGAGGTTTGGTCTTATGAGGAAGTGTCAAGGTTGTGCATTCTAACTTAAGAAAACCTGGTTTCACAAATATATGTGAAACCTCGAGGTTTATTGAGAAACCTCGAGGTTTTGATCTTCCGTAGAAAACCCGGTTTCACACCAAGTTGTGAAACCTCGAGGTTTACTTCCAAACCTCGAGGTTATGCCTTGGCGCCAAACTAAGGATTTTGAAATCATATGTGAAACCTCGAGTATTATCGAAACCTCCGTGTTTCGGCTTCCGCAGAGCTAATGTTTTCCGGCCGAGTTGAAAACCTCGAGGTTTCCATAGAAACCTCCAGGTTTGTGCTTTTGGGTCAAAACATACAACCTTGTCATTTGGCCAAAACCTCGAGTATTTCCTAAAACCTCGAGTATTGTGGCAACCCGAGAGCAAATGAACCTACATTCATCTTAAAACCTCGAGGTTCCTTGAGAAACCTCCAGGTTTGGTTTCATCGCATCTTTGCTGGGTTTCACACATAACGTGAAACCTCGAGGTTCCTAGACAAACCTTGAGGTTTGAGGTAAACCCAAGGAGCCTTCGTGATTGGAACTTTATAAACCTCCGTGTTTGTGGTTTTTGATGTAAAAACGTGTTCAAGCTTAAATGAGCAAACCTCGAGGTTTGTGAACAAACCTCCGTGTTTCGGGGTCGCGTTTGAAATTTGAACTTAATGATTCTGCTATACCTTCATGTTTGATCTCAATGCTTTCCATGACTATTCCTTATTGGTACTGGATATATTTAATCATCTTTTTAGTGAGTTTCGCATGATCAAGTAAGTTTTACGAAGGTTTAAAGTAAAAGCAAAAGTGATGTCGAACATTAAATGCTCAACCCGAAAACTTGCACCCTTCGGTTAATCCATCTGTACACGGTTGCAAAGCATTAAAGAATGATTTCTTCATTAAGCAACATCCTCTCCAACGGATTAATTTGCGAGAGTCAACTCGACCATCCAACCAATGGACTAAGTGAGTTTCGAAAAGAGAAGAAGACCTAAGTAGCTCACAACTTCGTGGATCATCTCCAACGGTCTCGATTATCAATGCAACGGTCTATTAATGTCGTCTAGCTATAAATAGAGCTGCATTCAATTCTTCTCAACAACTACAACAACTGAAAACGCACAAGCATTCAAGTTTCTTAACTACCTTTCTGCTTTCACTTGTATTCGTCTTTTGACATTATAAGCTTCAGTGTTTATTATCATCTACTCTTAGAGAGAGTTTTTATCGTAAATCATTTATTGAAAAGAATCACAAGTCAAGGGGACTTGGTGATTTGGGAGTTCATTGATTACAACTTGTAAGGGGGAGTGAGTTCTAGAGAGAACTACTCTTTTTAGTACGAGTGTGTAATCTTTGTGATAGTGAAAAACCCGAGTCCGGGACTTTGGATGTAGGTCAAGTTGTTAAGACCGAACCAAAGATAAATTCTCCGTGTTCAGCTATTCTTCTTTCTACTCTGTTCATCTCTTTTGTTATCTAAGACAGCAGATTTTCAGAAGTTTTAAAATACCCAATTCACCCCCTCTCTTGGTATATAGCTCCACTTTCAAATTGGGTATTTTAAAAACTTTTATAATCTGCTATGTTTTTAGACAAAAAAAACAGATGGACAGAGTAAAGGGAAGAGCAAATGACACGAGATTTATACTGGTTCGGTCCTAACAACTTGACCTACATCCAAATTCCCGCACTCTCTCGATTTTCCACTATCACAAAGATTACACACTCGTACTCAAAGAGTAGTTCTCTCTAGAACTCACTCCCCCTTACAAGTTGTAATCAATGAACTCCCAAATCACCAAGTCCCCCGACTTGTGATTCTTTACAATAAATGTTTTTCAAGTAGAAACTCTCTCTAAGAGTAGATAAGAATACTCACCGAAGTACAAAGTATCAAAAGATACAATACGGTTGAAAACCGAAAGAATAAATGCTAGACTTGAATGTATTTCATTTTCATTGTTGTAGTAGTTGAGAAGACTTGAATGTAACTCTATTTATACTTAGAGTGCATTAAATGACCGTTGGATTTATCAATATAACCATTGCTTTGATTAACCAATGTTTTGGTTAAGCTTTTGTCTTCTTCTCTCTCTAAACTTCACTTAATCCAGTTGGGCAGAAGTTTTGACTCTCTGCAAATTTGTCCATTGGAATAGCAGCTACTAGATGTAGAAATCATTCTTTAATCCCTTGTAGGCGTGTACAGATGGATTACCCAAAAGAATGCAACTTTCTGTGTTTGCATTTAATGTGCCACATCACTTTTGCTTTTGCTTTAAACCTTCAATGTACATTCTCTAATCATGTCTGAAACTCAAAGAATAAAGTGATTAAACATGTCTAGGAACATTAGAGAATAATCATAGGGAGTATTAAGATCAAACAAGAAGGTATAGCAAAATCCTCAGATTTGAATTTTTGAAGACGCTGAGAAACCTGGAGGTTTCTCCAGAAACCTCGAGGTTTTGGACTGTAGCAAGTGAAAGAGGTTTAAGTCCAAAACACCAAACCCGGAGGTTTCTCCAAAACCTGGAGGTTTTTCAATGAGCGTAAAAATGTTTTGTTTCGTGTGACAAAACCTCGAGGTTTCACTTTGAAAGTGAAACTCTCAAAAACGCGATAAAGGCAAACCCGGAGGTTTCTTGGAAACCCGGAGGTTTTCAAAGACAAGTGAAAAACATTTTCTCTCTGGAAGCCAGAAACCTCGAGGTTTTAAACAATACTCGAGGTTTCACTTTAAATTTCAAATTCACAGTTTTGCGCCAAAACATAAACCTCAAGGTTTGAGAGAAACCTGGAGGTTTTGAAAAACTTGGAAAAATGCAGAAGCTCTCTGCCAAGACAAACCTCGAGGTTTGTCCAGAAACCTCGAGGTTTCTCAATTTTTGAGAAACTTATAAAATGCTGATTGAAATCAAACCTGGAGGTTTTCCTCAAACCTTGAGGTTTTGGAAACTGGCGTTAAACTGAGTTTTCTCTGGAATGACAAAACCTCGAGGTTTCTTGCTAAACCTCGAGGTTTCACATAACTTTGTGAAACCAGGTATTTCAAGTTAAAACCATAGAACCTTGAGGACTCCTCTCGTAAGGCCAAACCTCGAGGTTTCTTGGCAAACCTTGAGGTTTGCTCTTATAGTGAGTTTTTCACCAATTGAGAGCAAAACCTCATGTTTTGCTTACAACCAATGGAAATCATCAAAACCCTTAGAGAACTAACAAATATGAGTTAAAGAACACATTATTTTGATAAGCATATAAGAAGTTGTGAGTTTGTGAAAATGGGTCACAGTTCTGAAGTGATTTCTAGATAGTGATCATGTTTTTGTGAACTGAGAATGGTAGGTGCCTGATAAAATGTTGAAACCATTTTTCCTAAAAACTAGATTTAATAAGGAGTTTATAAGTTTTTGAATTACCTAATTTGGACACCTAGAACTCCAAATATGGATTTTTGAAGTTGAACATCAAAATCTAGAAGTTACATGTTCAATTAGGTAAATGACATTGCTTTTTTGTGAAATTTGGAAGGATGTAGTAGACCTCTCAAGCTTTAAAACAAGTCATAAAGGGTGTTAATTGGAGGTCTAAAACTTAAATTATGAATTTTCAAAGTTTGGACAGAGAATCTGGAAAATTCTGGTTCTAAAAACAAGCAATGTCCAATTTTTGAAATTATGGGATTGTCTTAACCATAAATGATCTCAGTGATTATTAATATTTGAAAAATAGACTTATCAAGTTTTAAGTAGGAACTGAAATCACTCAATTTAGAGTTGTATAGACCAAGTTATGATTTTTCTAAGTTCTTAGAGAAATTTAAGGCTTAATTTCTGATAAGTCTGAAAATAATCACATAAGTAGATAATTGTGTTTAACCTTTAAAGTAGGAATTTCTTTGGATAAGTTGAAGGATTAAAATGGCTGAAATAGTATTCAAATAAATAAGTCCCAATAGGTATACATTCATAGTCATAAGGATAAAAAATAAAAGGACAAGTATTTTGGGGTAGGTCTAGAGGAGATATAATCCTAATTATGTCATTAAGATTATATTAAAGGGTTAAGGTGTAGATTTGCCAACAAACTATTACTTGAGGAGCATCTGGCACAAAAAACAATTGGGGGTACCAAAATTACCAACGAACAATTAAAAAGTGAAAAAAAAAACACAATTAAGGTGCAAATTGGCCAACAAACTATTACCCCGTAACTGTTACCCCATTACTGCCTTGGTGTCTCCGTCTTCCATTGACTGTCATAATGTCGGCGACATCGGTGTCTCCAAAGCTTCCATTGTTGCTGGGTGTTCCACTCACCCTCTTGAACTCATCAAGGTCCGAATATAGCTTCAGGGCGAGAATCACGCACTGAAACCAAATCTAACAGTTCACAGCTTTCGACTGGTACGCGCCTTACACCCTAGTTCCATCACTCTAATGCCACAAGCAGTCGCCGCCGCTGCCACAGTGCCTACTCGCATGGATCCCATTTCTGTTGGTGTTTGCCTTATCCAACAAAAAGGGTTAACCGCTCTTTTCTCCAACGTCTCTGCCACCGTCCTACCCAGTGCCTCATATTTTAACGTAATTGTGATAGTTGTTTTTTAAAATAGTTATTTGATACTTTTTTTTTCACTTTTTAATGGTTTATTGGTAATTTTGGTAACCTAAATTGTTTTTTGTGCCAGATGCTCCTCGGGTAATAGTTTGTTGGCAAATATACACCTTAACCCTTAGATTAAATAATGACCAATCTTTATATAAATGTTAATTATAGGACGCGATAATTGCCCAAGCTTGAAGGACAAGCAAAGTGATAAGAACCTTGAGAAAGGTGCATTGTCGAAAAGACCAACATGTAGTAATTTTAATATCACATTCTTTATATAACTATATGTTTGTGTATATTTGTATGTCTCGCCTGTATGGGGCCAACACCTCTTGTGGTTCGATTGAGCGAAACGGCTGACCATGGAGCCAGCTTCCCGATGGCTAGGCAGGGCATAGTGCATTAATGTATTTTGGGCTATTTAAGTACCCAAATTGTATTCACTAGCGGTAAGGTATTGATTCATATGATTTTTTTTTTGTATTACATGTTGCATATGAATGTTACTACACGTAAATGAATTTGAATGCTTTATATGCTGTGTGGACTATTTTATTATTGTTGATTTACATATATTGTATATGCTTGGAATTTGAGATTAACCTGTTAATCTGGGATTCATCATTTGAATATCAGAACCTTCCACTAATCCAGGACGTGGGCAAAATAGTAAGCAAGGTTCAAGAGGAAAGGGGATAGTTATTGCTTGATGTGAAGAAGGTGGAGGAGTTGATAGTGCAACCTACTTTTTTTTTTGATTCACCTTCTGTATATATATTCCTTATGACTTAGTTATTATTTTGACTTAGATATTATTTTTGAGGTAGCCAACTATGGCTATTGGGATGTACATGTATAAATAGATTCCTATGTCCTCATAATAGTAGAAACCCATATATATTGCTACAAGGATTGGGCGAGTATGTCACGAGTCAATAATGTGATGGATGATTAATCGTATAGTAGAGCACTAGTTAGATATAATATCTAAGAATTACTATGATAATATCTAACAATGACTAAGTATGATGTATTTTAATAAAGAGTTTGAACAACTGATTAAATGTTTTCAAAATTTTTAATTTTTCTTTTTTAAAAAGCTCATTCAAATCACAAGATTAGATTCTGTAATTGTGTTAAGCTTTTGAACTTTTTATAGAAAGGTTTTTATTTTCAAGACCAAACCTAGCCCGGTGGAAATTCATTGTTAAATAATACATTTGACTTGAGTTAGAAGGAAGACATGGCTCTATTTTGGGTTCAGAAGAGGGAGGCGTTACAAAAAGCCTATAAAGCAATGCTTCTTTGTCGTCGCCATTAATTTTCATAATTTGATAACATGACGTTTGAGCCGTCGGCCATTTGTGGTAGTCGTAATCACTCTTCACGATCGCCCTTGGGCTCTCTAGTGATCGCCCTAAATTTCTTTTTCCCCCTATTATTTTAAAAGAAAAACATTTTTCCAGTCTTATTATAACGATGTTTAAGTTGTTTAGAGGGTTAAATGATGATGTGTCAAACTAATATAGCTGGCTTTCTTTCATTATCATACTTGATCTAAGCAACTTGATATAAGTTTAGTCTTTATAGTAACTCCCCCTTGTAGTTTTGACATATTTATTGCGTTTGATAAATTTTAATAAACTCTTTTAGTTTATGTAATTCAGTTATTTATATCCCGATAGGTTTTCTAACTTTCTCGATATGGTAAAAAAACAAATATTAATATTGATATTATAAAATTTATAATTTTAATTTTCATCATATTTATTGAAACATATATATAAATATAAACAAAATAATCCTGATCAAAGAGAGTTTTCAAAAGAAAGAATAAGACCAGTATGACTTTGATGAGGTATGGAGATACAAATCAAAGTCATAGGCACTTGTAAGAGTACAAGGTGCTGGACCGACCCACTATGAAAAAGCTGCATGGATTAAGTCATAAGCTTATCTTATGTATAACCGTGTCACAATGCCTTTTGACTTGAGATCATCATGGATTCCTACATGAGAGTTGCTGATCTTTGAGCTAGTTAAAAGTCACATTTGACCAGGTGATGATAAAACCTTTGATCGGGATTAGTGGTTTTCATGCAGAGGAATGTGAATGGTCAAGATGAAATTTGTCCCTCACATTTGTAGAGAGATATTATTGGGCCCATCGATGAGTGGGTCTGAGAAATGTATGGCCATACTACGATAGAAATGAGTTCCCATTTCAATTGTTAGACTACTCAAGAATCGGGAAAGTAATGGTCAAGAATAGGAGAATGACACTATTCATGCTTCATCCTTGACCAAATATTGCGTGACAAAAGGGATGTGGTATGGTTGTATGATAGGTTGTATCGTATCATCGATCCCTATATGAATTTGGTAGTCGCAATGTCTTGCTAGAGGCTGCTTGCGACTTATGGGTCACTGTTCCAAAGATGGCTTGGCCGCCAATCTCATGTGGGCCTGTAGGGTCGCACATAAGAATAACCCAACACTAGCAATAATGTCTAGATTCATTGAATCTTAGATATGTCTAAGATTTAATGAATACAACATTTAATCTATGATGGATATATATATATATATAATGTAATTTTGATAATAATAATATTATTTATATAGATAATAATATTATTAGGTAGTATTTAATTTATTTGATAAATTAAATAACTAAAACAAATAGAGATATAGTAGTATCTCGATTTAATTTTCGAATAGAGATATTGTATTTCGGATTTAATTTAAATTGAGATATTATATCTCAAATTTAATTAAATAGATAGATATCATATCTTAGATTTAATTTATAAAGATAAATTAAATCGGAGGCTTTTAATTTGGATTAAATAAATAGATTAGATTAAATATGTTGGATAGATTTGATTAATATTATTTGACTCTGAATTCGAATTTCAAGATTAATTAAGATTAATTTTGAATATTTTAATACGGCCCTTTAAGGTTTTAGAAACCCTATAAGATAATGATCAAGTTGTATTAAAATATAATGGACAAGCTATGAAAGAAAAACCCTAGAGAAAGAAAAGAGACGTAAGACGTTGAAGGCACTAGCACGCTACCGTCAGTGTTGGAGTTTGTTCGGTGTGGATACCAATAGAGGAAGTGGATTCGCTGAGTCGGCTACTGGTGATTGTATCGAATAAGATGCTCACGAATACAAAGGTACAGTTTTTACCAATCCGATTTAAACGCCATTAATAGATCCTCTTATGAGATTTGTAAAATTTTTAATGGATGAATTCCTTTCACTACGTGTACGGGTCCTAATAGCCAAACCATCCAATTGACCAATTTGCTAAGTTCCGAGTCAACTCGATTGGTCTAATCCTAGTTTTAGAACCACGGTTTACATAGACAAAAAAAAAAACCTTTAAACTTTATTGACTTAACCTTGAAATTCAACAACTTTTGAGCTAATTTATTCATATTTCATATATATTATGGCCCTTAAAAACAAATTCAACACTGCAATAGATTAAGAGCAACATTGTATTTTTTTGGTTATATTTATAAATCACTTTTAGTATGTTTCACACATACTAAGAAAAACTAAAACCTCATTAATATTGCCTTGAAATTCAATAACTTTTTTATCTTTTCCTCAGGAGCAAATTCTCTTAGTTGTTAGTTCTCAATATGTTTTGATGATTAACAACAAATGTAAAACATGTTTTGAAGTTTGCAAAGTTGTTTTAAAAACACTCTGAAAGTTGCAAACTGCAGTTTGCATTTGCAAACTCGAGTATTGGACAGCCAATACTGCAGTTTGCTTGGTAAACTCGAGTATAGGCCATACAGAAAGGAACCAAGTTTTTCAACCAAAGTCCATACTGCAGTTTGCTCTTGCAAACTCGAGTATGGGACAGCCAATACTGCAGTTTGCTTAGCAAACTCGAGTATAGGCCATACAGAAAGAAACCAAGTTTTCAACCAAAGTCGATACTGCAGTTTGCATAGGCAAACTCGAGTATTGAATGGTCAATACTGCAGTTGCATGGGTAAACTCGAGTATCGAACTTCTTGTGAATCAAAGGATTTTTCCAACTTAGTCAATACCGCGGTTTGCATTTGCAAACTCGAGTATTGGACAGCCAATACGCAGCTTGCTTGGCAAACTCAAGTATTGGACTTCCGTAAGCAAAACAAGTTTTTCAAACAAAGTCAAAACTGCGGTTTCCAAAACCAAACTCGAGTATTGACCTTCCGAGAGCAAAGGATTTTTCAAGATAAAACAATACGCAGTTGCATTGGCAAACTCGAGTATTGAATGGTCAATACTTTGCTTGCGTTGCTAAACTCGAGTATTGGACTTCCGAGAGCAAATGGATTTTTCAAGTTAAACCCATACCGCAGTTGCATAGGCAAACTCGAGTATAGGTCTTGTCTTTCAAATACAAGACACGATGGCTTGCCTCGAAAAGTGGAAACTCGAGTATCCAATTGATATCGCAGTTTGGTCACTTGTGAACAGTGCCATACTCGAGTTTACAAGAACAAACCGCAAGATGCAACGTAAAAAACTAAGTTTTGAATTATACGAATTCGTGAATCACTCTTGTTTGTTCCAAATGCTTTCATGAATCATTCACTTATGATCCTAGATATGTTTAACAAGTTTATTTAGTGGATTTCAGCTAGCACGATGAAAATAAATGAAGATCAAGGGAAAAAGCATAAAGTGGTCGAGCATTTATTGCACTTCAAGAAATTAACATCCTTTTGGTTAATCCATCTCGAGCACGAACTCTCAACGTTCAAAAACACTTTCTTCATCAAGCAAATTCTTCTCCAACGGGCAAATCCTCGAGTTCCACATCGACCATATCAAGATCTGGATTAGTTGGAGCTTAGAGAGAGAAGATGACCGACTTAATGCTAATCACCTACAACGGTTGGATTCATCATCCAACGGTCATTTAATGTTCTCTACCTATAAATAGAGTTCATTAACTTCTTCTCAAGCTGATACACCTACCGAGAGAGCGAAAATTTACTAAGTGTCATTTATTGTGTTCAAATTTCACTTGTATTGTATCAATCTGATACTTGCACTTCAGTGTTCATTTTATCTCGCTCCGTAAGAGAGTTATATCTCGTAAATCATTTATTGATTGAGATAACCACAAGTCGTGGGACTTGGTGGTTGGGTGTATTGATTACAACTTGTAAGGGGGAGTGAGTTCTAGAGAGAGAACTACTCTTGAGTACGAGTGTGTAATCGGTTTGTGAGTATAGTGGATTGAAAATCCCAAGCGTGGCTTGGGACCGGATGTAGGTCAACGATAAGACCGAACCAGGATAATTTCTCTTGTGCAAGCTTTCCTTCCCTTCCTCCTCTGTCTATCTCTGGTTTCATTACTTCAAAACAGGGCATATTTCTAAAAGTTTTTAAAATACCCAATTCACCCCCCCTCTTGGGTATATTGCTCCATTTACATTTGGTATCAGAGCAAGGTCTTCTCTTAAGAGCTTAACAACTCGAGAAGGATCATTATGGAAGGTATCTTACCCGATGGAGCATCTATCAACAGCACCACCCGGTTTCAATGGAGAGCACTACTCCTTCTGGAAGGCCAAATTCAAAGTGTTTGTTATGGCAACTGAGTATGGTCTTTGGAGAGTATTTGAAAGAGGAGATTATGAGCCATCAACCGTGGAAGATGGAGTCAGAGTTCCCAAGCTAGAAGAGGAATATGATGAGAACGACGTAAGAAACGTCACCCTCAACAAAGAAGGCGGTTCGCTTCTCCAAAGTGCACCGAGTCAACAAGAATACTTTCGTATTTGCACCTTATCATCTCGCTAAGGCCATGTGGGATGCTCGAGATAGCTCATGAAGGAACAAATGAGTAAAGCAAAACAGAGTCAATACTCTTATGACCGAGTATGATCTTCTCGCGAATGAAGCATGGCGAATCCATTGGTGAGTTCCAAATGAGGTTCACTCATCTCATCAATCAACTTGCTCGCCTTGGGAAAAGAATATGACCAACCAGTCCAAGTAAGGAAGATCTTGAATATCCTTAACAAGGAATGGGAAGCAAAGGTCACAAACTATTGAAGAGGCTCGAGGAGAGTCAATGACGTCGCAGCTGCTCTATTCGGCAAATCTCGAGTATGAGGCTAAACTCAAATTCAAGAAGGGACTTGATGAAGTTCATGGCAAAAACAAGGGAATTGCCCTCAAGTCTACAAGAGAAGTTAAAGATTTAGATGAGGAAAATGAAAATGTAGACGAAGATGAGGAAATAGGCATGATGGTTCGTAGATTCAAGAAATTCTACAAGAAGGACCAAGGCTTCAAGAAATTTCACAAGGGTAGCTCCAGCCTATGAGAGCAAAGAAGCTACATCTGCTACGAATGTCAAAAGCCTGGCCACATCAAGTCCGAATGCCCACAACCGAACAACAAAGACAAAGAAAAGAAGAAGTTCAAGAAATACAAGAAGAAAGCTTATGTCTCCTAAGATTTGGGGTGACAAACTCATCCGATGAAGATGATGAGGATGAGGAAGAAAAAGCAAATATATGTCTAGTTGCTGAAGAAGAAGAGCAACGTGCTAAACTTGAAGAGGTATATGATTGCAAACCTCCTTATGATGATCTGTTTGATGAATATATGACTCGTGCAATTTGAATTTGAAAAACTTGCTGAAAAATATTTCAAACTGAAAAACCGAAATCTTACTCTTGAATCTCAAGTTGAAATGTTGTCTTCTTCGAAAATACTATTTGTAAAGATTGTCCCGATCTCAAGAAAAAGAATTCATATCTTACAAAGGCACTTGAGAAATTCACTAGAGGAAGTGAAATGCTCAATGTCATTTTGAAACAACAACATTTTATAAATGATAGATCAGGCATTGGTTACGCACCGACTTTGATAAGAAGAAAGGCAAGAAGAAGAGTGGTCGAAAAACATACATGAACTATTTTACAAAATCAGTTCACTCTTCAAATCCCTTTGCACATTGCAATTACCGTAATAAGAAGGGTCATTCTACTTCATCTTGCTTTCATAAAAAGGAAAGAAAAATTAAACCAAAGAGGAAATTATCAATGGGTACCGAAAGGAACTTATGTTCCTAAGGTCAAAACTAACTCCAAAGGACCCAAGAAAAGATGGGTACCTAAGGCTTGATCCCTTGAAAATTGCAGGTTTGTCTTAGAGCATCAAGACCCAACAAGTGGTACATTGATAGTGGGTGCTCAAGACACATGACCGGAGATGAATCCAAATTTCTTTCAATCAAACCAAAGGATGGTGGTAGAGTCACATTTGGAGGAGACCAATCGAAAAAATTGCTGGAATTGGTGAGATAGGAAACAATGAAGGTCCTTTCATCAAAGATGTCTACCTAGTAGAAGGATTGTGTCACAACCTCCTAAGTGTGAGCCAAAGCACCGACAAGGGTAACCTAGTTATCTTTGATTCAAATGAATGCTTGATTGTTAGAAAAGATTTAGTCCCCATTGATGATTTGAAAACTAAAGCCTTATTTAGAGCACCTAGAGATGGAAATTGTTATACTCTTAACCTCTCTAGCAATGCTTCGGCTTCAAAATTGTTTTGTTAGTAACTTGAATGAGAGTTGGCTATGGCATAAGCGATTAGCTCATGTTAATATGTTTCAACTTGACAAGTTGCCGAAAAAGGATTTGGTCATTGGTATTCCTAAATTGAATTTCAAAAATGACATAGTCTGTGATGCTTGTCAAAAAGGAAAACAAACCAAATCTTCTTTTAAAGCAAAAATGAGATTTCAACTAGTAGACCTCTTCAATTACTTCATATGGATCTAGTTGGACCAAATAGAGTAAAAAGTCTTGGTGGAAATCTTTACACCTTGGTCATAGTTGATGATTACTCTAGATTTGCTTGACGATATTTTTGTCATCTAAAGATGAAACATTTGATCAGTTTGTTACCTTTGCCAAAAAGGTCCAGAACGAGAAAGGCTTTGCAATTTCAGTATAAGGACCGATCATGGTGGCGAATTTGAAAACAACGCCTTCAGTTCTGTGACAATGTGGGGATTGATCACAACTTCTCGCCCCAAGGACTCCTCAACAAAACGGTGTGGTTGAGAGGAAGAATAGAGTCCTCACTGAGATGGCAAGGGCAATGTTAAATGAAAACAACACTTCTCAAGTGTTTTGGGCTGATGCGATGAGTACGGCTTGCTACATCTCCAACCGAGCCTATTTGAGGAAGAAACTGAACAAGACCCCATATGAACTCTACAAGGAAAGGAAGCCAAATCTCAGCCACCTACATGTCTTTGGATGCAAGTGCTATGTGCACAACAATGGTAAAGAAAATCTTGGTAAATTCGATTCCAAAGCCGATATAGGTATCTTCATTGGTTATTCAAATAGGAGTAGAGCCTATAGAGTCTTTAATACTCGCACACGTATTGTTGAAGAGTCAATACATGTTGTTTTCTCGAATCCAAATCTGATAAAGCCTTGGACAATGAAGAAGAAAATGTTTTCAAGAATCAATTCTTTTCAAAAACTACTCCTACTTCTACTCGAAAATTCTGAAAATGTTTTTGAGGCTGATCCCCAAAATAATATTGAAAATCCTGATCGACTCAACCTAGAGCTTGGAAATTTATTAGAAATCATCCTTTAGACCAAGTTATAGGTGATATTAATCGTGGAGTAAGAACCGAAATAGTACTTTAAATGAAGTAACATTCTCTCGCATTTATATCTCATATAGAACCCTCTAAGATTGATGAAGCCCTTTCGATAATGATTGGGTGTTAGCAATGCAAGAGGAGTTACATCAATTTGATAGAAATCAAGTTTGGGATTTGGTACCTAGGCCCAAAGACCATCCGGTCATTGGCACCAAATGGGTATTCAAGAACAAACGTGATGAGTCTCGCAATCATTGTCCGCAACAAGGCAAGATTGGTTGCCAAAGGCTATAATCAAGAAGAAGGAATTGATTATGAAGAAACTTATGCTCCAGTGGCAAGATTGGAAGCCATAAGAGTACTTCTAGCCTTTGCATGTGTAAAAGGTTTTAAACTATATCAAATGGATGTGAAAAGTGCTTTTCTCGAATGGTTTTATACAAGAGGAAGTTTATGTAGAACAACCTCCTGGTTTTGAAAATGAACATTGTCCAGATCATGTGTATCGCCTCAAGAAGGCTCTATATGGCCTGAAACAAGCTCCTAGAGCTTGGTATGAGCGATTAAGCAAATTCCTTCTAAATCAAGGCTTTGTTAGAGGAAAAGGCACACAACTCTTTTCATAAAGAGTAATAAGCTAAATGAAATTTTAATGGTTCAAATATATGTGGATGATATTATATTTGGTGCTTCTAATGATGCTTTGTGTGAAGAGTTTTCAAAGACTATGCAGAGGAGAGTTTGAGATGTCCATGATGGGAGAGCCCAACTACTTTCTTGGACTGCAAATCAAGCAAAGAAAAGATGGGATATTTATTTCCCAAACCAAATATCCGAATGATTTGTCAAGAAATTTGGGATGGACCAAAGGCAATGGTGCCGACACTCCTATGAGCTCAACCGCTTCACTAGATGCTGATGAGGAGGGCAAAGATTTCAACATCACAAAGTATAGAGGAATGATTGGATCACTTCTCTATCTTACACGAGTCGCCCGACATCCAATTCGTTGTTGGGATGTGTGCAAGGTTCCAATCCGCTCCAAAAGAGTCCCATGCCGAACAAGTAAAGAGGATATTCAGATATCTCTCGACACAAAGACTCTTGACCGTGGTTTCCCAAAGGTCAACCGAACACTTGGTGGCATACTCAGATTCGGATCATGCCGGCTACAAGACAGATAGAAAGAGCACAAGTGGCCAATGCGAATTCTTTGGCAACTCACTTGTCTCTTGGTTCAAAGAAGAAGCAAACATCTCGTGGGTCGTGTCCTCTACCGAAGCCGAATATGTAGCTGCTTCAAGTTGTTGTGCTCAAGTGCTATGGTTGAAGCAACAACTTGCTGACTTGGGAGTTCACTTGAAGGAAATCCCAATTTTGTGTGACAACACAAGCACAATAAGCTTGGCCAAGAATCCGGTGCAACATACAAGAACCAAGCATATTGATGTGAGGCATCACTTCATTCGGATCATGTCCGTAAAAGAGATGTCAAAGTGATGTTCATCCCAACTCATCTTCAACTTGCCGACATCTTCACAAAGCCTCTAGCCAAAGAACCTTTCAACTTCATAAGAAGAGAATTGGGAATGGTAAATCCCAATGAATTGTAAGAATTTCTCATTCAATCTAATGTTAGTTATGTTTTTGATGATTAATCTTTACTAACTTGAGCATCGGAGTATTTAGATATGACTCTTGCAGGATATCTCAATGCTTCATAAGTTCCATACTCGCAAAGATAGGATGGCTTACTCGAGTTTAGGACCGCATTTAAGCCAAACCCGACATTCATCAATAGCTTGACTCGAGTATGGGAACAAAACTCAAGTTTAGGACCGCACAAACCGCTTTGTAAGTGCAAGTATGCTAAACTCGAGTAAGGAAAGGCTAAACTCGAGTATGTTCATCGTGGGTTCAAAAATTCACGCTACATTTTTGAAGTCCAGGTTAGTATACTTTCACCTTTACCGCAGATGTAAATGAAAGTTTGCTAAACTCGAGTAAGGAGAAGCTAAACTCGAGTATGTCACCGTGAATTCCAAACGTTACACTATTTTAAATCAACGATGTGGCATACTTCCATTTGTACTCGAGTTTATTAGTGACAAACTTTACTAAACTTCCATTTGTACTCGAGTTTGTTAGTGACAGCTTCCTAAACTTCCATTTGTACTCGAGTTTGTTAGTGACAGTTTGCTAGACTCAAGTAAGAAATAGATAAACTCGAGTAAGGAGGTCTCGTCTATATATATATGTGAACAAAGTGGTGTTCTTCCAAACTCGCGTCTTCACTCCAAAAACCCTAGAGTTTCAACTTTCTCTCTTCTTCTCCTTCCGAAAACATCACAATCCCTCATCACCCCCCTCAAATCTTCACCAAACTTCATCTAATCCTTCCTATCTTCTCTTTTCCGAAACCCTAAGCACTCAAATGTCTAAGGAAGTCTCTCAATCCTCTCGACCGATTCCTCCACGAGCTCCAAGGAGCAAATCGATCCCACGTAAGTTGCAGAGGCATTGATACAAGAATCCCCGGAGTGGGTATTGTGATTAAGGATAATCCATCCTCGAATCCCAAGAGAGGGGATTCGTCTTCAAAGGATCCGAACCTTCATCACCCAAAAAGGAAGAGGGCGGCCGAGTCGAGCAAAGCAAAGGGGAAAAGAACCGTCGTTCACCGAAAGACAAGATCCAAGAATGCCACCCTCGCTTCGGCTCTCGCTCCACCGTCGAGGTTACCGGCTCTTCGTCGATTATGAGACCAAGAAGATGAGCACGAAGGAGCCTCCCCATTTATCGACAATGCAAGAGAGGAGATTAAGCTTCACAAGACTCCGCCTCCTCGGATTCAAAGTCACCCTTCCTCCTCTTCCTCCCGGTCTCAATGCCAAGTTCAAGGACCAAGATTCATCTCGTGGCTTCGTGCGGTTGTCTCAGTGACTTGGAGCAACTTTATCGCGAATGCAATGTGGATCTCTCACCTTGGTTTGGGGCCTATCACCATTCATCTCCATCGAAGCCGCTTACTACCCGAGTTGGTCAAGATGTTTTATTTCAATATGGCAACCAACAACCTATTGGACTCGGAAGGCTATACTACCGAGGAGAGGATCACCACGTGTGTCGTGGGGTCCAATTCACCTTGTCCGCGCTATTATCAACAAGATCCTAAAGGTTGCTCATCCTCCACCGGCGTCCACACCACAATACACCAATGCTGAGGTGTATAGGACCCTAATGCGTACCCAGGACGTGCCGAATGATCAGCTTGCTCATCTGTCTATCAAGCCCTCAGACATGCCACCACTGCACCGAGTGATATGGTACATCTACACTCGGAATTTTGTGCAGAAAGGAGGGAGCTATACTCACTTTGCTCTAAGGATTATCGATTCTTCACGGCCTTCATCCGTAAGAATCCTCTCAACATTGGGCAATGGATCTTCAAAGAAATCGCGCCTTCAAGTTTACATCCCGAAAGGGATCATACATGCCCTTTGCCTCACCGGTGTCCCTCATTATGTTCTACTACAAGATATGGTATGTGGGGCCACCCGAGCGGATGAAGTTCATCCCATCCTTCGGCAAGACTCGCTTGAACTTTATGAAGATCTCATTCGAGCCTAAGGATCAGGCCGACCAAGGGCTCCTCCGAGGTCACAAGCCCGTGGATCACGCCTTATGCGCACGAGGCTCGCCGCATCCTCCTCCATCATTGGACCTCGAAGAACGGTTGAGAGAGATGATCGATGCTGCCCTCTCATCTCATAGACCGATTATGAAAGCCGAGTTGGACATGCCGCGAGCCGAGTTCAAGATGGGTCTCATGGATGTGAAGACCGACTTGGAGAAGCCAAGGATGCCACCGACTGCGAGCGAGCGAGATTTTTGATCGGGGATTGATCTAGACTCCCGGATATCCATGACATATGAGCTTGCTTCGAAGCCCTAATAAGATTGATCGTCTCGATTGACCATTTTGGTCTTGGTGCTTCTTCGTCCTCCACATTTGGGTTCACGACCGGTCCATCCTCATCCTCTCCTATACCCGAGACCCAGCCACCAGAGTCACACATATCCCCACCTTCCTCACCTCCCTTCTCATTTCCTAGTCCACCTCACACCACTTCCCCAGCCTCCACTTCCACTCCTACCCCTGTAATTCCCTCATCTCCTATTACCCCTTCCACAGAGATTCTACCTGATCGCCCTCCATCTCCATCTACCCCGTCTACTGAGAAATTCCCCACACCCTCTCCTCACCTTGACCCTACCTTTGATCCATCCACTGCCATGGTCCTCTGGTCCCCTCCTTTTGTTATCCTTGATCCCGAGTATGTTGATGAAGACAAAGGGGGAGAAGGAGAGAAAGATGTAGATGTATAGGGTCTATTGGTTCTAGGTAGTCTGTTATTCTAGATGTTTTGTTTTTGTCATCTGTACTTTGATTGGTTCTAGGTAGTCTGTTATTCTAGATGTTTTGTTTTTGTCATCTGTACTTTGCTATTTCTGAACTTGTTATGATTATCAGAATGATATCAGTAGTTATCAGAGTATCTATCTTGTCTGATATTGTCCATTGTTTACTTAATTGAATATAGTTCAGCTTGTTTACGTTTTTGAATTCCACTTCGCTGCCATTCTCTGAACTTCAAATGTTGAAATGACAAATTAGATGGTTTTCTGATAACTCAAACCTTGAACTTTGAAAACTTCATCTCAAAACAAACTACATCTTTCAAATTCTTTGCAAAATAATTTACAAGTGTTGTCATCATCAAAAAGGGGAGAATGTTAGTTCTCAATATGTTTTGATGATTAACAACAAATGTAAAACATGTTTTGAAGTTTGCAAAGTTGTTTTAAAAACACTCAAAAGTTGCAAACTGCAGCTTTGCATTTGCAAACTCGAATTGTATTGGCATTTGCAAACTCGAGTATCGACAGCGCAGCTTGCTTGGTAAACTCGAGTATAGGCCATACGTAAAGGAACCAAGTTTTTCAACCAAAGTCCATACTGCAGTTTGCTCTTGCAAACTCGAGTATGGGACAGCCAATACTGCAGTTTGCTTAGCAAACTCGAGTATAGGCCATACAGAAAGAAACCAAGTTTTCAGCCAAAGTCGATACTGCAGTTTGCATAGGCAAACTCGAGTATTGAATGGTCAATACTGCAGTTTGCATGGGTAAACTCGAGTATCGAACTTCTTGTGAATCAAAGGATTTTTCCAACTTAGTCAATACTGCAGCTTTGCATTTGCAAACTCGAGTATTGGACACTAATACCGCAGCTTGCTTGGCAAACTCAAGTATTGACTTCCGAAGCAAAACAAGTTTTTCAAACAAAGTCAAAAACTGCGGTTTCCAAAACCAAACTCGAGTATTGACCTTCCGAGAGCAAAGGATTTTTCAAGATAAAACAATACTGCAGCTTTGCATTGGCAAACTCGAGTATTGAATGGTCAATACTCGCAGCTTTGCGTTGCTAAACTCGAGTATTGGACTTCCGAGAGCAAATGGATTTTTCAAGTTAAACCCATACCGCAGTTTGCATAGGCAAACTCGAGTATAGGTCTTGTCTTTCAAATACAAGACACGATGGCTTGCCTCTCGAAAAGTGGAAACTCGAGTATCCAATTGGATATCGCAGCTTGGTCACTTGTGAACAGTGCCATACTCGAGTTTACAAGAACAAACCGCAGTATGCAACGTAAAAAACTAAGTTTTGAATTATACGAATTCGTGAATCACTCTTGTTTGTTCCAAATGCTTTCATGAATCATTCACTTATGATCCTAGATATGTTTAACAAGTTTATTTAGTGGATTTCAGCTAGCACAGATGAAAATAAATGAAGATCAAGGGAAAAAGCATAAAGTGGTCAGAGCATTTATTGCACTTCAGTAAATTAACATCCTTTTGGTTAATCCATCTGAGCACGAACTCTCAACGTTCAAAAACACTTTCTTCATCAAGCAAATTCTTCTCCAACGGGCAAATCCTCGAGTTCCACATCGACCATATCAAGATCTCGGATTAGTTGGAGCTTAGAGAGAGAAGATGACCGGACTTAATGCTAATCACCTACAACGGTTGGATTCATCATCCAACGGTCATTTAATGTTCTCTACCTATAAATAGAGTTCATTAACTTCTTCTCAAGCTGATACACCTACTGAGAGCGAAAATTTACTAAGTGTCATTTATTGTGTTCAGCTTTCACTTGTATTGTATCAATCTGATACTTGCACTTCAAAGTTTCATTTTATCTCGCTTCGTAAGAGAGTTATATCTCGTAAATCATTTATTGATTGAGATAACCACAAGTCGGGGACTTGGTGGTTGGGTGTATTGATTACAACTTGTAAGGGGAGTGAGTTCTAGAGAGAGAACTACTCTTGAGTACAGTGTGTAATCAGGTTTGTGAGTATAGTGGATTGAAAATCCCAAGTGTGGCTTGGGACTGGATGTAGGTCAACGATAAGACCGAACCAGGATAATTTCTCTTGTGCAAGCTTTCCTTCCCTTCCTCCTCTCTGTCTATCTCTCGGTTTCATTACTTCAAAACAGGGCATATTTCTAAAAGTTTTTAAAATACCCAATTCACCCCCCCTCTTGGGTATATTGCTCCATTTACATCAGTGACTTGTTTCTCCTCATTCCTAAGAATCTCAACATCTTACTTGTCCGATTCATCTCGACGGCTCAAAAAGTGACACATCATTAACAGTTTAAAATTGTAGATTCTTCCAAGTTCCTATTGCCTCCTCATCACTTAGCATCGAAATGGGGGAGCTCCTACGAATGATGAAATATTCTTCGCCAATCCTACTATACAAGAGAAAAGAAAATTCCTTGCATCTAAGAGGAAACCCCCACCCCACAAAAAACCAATTAGTGTAGAGAAAGAAATAGGTACATATTTGTCCTCAACTTCCCCTTTGCTTCTTTGTAAAAAATCTAAAGTGAGGATTCCAACTCAATAGTGTTTCTTGGTTAAACGCAAAAGAAATATTTTCTCTTGTTTTGCAATTTTTTTTAGATGTATTGATAAACTAAGCTTAGAGTAAGGAAACTTTAAAATTTAAAATTCTTCCATAGGCATAGGAGTTCAAGAATTATGTGTATGATATGTTTCATTCATCTTTTCTTAATTAACTTCAACAAATAATGATCCCCTACTAGATTTTCACAAGGCTTGTGCGAAGACATAGTAACTAGAAGCACCCTGGTCTTGTTCATCCTGATATGAAATCTTGGGGATTGTGAAGAGCCAAAGTTCTTGGGTTGAGCTTCTTAGAGGACGCAATGTGGCTTAATACACCGGCCACATGAGTAAAAATAGTCATGGATATCGTTGAAGTCTCGAGGATACTGAACTTGCTAATGCCAATAGTACTACATAGGATGACAACAGTAAGGAAGAGGCAGAGAAAACTATAGAATAGAATATCACTAGAAAGGGGTGAATTGGGGATTTAAAAATTCTTTTTGAAGCTCACAGAACCAGGCGCAATAACAGAGTATAACAAAGAGGGAGAGAAAGATTGATAATAGATGATTTATACTGGTTCGGTCTCAACTCTCGACCTAGGTCTAGTCGCCAGACTCTCTGGGATTTCCACTATCACTTCAATCTATTACACACTCTGTACTCGAAAGTAATCCTCTCACCAGGATTCACTCCCCCTTACAAGTTGTAATCAGATAACCCAATCTCAAAGTCCCAATACTTTGAGATTCTTATAACAACTGATAATCAGAAATAGACTCTCTAAAAGACCAGATGAATAATCATTGAAGTTTAGTATATCCGAAGATATTACACAGAGGTAAGAAACAACATATGTGTAAAGATCATTTTTTGTGTTTTTGTTTCTTGTTGGTTGGTAGAAGGAATTGAATACTACAACTTATATATATGGTAAAGGTAGTTCAAGACCATTGAAATTCTTCAATGCACCATTGGAGATAATGAATATGACCATTGTGCGTTAGGGAGCATTTATTGTTCTTGCTTGATTCATTCCTTGATCTCAGTCATTCTTCATTGACATTCTTTGTGTCCTTTACTTTTGGTTGATCTGGCATTCAATTAGGGAAAGAACCCATCAATGCTTTTTGGATGTCTAGAGAATGATCGACCAAATTCGTGCTTCGATTTCTGAACCGGCATTTAATGCTTATGACGTAATCACTTGATTTTTGCTCTTTCTTTAGTTAATCCATTATGTAATCATCTGAAACTTACTATTAAACTAACTAAACATAGTGAGGGACAATAGTGAGTAATGATATGAAGTATACAAATCATACTTGAACATTTCGCAATTCCAGACATGTTGATATCAAAACAGGGATACCTTGCACTTGAGGCAAATTTAAGCAAATTGGAGTGCATGACTCAAGTTAAGCATTCTAGGCTCAAGTCATCATCTGGATCATCTTCTTTAGGCTCGAGGTTAAAACATTTAACTCAAGTTCATGACTCGAGTCAAGTTCTCCTTTCAGAAATGGATTTTGAGATAGCATTTTGAAAATGATTTGAGATCGCATTAACTCGAGTCAAGAACTTCTATTTTGAAAATAAGTTTAAGTCCACAAGATATGACTTGAGTCAAGATGCACAGGCTCGATTTACTATAAGCTTAAAATACTTGAATAGCTCTTTGCCTTGCATTGACTCAAGCTCTCTGCCTTGCATTGACTCGAGTTTAACAACTCTACACTAGAGTCAAATATGACAACTAGTTACTGGTTTAAATATGATCAAGTTAAAAACATTTTGACTTAAACCATTAACTTTATTTTTGTTCAAATTGTCAGTTATCATCAAAACACATAGAAAACTAACAAAAACTAAGGTAAAAATGCCCAGATTATTTAGGTTCATATATGATCTTAAAAGCTCAATGACGTGTCACTTTGTGAGTTCTTGGATGAATTGGATATCTAAGATGTTGAGATTATGAAGGATGAGGAGAAACAAGCCGTGGAAAGAAATTGGACCCCTTTTCCTCTACATAATACACACAACACATAGTACCCCATGAAAACAAAATCTACTACACAATAATAAATAGAGGGAAAAATGTACATTAATTTAGAACCAAAATTTCATAACAGAGATTTTTATTAGAGGGCCATTGACAACGTATAATTTTATACAATGTAGAATAAGAAATACAATGTGATCGATGTTTGATGATGAAGAACATATTATGAACTAATTACAAGAGTGTATAGAGTAATAAGAAAATAGGAGAATTTGGAGTAAAAGGGTCAGTAGAGTAGCTTGATCCTCCTTCTTTCCCCACCACCGTTCCTATTTATAGAGTGTCATAGGGGATCGATTAACTCCACTTTTCTTAGATCCGAGTAGTTCTGAGATGCAGATCCTTTGATTTCAAACCTAGGGAGTTTTTTTTACTAGGTGTTTTAAGGAAGTAATTGAACTTCAACATTAGGCTAAGGGGGCTACGCGTTCAGGCGGCCCCTTTTTCTTTGACGGGCCATCTTGCTTTGGTCTTAAAGTTGCAACGAAGCATGTCTTGCAGTCCGTTGAGCTTTTAGGCTTAGGTTGGAGATTTGGTCCTACATTAAGTCCCTGACTCTTCAAGTCCAATGGGCGATTTGACTTGGAGAGTAGCTTATGATAATCCTGGCCTGGCCGTCAAGCATCTTAAGTGATCTAACATTCAGATTTTGGGCCTCCTTCTTGATTCTTTTGTCTCTTTTAGGGAGGTCTTTTTCGAGTTCTTTCTCACTTCACCGAAGATTGGTGTTTTGCAATGTTCACTACTCAGCCTCGCCAGAACCTTGGGTGCTTGTCTTCCATAGGGACTTCTAACTCTAATGATATGTGTAATCACTAGTATGGTGTGGTTCCATACAGTGCTTCATTGGAGTTCCAGGAATCGATGGTGCATTTTTATTTCGATGGAATTCCTTAAGCTTCTTCAGCGATAGGTCGCGGCTCAAAAAGGTACATTTAATTTTGTGTGCAATTTTGTTTAGATTGTTTTTTTAGGAGTTGTGGTCAGGGTTTGTCTCTATCTCAATCGTACTTCTAGTGAGCTTTTGGTGCGAGCTAGGTTGTGGTTTGAGCTTGCATTTCTCCTTTCTTCGCCATTGTCTTCCCATTCTTTTAGCAAGTTAATTTTTCACTGCTTACTTTTACTGAGAATAGGGTGAATGTATTGTTTCAAATCCCAATGGACCTTTGATGTCACTTCCTTGTTCTATTTTGGGAATGTCCTCTCATACATTTTTTTGGCTCTTGTTCGCTTTTCATTTGTAATGTTGAGCTTTTAAGATTCCCTATGTCAATCCCCAAACTTTCACCCATCAATTTAATGCTTTAAGGTGGATTTAAGTACTTTTTCATTTTTTGTTTCCCCCTGGATGTATGCACATGACCATGTATGTGGTGTTTGGCTTTTTGTGCACATATGTATATGTATAGATTATTCTTTACAGCACCTTTTTGTGGGTCCTTTTCCTTTTTCCATTTTTGGCTAGGTGTTGAGGGGACAGTGTAGTGCTCGATCACATGAGGTATACTTTAATTTTATCAACATCTTCCCTACACTTTCAGCTTCTTGGTGCTATGTTGGAAGTGGGTGGCTTATTTTTGAGTGTGACTGATGTCCCGGAAAGTGACTCAGGGATGGATACTACAGTTAGTAAGGGTTAGGAGGTAGATTTTCCTGTGATGGGGATGTTAGTGAAGGAGCTAATGTGTAGGGGAGTCAAACTGTAGTTGTAGGTCCCTTGAGTGTAGGAATTCTAGAAGAAGGTGTAGCTTATAAAGTTAGCTCTAGTGATTTGAAGAAAATTCATAGAACATATGGCATAGCTAAGAATGTGTATTTGAGGGCTTCTATGGTAAATGAGAAAGCATATTGGTACTCTGATCGTTGGGCTGCAATGTATATGAAGCCGCTAAGGTAGGAGGCTTAATTTCCTTTGGCCCTATTAATGGTGGGCTTATGTAGACACTTCGACCTTGCTCCATCTTAGTGTATGCCCTATGTGTAGCGGGTAGTATTGTCAATAGAGGTCTTAGCCAAACAAATTGGGGTAGAGTCTGAGGTTGTGCACACTGTTTGGGAAGAGAAGTAAGAAGGTGTTAGTAAAGAAGTGTCAGATCAATAACCATGGTTGGGATGATAAATATATGTTTGTTGACTCTTCCTCTTTGGTTGTAGATGACTTGGGTATTCGTACTAGATGGAACTTGGATAGTAAGGTCCTTTCTAACTCTTGGTACTTGTATGCACGTGTTGCTAAGTACTAATATGTTGGTTTTGTAGACGTCAACAAGGTGAAGTCGGCCCCATAAGGTCATTCTGAGGATTAGAAAAGGCGTATTCTGGCCCTACCTGTTGTCGAAAGAGATTGTGTGTCCCTACTTAGTTTAAAGAATACTCCTTTTGGTATTGTCTTGATTTCCTATAATATTTGGCTAGAGAGTTATATGGGTATTATTCATGTACATCCTTGTGTAAGGAAGTCAAATATGAAGGCTAAACCATTCAAAGTTCCAAGCTTGGAAAGAGATGAGGGTAAGAAAGCTAGCCAAGGTGGATGGTCAGTTAAGCGGTCCATCTGACCACCCTATCTCACTTTACTTAAAGACGTCAAAGATTATGAAGTCCTCTAACGTTGAGCCACACGGCTTCCTCTTGATTAAAATGAGAAATCCTTCTCCTTGAGTCCTCATTTCCTTTGATGCTTGCTAGGTGATGGCAAGGTGGATGCTTCAAGTCTTTGGCTTTTCTTTTTCATGACGATGATGGTGTCTTAAGGTTGGGTGGGGCGTAAGGTTAAAGGATGCAATGAACAAGATTGGGTACTCACCTTTCTTGAGTTGGCACCTATCTGTTGGTTATGATTAGTTTTGATGATGTCTTATATAGATGCCATTGTCTAGAGCAAAAAGCTTGCATATTACATTTATCTTCTACTTTGACTAATTCTTATATTTAATGTAGATGTGAAGTTTAATGATGGAGAATGATCAAGAAAAGAGATTAAAGAAAGAAGAACTTGCTCAATGGAATGAGAAAATCATTATACAAGTTCCTAGATTGATTCTAGAAGTCCCCACGATGATATGGAAGTTGGAACGGCTCAATTCGGAGTTAAAATGAGTAAAAACGAGCTTCAGGACTAAGTAACTCGAGTTATGGACTTACTACCTCGAGTTAATGACTTGCTACAGTGTTTTTGGGCATCTGGAGTGATTAACTTGAGTCACACAAGTCACTACCTCGAGTCAGGCTGATTTAAAAGTGATTTTCGGTCCTGGAACATTTTGCCTCGAGTTAGGACTTACTACCTCGAGTTAAAGTGCATTTTCAGCAACTCTGGTGCACTCTGTTCCACGTTCAGCTCGGGCGACCTCTGGTAATTCGATGATATCTCTCAAACCAGGAATTGGATTGACACAAAACCAGCGGCATATGAAACGAGACTCACAACACGTATTTTTGACAAAATTTCAAGTCCAAAGGAGTCTAGATGAGAGAGCTATGAGTTTTAAAAATTGAAACAAACATCACCGTCACATTCCAGACCAACCTTTAATGTTTTGGGTGTATCTCACAAACTACAAATCCAATTGAGCTAAAATAGGTTCCATTGGAAAGCTGACACATAGAGATTTCCATCAAGAGTTGAATCAACCAAAGAAAAGCTCAGACCAGGGAGATATGGCCCTTGAAAGTTGACACACGTGATTCTGGAAACAATTCAGCATAGCCTCGGGTTTCTGCCAAAATCACACTTTGAGAAGAGTTTTTACCTCGAGTCAGAAGGTGTACCTCGAGTTTTTGGAGCAGACCGAGAGTTTGAACAATGGAGAGCACTTTTTACCTCGAGTCAGAGTGTCTGCCTCGGTCAAATGGCCTTCCCCAGAGTTTGAACAATGGAGAGCAGTTTTCACCTCGAGTCGAGTGTTTGCCTCGAGTTGGAGAGACTGATACATCATGAATCTGCAGAATTCACTCGAGTCTCTTCAAATACAACCTCGAGGTGATTAACTTGAGTCAAGGAAGTCTGTGCCTCAAGTCAGGTAGCATTTTCCAATGATCAAACTGATTTGAATGATGCACAACCTCGAGTTAGCCATAATGTTACCTCGAGTTTCCTTCGCCTCGAGTCTGAAGTCTTCATGCCTCGAGTTGATGGTCTTTAAATCTCAAAAGCATTTCTAGTTTTCATTACACTACCTCGAGTCTCACAATAGTTCACCTCGAGTCAGTGTGGCCTCGAGTTGGAACAATGAATAACTCGAGTCATTCTGCAAACAAAGAAAAACTCGAGTCTCTCATCTGTCTACCTCGAGCAGCCAAACCTCGAGTCCCATGGTTCACCTCCGATCAAACACCTAAACATTAGTCATTCATTCAACTCGAGTTTGTTCATGTCTACCTCGAGTCGCTCCAACCTCGAGTCAAGCTCTTCGTGCCTCGAGTTAAATAGTCTTCTCAAAACAAAGCATTTTGAATCTAATAATTCGATTGACTCGAGTCTGTTGATCTGCTACCTCGAGTTATCTCTTCCTCTATTTTAAAGAATTCATATTTGCAATTATGATTCTCTTGAAGAAAAACCAGATGATTACCAAAAGATCTTATACTACTTCTTAACATCATTCATATCATTTGTGTATAAGTTTCAGATGATTATATGGAGAATTAACATCAAACTTGATGGAAGCCAAAATCTGTCAGAGGCATGAAGATGAAGTTTGCTGCATATATTCCGAAATGGCAGAGAAGATCAAATTCAACAAGGAACTTGAAGAAATGAAGTTGAATACTCAACTATAATGTTCTTCAATGAATTTGAACAATCAATTTGTTCATCGGCTTCAAATGCTACCACTTGAATATCCCAACGGTCATATTCCAACGGTAATATTTCTCAACAGACATATTATATTCAAACGAATATATTCAAATCCTTCAACGGTCTTCAATCTTCAACTACTATAAATACTCAAAGGATTGAATTCATCAAGGGCAAATATAGAGACACGAGCTTACAACTTCAACATGCCAATACTATGATATTCACTTACTCTCTGTTCTCAATGCTTACATAGTTTACCGTAGAGAGTGAGATGATAGATTATTTACTTCAGTGTTTATTCATTCACTTCTGAGAGAGAAGATTTATCTATAAACATCTATCTGAAGAGTTACTCAAGATTGGGTGATCTTGAGTGGGAAACACATTGTATTGATTACAACTTGTAAGGGGGAGTGGAGTCGAGAGTGAGTAGACCATCCTTCGTTTACGAGTGTGTAATCAAGCAGTGTATCAATTACAACTTGTAAGGGGGAGTGGAGTCGAGTGAGAGGACCATCCTTCGTTTACGAGTGTGTGATTGTTCTTGAAAGATAGTGGATTGAAAAACTCAAGTGAAGCTTGGGACCGGACGTAGGTCAAGGATTGGCCAAACCAAGATAAATCTCTGTTTCCATATTCTCTTCCCTAAACTCTTACATTTCCAGCATATATGATTGAATGACTGACTATTGCTTTATAAACTATTTATGTCATTCGAACTACCTTTAGTAAGCTGCGAAAAGATTTTCAAAGTTATTTAAAGTTTTATCAGACACCCAATTCACCCCCCTCTTGGGTGATAGCTAAGTCTAACACTATCTCCTTGAACCTCGGATGCCACCCCACTTGGATGAGTCGTATGCATGTTTTCTCTTAAAAAGGCCAT
The DNA here is from genome assembly GCA_019022655.1 of Acacia acuminata. Classification (NCBI taxonomy): domain Eukaryota; kingdom Viridiplantae; phylum Streptophyta; class Magnoliopsida; order Fabales; family Fabaceae; genus Acacia; species Acacia acuminata. The sequence goes on along the minus strand of JAFJYI010000164.1, from coordinate 159,184 downwards.
ACGACTCACTTTTTTTTAATTAGAGTTTAACCATAATTTTAGTGCATACAAGAAAGAAACAATCCAACTAGAAAGGCCCAATCTTTATCCAATCTTTATCTAATATTTGGCAAAACATAAATATGATGAAAATAAAGTGTGCTCAAATATATAAATAATGAAATACTAAATAATACAAGATGTTCTTCTGATAAAATAGATTGTCTCTAGGACTCCTACATACTAATAGGTCATGGAGTGTTGGATAGGATTCTTTGCCAGGATTAGTGTTCTAGTATTGTCCCATTATATGAGAATTTCCTTCAAATGAATATCCAAGTCTTGAAGTTATTATTTCAGCCAAAGCACTTGACCACAACATCTTGAGGTTGCAATGTATTCAATTTCAATCGATGATAGAGATACGATATTCTTCTTCTTGCTAAACCATGATACAATTGAACTGCCAAGGAACTAACATTGTCCACCGGTACTCTTCCTATCAGTTTTGTATCCTCCATGATTTGAGTCTGAATTTGCAATAAGATATTAATTGACTCCTTTTGGGTACCATATCCCAAGTTCTAATGCCTTAGCAAGATATCTAAACACACTCTTTATAGTCTCAGGATGTGATTCCTTAGGCATAGACTGATATCTCGCACACATTCCTACACTAAATTGGATATCTTTCCTGCTAGCATTTAAATATAGCAAAGAACCCGATCATTCCTCGATATTTGGTGATGTTGAAGTCTAGTCCCTTCACATCAGCATCAAGTAGCGTCATTGAACTCATTGGAGTGTCACTATTATTGGCATGATCCATTCCATATTTCTTTAGGAGTTCTTTGAGGTATTTGGTTTGTGAGATAGATATATCATTCTTCTTTGGCTTAATTTGCAGTCTGAGGAGGAAGTTTAATTCTCCCATCATGGAAATTTCAAATTCACCCTGCATAATCTTTGAAAACTCTAGGCAAAGAGAATCATTAGTACAATCAAATATAATGTCATCTACGTATATTTGAATAATTGATAACTTGTTTTTCTTGTTTTTGATGAAGAGAATTGTGTCTACCTTTCCTCTAACAAACCCCTTGGTTAAGAGTCCAACTAGCATCTTTTCAAAGCCATCAACCTTGACTCTTGAATATCAAGTTAATGACTCTAGTCATTAACTCAAGGCATGACTTTTAGACATCAAGTTAAAATATTAAACTTGTGCATTTTCAAGAGAAAGTCATTGATTCTTGCATATCAAGTGAATGCCTCAAGTAATTGACTCAAGGCAATTAATATTTGACTTCAAGTTAAAGTTTTCAACTTGTGCATTTCGAAGACAAAGTCTTGACTCTTGCATATCAAATGAGTGCCTCAAGTCATTGACTTAAGTCAATTATTTTTCAACTCAAGTCATGTTTTAAACTCTTTCATCTTGCGACTTAATTTTTTTAAATGTAATTGCCTCGAGTCAAACATTTTACTACCTTGAGTCATTAACTCGAGTTAACTTTATTTTAACTTGAAGTTAATGTAACACCCCTAATTCCTACGTTCATTATGATGTCCATTTATGTCCTAAACCTCTTATTAGACTAATTGGTGTGAAATTATCGGAGTGAAGGCGTTAACAAATCAGAGTGAGTCACAACAGAAAGCATGCATAACATTTGGACGAATGAGTGACTGATAACATATGTCCAGACATATGCTAGTTAATTTAAATTCCCGGAGGAATATAAGCGTGATACAACTTAAAATTCGATAATAGTAAGGGTTAATCCCGTTTGAGGATATTAGTTATACAGTCATCCCGAATTGTCAGTCGCATAGTTAGAAAATATAATCCAAAACATTAACGTATGAAATTCAACTTAATTAAATCCCATCCTTCGGGGTATTCCTCAGCTACTCCAGTTGCACGCCTTTGCTTCCGATCCGATCTTCCTAGATCTTTAGGTGTGACTGAGATTTATTGATCAGATGAATCCCAGGGTAACGGTTAATCTCACATTCAAAGTGTAAATCATACATGATAGATATTTCACATAGTGCAGAATAAAAGAAAGCATTCACCAAACACACCGCTACCCGACTACATAGTACCTAGTACATGCATCGTTAACGGTGAAAGCACTCGCAAGTGCTACCATGTCCTAGACACGAATCCTCAGCATTAGGAAAATAAGCGTGCAACATTATCATTAAAAAACAATAACCCACAGCTAGCTGAATAAAACACATAGACTCGGCATACAAACCCAGAATCTACAAGAATCTACAATACATGAACATACAAGGCATATATGTAAAACATAAGGAATTTGAGATTAAGTTACCAACCTCAACTTCGTAAATAATTAAAATCCCCGGATGTTAGAAACTCGAACTTCTTCAATGTCCTAAAGTAAAATCATTGTAACTATTAATTTCCCATTTTAATTATTATTTATTAATAATACCCCTTTCAATTAAATAATAATTCCCTTTATTAATAATACCTTTTTTAATAAGTAATAATATTATTTATTATTTATTTAGTTATTTTATTACCTTTTCCCTTTTCTAATAATGATGATATTAATAATAATTATTATTTTATTATTATTATTGTTACTATTTATTGGTAATTATTTTAAACTCTCATAAACTATCCTAACAATTTAAATTAGGAGTTTATAAATACTAATCATCATATAAATTATGCTTTTAATGTTTCTTATTGTTTTTCCCAAGGTATAATGTTTCTCCCATAGGTGAAACAAATGAGCTATAGGACAACAATCTAAGACTAACAACTCAATTCTTTAAACTGTCTCCCCTAGGTTTCTGAACAAATTTAATCAATACAACTCTTAGATGTGTTCACCCAAGTTGGATCCAAGGATCCAATATTTGGAAGAGCTTCATATGAGAACTAGTTAGCATATGAGTTTGGTTTCATGTTGGAATCCACTCAAACCATTTTTTTTCATGCTTTTGGTGGTTCCCAAAGTGAAATCAAACATATTCTTAATATTAGTGTTAGCTGCCATGAATTTTATTTATTTATTTAAAAAGAGATGTCCACTACAGAATGACTAAATTATAAATCAACCTCCTAAGAGTTTACCTTTCTCCTGCATCACACTACTTTATCTTTCTCATAAATCATTTCTCGTGGTTAGAGGTATTAAAGTATGAGATGAAAGTTATTAAATAATCAACTTGAGATAATGCTATTACTTTTAATGTTTTACGTGAAATTGCTTCTGCTCCAACATTTGCAATGACATCATACGTAAGTTTTTGTTTTTTTTTTTTTTCACTACAGCATGTATACATATACACCTATATATATACACACACTTAATAATAAACCAGCTAGCAAGCTTATATGAAGCATCATATATCTATCATATTATTTCCTTCTCTTTCTTTTGTTTATGTAGTCACGTATCAGCAATTTTTCTGAGTTTTTAATTAGTAAAAAAAAAAGCAACCTATTGTAGTGATATATATATATATATATATATATTCATTCATTAACCCAATGACGCTTTTAATGGAGACAAATGGAGATGAAGCTCAAACACTTACCTCTGGTTTTTTTTTTGGTTGCAAAAACAGAGCAAAACAGATGGGAAAGATTTAGGTTTGAGTCTTCCTCTCGATCTCGCTGCCTTCCTCGTACGTCTCTGAAGGTGAACAGTGGAAGGAAAGAATGAGAACAATAACTCACCCTCTTTCCGTCTCCCACTCTCTCTCTCTCTCGGTCTTGGTGTCAGATTTGGCTGGAGCAAGGTGAATGAAAGGAAGTTTAAGGAAGCTGAGATTAAATAATACTGCAAGGGTGTGGTTTGAGAAGAATTAACTACGTGGGTTTGGGTCTCAAGAAGCATAGGTGTTGCTGGTTTGCGCACTGTCCGAAAAGATATGCTGATGAGGAAAGGCATGGTGTGGTCTGTGTTTATGTGTTGTAGCGCATATCACGTTAAGATCTCTCTCACTGATCTGCTGTTGCTTAACGTGTTCAGCTAAGAGTAATATAATACAGATGGAAATTAATAATGTAATGGTCTTGGTCTTTAATCCTGGGCCATGAGATGGTAAACCAAAGAGCTGTTGTTTTGTAGTTGCATCTGGAATGAGAATGGGACCGAGAGGAGTATTTGGAGAATTGGGATTAATGAATAAATGGGCCCAATGGTTTGTGTTGTTGGAATGGATTATAATGAGCTTTATATATATATATATATTGCTATCATGTGTTGGCTACTGGGTTTGCTTTTGGCTGGACTATGGGGTATTTGCATATGCTTGGTGTCTCAATAATAAGAGGGTGTTCGTTGTGGTGTGGGTCCAATTCCATAATTATCTCTTGCACATATTTCCTAGGTTTTATTTTTTTAAAATATTACAAGGAACATAAATTCTTAATTTTCCAAATAATTAAATTAATTATTTAGTCAATTTCCATCGTTCATAAATTATTCGTTATTCGAATTATTATTTTCCCAAAATAAATTAAGTGAAAAATTAGCCTAACTTTTCAATAATTATTTTCAATTAATTATTTTAAGCAAAAATTTCATAATTAATTTCCCTATCTTATTTAAACTTTAAAATCCCAAAATTTGGGATGTTACGTTAACATTTTCGTTTTTCAAAATCACCATCTTCGGAAATCAAAAATCATTCGTGTGATTTCATTACTTCATATCTTAACTCATTAATATTTCTAATTGCTTTTAATCGGTTTGTTAATGAGTTTTAGATAATTATATCAAAGATTAACATCAAATTATCATAAAGCAATGTGGGTGTCAGAGAGCATTAAATGCGCTTACCATATCGAGACACAATCTCAACAACCATTCCTCTAAACATTCGAAAGATATTCCTATTATTCCTATCTCACAATAAATGCTATTTCACAATGGGCAAAATAGAAGCAATGAAAGAATGTGTTGACGATACAAAGCCACCTGGATCATTAACGGCGAAAGTGACCAACAAAGCTTCATCTATCTAACGACTATACTTAAGAGTCACAACGGATTCATTCAAAGCTTCACCAACGGCCATTAATTGAATCAACTATAAATTCCTGAAGCATTGAATTCACCAACTACCGAAAACGCATTCAATTCGATATTATTGCAATCTCCCGTTTCATTAGTTTCATTTAATATCTTCGGATATTCTTGTACTTTATTGTTTATCATTTATCTACTCAGTAAGGAGTTAAACACTATTTGAATATTTGTTTATCAGTTAAATCTTAAGGTTGTGGAACCTTAAGTGTGGGTGTACAATTACAACTTATAAGGGGGTGAGTCCTAGTGAAAGGATCATCTTGAGTACAGAGCGTGTAATTGTGTCTGTGGTTCTTTGGTTACAACTTGTAAAGAGGAGTAAGTCCTAGTGAGAGGATTACTCGAGAGTTATAGATGGTGTAATCAAGTTTCGAGATAGTGAAATCCCAAAGTGTTTCTTGGGACTGGACGTAGGTCAAGAGTTGGACCGAACTAGTATAATCTCTTGTGTTCATTGTTCTTCTCTCCTTCTCTGTTTAAGTGTTCTTGAGCAATTAGCGAAAGATTTTTTATAATCACCTATTCACCCCCTCTAGGTGATATTCCATATTCATTTACAATTTTGACAAGCATCACAGACTAAATCATTTTGGAAATGAAGTTTAGGTAAACCATTTACTAAATCATTTTTGAGCAATTTGCCTAGTTGGTGCATGTTAAAATGAGCTAGCTTCTTATGCCACAACCAACTTTCATCGACGTTGCTAAGAAAATAGCTTTTAGAACTAGCATTAGAATTGCTCATATTAATAGTATAGCAATTATCGTATCTTGAATCTCTCATTTTGACTTTAAGCTGATCTTTGTTATGTTGGAGATCCTTCTTGCTCACAATGAGACATTCTTTTGAATCAAAGATGACCTAGTTGTCTTTATCCGTACTTCGGTTGACATTGAAAAGGTTGTGACATAGTCCTTCTACGTAGTGGACATCTTTTACTTGTGTTCTATCATTTTCGCCAACCTCTCATGTTCCAGCAATTTTGCAGGATTGGTTTCCTCTAAAGCTCACTTTGCCGCCATCTTTTGATCTGATTGTGGTAAACTTAGTCTGTCCCTATAACATCCACTATAGATATACCATTTGTTGGTCTTTGATGCTCTCAGACATGCCTACAAATAATGATAATTAGGTCTTAGGTACCCATATTTCTTGGGTCCTTTATGGTTAGTACGAATCATATGGGGAACATATGACCCTTTCGGTGCCCATTTGTAAGTACCTAATGGCTTTTCTTTTCTGTGAAAACATAAAGATATATTGTGCCCCTTTCTATTACAATAGTTACAATGAGTAAAGGGATTAGATGAATGAATAGACCGTTGAAAATAATTTAAATACGCTTTACCCCCTTTTTCTTTTTTCCCTTTCTTTTTGTCTAGATCTAGGTTATAGCCTATTCCAGATCTATAATTTGTGAATCTCTGAGCTTTTAACATCATCTTAAGCATTTCACTGCCTCTTGTGAATTTCTCAAGAATATTATTGAGGTTAGGCAAGTTTCACAAATACTTAGCGGAGTTTCTTTAAGTTATTGCTCATGAGAGCCTTTACTCTTTTCTTTGAGTTCATTAACTCTTGAACAATTTTGCTAAATTCATAATGTAAAGCATAATATTCAAATAATAATTCATCATAGGAAGGTTTAGATTCATTTACCTCTTTGTTCTCCAACTCGTCATGGGCTATTAGACAAATGTTGGCCATTTCTTCTTCATCGCTTTCTTTGTTTGATGAAATATCTCCCCAAATGGCAGAGAGATAGGCTTTCTTCTAGAATTGATTCTTATTTTTAACTTTATTTTCAAAGTAGGACATTTAGACTTGATATGTCCTGGTTTTTCATACTTATAGCATATGATTTGATCTCTTCCTTCCTTCCTGGTACTCGTGCTTGCTTTATGAAATCTTCAAAACCCTTTATCATTCTTATAGAATTTCTTGAATCTTCGAACTATCATTCCAAGCTCATCCTCTTATTTAGGTTCATCTTCTTCTTTTGGTTCTTCCTCTTTAATGGCGTTGAATGCTACTCTTTTTTCTTCTTGTCATTGATCTCGTCCAACATTCTCTGGAACTTCATCTTTCCTTGGTATTCACAAAGACTTCCAAATAAGGTTGCTACATACCTCATCGATTCTCATCTGGCCTCTTCAATAGTTGTGACCTTAACCTCCCATTCCTTTGTGAGAATGTTTAAAATTTTCTCACTTGGGAATTCTGGTCATATGTTCTTCTAAACGCTGTCAACCGATTTAGCAGGTGTGTATATTTGAGTTCAAAATCAAATATACTTTCCCCAGATTTCATTCAAAGAAAATCATACTCCGTGACCAGAGTATTAACTTTGTTTTCTTTAATGTTGAAGGTTCCTTCGTGGGAAATCTCGAGCGCTTCCAACATTTCTTTTACACTCAAGAAATTCCTGATTCTAAAGTACTACTTTTGGCGTAGTTCACTTTGAATAATTAAAATAGCCTTGCTATTCAGAGTTACTAGCTTTTTGTTGTTGTTGTCGAACTCTATAAGAGTCTTTGGGGCCAGTCATTCCTTTTCTCTTTTCATAGGCATATAATCTTTGTCTTGGGTGACTTGCCATAGCCCATATTATGTTGCCATTATGAAGACTCTAAACCTTGCTTTCCAAGATGAATAGTGTTCTCCGTTGAAGCCATGAGGTCTAGAAATAGAGGCATTGCTAAGTATATATTTTATAATTAAATAGGTTCATATTTTATGGTATAATAAGGTTGATTTATTAATATTGTATACCTATTTAATTATATTTTATATATTTATCCATCTTTTAATTAAATATAGGATAAAAGAATATTATAACAAAAATCATTGATATCCTATTTTATTGTGCGGGAGATATTATGTGATCTAAAAGAGGAAACAAATTAAATTGAAAAGGATATAATATAACAAATTATTATATTATATTATAAAAAGGATATAATATATTATTTATATAATATAAGATACTATCAAATTGACCAAGATGAAAGACGTACTTGCACAAAGAAAGAAATGAAGACCTTATCTTGGATTATAAGACATTGAGCAACGTGGACCCCACACGAAGAAATTACATGAGATGTTTAATTGATGAAAGGATATTGTTGAGATATGATAGATATCTAATGGAAAGGCAGATCCGTATAGGCCCTACACGCAAAACGTGAGTTATATATATTAGGCAGACGAACGCGAATAGAAAATCAAGAGGAGCGAGACGCACGGACGAGAACGAAGGTTGGACATTGCAGCGAGAGCAGCAGTGGCGGCGTTTTAGTTATCTTCATCATCTCCACGAAGGATGGGAGGACTGTGGAGGCGACGGAGAAGCTTTATCTCCTCTCTCTCTTTATTCTTCGAACCTGAATTTTATCTTTTTATTATGGATTTTATTAGATCCATGTGTGGCTGAATTTCCTTTTCAACCTAGGGGATCTATGAACTTGTTTGAGACTTAGAGATTATTCCCACGATTTTTTTTGATTGATTTTATTTCAGTTTATTTAATCTTATCTTTATTGTTATTGCTTTGTGATTGGCCATCATTGAGCATGTTTTGGGGATCTAGGGTTGAACTTGGAAGAGGGAATCTTAAATTGATAGTTAAATTAAATAATGTGGAATTAGATTTTAATCTAATTTGCGTATAGGATAGGCATATACCTAGAAGCTCCGCATAATCAAATTAGAGTGAGCCCGATCTAAAACGCATCTTATTTATTTGTGTGAGGCATTGCATAATTAATTAAGGTAGGTATATAAATGGACTGGAAGACATTTATAGACATTAATACTCTAGATTAGTTGATTGGGTTAAGTCAAATTAATTTAGTGGGGATAAAATCTAAGAAACAGATAAGGGATTAGTGACTTTAGGTTGCTCGTTCAATTAGTGTGGTAGTTTGTTTATTTTAATTTTAGTTTTCTCTTAATTAAATTTAATTTGGTTTGCTCAACTTAAACAAAAGTGTAAAATTAATGCTTAACTGAAGTTGTGGGTATTAAGTCCTTATGAGAACGATATCTTACTTACTCTTTATTATTTGATATGGCTCGTGCACTTGCGGAGTTTTTTAGGCTATAACGTTTTGCCCTATCAGGCATCATCAAGTAGAATTCCTTCCTGAAAATGGAACTAAATACCCAAGAGGGGAGGTGAATTGGGGATTTCAAAAACTTTTAAAAACTGTTCTGTCTTGTAACAACAAAACAGAGATGAACAAAGTGTAGAGAAGAAGAGCTAGACACGAGATTTATACTTTTGACCTACGTCTAGTCCCCCCCGCACTCTGGGTTTTCCTATCACAATTGATTACACACTCTGCACTCAAGAGTAGTTCTCTCACTAGAACTCACTTCCCCTTACAAGTTGTAATCAATGAACTCCCAAATCACCAAGTCCCCTGACTTGTGATTCTTTACAATAAATGTTTTACAAATAGAGACTCTCTCTAAGAGTGGATAATGATAAACACTAAAGCTTATAATGTCAAAAGACACAATATCACTTTGGCTGAAAGGTAGTTGAAGAACTTTGAATGCTATGCGTTTTCGATTGTAGTTGTTGAGAAGACTTGAATGCAACTCTATTTATACTCAAAGTGCATTAAATGACCGTTGGATTTATCAAGATAACTATTAACCAATGTTTTGGTTAAGCTTTGTTCTTCTTCTCTCTCTAAACTTCACTTAATCCAGCTGGGTAGAAGTTCAGAGTTGACTCTATGCGAATTTGTCCGTTGGAATAGCAGGTACTAGATGTAGAAATCATTTTTTAATCCCTTGTAGGCGTGTACGAGATGGATTACCCAAAAGAATGCAACTTTCTGGTTTGCATTTAATGTCTTGACATCACTTTTGCTTTTGCTTTAAACCTTCAATGTACATTCTCTAATGCTCTCAAATAAAGTGGTTAAACATGTCTAGGATCATTAGAGATTAATCATAGAAAGCATTAAGATCAAACAAGAAGGCATAGCAAAATTGTCGATTTGAATTTCTCTAGGGTTTCTCCGGAAACCTCGAGGTTTTGGACCGTAGCAAGTGAAAGAGGTTTAAGTCCAAAACACCAAACCTCGGAGGTTTCTCCAAAGCCTGGAGGTTTTTCAACGAGTAGAAAAGTGTTTTGTCTCGTGTGACAAAACCTTGAGGTTTTCTCATAAACCTCGAGGTTTCACTTTGAGAGTGAAACCTTGCAAAAGGGCGTTTGCTCTGCGGATCAAGAAACCTGGAGGTTTTCTTCAATACTCGAGGTTTCTCTTCAAGTTTGAAAATTCTCGCAAGAGAAAACCTGGAGGTTTCTCTGGAAACTTGGAGGTTTTCAAAGTCGGTAAAAAGGGGTTTGCTTTATCCGAAACCTCAAGGTTTCCAACAATACTCGAAGTTTCACCTTAATTTTCAAATTCTCGGTTTTGCGCCAAAAAATGAAACACGGAGGTTTGAGTGAAACTGGAGGTTTTGAAAAACTTGGAAAAATGTAGAAGCTCTGCAAGACAAACCTCGAGGTTTGTCCCGAAACCTCAAGGTTTGTCCGAAACCTCGAGGTTTCTCAATTTTTGAGAAACTTATAAAACGAAGTGATTGAGATCAAACTGGAGGTTTTGAAAACCGCGTTAAACCGAGTTTTCTCGGAAAGACAAAACCTCGAGGTTTCTTGCCAAACCTCGAGGTTTCACATAACTTTGTGAAACCAGATTTTTCAAGATAAAAACGTAGAACCTTGAGGACTCCTTCGTAAGGCCAAACCTCGAGGTTTCTTGGCAAACCTCGAGGTTTGCTCTTATAGTGAGTTTTTCACCAATTGAGAGCAAAACCTCATGCTTTGTTTACAACCAATGGAAATCATCAAAACCCTTAGAGAACTAACATTCTCCCCCTTTTTGATGATGACAACACTTGTAAACAAACAGCTTTGAAAAATTTGAGAGAGTTTTCATTTTGAAATAAGCGTAGTAAGTGATAGTGTTTTGAAAGCTTTCATTTTGCAAATTAATTTCAGAGATGAGCAACAGAGAAGCATAATGAACAAAACTTGTATTTCATTTAAATAAAAGTAAGGCAATACACGAGCAGAATGAAATAGCAAAATGAAATACAAGATATCAAAAAAGGAACCAAAATGCTAAGTTCAAAATGCTCAGTTCTCCAAAACTCTCCAAAACTCAAAGTTCAGTCCTTGCCATTCTCTCCCCCTTTGTCATCTTCAAAATTGAGGTTGACCAAAGGTGTGGAAGGAGGGGAAAGATGGAGAATTTCAGTGGAAGGAGTAGCCATAGATGGTGAATGGAGAACCTCAGTTGCTGGTGGAGATGGTGAGGGAAGAATTTCAGTGGCTGGTGTAGTAGCTTCAACTGGAGAAGGAAAGATGGGAGTCGATGGATCAGGAAAGGTGGTGTGGACCTGAGGTGAGGTAAAAGTGAAGGATGGTGAAGATGAACCAGAAGCAAGACCAGAGGTGCTTGGGCCAGCAGCAGGGCCATGAGGTGAAGATGGTCCAATGTGCAGATGCTTGACAATTTTGTCCACCTTGTCACTGAGCTCCATATGAGAGATGATCTGAGTAGACAACTTGGCCTCAATCTCGTCAGCCTTCTCTTTAATCTCAGTAGATTGCCCCGAAACCATTTCAAGATGCTCCTTCATGGCATCCTGAATCTCAATAAGACCATCATGTCCACGAGTCATCTCAGCCCTTATTTTGCCCAACTCAAACTCCATGCGTATAGTCATCGTGGCAAGAGCAGCATCCACAATGGTCTTGATATGAGAAGCAAAGTCAGCGGGCATGGATGTCTGAGGAGGTGAAGGTGCTGATTGAGCCTCTTGAGCTTGTGATCTCGGATGTGATCGTGAAGGAGCTTGAGATTGTACAGATCCTTCCTCCCCAAACTTGATCTTCGTCAGATTCATCTGTGTCTTTCCAAAGAAGGGGGGATACTTAAGTGTGTTAACAGATCCCACATACCAGATTTGGTGATAGTAGAGGATAACAGAGATCAATGAAGGGTATGGTATATGAGATAGTTTTCTTTTTGCAAATCTGAATTCAGTCATCCCCTGGAGAAGCCAGTGACCAAGGTTAAACGGAACCTTCTTCACAAAGGCCGTAAAGGGTGCCGTAGTCATCTTTGAGTGAAGTGGGTGTAATTTCCACCCTTGGGAATGAAATTCCTAGAGTAGACATACCATAAAACTCGATTTTCAATGAGGCATAGAACCAGGTGTAAATGAAAGCCTAAGTTGTTGGTCGGGAGGGAAAGGCTCACCGAGTCTAAGAGTCTCAAAGACTTCCTGATTACTGTAGGAAAACTCAGGAACAGGTGGAGGATTGTCAATTTTCAGTATTTTATTCAGAATAGAGACAGACAAGGTGAATTTGACATTTCTAACAATAGTGGTGACTCTCTCCTCAATCACCTCACCATAGTCCCTTAGTTCATTAGCATACTCCATATGGTAATAGAATAACTTAACAATGTTTGGAGTATAAGGAGCAGAAATGGAAATGAAGGATTCATACTGCTTCAACCAAGGGGACAAATCAAAATGACATTCTCTTTGAAATTGTTTCAAATCAATGGCAACCATAGGACAGAAAAGTCGATGTAGATATGCTTCCTTGAAAATCTCAAGCGGAGCTTGGGGAATGTAGGTCAAGGATTGGGCAACCGGTATAAATCGGTTTGCATATTCTCTTCCTTTATCTCTTACATTTCTAGCATATATATTTCAATGTGCATATATATTTGAATGACTGATTATGGCTTTCTAAATTATTTCTGTCATTCAAACAGCTTTCAATAAGTTACGAAAAGAATTTCAAAGTAACTAAAGTTTTATCAAACACCCAATTCAACCCCCTCTTGGGTGATAGCCAGGTCTTTCATACCGGTTTGGCCTTAACCTCTTGGCCTACATCCAATCCTTAGAGTGCCTATGAGATTTTCAATTTTTCCTATTAGAGATAGATTGGAGGAGTTAAAGGAATTCAATGTTCAATCACTCTCATCTTTGCTTCAATAAAGGCTTCAAATGCAATCCCTTTAGTTTGCTCTATTTTCTGCGTTGCATTTAATGCTCTGGCATGAAATTTTGCTTTTTTTGCTTTTGGAGTTAATTCATGGTTTAATCATCTAAAACTTATACATAAATGTGATTAGTAGCATTGAGAAGTTGTATAAGTGATAATCAATCTTAAATAGATGTTCATTGCAAGTTTCAATTTTATCAAGACGTTGATTTTCAAAAGACGATGAACTTGCACTCGAGTGAGTACTTATCACTGAAGTTCTTATACTATAACTCAAGTGCTAGATGAACGTTGAGTTCTGGTAGTGAAGTGTTGTTGAAGGTATAACACTCGATTGCGTTAAAATCTAACTCGTGTGATCTTCTGTTTGATTGAAAAATGTTTCAACACTATTAGTGACTCAAGTGAATATTTGGACCACTGCATTTGTTTGCAAGTGACCTTGAATCACTTGAGTAATTCTTAGGATCAATCAAGTGATCTTTAGTAAAAGATCACATCACTCTTGGTCCCTTTGCAAGTAACTTGCTGAAAGCCTGAAGTTGACACTATCACTTGAGTGACCACTTACCCACTCGAGTGTCCAGTCATAACTTCCAAGGAACACTGCGAGTAACTTGCTGAAGAATTGCAAGTTAACCATATCACTCGAGTAATCTTTAGCACATTACTCGAATGATCTGTTATAACATCCAGGAAACATTACGAGTGATTGCTAAATCCCGCGAATGATTGGGAATCACTCGAGTGCTTACCCAATCACTTGAGTGATCTTACATCACTTCTAAAAATTCAACGAGTGACTTACAAAATATTTAGAGGTCATGATGAATCACTTGAGTGCATTAGCTTAATCACCTCATATCACTAGCAATGAATAAACTTCACTCGAGTGTTTTGTTAATTTAAGTTTATTTCCAATATAGTTCCATCACTCGAGTGATTAGAAACACATTCAAGTGACTTGAATCATCAAGTCCATTTTGTATTTTAATATTTGTTATCATTAAAACATGATATGAGAACTAACAAGATCAGCAGAATAGCTTGATCCTCCTTCTTTCCCCATGGCCATTCCTATTTATTGAGTATCATAAGAGATTAATTAGCTCCACTTTTCTTGGATTTTAAGTAATCAATGAAGCAAACCCTTTGATTTTGAACCTAGGGAGATATTTTATTTGACTGGGTGTGCTAAGGAAGTAACTAGACTCACCATTTTGCTCTGGGGCCTGGCGAATTTGGTTGGTCCTTTTTTCTTTAGCGGGCTATTTTGCTTTGGGCCTAGAGTGGTAATGAATCCCAACTCATGTGCGGTTCGTCGAGCTTTTGGGCTTAAACCCTTTGATTTTGGACCTAGGGAGATATTTTGTTTGACTGGGTGTGCTAAGGAATAGACTCCATTTTGCTCTACTCAATTTGGTTGGTCCTTTTTCTTTAGCGGGCTATTTTGCTTTGGGCCTAGAGTGGTAATGAATCCCAACTCATGTGCGAGCTTTTGGGCTTAGGTTGGAGAATTTGGCCCTACAATTATCATGAAAAATTTAATGAAGTACCTTATAAAATAGGAGCAAGAGTCTCCACCTTATAAATAAGATCGAAGGACTACATTTATTTGAAAAAATTTAATAAAGTGACTTGTAAATAGGACCTTTAAGTTTTCTCAAATAAATTTTCTCAAAAAAAGAAAAAAAAGGAAGGAAGTTTAAGTTTTACTTGATATTATTATTATATCATTTCTTTTTTATTGATTAATAGATGCATTTTGTTGTGGAAATTGCTGAATTAGGAAGTTTTAACGAGCAAAAGATGTAACACCCTTTTAGTTATAATGGTAAGAAGAAGGACTAAAAAAAACCTAAGCCACAAGTCACGATGAAAATAAAGGAAGGAGGCAACATCTTATAACAATCATCACATGACCATTCATTGTGCAGAACCGGAGGGATGTGACTTGAGAGGAGAGAGAGAGAGAGAGAGGTGTTTTAGTTCCATTCTTCTTCTTCTTCACGGTAGGATGAGAGGACCGTGGAGAAGAGGAGAGACGAGTAGCTGATTGGACCAGAGGAGTAGCTGGAGCTCGAGGATAAAGCTTTCAATATAATATCTTGAATTTTGGGCGTAGAGACTTGAGGATAAGACTATGTCAGGAAGATGACTAAGCCCAATTCGGGAACAGTCCTACTAATGTCGAGACATAGAATAGCTCCTAGGGACTATGTGATTCGGCCATACTGGACAATGAACCTAGTATGCGTAGGCTGTAGGATTAAAGTGTCGTTGCAGAAGGGCACAGAATGCCTATACAAGGCCATTATGTTAGTAGAAAGATGCCACCTAGCTATGTTCTAAGGTATGGGATGATTGGTTGAGCAAAAATGTAGCGGTATAGGTATGTGGTATTTCTAGGTCATATATGTATACCTTGCGTTTTTGGAACATGACGCTGGTATGTGGTGCCTAATGGAGCCTACATCCAGAGTCTAACTTGGTGAATAATGATAAAGTAGCTTTAATAAAGTAAGTCATGATGAATAATGATGACATAATTTTGTGTTGGTCCCATGGGAATGTGACTTGTGTTCCTTCATTATGACACGCTTTTGAGTTGTTACAATAAGAACATCACACGTATCCTCTCATCATGACATACTTTTGCGTTGGCGCAATAGAAATATGACATGTGTCTTTTTGTCTCTTGTTTTATAATTTAGGACTCTTTAGCTAATAAATAATGGCTTTTATACTTATTTGGGCTTTGGGCCTTTTATTATATTTTAGCCATTATTTAATAATAAATTCCAGTTTTACATTGCTTCACCGCTTTTACCATAACTCTTGAACCAAACATTGGATTTGCCTCATTTTTGTCTCATATTTCAGATGATTCGAGAGCTACAATTGTTATGAAGACATGAAGAGCAAATTTGGACAAGAGGGCGGTCGATTTTGGAGCCGAAGTCATATGTATTTTTGGGCTTGAATTTTGTAATTAAAGCCCATTTTATTTTATTTTCCATTTTGGGCCTGAATTGTGGATTGAGCCCCATTTCGTTTTGCCATTTTAGGTTAAGTGAGGCAACTTGAGCTACAAACACATTCTCATTCACATTTTTAGATTTCGTGGATCAAAATAGTAGTTTTCAAATTATCTCGCAATGTTCTTCATGTTCTTCACGTTCTTCATCCGTTTTTCGTCTTTCTTAATTATGTTCGGCTAAATTTCGAGATTAACCCAACGATGAGGATTCCATCCACTATCCGAGAATTCACGCTTAATCGGTAGAACCGTCTAACTCGTTTCGCATTCTTTAATCGGATTTGATTTTTGGATTTGGATTGGGTTTTGATTAAAAACCTAGATCGACATTTCCCAAGGACGTAGTTCGGACTAGGTTAAAGTATCACCGTGAGATCGCATGAGGTGCGCCACGATTCGAACAAATTCTCGAACGATTGTTCGGTTGAGGGAATTTCGGACAAACGCAGTAGATTTCGGTTTGTCCAGAGTCGATCACGAGTTCGATTATAAATCTATTTTCGTCCGAGGAAGCGAAGTGGTGGAATCCGAATCTTGGGTTAATCCTTTAATCCTCCGTTTCGTTTAATCGTGTTATTTCGTTTTGTTTCTGCATATTTCCGTTTTCAATCTCTTGAATCAAAACCCCGATTTTTGTTTTGTTTTATTGCTTCTTCAAATTAAACCGACCGCAAATTCGTTGGAAAACGACCCAGGTTACATTATACTGCAAATCCTTTTCTAATCTGGTTATTTTGGGAGATTACGACAAATCTCTGTCAAAATAATGTCCGTGAATGTATGATTATAGGAGCCGACAAATGCCTAGGACAATGAAAGGATTGGGAGCCAATTCGAGACTGGTAAAGTGTCCAGGTAGTAACCTCTAACTCTAACATATTTTGTATGACTGTATATGGATGTCTGAACACTGTTTGTGAAAAGTCCAATATGTGTGGACCTGTATTACTCAACAGCCAATTGGATGGAAGAACCATTTAGTATCTTCCCTATAGTATCATTCGAGAGTCGTATGGCTTGAAGAACCCCTTGGTCTCTTCCCGATGGCACCATTTGCAAGCCAGTTGGTTAGAAGAACCTCTTGGTCTCTTCCCAATGGCACCATTTGTAAGCCAGTTGGCTGGAAGAACCCTTTGGTCTCTTTCCAATGGCTAGGTGTAAGGCCCATTGGACCTTACTCTATTTAGTACCTAATGCTATGGTAATGGATCATGTGATGATTGGTTGTAATTAATGTTGCATGAGGTTTATGATGTTTGGTCCTTGAATGTTGTAACATTATTGTGTGGACTATTTTCTACTTATGGTTAATTGTGTACATATAGTTAATTGCAATGCACTGTTTATACTTTATATGTGAGGTTAATTGTTACTCTGGGAACCTTTAGGATCTCAACCCTTGTTACTACCTATGATTTGTATAGAGTATTGGACGCGGCTCCTAGGGCAAGGCGGCGAATACTGGCAGATGGCGAATATCGATTGAGCCGAAGATTACTATTGGTTATTTGCTCTATTGTAATAGAGTTTATTTTGTAATGTGTAAGCTATGTGTATAACTCTATGAGAGTTCTTTGTTGTAATTGAGAATTTTATATCAGTAAACAATGCTATTTATGTTTTGTCCATTAAACTGTGTGTGATCACTCTGATGCATGTCGGTATACTGAGGGCTATTAAATTGAATCAATGCTCTGTCCCTTTTCCTTTTCTCTTTTCATTAGAGATTTGAATTTTGAATCTAGTGTTGTTGAACTGATTTTGTTTCGAGCTATTATGTGTAGCTAGTTTGTTTTGCAACTTTGATGAGCTATGAACTTTTAGATGGATTAAACTTTGTTTTCCCTTAATAGTTATATTTTAATGTTAATTTTGGTTACTTAGTATTGTCTATTTCTTTTCTACTTAGTGCTTAATCACCATTAAGGATGAATTAGGAGAATTTAGATTAGCCGAAGATTGGGAGAGGGATCCTAATTAGACCATATTATGGACTAACGTGTGATGATTAGAATTTATTCTAATTTGCCAATAGGATAGGAATATAACTATTGGACCCATATAATCATATTTGAGTGAAATTGAACTATTATTACCTCTTGGGTAACTATGTTAGGAATAGCAATTTTAACTTTAGAGATTAGTGTAAATAATCGGGAAATACTTATATTTATTAATGCTTCAGATTAACAAAATTGATATTAAGACTAGTTAAGTAAATAAAAACAATGTTTATAAAGCTAATAAAGGATTAGTGACTTTGGGTTGTTTGTTTGATTATTGTGGTAGTTTGTTTATTTTAATTTTTTTTTACTTGATTAAATTCAATTTGGGTTAGTCAGCTTAAACAAAGTAGTAAAATTAATGCTTAATTAAAATTTGGGTGCTAAGTCCTTGTGGAAACAATATTTTATTCACTCTTTATTATTTGATACAGCCCATACACTTGTGGAGACTCGGGCTATAAATTTTTCCCTATAAGAAGTACTAACTATTGTATTTATCAAACCAGTCCTCAAAACTAACATTATTCAAGCAAGAAGTTCTCAGCCCAGTAGATCATAGTCCAAATAATTAAACCCTAAACCCAATAGATCAGAGAACGAACCAGATTGCATGAACCCAATGACATTGAAATAACAAGTGTTTACTTGAATCATCCTCAGCTTTGACACAACAGACAATATGATGAGATTCAATGTTCACATAAATGATGCCAGTCCAGATTAACTCTGGTTAGTGAAGCATCATTAAACAATTTCCACATAATAGTGACAATTGAGGAATGAGTTTCAGGAATATATCCTTAACTTTTGCCAGATATATATCACCAAAAGCCACCTGAACAACTTTTTTTTTTTTAAAAAAATAAGGAACAAACAAAAGTACAGAATTTTTAATATAACACACAAAAAATGAGGGGGTACATGCCACTGGACCAATAGTCCGTTGGCAACCCCACCATGAACTTAGAGAAACAGAAGAAAAAAAGATGAAGATGAATACACTAATTGTAATTAATAAGTAATGACTCTCAAGAAGATGTGGCCATTCATGCCTATAAAAATGAGATCTTCAAGAGATTAGTCATTGACTAGTGTTCTTCGCCAATTGTAATTAATAAGTAGAAGCAATGACATCATCTACTTATTAATTACAATTGGCGCCGTATTCATCTTCTATTTTTTCCTTTTGTTTTCTTTATTTGTCATTATGGTGTCATCTGGCCACACGTTTTGAGAGCCATTTCCCACCAACCAATTAAGATTCCTTAGAGACCGTATCACTGCACATTAAATATCGAAAAATTATTCATAGGTCCCAATTAAAAGAAATCAAACATAGATAGGTCCCCCGTATTTAATTTAATACTAATAGGTCCCAGAGGAACGTACAAGCTTAAATATGACTTATAAATAATTAATGCTACTCAACTCGTAAATATGAAAGTCTGACTTCTAAAGATAGCGCCATAGCGGACCATATCTAAAAACATGTCAAACTAAATTTATTCTTCCTCACTGGAATTTGACAGAGGTTGCAAGCTTGCCACAAAGTCATCAATATTCTTATCGCTACTTCCACCTTCATCACAAGCCTTCAAAGCAAGAGTCTTCAACTTGAGAGCATTCATCTTCATCTCTTTGCCTCTTTCACTATGCATCACTTCCTCTATACATTTTTTCACCGTCTCTCTTCTCACAATTCCTTTCTCATCAGCTTCAGCTTTTACTCCTATCTTCCACACATCCTTTATGTACTTTGCATCTGTGGGTTGGTCTGTCCATTGAGGAACTCCCACCATTGGAACCCCTAAGCTCACAGCTTCCAATGTCGAATTCCATCCACAATGTGTCACAAAGCAGCCCACAGATTCATGATTCAGCACTTGTAATTGAGGACACCATGTGACCACCAATCCCTTATTCCGTGAAATCTCCAAAAAGCCCTGAGGAAGCTTATGTTTCTCAGATTCTCTTACCACCCATAAGAAGTAAGCTTCACTGTCCTTCAAGCCCCAAGCCATTTCCTCCATTTGTTCAGCGTTTACAGCTGCTAAACTGCCAAATGAGACATAAACGACAGACCCACTTATCTTGTCGTTTAGCCATTTCATGCAAGCTTCGTCTTCTTCCTTGTAAAAGCTGAAACCATAGGCGTGGTCATCTTTGAGTCTTTTGTCTAAGAACGTTGATGGTATAGTTGGTCCTATTGTCTTCAGAGGGAAGATTTTTGCTTGCCATTCAACAACCTATATTGTGTAAGAAAACGCAATTAACACTTTTCGCATATGATGTATTTAATTGCACTCATTCTTTTGAAAAATATGAAATAGGCCAAGTCTCTTCCTAAATAAGCAAAAGCTTCTTTAAGCATTAATGATGTAACCAGAGTTAACAAATGTGGGAACCCCCACGTTGTAGTCCTCAAATATTTTGAACAAGAGAAACAGACACTAACTACCAGAGGTTACCAATAGGATCGAATCCGTGACCTCCTAGGTGAATCTTTATGCCACTAGAAACAAGTTAAGAAAATTGATAAAATAAATAGTTGATTCTTAACAATAATCTTTATGCCCCCATTGGAGACATCTATTAAGAATATTTCCTTAAAAATTCTAAAATACTTTTTGGGTCGTCTCCCTTATAATTAATTGTCTCATCTACCCCATCATTCATTTAAATAGTTTTAAATAATTAAGTATAGTGATTTTAAATAAATTTAAAAATAATAAACTTTATAATAAAACAGAACATATGTGAAATTGAAAGTTAAAAATTGGGGGAAAAAAGTTTATTGAAAATATTACAATATATGTACATGAGTGCGAAAGAAGGTTAATTTGGAAAAACAAGAAACAGTCAATTTAATGAATTAACGACAGCGTAATGGTTGGATGATGGAAATTTGAATAACACGCGCATTTTTGTGAAAGGTTTATACAAGTTTTTGAAATAAAGGGTATATCAGTGAAAAAATGGATAAATAATACAAATGAACTGTTAAAATATGATCGTTCAGACTTCAGATTAGATATGCCAACTCATACCAAATGCAACATAAAGTAATTATAATGTTATGAAAACACTAATTAATGGTTCCCTTTTTCATACAAAGGAGCTTCTATAATGGTAAAAAATTTGGTTTAGAAGGAGATATCCGAAGGTCCTAAATATAAAAGAGAATGAATGCAAAGACATGAGAGAAATAATTAATAATTAGGGGTAAAAATGGAAATAACACATTAAATGAGAAAACAAATTCAAACTTTAGCTTTAAAGTATAAAATATAAAGGGAAATTAATCTTTTGTCCTTTAAGTTTTAACCTAGTCGCAATTCAGTCTCTCAACTATGACTCATTATGACTAAGCTCAACTAAAAATGACTCATTAAATATAAGACTAATACTAAGGAATATATTAAATTGACAAATTTTTTTACATTTTCCCTTTTATGTTAAAATAATTTTATTAGTTATATTTAGTTAAAATTAATTTTTATCACATGCAATTCAACGTTCTGTAACATGTCAGCAAATGCCACATGGTTGTTTAAGCTGAATTGTATGTGATAAGAATTAATTTATCAACTGCGAAAAATATTAAGGACTGCATTTTACCTGGGTTAAAAGATTAGAGATTGAGTCATGATCAATCACATTTGAGGGACTTCGATAGATTTTTCCTAATTTTCCCTCTAAAAATCCACACCACTTCACAATTTTTCACCATATATTTAGGGGAAATATCAGAATTTAAAAAATATCAAGAAGTCTCAAAATCCCCTCTCAAAAAAGTCCTTAAATTTTTAGCAAAAAAGTCAAGAAAATGGACATTTTGGCAACATGAAAAATTCTTCGAGTTTTTCCATTTTTAGAAACCTAGAAAATTTTTAGAACAAGATTTTTATAAAGCCATTTTGACATTTTAACAATTAATAAATCCATTTTGATAACAAGAAAAATCATTTTGATAACGAGATTTTTTTGTGAAAGGAATTCCGTAATTAATATATATATATATATATATATATAAATAAAGTCCCTAGAGACTTTTTTGAGTGGGGATTTATTTGGAATTAGGACTTTTTTGATACTTTTTTATCTACTTTGGCACCTCACTGATATTTTCCCATATATTTTGATGAACTAGTGGGAGTATCTAGAAGGGGAGGAAGAGGAAGTAACATCTCAAAAATTACCTGTGGCTCCAGCTCATAAAATGTATTACAAAGCAGCCAATCCGCTTTCTGAATATCATAGAACCGATTCACAACCATGTCGGTGAAAGCTGGATAAGTTCCCCAAACATACAAGAGAGATGGCAAGTCATAAGAAGCTAGTGGAGGCAACCCAGGAAGCAAAACCTCTGATTCATCGTCATCAGACACAGGAATCTTCAAGTTTCCACAATAAACATGATAATATATACTGTTCACTGCACAAGAATGAGTGAAAAAAGAAGCTCCAATGGCTCCAAACTTCTTGGCAATATCAAGAGCCCAACGCAACACCGAATCATACACAACACATTCAATTGAATCCCCACAACTCGTAAGCTTCTGTAAGAGTTCTTCAAAACTCTTAGGCCCTACGTCCCAGAAGCTATCGATATAGGCTTTGTCGCTCTCCGCCGCCGTCATCCCTCCGCCGTCATAGCCGTCGGAGATGCTCTCGAGAGCTATGGAGGTCGTTGATTCGAATTGTAAGGTTTTGCGGAGGAAGTGAGAGACGACAAGTGTGACTCTCACGCCTTTATGATCCAAACGCTTTGAGAATTGAAGCATAGGGTTTACATGACCTTGAGTTGGAAAAACCAGAACCAAGCAATGTGGTCTTCTTCTTCTGGCTTGTCTCTCTTCCATTTCTGCTTCACTCGCAATAGTACTCTCTCTCTCTCCCCCCTCTCTTTCTACTTTAGTGTCGGATTATCTTTGTAATATGCGGTTCAAATTTATACTTCTCCGAATGTATTTCACATATTTATCATTTTTTAAAAATTCTTTCTATTGATAATCCTCAATAATTATTAAGTATGAGAATGTGGGGAAATTAAAGAAAATGAAGATGATTATGGTATTTTAGAAAAAATATGACATAGTAACTAATTTAACTCACTTTATTAATCTAATTAAATTAGTAAAATACATCTCACACTAAGGAGTAATCAGTTTCTATCATTGTTCTGTACATAATTTGTTTGTTTGCCAGTTATATAGTGATGATAGGTCAGTCACGGGTACAAAAAGGCTTTTAAGACCGAACAAACTAGTTCTGGAAGAAACCCCATGGACGCCACCCTACGCTAAATAAAAAATGTTTAACATAAATACCAATTTTACTGGAGATCTCGAGTTTGAGACTTAAGAAAGTACTCGCCCTACAAATTTTTGTTAAATATTTTGTAGAAAAAATTTGCCACATTTTACACAATTGTACTAGTCTGGTCCCGGTAAGTCCTTTAATAAAACGTTTAACATATCTTCGTCAAACATAAAAACATGTATTTTCATTGTGTTGTAGTATTGTTGGATGTGAGTGAAAGGTGCCTTCTTTTTTGGGAAAAATATTTTATCTAATGTAAAAAAGTATGGGGAGAATGACATATAAATACTAAATGAAATTTCAAAACCCAAAAATGTCTACTAAAAAGGGAAAATGACAGAGAAGTAAGGAGGTCAGAATCTGCGTTTTAAATATTTGAGTAAAAGACCAAATTACCATTCCTTTCACTCTTCTCTCTCCTCCCTTTCACTGTTCTCTCTCCACCATGAGAGGTGTC
Organism: Acacia acuminata; assembly: GCA_019022655.1. NCBI lineage: Eukaryota > Viridiplantae > Streptophyta > Magnoliopsida > Fabales > Fabaceae > Acacia > Acacia acuminata. The sequence continues at coordinate 135,248 of JAFJYI010000164.1, read as the reverse complement.
GCGACTGAAGAACACCACCATCACCACTTCTCTCTCCATCGCCCACTTTTCTCTCTCCTTCCTTTCACTCTTCTATCTCCATCATGGGAGGTCATGACTGAAGAACACTATCATCACTGCCTTCTTCCTCAGAGAGATTAGGCTGAGGAATGGGACTTGAAACAGTGAAAAGGAGAAAAGGGACAAAAAAGGAGGCTGAGAAAGAAGAATGTGAACAGTAAATACTGAGTTTGACAAGATTCCTAATGAGATTCACAAGTTTAGTAATGGTTTTGACAAGTCTTATAATGAGTTTCACAATAGCGTTTCCTGATGAAAAAAGAGGCTGAAGAAGAACAAGGTGAACAATAAATATTGAGTTTGACGATATTTGTAATAAGATTCGCAAGTTTTGTAATGGTTTTGACAAGTCTTGTAATGTGTTTCACAAAAGCGTTTTCTGATAAAACATATAAGTCAAGATTCACCAACAATTTATTAATCCCATTACATGTCTTGTCAAAACTATTCCTAAACTTATGAATCTCATTACGAATTTTGGTGAAATTGCACAAATGTTGGTGAATCCTGACTAGCATGTTTTTATCAGAAAACGCTTTTGTGAAACTCATTATAAGACTTGTCAAAACTCTTACTAAACTTGTGAATCCCATTAGGGATTTTGCCAAACTCAATTTTTAGTGGTCACCTTCTTCTTCCTCAGCCTCTTTTTTACTGTTCAACTTCTTCTTATTCAGCCTCCTTTTTCTTCCCCTTCCTCCTTTTCACTATCTAGACTCCCCTTTCTCAGCCTTTTACGTCGCAACTCTCTTTGAGAAAGAAGGTGATGATGGTGGTGGTCTTCAGTCACGGCGCCTCTCACGGTGGAGAGAGAAGAGTGAAAGGAAGGAGAGAGAAGAGTAAAAGGAAGGAGAGAGAAGAGTGGACGGTGGAGAGAGAAGAGTAAAAAAAAATAACCATACAAAAAAATTTCATAACAAATAAACATTATGTACGTGATGAGTTAAGTTTTAGTGCATGATAGTGCTAATTTGTTATTTAGATTTTATTTACTGATACTTCATTCTTTTGGATCTTACGGTAATTTTCCCCTTCCAAGCAAACCTCGTTTTCTTCTTTGTAAAGGCGTAGTCATCTCTTGCCTAAGAACATCGATAGCGTCGTTGGTCGCGGCCACCTTAGCCATCTAAGGTGGAGTCAAAAACTTAATGAATATAATTGCAATATCATGAATTTCGAATATTAGTTAACTATGTTAAATTGGCCCAAAAATTGAAAAGATGGGGCTAGTGGAAAATAATATAATATAAATAAGACATAAAAAATGCAAAGTAGAAAAAGAGGTATGGCATATTTGAGGCTTAGGGCTATTATTTAAAATTTAAATACCTCAAAAATGCATTATTAGTTGTTTTAAACAAGTTTTGTGTTTGTCACTTGTTTGACTGTTTGGTTTTGTCACTTGTTTGACTGTTTAGTTTAGTTTTTTTTTTTTTTTTTTTTTTTTTGACTGTTTGGTTCAATAGGTCTATTTTTAATCATTATATTTGACTGTTTGGTTCGGTATGGTCTATTTTTAATCATTATATCTATCTTTGTTTTTCCTTCCTTGTGATTTTCGTGGGTCCTAGAAATCGGATTCTTGCTCAAGAAGAAGCAGGGACAGGCCTGAAGATTTACCAATCAATTATCATTATCATGGAAAAGGACCCTCTCCATATAGTCCATTATTGATTCTATTTGTAGTTGAGAATTTTATTATTTGTTTATTTTAGTTGAGAGCGTGGTCCTTCACTTCTTGTTTAAAACAACTATTCAAACCATTCTTTTTTTAATTTTTTATTTAAAAAACTTGCTTCTAAGAGGGTGGCGAATCTCCTTAAGAATAGATCTGCGGCCATCATTTGTTCAACACTACATATGGACTTACATATAACTAGTTGAAATTATAAATCCTAACTATTCGCTAGGTCTAATTATTTAATTCCTAATTATAACTCTACTTGAAATCATAATTATTGCATAAGTAATTACCAAAGCTTTGCGTAGCATACTATTCTATTCAAACTATATAATTTGTTCTCTAAAGAATTTTCTACTTGAATAGTGAAGAAGACAATTAAATCCATCTAAATTCATATTCTGAACAAAGAATATAAAATAATCATGGGAGGAATAGGATCTCAATTAAGAACATCAAATTATAAAAATATAAATCGAATAACAAATGGGACTGATCACAATGGAATTCTATGTGAGCTTTAGAGTCTCAATAAATGAAATTTCAAACCTAACTACTCTAGGAAATCATCAAAGACAACATAAATGCGAAAAATAAAACTAACTCTCTAATTAAGAACATAGAACTCAAGCCCCCATGGTGATGGAAGAGGATATGAAGAGTGGTATGTGGTCACACTCTTGGAATGAAGCATTGGATATCAATGACTTGTTGAAGAAGAAACATATAATCAAGATAATGTAATTTTAAATCTTTCTCTTATATCCTGGTGAATCTTTATCTTTTTCATGCATTTGAATTTAAGTTTTGGATAAAGGATGATGAGATGGCATGACTTCTTCAAAAAGATATTGAGATGATTCACTACTAGAAAATGCAATAATTGCGACAGAATTTGTGAGGGACGCTATTTCCGTCGCAAATTTTGGTAAATTTGCGAGGGAAACAAGGTTCCCTCGCAAAAAGGTCACGTTTGTGAGGGAAGTATGGTCGCAAAAAAGGTCATTTTTGCATTCCCTCGCACTCAGTTCCCTTGCAAAAAAATAGATTTTTGCAAGGGAATTGTAGTTCCCTCGCAAAATGGCAACCAAAGTACCATCCTTTTTACAAGGGAACCGTAAAGGTGATTTTTGCGAGGGAACCTTTGTTCCTCGCAAAATGGTAGCCAATTGGCTTACAAGTACCCTCGCTTTGCGAGGAAACTTTGGTTCCCGGCAAAAAAAAAAAAAAAAAGAGGAGATTAGGTTCCCTCACAAAATGGCGGCCAATTGTGAGTTTCTCTTTGGTTTTACCCCATTCATATTGGCTTCTATTTGACTTGGGAGTTTCTCTTTTTTCTTTACCATTTGTGCTCTTCCTCCGACGGTCCACCATCTCTTCTTTTTCAAGATGGAAGCGGCCAACCAGATGAGGGTTGATATGGCGGAGGCGAAGATGAAGGGAGAGATCGGAGCAAAGAAGAGGAAAGGAGAGACGCTACAAAATGCTAATTGAGTTTGTCAATATTCATAATGAGATTCACAAGTTTAGTAATGGTTTTGACAAGTGTTGTAATGTGTTTCACAAAAGCATTTTCTGATAAAAACATATAAGTTAGGATTCACCAACATTTATTAATCTCATTACGTGTCTCGTCAAAACCATTTCTAAACTTATGAATCCCATTATGAATTTTGATGAAATTGCACAAATGTTCGTGAATCCTGATTAGCATGTTTTCATCAGAAAACGCTTTTATGAAACCCATTACAAGACTTGTCAGAACTATTACTAAACTCTTGGATTCCACTACGAATCTTGTCAAACTCAATATTTAGTGTTCACTTTTTTCTTCCTCAGCCTCTTTTTTTACTATTTAACTTCTTATCCAGCCTCCTTTTTTCGTCCCCTTCCTCCTTTTCACTATTCAGAGTCACCTTCCTTAGCCTTTTAATTGCAACTCTCTCTGAGAAAGAAGGTGGTGATGGTATTGTTCAAAATATTTCTAAATTTTGAAATTTTTATTTGGTATTTATATATCATTTTCCCTTAAAAAATTCTGCACAAGAACATATTAAATTAGTAAAAGATTTCTCCATCCACTGTAGGACACGCTATAATTGAATTTGTTCCAGACGCAAATGCTTTTAATGATCCCAGTGTGCTAAAGCTCTGCTTCTCCCTTGTCGTGTAGGTTTCATTTTATAAATTAGTATGAGACCTTAAAAAAAAAAAAAAAAAAAAAAAAAATAACCATACAAAAAAATTTCATAACAAATAAACATTATGTACGTGATGAGTTAAGTTTTAGTGCATGATAGTGCTAATTTGTTATTTAGATTTTATTTACTGATACTTCATTCTTTTGGATCTTACGGTAATTTTCCCCTTCCAAGCAAACCTCGTTTTCTTCTTTGTAAAGGCGTAGTCATCTCTTGTCAAAGAACATCGATGGCATCGTTGGTCGCGGCCACCTTAGCCATCTAAGGTGAGTCAAAAACTTAATGAATATAATTGCAATATCATGAATTTCGAATATTAGTTAACTATGTTAAATTGGCCCAAAAATTGAAAAGATGGGGCTAGTGGAAAATAATATAATATAAATAAGACATAAAAAATGCAAAGTAGAAAAAGAGGTTTCCATGGCATATTTGAGGCTTAGGGCTATTATTTAAAATTTAAATACCTCAAAAATGCATTATTAGCCAAAAAATGCATTATTAGTTGTTTTAAACAAGTTTTGTGTTTGTCACTTGTTTGACTGTTTGGTTCAATATGGTCTATTTTTAATCATTATATTTGACTGTTTGGTTCGGTATGGTCTATTTTTAATCATTATATCTATCTTTGTTTGTAATTTTCGTGGTTCCTGGGAATCGATTCTTGCTCAAGAAGAAGCAGGGACAGGCCTGAAGATTTACCAATCAATTATCATTATCATGGAAAAGGACCGTCTCCATTTAGTCCATTATTGATTCTATTTGTAGTTGAGAATTTTATTATTTGTTTATTTTAGTTGAGAGATTGGTTCTTCACTTGTTGTTTAAAACAACTATTTAAACCATTTTTTTTTTAATTTTTTATTTCAAAAACTTGCTTCTAAAAATAATTTTATAAAACTGTATTATTGAAGAAAACAGAAAACAGAGAAATGAATAGCCCGGAGTTTTTCTTTTCAATTTTTTTTTTTTCCTTAAGACTGATAGAGCAGTTTTAATTTAGTAAGAAGGGTGCTGTAATGTCAGTCTCATCATCAGGAGCACTCATCACAAGCTTTTGAATGTTTTTTTACTCTCTCTCTGGCAGGTATTAATTTTAGGGCAAAGTTAATTAACTTCATGCATGGCTCCTAAGGAGTGATGGTTGATAACTTGATATCCTTAAACTTGTAAACAAGTGTTGAATTTTCAATTCTGTCCCTCATTTAAATTAAAGCCCAAAATATAGTGTTATCTAGAATAAGAAAAATTTCACATGCAATTTTTCCCATCTCCATATTCTCTGTCCCTCGTTTAAATTAAAGCCCAAAAAGACAAATATAGTGTTATCTACGAATAAGAAAAATGCCAACAACTTGTTGCAGTTAGGAAGTGGTAAGATTTTTTTCTTTTCCTTTTGTTTTTGTTTTTGTTTTTTTTTGGCCTGGGGGGGGGGGTAACTACAACACATTTTCCCTATATTATATTTAAGACTAAAAAGAGCTTTAAATTTTAGGAAAAATGATAGAAAAGGAACTTTAAAATTATAAAATCCCAAATTTGGTTTACTAGGAATTGATAAAATAATGACAATGATGAATAATTCACAACTTTTTTGGGGGGAAAATGAACTTTAAAATTATAAAATCCCAAATTTGGTTTACTAGGAATTGATAAAATAATGACGAGACTTGATAAATAATTCACAACTCATTTTGGGGGAAATACCTAATTCGGGATTTTTCATTTTCAATTTCTTTTGGTTATTCTCCCTAAATTTTATCTTATATTAGAAGTGGAACTATGCAGCAGTATAAATAAATCACATCTAACCACTCCATTAAAACTTAAGAAGAGGTGGTTATGTGATCACGCTTGTCGTTTAGCGCTTAAATTAATAACTAAATTTTGTAGCACAATGAAACTTTAAATAAGTATATAGTATTTAATTTCTAAATTAATTAAATGTGTAAGACCCAAGAAAATAATGAAAGGAATGATTTTCGGAATTTGATTAATAATAAAAATGAAAACAGAAAATAAATATGGCACACACTAAAAAAGTAATAAGGTGGCGAATCTCCTTAAGAATAGATCTGCGGCCAACATTTGTTCAACACTACATATGGAGTTGCATATAACTAGTTGAAGTTAAAAATCCTAACTATTCGCTAGGTCTAATTATTTAATTCCTAATTATAACTCCACTTGAAATCATAATTATTGCATAAGTAATTACCAAAGCTTTGCTTAGCATACTATTCTATTCAAACTATATAATTTGTTCTCTAAAGAATTTTCTACTTGAAAAGTCAAGAAGACAATTAAATCCATCTTAATTCATACTCTAAACAAAGGATATAAATAATCATGGGAGGAATAGGATCTCAATTAAGAACTTCAAATTATAAAAATATAAATCGAATAACAAATGGGACTGATCACAATGGAATTCTACTCGAGCTTTAGAGTCTCAATAAATGAAATTTCAAACCGAACTACTCTAGGAAATCATTAAAGGCAACATAAATGCGAAAAATAAAACTAACAACTCTCTATTTAAGAACATAGAACTCAAGCCCCACATGGTGATGGAAGAGGATATGAAGAGTGGTATGTGTTCACACTCTTGGAATGAAGCATTGGATATCAATGACTTGTTGAAGAAGAAACAGATAACCAAGATAATGTAATTTTAAATCTTGCTCTTTTATCCTGATGAATCTTTATCTTTTTCATGCATTTGAATTTAAGTTTTGGATAAAGGATTATGAGATGGAATGACTTCTTCGAAAAGATATTGAGATGATTCACTACTAGAAAATGCAATAATTGCGACGAAATTTGTGAGGGACACTATTTCCATCGTAAATTTTGATAAATTTGCAAGGAAAATAAGATTCCCTCGCAAAAAGGTCATGTAAGGTCATTTTTGTGAGGGAACCTTAATTCCCTCGCACTTAGTTTTGTGAGAGAACTACGGTTCCCTCGCAAAATGGCGGCCAATTGGCTGCCAAGTATCTCTTTTTTACGAGGGAACCATAAAGATGATTTTTGGGAGGGAACCTTTGTTCCCTCACAAAACGGCGGCCAATCTTTTGCAGGGAACTTTGGTTCCCCCGCAAAATGGCGGCCAATTGTGAGTTTCTCTTTGGTTTTACCCCAACTCATATTGGTTTCTATTTGATTTGGGAGTTTCTCTCTTTTCTTTACCATTTGTGCTCTTCCTCCGACAGTCCACCATCTCTTCTTTTTCAAGATGGAAGCGGCCAACCAGGCGAGGGTTGATATGGCAGAGGCGAAGATGAAGGGGGAGATCGGAGCAAAGAAGAGGGAAGGAGAGACGCTACAAAATGCAGCAAAGATTGAGCAGAGACGAAGGTGATAGTGACGTGGCGGCATATCTAATCGTGCGCTGGTCAGAGCTAGAATCGGCCTGGGCTTCGGAAGCATCGCAGCGAAGGTTGAATCCTAAAACCCAAACAGTACTTCAATGTGTGACATTACTGATTTGATAAATATTCAAATGTTTAGATATATGATCTTTGTCTTCGTGTTTTCGCTAGAGAATTGGGGGCACTGGCTATTGCTATATATGGTCATACTTGTAGAAAAAGGAGATCTAGAAATTGTGGGCTGTTGGGTATTCTACAGCGTAAAGGCCTGAGAAATTGTGGACGAATCTCATTGGCTTATTGTTGCTGAAAATGAAAAATAATCTAATAATTTGGTGTAGATCCCCTGATTTAAGCTTATTTTTTGCTGCCTTTGCTCATAATATAATTCTGCGTTTTTATATCAGCATTTGAACTCAAGATCTATAGTTTCAGAGTTTTTGTTTTGGTCCATCTTTTGCTTATTCCCTTTCTTCTTGTTCCCTTCGTTTGTTTTGACTGTGTTAAGTTCTTTTCTTGTGAGTTATATATGTTCATTCTTTTTACCTTTTCTGTTTAGGAACATGTTGTTGCTGCTCTATTTGCATTTTGGAAACATGCATTAGTTTGATGTTTACTGGCTTATTGATGATTGGGTTGGTTAATATTGATATGGTTAAATAATCCATTTTCATGCATTGAAGGTGGTTAATATTTATTTGTGCCCACAAAGTGTTCATTTTCGCTGAAGGACTTTGTATCCCACTAGAATTTGGGTAGAATTGCCATTCAGATTTATGTGCCTCATTTCATCATATGATTAACCATATGCTTATTTCTGGGCGGTTCAGTGTGGATGAGGTTCTTATTTTTGGCATTATAAAATTAATCATGGCACAGAAGTCATATATAATCTTCATTGTTTTCTGCTGTAGGCTCGTTTCTTTTTCCAACAACTTATATCAGGGGTTACCTACTGGTATGCAATGGTACAAGTTTTGGTCTTTCTGTCTCATTTTAACTTCTTCAGTATATGAAGAATCCGTGAGATATCTGACTTGAATTTCTCCTTTTGTTTTCTTCCATGAAGCAAGTATGCCACCGGGACTTGAAGTTGGAGAACATTCTATTGGATGGTAGTCCAACTCCTCGTTTGAAAATATGTGATTTTGGGTACTCCAAGGTATAGATTTTCCCTTCATATTGCTCTTGTTTGTTAAATAATACGTAGTGCCTACATTTACATATTTGCAAATACTGAAACTCATATAAATGTTGCACAAGAGGATGAAATGATCCCTAGTCTTAATTGGTATGAATGTGATTGTCACACCCAAAAAAAAAAAAAAAAAATCGAGATGTGACAGGCACAGAATATGAGAAAACTCATATCCCCAAAGCCTTTAAATATATATAATTTTCATACTTCATATACACATTGTAATACATAATATAATGACTATGAATATATTTCATATTACAAAATAAAATTATATACTTTCTATAAATTTCTGTAGAATCCCCCTTGAGATTGACACCTCAGCAAAGTTCTATAATAACTTGATAAAGTCAAGAAGAGCTCCACTCCATAATAACAAATACACAATGCCTAAATAAGGTGAGGATCCTAACTATAGCATACGTGGAGCACCTAAGATACAAAAATAAAAACATGAGTTTAAAATTTCACATTAACTCAAAATCTTTCAATGTGATGCTTCAACTCCAAGACAACAGTATAATCCTTCATTGCTTAGTAGGAGGAACATGACAATCTGTACTATCTGAGACCAAAAATAATTTTCTAGTGAATAACGCCCCATTTATAGAATTTAATAAAATACTAAAGAAAAATAATTGAGATAGATCTAATTTTGAAAGATGACAACATGATGACAAATTTCAATTTCTAGAGCATATAATTATAAACATAAATAAAATTATCTGAAAGTTCCTTATACGAACAAAACCAAAATATGTAGAAAAATAGTTCCTTCAACAAAATCAGTTTCAAAACAGTAAATCTCATAACTCATCTTTCATAGGACTTTAATAGAACGAATAACAAGCGTGGACACATAGTCCACAAGGGAAAATAACCAGGCGCAACACAAGGCTACGAAAACAAGAGTGAACACATAGTTCACGAGGGTAAATAACCAATCGCGGCACAAAACCACGAAACAAGCGCATCACGAGGCTACGAAACAAGCGTAGGTACAAGACCCACGAATAACAAGCGTGAGAACGAATCCCACGAATATCAAGCGAGCTCGAGGTTAACCATGGTGCACCAAGGACTAACAAGATCATTGTTAGTAACTAGCGTTTTGTATTCAGTCCTCTCAAAAACGTTTTCAAGCATGCTTGGGGTAATGTTTCCTTAAATAAAACAAACTCTTCCTTTAACAATAAAATTAGAGAAGGATATTGCATAATAAAATACCCCAGCATGAAAGTTCCTGAGAATGTCTCAAACACTTTCAAATACAATAACAATAGTTTGCAGCTGAATAACTCACAATATAAAATCTGAGCCTAAAAATTTATAAATATCATATCAGAACCTTTCTTCCATATTTCTTGCACAAATATTCGTTACCAATAGAAAGGAAAAGTAATACATATAAAACATTAAATAAAATCCTTTTCTTATTAAATATTTAAGTATCAACAAGCAAAATATATAGTCCCAACAAGTATACTTTGATGATATAGTATTGAAAGTTCATTATACACTGCGGGGAGAAACAAATAACCTTAATATAAACTCTTACTGTTTAATCATTTCAATATCAATGGAGAACTAAAATAAATTTGACGGATACTTCTTAATGAAATCGTACTAAAGAATTGTGGTAACTAATAAAAATATCAAGTAGTAAAATGGGACGTTATTCGCTCACCTCTTGACTCCCAAGTGATTCAATTTTCCTTTTTAACTAGACTTGAAGAAAACTTTCCATGTAGTGGCTATCTTTTGTACCAATTTCTAAACTCTGTTCATTTTCTCTACTTCTCTTTGGGCTTTGCTTCTTCCTTCAATATGATAGCAAATACTGAATCCTATAAATTACGCATCAAGGATAGATTAATTCATACACATATTCATTTTGCACAATTAATCTTTTCCAAAGCCCTCACACTCTTATTTTCCATTCAACTCTTAACTGGATTCTTTTCTTATATTTCAAGCTTAAATTAGAGCTTGAACCTACATCGTTCTTGCTTCTAGATAATTAAAGCAGTTAAATTTATTTAAATTTAATTCTCTTGCAAAAATGATAATAATTTATGGTATTTCAGAATCGTTTATGGCATCAAAACAGCAAGCTATAAATAAATTTTAGCACCATAAAGGGCATTTATCCTTATCTAGCACTAGAGGGCATTAGATAACGGCGGTTTTTTTCTTCCCAGCCTTCACTTAAGAATTTCAAACCTACAAGCTTTCCATCCATAACCATATAAATGATATCGTACTATAATCATTTAAGCACTCCATCGTGCCACTAAACACAACGAATAACACTGGTTCCGTAATTTTAAACTTTTCCATCCTAAGCATTCAAACAAAATAGCCAATATTTAAAGTTCCTAACATATATCTGTCATATAAGAAACAATAAAATAGCCAACAGCTAATTTATAATCTTTACTATCCAATCCCCATTTTAACAAACATTGCAATCCGTTTCAACCATCTCAATAATTGTTCAGCATTTAACCTGATAAACAACAACTAAATCTTCTTTCCAAAAACCATCACTAGTCAAAACAGGGAAATAAAGTTCACAGCAAGCATATTTTTGTTTTGTTTTGAATATATATTTCCATATCTTGACATTAACAATTCTTAAGCATCAACGTACCCTTCAATTATGTGGACACATTTAATTATCAAAGCTTCAAAAATTCCAGCACAAGAACGCTAGATCAGGGCCAACAATATTCTCATCTAATTAATTATCCAAAGTTCTGATTCAACATGAAGCAACACTAATTTCATAGAACCCAACATCAATGCACATAAACATAGGTCTCAATTCAGAAATCTCAGAGCAGATAAACATTAAACATTAATAACTCACCAAATCACTCACGGACCGAAAGAAAAATGACCAAACAGAACAAAAAGAAGCAGCAGCCAAAAATCTCGACTAGAGGAAAAAGGACACCGGAGGTGGTTTGATCTGTGTGTTCTCCTTTTTTCTTGATCAAGTGTCGCGTGGACTTCTCTGGCTGAGAGTGAAGTCATGAACGTCGGTGGGGTTGTGAATGTTACAGGCGACGTAGTGGTGGAGGTGGAAGCCGCTAGCGACGACGATGGTGAACGGACGGCAAGGAAAGACGGAAGGACTGAGATGATCGAAGGAGGCAAGGGTTTCAAATCTAAAGCTTCTACACTCTCTCCTCTCCCTCTGTTTCAATGTGCGGGCAATAAAAAAAAAAAAAAAAAAAAAAAAACTGATGCTCTGTTTTTTTTTTTTTTTTTTTTTTTTCGTTTTACACAGTGGCATTTTGGTGATTTTAATGTTCTGGAGAAAAGAAAAGAAAATTGCTTATGAGAGGATGGGAATTCAAGCTCTTAGCCTTAGACAACCTCCAAGACCACAAGGTTTTCCTTATTGCCACACTACAACAAATATTAATTTAATTTTGCTACTATCTCAATTTACTCATCTTCAACTTAAGGAACAATCAAAAATCACAAAAATTTCAGAAATAATAGAAAAATCCAAAATAACATAAGTAATTTGTTTTTCCCTAATGATCTATTATTTTAATAGTCTATAAATATTGTCAGGGCTATTATAGTGATGTCTTAGGATTGATCTATCTCCGTTACCTTATCTTCTCCTCTTAATCATAGAATTTCCATGCAGCCAAAATCATTAGATTAATTTATGCTTTTGAGAAATTTATTTCCTCTTAGTTTTTTGTCTAAGATCTAGCAATTTCTTCATCTCTCTATGTCTAGCAATTTATTTCAACATTTTGATCATGCAGTCCTTTGTGCTTACATTCACAACCAAAATCTACAGTTGGCACTCCAGCTTATATTGCTCTAGAAGTTTTGCTTGAGAAGTAGTATGATGGCAAGGTATATTTTAACTAAAATAACTTGATCACTTTTCATCTTACCTTTGGAATTAAGATATTTCCTATTTCACATGTTAGATATTTTTGTTCATGAAGTTGTTTGCTTATGCAGAACTGGGAGGTCTTTTTTCTTGTTATTTCTTTGTATGTGTTGGTTGGAATGAAATGCTTGGGGAGGCGATTAAATAAATGAGTGATAAGACACTTTTTTTTGGGGTCTGAATTATACAGTCTTTTTCGTTGATGGGTAGAAGGAAAAGCTTGAAGGGTGTTCCAGTAATTTCATGTCTCAGAGTGCTAAGTTTTGAGGCTAGAAACCTAGAATGCCCAAAAGGATTTTTCGGTTGTTGGTTTTTTCTCTTTATTGATTTTTTATACTGACATTATCTCTCAAATTTGACTCAGATTGCGGATGCATGGTCTTGCTATTCCTATTGGTCTCGAGGTCGGAACCCCAACAATCGATTTCTCTCTACTTTGATTAATATGTTCATGTTCGGTAGCCGTTATGAAAAGATTGGATTTCCATATTCGGTACAGCTTAGTCAAAGGTGACTTTATTTGTCATGTTGGTGGGTGCATATCCTTTCTATGATGCTCTTCTCAATTCTTTGCATACTCGTTTCCATTAGCACCATGGATAGTAAATGATCAATAGTTTAATTTCTTAACTCTTGATTAATCTTCATCTTCTTTTATATTCTGTTTGATGGTCAATGGATATTTAGAGTCATTATTTGACTATCCTTGTGTAATTGGAAATATGTTTATTATATGAAGAAATTGTTGCAGAAGATGAAATTTTGATTATGGAGTGATCTAGCTCAACTATTTTTCCTTTGTGGTTAGGTTTGGTCGCTGGTTGGAAGATTTGATCAACCACGGAAGTATAAGCCATTTATTTTTAACCGTGGAGCAAGGGGACCTTGATGTTGGGAATGTGAGACAAGTAGATGTTAAATCTCACTACAAAAGGAGGAGTAGATGACCAACAAGGCCTTATGCAAAGCTCTAATTTGTTCATTCTATAGCTATTTAGTTCATTTTGTTGACAACATTGTTGTTTATATTGGTTTTGCAGATGATAAGAGAGTAAAGGCGTTAGAACAGACAGTGAGGGAGCAAGGAGAGATGATTAATAATGAGATGCGGGTGATGAGCACAAATTGTGCCATGTTTTCCTTATATTTTATGACTGAATTGAATGGTAAATACGAGCTTAATTGCAGATAATCTAAGCAAAAAGGCATATATTCATGATATAGGGAACTGAAGGACAGAAACTATTTACATCCTAAACAAGTGCTAAGAAAGAACAATCACGGGTGGAAAAAAGGCTTTTAAGACTGGACAAAAGAGGTACTGTAAGACCGAACCAGACACCGGTCTTGTTCCAGCCGGTATTAAAACTCCGTAACTTTTAAGACTAGATTCGAACCGGTCTAAAAGAAACCTTTTCAGACCGGACATTTTAAAAGTTAGGTATTAAAAGTCGTACTATATAGACCTGATATGTATTTTGTTCGGTCTTAAAACTCAAATTTTAAGACCGGACCAAACAATAGACCGGTCTAAACATATCACATTTTTAAGACTGGATAAATAAACTCCGGTCTAAAAAATACCGACTTCTAAGACCAGACGAATAACTAATCCAGTTCTAAAATTAATTAAATTTAAGACCGGCTATTGAATACATCCGGTCTTAAAAATTCAACTTTTTAGACCGGTCTTAATAAATAGCGGTCTTAGAAGACCAACTGTTAAGATCGGCATAGACCTTTAAGACCGTTGTTATAAATTCATCCGGTCTTAACATTTGAACTTTTAAGACCGGTGTTATTATTTCCCAGTCTAAATTTTCCATAATTTTTTCCTGTTCTGTTCTTCCTGATCATATATATATACACACATCCACCACCCAATCCAGCACAAAAAAGTCGATACTTTAATCTACAAGCTATGAACAATCCATTATGAATAAATTGAATTGGGAAAAGAATACAAATATTATTCACCATAATGAGTTATGTGGCCTCTTAATTTATACTATGGTACAACACTTTAATGAATATATACAATAAGATAACTTATAACAAATACATTGATGAGTTACAAATACAGCACCATGCCTTCATCTGATCCCGCCCAACAATGTAACATGATATCCCCTTTTATAACATATATATCGGATCCTGCCACAAAAATAAAACAAGAACAAAAGCTTCACAGTCAGTGACATTATTGTTTAAGAATATAGAAGGAATATATATAGTTAAAACCTTAAAGTTTTCAAAGAATTTTGCATATGAATATTACCTTATGAATTGACTCTTTTATAAAGGGATATCCTCCCATATCCCTTCTTGATGATCATTTCTTATTCCAAATTCATTATCCGCTTCATCTTCTTTGTTCATGTCTGGTAGACCCCTTGAAAAAGGAGTACTCTAAGGAAGACCGTAATTTGAATGAATTTCATCATCAATATCAATGACCCTTTTTCCTTGGAGAGCTACAGATCACATTTTGTTTTCCTAATCGATGATATAGAACACTTGTTTCGCCTGGTCTGCCATAATAAAAGGTTCATCTCCAAAACTTCTACCATTGATATTGACTAATGTAAATCCTAGCCGATCGATCCAAACACCATTATTGACATTAACCCACTTGCATTTGAAAATGAGAAATCTAATTTGAACATAGTTCACCTCCCAAATCTCTTCAATAACCCCATAATAAGGCATGATTGCCAATTTAGGCCTCTTGTCTTTCGAACTGGAGAAGTGCATAGATTCAGCCTCTAACATAACACCACTATTCTGGATGTTGCTCCTATCATCTAGGGACTTCGTGTAAAATGTATAACCATTGATCACATACGAATTCCAACTTATGACATCAACCTCTGGACCACGTGCTAACCATTTGATTGTATCAGAAACACATTTGTTAACTCTTAGAAATTGACAATATTCCAACACATTTTCTCTCTCATTTTACCTATTTTGGGTTCAAAATGTGCATAGAAATGAAGTCATAGAGGAAAATGTGCATATCAAAGTATGAGGCAAAAATCAAAGAAATTCTTGTTATTATAGAGTTTATGATGCAATTGAGAATTGATAATTGCTTCCTCTTTTGTAGGAAGAGGGAGACAAGTTTTGAAGCTCTATAAGAACCAAGAAACAATGAAAGAAATAAAGGAAGTGAAGCGGTGCAAAGCTAGAAGAGCCTGTGCAACTGGCCATGGAAAGTCACAACTGGCCGCAGCCAGTACTGGCCATGGAAAGTCACAACTGGCCGCAGCAAGTAGTGGCCGCGGAAAGTGACAATTGGCCGTAGCCAGTCGGAAAAAATGCAGAAAGTACAGCTGCACGTTTTTACAATTCAGAAATAGGAAAACCCTATTTAACCTAAAGGGAAGGGCCGAAAAACAGACTCTTGACCTAAGGAAACAAGTGGGCACACAAGGGAAGAGCTTGGGAGAGAGATTTGGACAATCTTGGAGGCTTGGGTGCTCAATCTAAGAGAGATTTTGGGGTTTTCACCTTGGTTCTTCCTCTTTTCTTCCTAGTTTCTTCATGTATTCAGTTCCTTTACTTAGAATCTCTTTGTATTTGAATATGAGTAGCTAAACCTTTCATTCTAGGGTTCTTCTTACCCTTTGTATGGATTAAAACTTGAATATTCCTCTCTTTTGGTAGATAAATATACACATGTGTTGATTTCAACCTTGGCTTAATGCTTCTAAGTGATTGGCCTCCATTTAGATGATTTATTCACATAGGTTTTGACTCGAGAGAGCTAATCTAGGTGTAGAACTTGATTGAAATCATGCTTGTCTTGAAGTTTACTTGATAAATGGATGGTTTGTTGGTAAAATAGAGATATATTTACTAACCTTGCATTGTCACATTAGGGTTGTTGCTTAAAGATTGATTCTTATTAATTGTAGCAAGAGATTGTGCATTTTAATGAGAAGAGAAACTTGATTTTGACTTGAGAGAGCGGGTCAAGTATTTGTGAACCTTAGACTAACACATGTATGTATTGAAATGCTACTAGAGAGGTAATTGACCAAGTTTTATGAAGTGCAAAAGGGGAAGAAGAATCCTAGGCTCTTTTATCCTTGAAGTCAAAAGTCATTTGCCTTTATCAATTTCAAGTTTTAGAAATAGTCTTTAAAAATTCTCTTTCCAAATCAAAACTTTGTTCTAGCTCAACTTGATGAAATTCACTAAGCCTCTTGCTTGACCAATTTGTTATACAAATCCTCGTGGGAACGATACTTTACTTTTCGCTTTATTACTTGCGAAACTCGTACACTTGCGAGGCGAACAACATTCCTCTCCCTCGACCTTTTGTTTGAACCAGTTTGCAAAAGTTCTGTTATGCTCCCTAATCAACCTTTGTTCAGTCATTCTATGATTTTCGTTCCTTACAGCTTCTTTATGTGCTTCTATGTTGTCTTGGACTTCATCAACTTTATTCAAGATGTATAAGTGGACTTGTGACAATTCATTAAGATCCATACTCTTTACTTTGAAGCCCCTCGCCTACCCCCTTCAGCATGCTGATGTTTAGGAAGGCCAATATGTCTTACTTTGGCCAAATAATTTTGACAAAATTCCATGGCTTCTTTAGAAACACATTTTTGAACAATTGATGCTTCTGGCCGGTATGCATTCTTCACATATCCTTTTAGGAATTTCATAGATCTTTTGATTGGGTACATCCACCGTAAATGGATAGGGTCGCACAACTTTATCTCCCTCACTAGATGAACAATTAGGTGAACCATGATATCAATGTAGGGACAAAAAGCTTCTCAAGGTGACACAAGATAAGATATCCTTCATTCTCCAATTCATCCAACTTTTCAATCTCGAAAACTTTACTACAAACCGCATTGAAGAAGAAACAAATTCTAGTCAAAATGACTCGAAGATCATATTCGGCGATGCCTCTAATAGCTACTGGAAGTAGTTGTTGCATCAAGACATGACAATCATGAGACTTTTGGCCTACTAATTTCAAGTCCTTCATTGATACTAGCCTCTTAAAATTTGAAGAATACCCCGAGGGAACTTTTGTGCCATGTAAACACTCACAAAAACTTCGTTTCTCATCCTTAGACAAAGTATGAGAAGCCGAGGGACAATAAGTTCGCTTCCCATATGGCCTTGGATGTAAGTCTTCACGTATTCCCATTGCTTGCAAATCCAATCTTGCCTTCACACCATCCTTGGAACTACCTTGTATGTTAAGAAGCGTGCCAACAATACTATCACATACGTTTTTCTCCACATGCATGACATCAATACGAAGTGTCTCACATCAAGATTGCGCCAATATGGAAGATCAAAGAATACAGATCTCTTTTTCCATATATTTGTTTCTTTTCTACTCTTGGCTGTCTTACCGAAGATGACACTGATATTTTTCACATTCTCATAAACTTGCTCCCGGGTCAATGCCACCGGAGCATCTTCATACTCTTGGCCACCAAAAAAGGCTTTCTTTAGTCAACGATATGGGTGGCCCCGTCTAAGAAATCTTCTATGTCCAAGATAAACCGTCTTTCTTCCATGTTGGAGTTGATGGTAGCATGTGCCTTCTTCACAAATTGGACATGCTTTATGGGCCTTTACACTATACCCTAACAAGTTACCATATGCTGGGAAGTCGTTTATAGTACGAATACCATGGCTCGCAATTTAAAGACCTCCTTCTTGAAAGAGTCAAAAACATCAACACCTTCTTCCCATAACTCCTTCAAGTCTTCGATCAAGGGCTCAAGGTAAACATACATCAATGTCATTTCCGGGTTGTTTTGGTCCCAAAATCAACATAGACAGCATGATGTACTTTCGTTTCATGCATAACATAGGAGATAAGTTGTAAATAATGAGGAGTACAGGCCATGAACTATGTATGCTGCTAAGGCTTCCATAGAGATTCATGCCATCTGTGCTAAAGGCAAGCCTAAGGTTCCTAGGTTCTTTGCCGAAGTTCGGAAATAATTGATCAATTTTCTTCCATTGAGAAGAATCGGCCAGATGTCGAAGCTTTCCATCAGAAATCCTCTCATCAACATGCCACCTCAAATTTTTTGCATCATTTTCATTAGGAAAAAACCGCTTGAACCTTGGTATGATTGGAAGATACCACAACACTTTTGCAGGCCCCTTATTTGACTTGTACCTTGGGGTTTCACATATCGGACAATTCTACTTCTCTTCAAACTCTTTTCTATACAATATGCAATCATTTGGGCATGCATGAATCTTTTTGTACTGCATCCCTAGTGGACAAAGTATTTTCTTAGCATCATAGTATCATGCGGCAACACATTATCATCTGGAAGCATGTCCTTAAAAGCCTCAAGCATTTCAGAGAAACTCTTGTCGCTCCATCCATGACGTGCCTTCAAGCTTACCAATTTCAAGACAGCATTCAACAATTGGTATTTTTTACACCCAGGGTATAGCGGGGTCTCTGCATCACTGCACGTATTACCATATGCATGTGATTGCTCAAAAGCCTCTTCTCCTATATCACGAATAATGACCTCTATGCGATCATCCATATCCGTGTCATTATCATCAAATGCCACTTCCCTAAGTTGAGAGCCACTTGGCATTTTTTCACCATGCCATGACCATACCGTATAAGTCTTACAAAATCCTTTATAAATTAAATGTGTGTGTATAACTTCAGGACTTAGTCGCCTCTCATTCAAACATTTTACACAAGGGCAATAAAACTTCCCACTATCATCATTGGCATTTTGTTTAGCAAATTCTATAAAGTCCCTCACCCCATTCTGATATTCAACACTTGTCCGTAAAGCATTTATCCAACTGTGATCCATAGTAGAATTCCTATATATATAGACGGAAAGATTTAACATGCATAATCCGAAAAAATTGAAACTTGCATATAAAATAAGACAACTCCAAATGCATATATATGCTCAAATGTATCACATCTAAGAAGCAAAATAAATGCATGACAAGGAATTAAATGCATCGCATGAAGGTCTTGTGGACTTACCTGTCGCATATAAATTCAAATGCGTTTGCTGAGTCTTTCTTCTCCGGCCACGAACTTGATGTTACAGACAACAAGAGTAACCTAAAAACACTAGTTGGTCAGTTCGGTAGGTCTAAAGTGCAAATATAATCTTTAAAATACAATATTCATTAAAAACAGAGAAACCCACAATAACATTTCATCGATTTCGTTCAACGCATGAAAAACCCAGAACCATAAGCAGGAAAATCATTAAGTTATATAACCGAAATACCTTGTACAGCTTGGTCTATAGACGTTTAGCTAAGGAACAAGAAAGTTATTGTCAAGAGAGGAACGCGAAGCAGCGACGACGCAACACACAAATACTGGAGACAGAACCTGAGTAATCACTTTCGGTGTGACAAGAGAAGTTCTGAGAGGGAAATTTAATTTCCCCCGCAATGAGACATGTTTTAGTATTTTGGATTTTATTAACACCGGTTAATTATAAAGTATCCGGTCCTAAAGATATAATTTTATTAATTAATTTTTAAGACCGACGGTTAACAATACTACAGACCTAAATTTTACTATTCATTTAATTTTAAGGCCGGAGTTTTATAAAACATCCGGTCCTAAAAGTCAAATATTTATTAATCAATTTTTAAGACCAGCGGTTAAGAATACTCGTCCTAAATTTTACTATTCATTTAATTTTAAGATCGGAGTTTTATAAAAACTCCAGTCCTAAAAGTATATTACTTTTACCCACCTCTTCGTTTATTAATTAACCAAACTAAAAAAAAGAGGTTTGCCTTTGGCGAGCGTAGCAGAAACTGAATTAATAAAATAAATTAAAGGAAAAATGGAGAATATGAATATTAGAAAGACACAAGCTTAGTTCTTATTGCTTCCATACATAACTGGAGAATATGCACGTACACAAGAAAAAAAAGAAAGAAAAACAATAACTGAACATTATCAACAACAAGAATCTAACTAAACATCCTAAAGCTTATTATCCTCCAATGCCTCGGCGATATCGGCGTGAGCAGCGTTAACTTCCCGCCGGAGATCAGCAAGTTCTTGTCTTACTAGCATCAGCCACAATGCATCTTAAAGGAAAGAGGAGAGGGGTCAGTAGTAGGCACGCTGGGGCCAAGAGGTTGGAGAGGGGGAGCGGGAACCTTTTCATGGTCTGAAGGCTGGGGGGTGCGGCAACATCTTCATCATCCAAAATAACAATGGGTCCAATGACCCGAGACTCTTCTGTCACAATAGAACGCACTCTTGCTTGAGGAGGTGCACCGTATAACGATCTACTGAAGGCACGAGCATCACGAGTAAGAGTACCCCTACGAGCGGTTCTCTTGTATCTAACCATGGTTTGAGCAGTTGGCTGTAACACCCACCGGGGTGCCGGCATACTTAGCCATATTCTTACGCAGTAGTGTGGCAAAATCAGAAATATTTCGTTATACTAATAAAACGGAATTTATATTTGATTACATGACATGGGTATTCCCAGGGTTTATACCCCTTTACATTCGTTCACAAATAGTGAAAAATCAAAACCAACATTAATCACTGTCGCCCATTGGTTCTTCAAGATGTCCCCCACTAGGCCGCCTTCAAGCAACACTCCCTCATCAAACCATGTGCATCACTTCTCTTCCTGTGCTCACCTGTCTATGGTTGGTAGTGGAGGGTGAGATTCTGAGGAATCTCAGTAGCATAAAATACCAAACAATGCATGCAAGATAAATGCTAATGTATGTTATACTTGCCTTGCACAAGCTCATGTTAACATAATGACATATTTGCATGCTCAATGCTTCATGTATCATACTCATGGCCATAGCATAATCATAAACAGAGCTTCAATCATTCAAATATGTTAAACATAGCAAGCAAGTATAGCAATCAAACATATACATACCAGCAATAATATCAAGTACATGCAAGTAAGGTAAGCCCACTACCTTTTAAGGACCACTGTCCTTACTCGGGTTCCCTTTCGCTAACCGTCAGGTTGCTTGAAGTTCTTTCGTTCTCTTTGTGGCCCTAAGGATATAACCGTACCTTTAGAACCAGGGAAAATGAATATTTACTTTCCTTTGTAACCCTTTTTTCATTGGGGTTTAATTTAGTAACTTAAACTTGTTACTTTCAGCCTTTATCTTTGACAGCCCTTAAAAAGTCCAGCACCTTCAAGGATTTTTAATTAATTCGAAAAAATAATTTTAAAGTTCCGTCAACTCTCACATGCTTCTAGACAAGTCTATTTTCATTAAAAATAATTTCAAATGCCATGACTAGCCAAATAATTCCCAGATTTTACGTTTCCTCAGACTGTCCTGTTAAACTTCCAAAATTAATGGTTCAACTTTAAAAGTTTGTATCTCGCTGATCAGGGCCTTAAAAATTACAAAATTTATATTCCCTAAAATTTCGGTGTGTTATCTTCATGCCTGAAAAATTTGACCATTTAATAAACACTTTAACCCATTCAAAATTACATGTTTAAGTCTTTTGCCCAGTTTTGATCTGCAGGACGTTGGGTCATATTGTGATATTTGTAACTCACTAACCAGAAATCAAAAAAATGAAAATGACCCATCATTTTAAAGGTATGCGTGTCCTCTATCTCCAGGAATATATTCAGAATTTTTAAAGAACGTTTACTCACTCAAAATACTCAAACACTCGTACTGACTCCAGCAACCCAAAACTGGCAGTTTCTTCATTTAAAAACACATTTAAAAAAAACATCAAAAATATTTTTCCCACATAAGTTTTCATAAGGAAAATGATGGTGGTCTCATATTTTTGAAATGCCACTTATTTCTTGGTGTTTACCATGATTTTCCAGATCTGGGTTTTCAATGAAATCTCAAAATTTCCAAGAGGAAGATGGAGATTCTTCCAACACCTCTTGATCTAGCTCTTGTGGATTTTCCCACTTCACATTTTTCCTCTTCTTCCTTCAATCTAAACCCAGAAATCGCATGCATGTGAGTTTAAACTCATCCATGTTCACATGCATGAGAATAGAAGAAGATATTGCAAGTAAAATCGCAGCTTACTCTCTATCTTCTTCTTGCTTCTAACCATGGCTGACTTCTCTCGTATGTGATGATATGGTGATAATGACGTGAAGGAGGAGAGGAGGGATGGATTGTTGTTGAAGAGAGATGAAGAAGATGGTTTTGTGTTGGAGAGGAAGGAGAGGCCGTGAGGTTTGGTTGGGAGGAGGATGAATTGGAGTTGTGAGAATTTTGGGAGTGTAAGGAGAGGGGAGTCGTGAAGGAGGAGGGAAAGAGAGTTGGGTCAGTTTTTGTGAAGTGTGTGAGTGTGTATAGCCATGAGGAATGAGGGATAATTGAGATTGAATAAGTGAGGGTGTGTGTGTGTATAGCCACGGTGATGAGAGAAAAGAGGAATTAAAATCTGATTTGTTTAGGTGATGCCATGTGTGTGTGTGATGTGTCATTGTGAGGAGAGAACATGTGTGTTGTATGTGTGTGTGACAAGTGTAATTGTGTGTGTGTGCAGCTTGTGTGTGTGCGTTTTTAAGAGGGAGGAGGGTAAATGAAGTCTGATTATCTGCATGTAAGAAGGCCTTAGGTGTCATAAGATTAAACCACAAGGTGGCACCTAGTATTTTAATGGCTTAGGTTTCATATAATCAAGCCATCTAACATGTTTAGGTGTCTTCCTTTGATATTACTTTGCTTCCTAGTAAGACGAGTCCGGTTTCTCTCCTCAGCGCCCCCTCTGCCCATCCCTCATTGTCTCAATCTTGGCCGTCCAAATCTTGATCCAAGGGCCCAGATTTATTTTTGAAAAAACCGCATGCGGTTTTTTCAAAAACAAATCTGGGCCCTTGGATCAAGATTTGGACGACCAGGATTGAGATAATGAGGGATGGGCAGAGGGACACTGGGCAGAGTATCTCCTTCCCTAGTAAGACATGTGTCTGTCTTCTAACTAAACCATAAGATGACACTTAATATGACCTCCTCTTGTTCCTCTTTGTGGCCGAAATACACACTAATTTAGGGAACCAAATATTCAACAAAATGACACCTAGTGACTTAAGGTGTCTTGCAATCAAGACAACATGTGCCAATTTTTTTTTTCCATGCTTCTTAAATCTCTATTTCTCTTCTTGGCCGAATTGTTTTGCTCGGAGAGAAATAATTATTGATCATTGAATGACATTATTTACATGTTGACGTCTATTGTAACAAATCTAAATTTCACCACTAAATGACACATAGCATGGCTTAGAGTCTTTCCATCTCGACCTCAATTAATTTGTTTTGGCCTTAAAATATTATCTCCAAAATATTTAGGCCAAAAATGATTCCCAACTATAGGTCCTTAATTTATGGAAAATTATGCCTTTAATTCCAAATATTAACTTTATAATAATTAAGGCCAAATTCTCCATAATAAATTTCCATCATTACTTCCTTATAATATTTTTGATTTTCCAAATCCTGAAATTTGGGATGTTACAAGTTGGGGCAGAGAGGAGTTACGAGGTAGTGAGGAGTTAGTAAAGACAAAAGAGAGATACGCAATTGATATGATGTTTGTGTTTCTACTTTAAGACCGTCCTTTTATCATATGTCCTGGTCCTAAAAGTATATTATGTATTTTTTCAATTAAATTACTTTTAAGACCGTCATTTTATTATATATCCAGTCCTAAATGTCTACTATTTATTTTTTCAAACAATATTCAATTACTTTTAATACCGACCTTTTATCTAAT
This sequence comes from Acacia acuminata, assembly GCA_019022655.1. Taxonomy (NCBI): domain Eukaryota; kingdom Viridiplantae; phylum Streptophyta; class Magnoliopsida; order Fabales; family Fabaceae; genus Acacia; species Acacia acuminata. Next base: position 111,045 of record JAFJYI010000164.1, on the reverse strand, counting down.
ATCCGATCCTAAAAGTCAATTATTTTTTTATCAATTATTTATTTTTGTAAAGTAAGAATTTTTCCTTTAAAAATATTACTTTTAAGAACTGATCCTACCGTATTAAATGTTCAATCACTTCAAAATTACTCGATAGGATAGCACAAATATCCTTACACTCTTCGGCATTTGAGGAACTATGCGTCTCCCCGTAAAAAATTTTCGGTGTTTCATATTCTTCAGGATGGGTTCTCTATTTAAACCCGTTGTTACTTTAGTTTCTTCACATTCTTCTCCATCACTTCTACACGGCCTCCTCCATTGCCTAGCCTCCACTGTAATGGCTGCTCCACCAGGTCCTCCTTTTCCTCCTCCTCCTCTTCAACCTCAGCCCCCTCCGCCATTGCCTCCTCCAAATCTGACTATCAAGCAGTTGGTGCAGAACGTGGTGGCCCGCGTTGATCACATCGACCGACACTTGGGCCAATTGTTTCAGATTGTTCATACCGTCAACAACAAGTTGAACATGGTACTCCACGCAAATGATATGGAGTACGATCCTGCTAAAGATGACACCTCCGACGCCTCCTCCCTCTCCGACAATGGGGAGGATTAGTTGTTTTATAGTTTTTTTTTTGCTTTTGTTTTGTTTTTTTAGGGTAGTGTCAAAATTATTAAATAATATTTTTAAATTTTGTTCTCGTGGGAGTTTAGTACTTTAATTAGTTAGTTTATGCATTATCTCGAACTCGGAAAGCAATAAACAAGGCAATTATGAAATATGGATAATGGCAGACTCAAAAAACTAAAATTAAAAAATAAATAAATTAACAAAAGCAAGGCAGTTATAAAATATGGATAATGGGATGATATATATAGTTACACAGTATTTTGTAAATTAATAAAAGAGCGAAGACTTTGAGGACCAGACATTTAGTATACTTAGGGTCCCACTGGCATTTTTTCAAATTAAACGAAGACTTTTAAGACCGGCGATTTAGTAAATCTATAGTCCTAAAAGACTATAACTTTCAGGACTGGACATTTAGTAAATCTACGGTTCTAAAAGACTGACATATTTTTACGATGATAAACTAAGACTTTTAGGACCGCGATTTAGTAAATCTACGGTCCTAAAAGACTGTAACTTTTAGGACCAGACATTTAGTAAATCTACAGTCCTAAAAGACTGGCATATTTTTCCGATGATAAACGAAGACTTTTAGGACTGGCGATTTAATAAATCTGCAGTCCTAAAAGACTGGCATATTTATTGAATGAGACTTTTAGGACCGGGCATTTAGTAAATCTGTGGTCCTAAAAGACTGGCAAGATAAACGAAGACTTTTAGGACCGGCAATTTAGTAAATCTACGGTCCAAAAAGACTGGCATATTTTCCAATGACTTTTAGGACCAGACATTTATAAACTCTGCGGTCCTAAAACACTAACATATTTTTCAAATGATTCGAGGATGATTGTTGATACAACATATATTTACGAATGAATTCACAAATCAATTATTTTTCTGACTTTTCGAGATCATCAGATCATACAGATATTCACAAAACAAATTGTGTGTGCGCTCAATATCACCATCGGAAAGGGGTCAACGATCAAACGTCTCGTAGCTACATCAAAGAAAGAAATATATATATATATATATATATATATTAGTTGTCCTTCCTTGCATCAAAGGGGTCAGCACACAGGCAAAGTTATGTAACATGCATTTACCGTTTCAGTGATGGTAGTCATTATTTGCATGACAATATTATACATATGTCTCAAGACATAATGCCCACATAAGTTGGACTCCTTTGGTTGCCGACTGGTCTACAAACAAACAAGAAATATATAAGATCATATATTGCTACTGACCAAGTTCACAAGCCAGTATGCCAGTCCAAATATATATGTACTAACCTTTGGTATGATCCATGTAAGCTCTTTGACCTCAGCCCCAAACCTTTTCTTGACCTTTTGTTGGAATGATTTCAAGGGCCTATTGTCAAAATCACAAATTTACTCAATAAGGGTCACTGAAAATTTATAGCAAAGATTTCAGACTAGACAATCAAGATGACATATGCTTACTTGTTCACGATCTGCTGCAATGTAGGTGGTGGATCATAGTGAAGAGTGTTGGAAATTATGCCCTAGGGGCAAGTCATTGTTCTCCATTTAGTTATCATTTCATTCGCATGTTTATAGTGATAACTGAATCCTTGGATATATCTTATAGATTATCCTAAATGTCCCTGATCCGTCATCTACGTGGGAGCGAGGATGAAATAAGACCAGTATGACTTTGACAAGTTATGGAGATACGAATCAAAGTTATAGGCACTTGTAAGAGTACAAGGTGCTGGACTGACCCAATATGAGAGAGCTGCATGGATGTAGTCATAAGCTTATCTCATGTATAACTGCGTCACAACGCCCTTTGACCTGAGATCATCATGGATTCCTACATGATGAGTCATTGATCTTTGACTTAGTCGAAAGTCACCTTTGACGGGTGATGATAAAGGCTATGATCGGGATCAGTGGTTTTCATGCAGAGGAATGTGAATGGTCAAGATGGAATTTGTCCCTCACATTTGTAAAGAGATAATACTGGGCCCCTCGATGAGTGCATCTGAGAAATGTATGACCATACTACGAAGGAAAGAAGTTTCCATTATTAGACTACTCGAGAATTGAGAAAGTAATGGTCAAGAACAGGAAGTTGACATTATCCATGCCTCATCCTTGACCAAATTATCGTGTGACAAAAGGGATGTGACATGGTTGTATCATAGGTAGCATCGTATCATCGATCCCCCTATGAATTGGGTAGTCGCAATGTCTTGCTAGAGCCCGCTTGTGACTTGTGGGCTGGTACAGTATTGGCCCGCTGCCAATCTCATGTGGGCCTGCAGGGTCACACACAAGAATAGCCCAACACGAGCAATAGTGTCCGATTCATTGAATCTTAGAAATGTCTAAGATTTAATGAATATGTTTAATCTAGGGTTGATATATATATATATATATATCATATCATATCATATCATATCATATTATATTATAATATAATATAAATTCGAAAATAATAATGATATTATTTATAGATAATAATATTATTATGAATAGTATTTAATTTATTTGATAAATTAAATAACTATAATAATTGAGATATTGTATCTCGATTTAATTTTCGAATAAAGATATAGTATCTTAGATTTAATTGAATTGAGACATGGTATCTCGTTTAATTAAATAGAAAGGTATCATATCTCATTAGGGTTTTAGAAACTCTATAAATAGATATTGATTTAGTCGTATTAAGATGATGGATGAATTAGAGAAGCCGCAAGAAACTCTAGAGAGGAAAAGAGAGACACAAGGTTTGAAGGCGCTAGCACGCTACCGCCCGTGTTCCAGTGCTGTTCGTGTGGATACCGATAGAGGGAGGAGATTTCTGCTCCTATTTGATCGAACGAGATGACACCACGTTCAAGACATACGACGGTAGAGACGCACGAAGCAGAAGATGCGCACCAGACCGAATTGAACGGAACACTCAACCCCACGCGTAGGTACGGTTTTTCTAACTAACCTTGATTTAAACGCCGTTGATAGATCCTCTGATGGGATTCGTAAAAGTTTTATAATTCCGCTGTGTGTACGGATCCCAACAAAGAGAGCATAAAAAGACCACTTTATTCTCATTTGGGAAAATTAGGACCAACTGCCAATAGCGATTGAAAATTTACAACAGATAAGTACTCAGTAATATGTAGCAGTATTAAGGGAATTGCAAAACAGAATTATGATATGTACCTATTGTAGTATGGTGCCAAGTACCACTTTCTCCTATTGGTGGACAACCTTGATGTTATGTATGATTGTCCCTTTGCTAAGGGTGGTTGACTTATGTACTGTGGGCACAAGAATCCAATATCTTGGCTTTTGCCCTATTATTCCAATTCACGATGCATGAACCTACAATAATGACGTCAAGGAATTAGTATATACGTATGTGAGTGTCTCACATTTATGTCATGTACTCATAGAAGAAGATACTTACTTTATAAACATGAGAATAATTGCATCAGTAAGCTCCTGTTTATCAAACAGCAGGGAAATTATATAATCTTGGTCAACCAAAACTGGGTGCTTGTTTTTAAGACCTACTTTTGTATTGAGAGGCCACTGATTAAGTCCAACTTGTTTATTGGATACCATAAGGACAAGCTTGTCTTTGGCACTCAACTTAGCCGTGCCAATCAATTCAGGAGGGGCTGGAGCTTCAAGAGGAGTAGAAACATGTACAAGCTTCACTGGCCACGAGATGAAGGTCCTAATGACATCACTCACAACCTTCACCTCACTAGTTGGGAGAGGGACAGGTGCATCAACGATGACCTCTTCAACTGACACTCTGAGTTCATCACCAGCCATTTGTTGGTGGTGTACATTTGATCTCAAGTTGTGGAAAGTCCCTTTTGCAACCAATCGTCTATCATGAAGATCAGGATCCTCCACATAAAGGTCACAAGGTTGCTCTGACTGTCCAACAATACAGCTCCCTCTAGTGCTCTGCTGCATAGTGTAGGTGAGTGTGGCAAGGGAACACTGGTCTCTAGACGAGAGCTCAAAAGCAGCCTTCATTTGATTCAATTCCTCCATCTGGCTCATCTCGGATTGCCACTTTGCTTCTTTAGCCGCTGCTTCCTCACTCATTTTGGCCATCGTTTGATCCATCTCCTCCCGGGTAACCATACTTTGTTTATCGCGTTTGGATTTACCAAAGTATTCCTTCAGGCCTACCTATCCTCCAATCCCCCTTACACGCCTCGAGTGATCCGGTCTTCCGGTCGCAACGGTCAGAACATTATTCCTCCCATCCGACACAAAAGATCCCTCTGCTTATTTCTTTTTTAGATCTTCCTGTAAGATATAGATAATGAAAAGCTTAGTAATGAAACATGTTTAGTAACTAAAAATTAACGATAATGATACTTGCAATTCTTTCAGCAACTAGACGAGTCTGTTCACTCGTGTAGGCGCTACTTGGCTTTTGCCGAATATACAACCATAACTCCTCGCGACGTATTGGAGATGGCGGATCATGTATCGCAGAAGGATTGGATTCTGCTTCATCTTCCAATCTCTTCCGCTTGGCCGCCATCAATTCTTTTTCAGCCTTTTCATATCCACCGCGAGAAGCCCTATGCGGGCAATCATTCTTTCTCCCTATCTCCTATGCTTGTTCCCTTCTTTTCTGTGAATCAGAATTGAAAACAACTATTAATTATGAATTCCAGTCATCTCACTAACAGAAATTAGAGAACTTCTGCTTGATATGAACCTCTAACACTAGTCAAATTCACTTCATCAAGTTTCAACATTTTATTTAAGGAAGATGTAGAATTGTAGAAGAAATTGGAGCTATGTTTTGTACTTCTAGATAGATAGGTTAAGAAACAAAAGAGAATTATGCTTACAGAATAATACAAACTTGATCCTTTTTAAGGCATCAAGTGGGATCAGCAGTCCCCATTAGATAGTAACAATTGGGTATATAAAGTTTCCCCCTTTTAAGACTACTCATTTCATCATTTACACATTTAACATACTAACTAACTAATAGCAATATCTAACCACTACCTACTATAAAAGAACTATCTAAGACTATAATAATGGTTTGACTCTTATACTATTATTATTTCCCTAATTACCTACTTAGTATTTTACCTTTGCACAGTTAACGTATCAGACTTACATAAAACTAAGACATGCTCCTCTTATGTAGGACAAAGGAGGGAAATATATACTTCTATTCACACACCAAACCATCTAACTAACAAGATTAGATGAATACGTACAATAACATTCAAATATCCATATAAGTTAATAAGCAAACAAAAAAGGGCAAACAAAACTAAATATAAACTCACCAAAGCTCCAGGTGTGGTCCGCAGCTGAACAAATTGTTGCCAAGTTTGTTCATCAATAAATGTGTATTTGTCCCAAGGATTATGGTCAGGCCTAACCTCGGTCAAAATATATGTGTTAGCTAAAAAGGTCTTAAACTTCCTCCACCGATCAGCACAATAAGACAATGTCTTGTCTTTCAACTTCGGGCAGTCAAGGACAGTGTATGTAAGCCGGATAGTGTCCCAAATAGGTTCCTTTACATCCGAAGGTCCACATTTCTCCACTCATCTGTCAAGATGCTAGCCTTGCTGCATGCTAGATAGCTGACAAAACTATTATATTTTCCTTGATTAGGACTGAAAGGAGCCAACTTTTCATCAAAATGAATCTCGAGCTTTGACCCAGAGGTCCGACTTACGGATACGTCTTTCATTCGTGTGCCACTTCTACCATGGCGTGCACTACGGTTACGAGGCTCATTGTGAGATGAAGAGGGTTTGTTCTGACTTACACCAGTCACACCAGTAACTGGCATTGAACGAACAGGAGAAGAACCGTTTTCTCCGTTCATTTTCGAGAAAGGAAAAGAGGTTGAGAGTGGTGGTGCGAAAGAGGAACGCCTGAGAGAGAGAGTAACAGAGGATGGTGGTGGTGGGCGAGGAAGAGAGGTGATGCAACAGGAAGAGGGGTTTCGCAACAACAACGGGGTTTCGAGTTCGGGGAGAACAACGTTAAAGTCGTAAGGTAAGGTTTCATGCGAAGAAGAGTATATTTGGCGCCTTAGTTTTAAGACCGGATGAAGTAAACGACGGTCTTAAAGGTTACCATTTAAGACCGTCCTTTATTAATGTCCGGTCTTAAAAAAAATTTCAATATTTAGTACCGGGCACCATTTATTCCGGTCTTAAAAGTATAACCTTTAAGACCGTCTTTTTATATATATCCGGTCTTAAAAGTTATACTTAAATTTTTCCTTATTTTTTGGACCACGAGAAAATATAAGTCGGGCCGTATGAGATTTCTCTAATAATGTAATTGATATTTCTATTTTTTTAATAACATGTTTAAGACCGTATGAAGTAAACGACGGTCTTAAAGGTTACCATTTAAGACCGTCATTTATTAATATCCGGTCTTTAAAAAATTTCAATATTTAGCACCGGGCACCATTTATTCCAGTCTTAAAAGTATAACCTTTAAGACCGTCTTTTTATATATATTCGGTTTTAAAAGTTATACTTAAATTTTTCCTTATTTTTTGGACCACAAAAAATATAAGTCGGGCTGTACGAGATTTCTCTAATAATGTAATTGATATTTCAATTTTTTTAATAACATTTTTAAGACCGATTGTTTTTTATGCTGGTCTGAATAATATATTTAAGACCTATGAAAAAATGATCCGGTTCAAGAAGTTTTTTATATTTACAAAATTGCCACCGGTCATACCTTTAAGACCGGTGTGTCGATACTCCGGTCTAAATGAGGTGGTCTTAAAATGTTTTTTTTGCACTAGTGAATTTTCATGGTTTTTAAGGAAGAACGTATAGCAAAGCTGATACGATGCTATAGGATTCTGACAGCAACTCGAAGTGCAATGCAAGACATCACGAAAGCTATAGCAAAGTAGAGGACGAATGCTATGTGGCATGTTTTCTGACCTTTTTATCTAGGTGATTTCAGGAATAAAAGAAAAGGGCGATAACGATAGATAGATTGCTGACATAACGGAATAGAAGATGCGGAGGATCGAAACTAAAAGATTTGAAGAATCCCGCAGGATTATCAAAAGCAATCTACTCGGATAGAAAGATACGATAGTTCTCGACATATTAGGAAAGGCCCAACTTGCTATAACTTGCACCGTAAGAAAGGCTGATTATATAAGGAGACAGCAGAGCCAACCCTAGGAGAGTCGGAGAACCCAGAATGAGATTCCACATTCGGAAGACTCAAGAGAAGAGTGAAAGATTTCACAAAGCACGAGATTTCTAGGACAACCGAGCATCCTTCTTTGTAGTATGACGGAGAGAAGAAGACGTGGAGTGGTGACGTGACAGGGCTTCATCCACGCCATTGGAACTTCGTCAAGCTTTCTGTTTTCTCTTTTATTTTAGTATTTAGATCATGGGTCATTCTGTTATTGTCTGTTTTGTGTTTCTCTTATCAGTCATGAACTGATTTTCATATGGCTGGATGAGGATGATTCCTTAAAGTGTTAAATGAACCCAGTTGCAAGTTCTTAATTTAATAAATTTGGTTTGCTTATCAGTGCATTAATTACTATTCGATTAGCGGAAGCTAGAGGCTATATTTGTGGCCTCGACTTACTGGCAAGGAGTTGAGGTTAGACCTCTGAGAAACAGTGTCTGCTAGGCAGCCCGTGCACTGCTTGCCCTTATTATTGTAGGCTTTAGGAATGGGTCTACCTCTCATAACCATGACACCCTGAGTGTAAAGCAGATCTAACTAGGAAGTTGCCATAGGAATATGGAAGGAGTATAGTTAGCATCATATGAATCGGACGCGGAAGCTTCGGCAGACTATAGTGGTGGGTTAACCAAATAGCTTTGTAGTTAGTAGCTATGCTGTAGCATTGCGGAAGCTGTGCAGTATAGATGCTATCGCAATGGGTAGAGCAACCGGGGATTGATGCACTTAAGGGTGATTCGAGTCCAAATAACTTCTTACTAATATCTTCTCAAGTTTAATTCACTCTTCTGTTTATTTACTTTATTAGTATAACCACAAAAACCTCTCAAACCAATTATATTTACTTTGTGTTTGCACAACTATCATAGCAATCGAGTGTCACTCTTTGGTATCTCAGTCTTTATGGGACGATACTCTACTTAAACTTTATTACTTGTTCGACTGGTTGACTTGCCATCAAGGAAATCGACCAACAGCGGGCACTTCTTCAATCCATATTGAAGGACAACGGTACGCGGTTGCCTCCTAGTGTTGATGACGATATTGGTGGTGATGATGACCAGACTGCTGCAGTTTAGACTTTTTTTAAATTCATTTTGGTCTCAACATTATAATTTGTAATATTTTGTTTTTGCTATGTAAACTCTTATGATTGTTACAATTTATTTTTATAATATACAAGTTTTTTTATGTTCTAATTTTTAATATTTTTATGTAATTATTTTATTTTTCTGATTTTTTTATATATTTTTTAAAATAAATTGGAATTTACGAGGGAAAAGTGTTTCCCTTGCAAATTTCATCATTTGTGAGGGAAGAAAATCAAGGATCTTGCGAGGAAACACTTTTGCCTCGCAAATTCCGAGATTTGCGAGGGAAAAAAGCATTTTTACGTCGTAAAAGTGATTTGCGAGGCCTATTATTGCAACGGACCTTATTCCGTCGCAAATTCCATCGCAAACTAGTTTTGCGACGGAAAATAGCTTTTTTGCGAGGAATTGTTCCGTCACAAAAAGTAGTTTTTTGTAGTGATTTAGCACTTGATATTTGGAGAGATGATGGCACATGTGTTGATAACCCTCTTTTATGTAAATTTTTGTATGAAGCTAATTAATATTATATTAATGAGATATATGGAATTTCCATAAAATAAGACAAATAATATATGTTTTAAATTGATTGGTTAATAAGGATTATAATTATGAGAGGGCCACATGGAAAGATGAGTTATCATGAAGGGGGCACCTAAGCACCCATGTGGCAAAATCATATTTAAAGGAGGAAAAGTTGGACACACATATGCATATGTAATCAATTAAGGGACACCTAAGGGGACACCTAAGCTACTTAAGTGGCAACACACAAATTAAAGGGAAAAAGTGTAGGGGACACTTGGAAATATTGTATACATAGCTTGTGCCACTTAATACACCTTAGCCATTAAGCAAGCACTGTAGCCACAAGAATAAAGCACATGATTAGAGTGCACTTTTGATTCAATAAAGAAGGACCCAAGTGGCGTGAAAGCATGGAGCAAGGGAGGAAAATCTGATTTTATTCCCAAAAAAATAGGAGAAATGTAGAGAAAATACAAGGTGCCTTACCTCTATAAATAGCACCACACTCTTCCCATTTTGGCAAGCAAGAAACACCATCTACACTAAAGAAAAGAGAGAGATAGGGGAGTGTTGTGGAGACCATAAGCAAGAAGGATTTCAAGAGGAAAAAAGGTAAGGAAGTTATGAGAATTATTTTATTTCTCTTAAATTCATACAAGTATGTTTAAGTCTTCAATTAGTAATCTTGTATAATATTGTTGGAGTTCTGGCTATAATTAAAAGGAGATCAAGGTGAAGTAGCCAAAGAAGATAGAACTTCAAGCAAGTAAGTTCTCTTCCCTAACTTCTTGAAATCTTGCAAAAGTTTAAGGAAATTTTGGGTAGTAGCTAGAACTCAATGATATGATTATATTTTGGTGGTTTTGATGGTTTAAAAGTGTTTAAAATGAAATTTTGTCTGAGGAAGAGTATGGAGTACGATTTAGAAAACGAGAAGCATGAATATATGCAAATAAGAAGGTAGAAAAACCCACAGGGGTATTTTCGGAAACTGGGAATTTTTCACATGTTTCTGGACTAAAAAAAAGTATTTTTAGACAAAAATAGACATGTCAAGGATCATATATATTTTTGGAACACCCAAATCGGATTTTTCTACAATTAGTTATGAATTTTTGAAGTTGGATCAATTTCAGAAATTTTGAGGACCATGTGCGAAAATAAGAGAAAATTCACCAAAGAAGAAGTACTCAATAATAAAGGGAATTAATGAGTTATAAAGTAAGAGGACCCCTTTTACAAGTACATAAATATAAGAAAGAAGTGATATTAGCGGTAACACTGTTATGTTATTTTATTTTAGGTCTATCATTCTTACATAATAGCCGGATCTTTCACTAATCAACTACCTGCAGGTAAGTAACCTTAATTTCATGTACTTTGTGTGACTTTGTATGTATGACTTACCATGATTGGTTATGCATTCGATGATATGTGTTCCAAGCGCTTTGGATACCAGAACCGCTGTGTGCGACCCCGGCATGGTTATGTGCCTTATTTAAGTAGTTCATGTTATATGTGACTGCTTGTTCCAGTTTAGGCTGTTTGCCTCGCTGTGTGCGACCTGTGAATGATGTATGGTTTATGGTTTTCTTACATACTTTGTACATGCCTTGTATATGAAATTAATGGTTACTCTAGGATTCATTTATGAATCCCAGATTATTATTATAAGAATACAGGAAGTGCTTCTAGGATAGAGCAGGAGGCTAAAGGTAAGACAAGGGAGCTTGATTGAAGATTAGCGATGCATGGTGGCAGCTTTTGTTATTACATGTTTAGTCTTGGATGACTGTATATTGATAGTTATTTTGGGACGTTTATCTGGATGACTGTATATTAACCCTTGAAGGGTGTTATTTTGTTTACATTGTCAAAATTTATGTTGTCCAAATTATTCTCATTGCTCTACTGCGTAGATACTCTGATATATATATATATATATATATGTGTATATATATATATATATATATTTATTTGAAAATAAAAGTCACTCTACCCGCCACCTGAAAAGGCGAGGCTGGTAGGAGTGTAACAACATGTGTTCTTATCTTAATATATTAGAGGAAATTAATTTAATTTAATTCTTAAGAGATAAAAAGATATAATAATTTGAATTTAATCCCTTTTTGAATTATAATCAAATCTATTATGTCAGCGCCTTAGTAGCGCAGTGCCATGTGAGCTTGACTCCCCTCTCCCATGTCCAGGATTCAAACCTTGCCCCCCTCCCCTACTATGTATATAAAAAAAAAAAAAAAAAAAAAAAAAAAAAATCTATTATTTGAGATTTTGAGGACATGTGACATCATTACAACTAGGATTTGATAATATCTTCTGGATTTTCATAAATTATCTCTAATTGATTCTTATGATAACATGTGACAACTTGGGGTGCAAAGCTTGGTCTAATGGTCTACATCTTAGTGATATTGATACCAGCTTTTGAAAACACCGTCTCGGTAAATGATAAGAGGAAAATAGAGCCTAATGTATGAAGATAATGTGGGATGATATAGTGAATACATACATAGGATTAATATAATCTTCAATTTTGTCCAGTGAGTGAGTTTTTGGGACGTAATAAGAGCTACTAGTGTCCGAAATTTTTCTAGATCAATTTTGCCTTCAACATATTTTAAAAAGATCGGAGTAAAGTTATTCTAACTATTAAAAAACTGACTTTGATTGTTAACAGTTTTTACCATGGGCAATGTTGCTTCTTTTCTAACACTTTCGAGTGAAATTAATTTAAAAGAAACTTCCGGATACCTACAGCTCTCACGTGAAAACTTTTAGGTTAAAATTGGACCTTAGCCCTCTACACACACGCACAAGAATAAAAGGTAAGGCTAAACCTCTAGAATTGGGAGCATTTCCTGAGTCATATAATTGCTCATTTCGTTGTATGAGAGATTCTGAAATATTGGTGCACATATATGAGAGGCAGTACGGGTAACATATATAATCACAGAGGGAAATGACAAGAAGATAAATAAAACATCTTCTCTAATTTTCTTGCTTTATATTCTTTTCTCTCACCATCACTTTTCTTTCTTGGATAAAAGGACAAATTGACATTAATAACTTAAAAAGTTTACAATGAAGATAAAGAAAGTAAACTAAAGTGCAACAAATTAAGTTTAGCTAAAAAAACAAGAAGAAATAGTTAAAATAGTAAAAGGAGGAAACTCCTTGAACAAGTTGAATGTCTTGAAGGACCAATATTAATATGGTCTGAATTGGTAACTGCTAAGGCGATGAAAGACTTGCCATCGCTTTTCAAATTAACTAATTACACGACATGCAATTTTATCTCTTCTACCTCATTGGCATTTGATAGACGTTGCACCAAGACTTGCTACAAAGTCATCGATATTCTTATCACTACTTCCTCCTTCATCACAAGCCTTCAAAGCTAGACTCTTCCATTTTATTGCATTCATCTTCATCTCTTTGCCTCTTTCACCGTGCATCACTTCCTCTATACATTTTTTCACTGTCTCTCTTCTCACAAGTCCTTTCTCATCAGCTTCAGCTTTCACTCCTATCTTCCACACATCCTTTATGTACTTTGCATCTGTGGGTTGGTCCGTCCACTGAGGAACTCCCACCATTGGAACCCCCAAGCTCACAGCTTCCACTGTTGAGTTCCATCCACAATGTGTCAGAAAACAGCCCACAGCTTCATGATTCAGCACTTGCAGTTGAGTACACCATGTGACCACAAGTCCCTTGCCTTGTGAAATGTCCAAAAAGTCCTTAGGAAGCTTAGGCTTCTCAGATTCTTTAACCACCCATAAGAAGTAACTTCCGCTGTCCTTCAAGCCACAAGCTATCTCCTCCATTTGATCAATTTCAAGAGCTACTAAACTTCCAAATGAGACATAAACGACAGATCCACTTGGCTTGTCGTTTAACCATTTCATGCAAGCTTCGTCTTCTTCTTTGAAGAAGCTGAAACCATATGCGTGGTCATCTTTGAGTCTTTTGTCTAAGAACATTGACGGTATGGTTGGTCCTATTGTCTTCAGAGGGAATATTTTTGCTTGCCAGTCAGCCACCTAAGTTGTTCAAAAAGATGTAATTAATGAACATTTTCAAGTTAGATATATTTAATCAATGAATATATGTGTATTCTCATTTTTATCAGTCTTTTCCAAGTTCAATATGAAAGCAGCAAAAAATGTTTTCGTCGACAAGTTCGGTTTAAAAGTAGTATTTGGCTTTAAAAAGTATTGTATTTGTTTGTATCAGAAAAGAATAATTTGATTCATACATGTGACATCTAAAAATTGTATCACGTCTTTGTTTGTTAGTGGATTCCGCTGTTTTACCGAATCTCAAATGAAGCTTCTTGGCGTGGAGCGAGGAGCCCAAATTCTGTTTTTCTTTTAGGCAGAGTGTTAAAGAAAAGACTACTTTAATTTTGAAAATAACTGAAAGAGAAATAGATGACAAACAGAATTTTTCAACCAAATCAAACTGACCGTACAGACAATTCGGATCCCTTTTTAAATTTATATGGGACAATTATAAACCAATTAAGAAATATTAACAAGATGGAATTCCTTCACAATTATCCTGGAAGCTTCCCATTCCTCATGGAAAATGGGATTTCTAACTTACAAAAGAAAATAATACTCTCCTTCAATTCCATCCTAAATATAGGAGTTTAGTATTATCCAGTATCAGGTTTAGGGTTCATGGCTTCTCCTCCCAACACAAGTGTTTCATCTAAGATTCGAACTCAAGACCCAAAGGATCTAGCGGGGTTTTATACCGCTAGACCAATTCTATGTTGGTCTAAACACAAGAGTTAGTGTGGATGTTTTCTAAACACTAAACTACGTTGTCTTCCAAATTTATAATTTTTTAAATTATTCCTATCAATTTTACATATGAAGGGTTTCATGAAGGGGAAGTTTTCAATGAAAATGACTAAAGGAGACACTCCTTCAGGTCCTTTTATAGGAACAGTCTCTTTTACATGGGCGGTCGATCCATAGTGTACGGAATATATCATTTTTGTTTGAAATTTTAATCTGGTCTTCTATTTTTACTCCTATTAACTATATAACACTCATTTTTCTGCAATATATTTTCACTCATTATCTCTCAAGTAGTGTCTTTGTAAACAAGGGTATAATTGGAAAGAAAATATATATTTTACATATTTATTGCTTTTATTAACATTTTGAACTGTATGATTATGATAGTAGTTCCTTATAAAAAGGATAGGAGGGAGTACATATTTTAGAGAAATTAACACATATCTTTAACAAATAACTACACTAATTTATTTAATATCGGCAAAATTAGTTCCCTAACTCCTGTACTAAAGTATAGGAGTGAGGGAGTAGAAGGTACGGTTGTGACTCGGTAGAAATTAAATGAACAAGTATATATCACTGACCTGTGGTTCAAGCTCATAAAACGAATTACAAAGCACCCAATCTACTTTCTCAATATTAGAGAACTGATTCACAACCATGTCGGTGAAAGCTGGATAAGGCCCCAAAACATACAAGAAAGATGGCAAGTCACAAGAAACAAGTGGAGGCAACGCAGGAAGCGAAATCTCAGACTTATCATCAGCCTGAGGAATCTTCAAGTTTCCTTTATAAACATGATAATAAATACTGTTCACTGCACAAGATTGAGTGAAAAACACAGCTCCCATAATCCCAAACTTCTTGGTTACCTCAAGAGCCCAAGGTATGAACGAATCATACACAACACAGTCAATTGAATCCCCAGAACTTATGAGCTTCTGTAAAAGTTGTTCAAAAGTCTTTGGCCCTACGTCCCAGAAACGATCAACGTAAGCTATATCACTCCCCGCTGCCCAAAATCCTCCGTCGTCAAAGCCGTCGGAGATGCTCTCGAGAGCTATGGAGGTTGATTTGAATTGTAAGGTGTTGCAGAGGAAGCGAGAGGCGACTAGTGTGACTCTCACACCTTTATGATCCAAACGCTTTGATAGTTGAAGCACAGGGTTTACATGACCTTGAGTTGGAAAAACAAGAACCAAACAATGAGGTCTTTTATTTTGCCTCTGTTCCATTATTCTTCTTCTTTGCTGGAGAGTATTCTGAGATTGTGTATGAGTGTGTGGTTGAATTAAGTTCCTCTTATAATATTCTTATATAGTAGTTTCATTTTTTTTTTTGGATCCGGTTTCCTTGCTCGTCCTTGGACGAGCAGGGAGAGCTCATCCTTTTTGGGCGAGCTTTGTACCATTCAAATGAGATCCGAATGGTTTATATCTAATTTTTTTTTAATTTTTTTTTTATAAAAGATCATTTTAATGAGTAAGGAATCTAAAATAAAGATAATCTCTAAACTATTTTTTCTAAAAAATGTTTTTTCATTAAAAAAAATAGATTTGAATTGTCGAATCTCATTTAGACGGTCCTAAAGTTTACCTGAAAGGATGAGCTCCTTGTGCTCGTCTTTTCACCTAAAGGACTAGCAGGGAAAGCGGATTTTTGTTTTGTTTTTTCAGCCTGCCTTTCCTACCTAATGAGGTTGACTTCTTGGTGCTATCTATTTGATCTTTTATTCCCAATAATGAGATGGATTTTTCTTTGCATAATGTCAAAGAAGCCAGCCTGGTTATACATAAAGGATTGATAATTGTTCCAAATAATGATGTGAACTTGTCTGTGTAAGGATACGACCATGAGTGATTAAATTAATGATTACGAAGTAACAGATCAAAGAATAAAAATATTAAATTACTAAAAGTCAATAATATTTTTTTTAGGTTAATTGTTCATTTTTATATGTATAGACTAAACTCACCAACAAATTAACGGTTATGAAATTTTAAATTAGGGAACATGAGTATCAAACTTTGAGAAGTATCTTTAACAAGTAAAACTTTCCATTTTTTTTTTTCATTTCCTGAATATTACTTGCAAATTAAACTGGTGATTATGAAGTTTCAAATTAAAGAATAAGAGTATCAAATGATTGAAAAGATCTTTGGTGGTACTCCCTTGAGTCCTAAATGATAAGCTAATTTAATTAATTTTCTTAATCTCTAGTTCTCTACAAATTAGTTATCTAGCTTATATATTTAGGAATGAAGAAGGTATTTTCAATGTTTTGGTTCTAATATTTAATTAGGGAAATCTTTAAGTCTTTAAATGTCAACCCCCCCCCCCCAAAAAAAAAAAAAAAAAAAAAAAAAAAAAAACTGTATTTTCAATGAATACTAAGTTTTTTTTTATATACCTGATTCAATATGTTTTAAGTGCAAGATAATTACTTCTTTTTGTTGCAAAAGCGCACTTTAGTCATCTACCGTGACAAAAGGATTTTAGTTTAGTCTCCGAATTTTCGTTTTAATCATCTAATTCTAAATGGTTTGTTTCTTGACAAAAATGTCGAAATTGCAATTTTAAATGCTAACAAAACATCCTTAAATATGGACATATTAAGTTTAAGTTTAAAATATAAGATTAGATCAGAATTAGATGATGATTTTGAGAATTATTTGTTATTATTTAAAATGAAGTTAGCATTTTTTGTTAATGAAACTAACACTGTTAGGGTTAGAGGACTAAAAAAAGATCGCAAGAAACTTTTTTTTTTTTGAAAAGGAATCAAATCAAAAAATTATGTAAAGTTAGAGGAAAAATGTGTATTTTTTTTTCTATTTATTGTTATTGTAAATTATGTTTTTGTTAATAACTAAATGAATCTCCTTTCATCAGTTACGTAACTGAAAATATATACCCTCTTCAACTATATAACATAAAGTTTTTCTAGTGATCATTCAATTTAAATTTCCATACTTATAAAAACGACTTTCAATACTACTTGTTAATTAAAATTAGAGTATTTAATTTCCGGACTCATAAGAAATAAGTTTATGTACGCTATTTTTGTTTATTATATTCATATCATTATCTTCTCTTGCATGAGTAGTATGAATACTTTTAGTGGTTAGATTATTCTCAAATTTTCTTTGCATTATTAAGAATTTTCCCTCCTTTGTTTAAGGCGCGAAAGGTGCAGTTCTTTTTCTTTTTTTGATTGTAGGAAAGTGGTAGTTCTAGTCTCTGTCTCTACTTGCAAGTGATTGAATTCGAATTGGATTCAAATTAATGCTATATGATGTAGTTTGTATGGTACATAAGCCATATTGGATATGGTTTAAATCAACATCGATCATGATCAAATCAAATATAAACACATAAAACTTATAAAAGAAGTTGTACATTCAAATCTTTAATTTGACTTTGTTTTTTATATAGTTTCATATGACGCTGGCTCATAATTTAAATATAGGAAACTTCATTATTGGAATTGCGTGACGTGGAGAAACACTATATGGAATGGTTTAACGTACGTGTCCTCTACAGTAGAATTTGATATATTATATATAAGCATCATGGGGGATTCATTCATGAATTACTGTTGAGGGTGACTCTTAATTTTTTTCCCCCAAAATGCCCATTTTTAACATTGGAATTATTATTTAAAAACACACATATGGGCCAAAAACGTTTTTATACAACAAAAAATTAATTCTAACAGATTTTCTAACTTTCTAATTTAATAATAACTTTATTAATATTGATATTATAAAATTTATGATTTTCATTTTCATTTATTAAAACACACACACACACAGATAGATATATATATATATATATATATATATAAACAAAGGGCAAAGAATTTCTTTAGTCACGGGAGATAAGTTATTTTTAGTGACCCCTAAAACTACGTCGTTTTGATTAATAAAGAATTGTGTTTTCGTAATTTTGCACCATTCATTAATTCATCTAAAATTACAAACATACCTTTCATTAATTCAAAACAACGTAGTTTTTTAGAGTCACCTGGAGATAACTTATCCCCAATCAACAAAACAATCTTGAGAAAGTTTTCAAAAGAAAGAAACTAGCGGTGTGCCTGAAACGTGTCACCCAATAAGCCTAGCTATCAAGTACGGGACATTACCATGTGCCATGCAGGTGTGCCTGAAACGTGTCACACAATAAGCCTAGCTATCAATGTTCCTCCGATTATATATTCTTCTGTATCTATTTATATGGTAGGAGAAAATAATTTTTTTAAAAATTATATCATTAAATTTTGCATATAAATATATAATTTTATTTTTCATTTATTATTATATTGATTTTGTTTTTGTAGCGTTTAATGTATATCAAATAGAGTTGTTTAGTTTTATAGTAAAGTTAATAAAAAGGAAAATACCATATAAATACCAGTTAAATTTGCAAAACCTCCTAAAGCCCACTGAATTTGTTAAAGGACTGAGAATGGTAGATGGGGCAATGAGAGATATGCAAATTTGGGTGGAAAGTCCACACTGCTCTTAAGTAACTTTATGAAGACACTGGATGGAGTAAGGCCACTCTATTTTCATTCCAATGACCAAGCGCGTTCTTCATCGTATTCATCGCGATGCTTGTTCTTCATCGTCCTCCTCGCAATGCCATGAATCCCTTAAGGAAAATATGGTTTGATTTTCTGAAATTTTAATCGTTTGAGATGTGGTGGTTGTTGGGGTTGGACTCCATTGTTGGAAGGTGAAGGACAAAGAGATAAAGAAAAAAGTGAATAGTAAAACGAGCTCGGAAGTTGAAAAATCCATTAATGAACAGTAAATGCATTTGAGGAAGAAGTGAATAGTAAATGTGGATTTTTAACAAAATTCGTAATGGGATTAACAAGTTCAGTAATGGCTTAACTTTTAATGACTATTTTCCTATAAACTATCGTTGAAAGTTAGGCAAAAAAAAAAAAAAAAAAAAAAGTTACAACGATTTGTTTTAAAACAATTATTGAAAGTACTTTTAACTATTGTTTTTGAAAAAACAGTTGTCAAAAATAGTATTTTTAACGACTTTGTTCTTGAAAAACAGTCATCCAAAATAGTACCTTTAATGACTGTTGTTGAAAAAAAGTGGTCCAAAATAGTACCTTTAACAACTATTTTTTCAAGAACAATCGTTAAAAGTACTTTCAACAACTCGTTTTTTAGAAATAGTCGTTGTGACTTATTATTATTATTATTGCTTAACTTTCAGCGATAGTTTATATAAAAATAGTCGTTGAAAGTTAAGTAATTATTGAATTTGTTAAGCTCATTACAAATTTTATTAAAAGTCCACATTAACAACCTTCTTCCTCAAACGCATTTACTTGTTCATTCTTGGATTTTTCAGCCTCCGAGCTCATTATTAGTCACCTTTTTCTTTATCTCTCATTCCTTCATCTTCCAACAATGGAGTCCAAATTTCAACAACCACCACATCCCAAACAATTAAAATTTAAAAAAATCAAACCAAGATTTTTCTTAAGGGATTCACGCGTCCGCGAGGAAGACGATGAAGAAGGAACGTCGCGATGAAGAAAGCGCTTAGGGCGCTTGAATGAGAATGGAGTGGCTTTACTCCCTCCAGTGTCTTCATAAAGTTATTTAAGGGTAGTGTGGACTTTTCACCCGAATTTGTATATCTCTAATTGCCCCATTTGTCTTCTTAGTCCTTTAACAAATTCAGTAGGCTTCAAGGATTTTGCAAATTTAACTGGTATTTATATGGGATTTTTCCTTAATAAAATGTAAGGTTTTTTATTTTATTTTAATACAAGTTAAAAATGATTTATAAATAGATGAAAAAAATGAACGGAAGTGATTAGTAGAGGGATGGGAACGCATGTAGGGTGCGATGAGTCAAACTCGAAATAATCACTATTTGTTGGAAAGATGGAAATGTATGCCTCATAAAGGGGCTTTTTGAACGCATAAGACAAGCAACTTTTTGAAAGCATCCATACATGATTTCAAAATGTATGGATGTAAACGAAGCCGTGACAAAGGGAACTACAAAGGTATACTCTACATGGAATTAGTATGAAATTCAATTCGAGTGCACATTATATCCACATAATTTATATGCTTCTTAGGTATATGAACATATTTTTTTATATATTGTATTTATTTAGATTTAAATTATATGTTACTTTTCGATATGTTTTTTTTGCATCGAGTATGTAAAACCCTAAAATCTCTACTTATAAAGAAAGCCATATTTTGACAAATACCACATGTTTAACAAAGGAGAGTATGTTGTCTCTAAATTGTGTAAATTTGTTAGCTATATTTTAGGCAAATTTCTCTTGGGAATTTATAACAACCGAAGGCAAATATTTAGGCTACATTTAAGGATCCTAAAATACAAATAATTATTATATTAAATTATGGTTCTGGAATTAAAAAAAAAAGAGCAAAATAATGTGATGTAAATACTTAGGAAATTTTTAAGGATTGATAAGCAATTAAGTCCTCACTTAATAATGGTGTAAACTTTCATGATGAATTATGGTGCATAAAGCTTGTGTGAATTAAACACTAAGTCTCCATGGTTAGCTAATAAATACCAATTAGGAGTTAATTAAGCTTTGCTAATGACACTTAAGCCTTTATGATATCATCAAAGTGACATCACAAGGATGACATCACAAGAGCTCATGCTTAAAGGTGTAGGGCCAAGATTTAATGAAATCACCACAAAATCCAATCTAATGGATAGGGTTCAAGATGAGAGGATAATATATTATTTAACAAAATTAAATAAAGGCATAATTAAATATAGCACATGGGCTCATAAATGTAAAAGTGGAAGAGGATAAATAGGAGAAATTATAATAATACTAAAAATAGGATAAAAACACTTGCACATGAGACCACAAGCAAAGAAAATGCAAGAAGGCAAGAGAGAGGAGGAGGGAGCACGGATGAGGGGGAGAGAAAAGAGAGGAAAAAGAGAGAAAAAGAGAGAAAGACGGAGAGAGAAAAAGAGAGAGAGAGAGAGAGAGAGAGAGAGAGAGAGAGAGAGAAAGAGAGAGAGAGAGAGAGAGAAGAGAGAGTGATTAAAATATGATTTTTATTAGAACACATGTTGAATTTAATTTTAGAAATTAAGATAATTAGCTAAATCGAATGTAATTATTTCTAACCAATAGGAATCAATTGCTCACAAATTGTATCATCCTAGAAGCACAAAGTGATATTAGCCATTGATAAGAAAAATTGATCCAAGGGATAGAATTCTTGAGCTCTTGCTATAAATAGAGCCTTGCCTCTCCTCATTTTTCACACCAAATCAACCACCAAGTGGTGATTTCTAAGAAGGAGGAGGAGTTCAAGAGCTTCAAGAGGTAAGCTTGTCTTTAGTTTTTAGTTTCTAGTCTTTAGCTTTTAGTTTCTAGTTTTTAGTTTTTAAAATTCTTAGATAGAAGTAGTTTAGATCTTAAATATTCTAGAATAATTTTATTTACATGTTTTTATGGTCAAAATTGGCTTAGTTTTGAAAAAATGATGAGAGGGTTATATAGCAAAATTTTTGGAAGAGAATCATTAAAGTAACGAAGTTACGCGAAATTTCATCGGTTTTAAAAATTCTGGAATCAGTGATGAACATGCCAAAACTTCATATTGAAAATACAGTCACGAAATTCTGGAAAAATTCATGGATAAATTAGACATATAGGGCTTTTTAAATATGTCAATAATATGTTAAAATGATTTCTGTACAGTGAGATAAAAATTCTCAAAGTTAAGCTACGTTTTTCTGGAAAAATTCTGGGCAGTGGTTGAAGATCATTAAACTGGGAATGAATCCAGAATTCTAGGTGAAAACCAATATTTTTTCTCAAAAGTAGACATCCTAAGGATTCTAAGGAATTTTACGGATCCTCGTTTTGATTTTTCTAGAATTAATTATGATTTTTCAATGATAGATAAAAATCTGTCCAGAGTTCTGGACCAGCGTTTTTAAAGAATTAAAAGTGATAAGTTGAGAGATAATCCTACCAAGGGTAAAAAGGTCATTAGTGACTAGGATATCTCCTAGAAAGTCATTGTGAATTAATAAATATGATATTACCATTATAGGTCAAACGCGATCACAAAATCAAGTCAACGTACCAACATTACGACAAAGGTACGGACGCGTCTTTGTAATACTAACTCGATGCTTATGGTGAACATATATGTGATAGATGTATTCATAGACTCCGACATTGTTTTTAAAGTCTCATACACATACAGATGTACACGGGTTATGGTCTTGATAACGCCTAGAGTTTTCCTAGCGCTGAGGACACGGATGTACACTGTGGCACTGGTGAATAGTGCAGGCTATAATAACATTCATATGTAGTGGCTGTGCTTTGTTATTATTTTTCATATGTGAACATTGCTGTTTTGTCATGAATATCTGTCATACATAATTGTCACATAAGCATGAGGTTAACCGTTACCTGAGGTTCAATGGGAATTGAACCTCGGCTCTTACCATAGGCTCGGGTTCGGGAGGAGGCGGGGACCGTGGACAAGGGTAAGCCGCCCGCATGAGGTCCCGCACGGAGAATGTCCTTTTTGATTTTTGTGTATAAACATACCTATGACTATTCGGATGACTGTAATAGCAACTAAACACACCAAATATGAATGTTTATCGGTGACTCGTTTGTTTTAAACTAATCGATGCTCTACTCGATTAAACTATTTCAAACTCGATTAAAACATTTCAAAAATGCTTTAGAAAATTGGGGTGTTACGAGTATCTCAAATTAATTAGTTTCCATAATACTTGGTGTTAGAGACCGAATGCAGAATTGAAAATTAATTTGAGATACTGGGTGTACAAAATATGTTAGAAAGCAGCATATAATTTAAATGTAAAAAAATTGATTTTTTTTTAAATATGCTAATATATATAAGAAGCACATAAACTATATACATATAATGTGGACTCAATTCACCCCCCCCCCCCAAAAAAAGCGTGGTTGGACGAGGAATTGCCCTCATCCTATTTGTAGTTCCATTCCATAACATTTTTATATTAAGCTTATTAAATACGAACCGGCTACTCAATCGATCAAGGTAATGGGTTAATGATTAGTGCATCGATTGAAGTCAAATTAGAGTAATAATTAAAAAAATTTATCTTAATTTAAATGGATAAAAATACTTATATTTTAATTATAAAAAGAATACATACCAATTGTTAGCGGTTTCTTGTACAATACATGAGTTAGCGGATCTGAACCTTGGCAAGGAAATCCATGGCTATGCAGTTAGAGCTCTGATGGATGATAATATTTTGGTGGTAAATGGCTTGATTAATATGTATATAAAGTGTGAGTTTCAAGGAAGGGCATCTGGAATAGACAAGTACAACGGGCCAGAGACAATCAAAAGGCTCAGAGTTAAATTCAAGTGCCTGTGATGCTAATTCGTGTGGGATTCATTCTAATTTTTGGCAGCAAGGGCATTACAGCAGAGCCATTTTCTACATCTTGTCAGTGAGGCCAGAAAAATTGGTATGGGATGAAATTATCCAATTAATTATACCATT
The DNA here is from genome assembly GCA_019022655.1 of Acacia acuminata. Classification (NCBI taxonomy): domain Eukaryota; kingdom Viridiplantae; phylum Streptophyta; class Magnoliopsida; order Fabales; family Fabaceae; genus Acacia; species Acacia acuminata. The sequence continues at coordinate 87,176 of JAFJYI010000164.1, read as the reverse complement.
GTTTGATGAGAATCGGACTTGGGCTTTTTTTGTTGATCATGAAGATAGTTTATGATTGAATTATTGCTTTTAAGTTATGAAGTTGGTGATATATTTGAGTTGAGATACTATTCATGCAATTGATCAGTTTGGAAAGATTAATATTGTTGTGGGTTCTTGGTTTGACCTTATTATCTGCAAGACAAGAATTTTTGTAATATTGTTTTAGAGAAGCATTTAAAAATTGTTTCTGTGAGATCAATTAATTTCTTCCGTTGCTTCTTTGAGATCAAAAATTGTGACCATGTATGCCAAATGTGGTAAATTGCACCAGAGGTTTATTTTGTCTGATAATATGAGCAAAGGGATTTGGCTTCCTGGAATGCTATAATTGATAGTTGCACTCAAAATGGCTATATATGCGAGGTTTTGTTTCTTTTCAATGAGATGAGGACTCATGGTTAAACACCAGATTCTATAACTATTGTCTCTCTTCTCCAAGGATGTGCTTCCATAAGAGCACTTCATTTTAGAAATGGTTATCATGGCAAAGGAGAGACAGCTTTGAGAGTTTGGATGATGGTCCACAATTGACAAGGATGTAAACGGCAACTTTGCTGCCTTCTTGACGCCTTCAAATATGAGTTCACATGTGAAGGCTCAAATCTCAAATGACTTCGTTTTGAAGGAAAAAATATCAGGTAGCTGAGAACTTCCATAGCATTAGAGGAAGGTATAAATGAAATTAATTGAAAGAACATGGAACCCGGACAAACTTATTACAGTTAAGTATCGAGTTCCATGTGAAGACGTACGAAGGAAAAAGGCAGACCCAGTTAAACTGAATCTAGTTAAAATCCGAGATCCGTGTAAAGTTCTATGGCAAAGGAAAAAGGAGGACCCGGTTAAACTGAATCTAGTTAAAACTGGTTCCGTGTAAAGTTCTACGTAGCGAAGGAAAAAGGCGGACCCGGTTAAACTGAATCTAGTTAAAATCCGAGCTCCATGTAAGACGACAATGCTACCAAGTCTATTTTAAATTCCTTTATTGGAATCATTTTGCGACGGCAATGCTGCCAAGTCTATTTTAAATTCCTTTATTGGAATCATTTTGCGACGGTAATGCCGCCAAGCCTATTTAAAATTCCTTTATTGGAATCATTTTGCGATGGTAATGCCGCCAAGTCTATTTTAAATTCCTTTATTTGAATCATTTTGCGACGGCAATGCCGCCAAGTCTATTTTAAATTCCTTCATTGAAATCATTTTACGATGGTAATGCTGCCAAGTCTATCTTAAACGGAACCCGATTAAACTGATTATAGTTAATGTTACATCCCTACCGGCCTCGCTCTTTCGGGTGGCGGGTTAGAGGGATTCCTTTACTTAGTTACCTCTCCTTTATTATTAAATCCATTTAACATGTATTAGAGTGAGCACAACATAGCATTTAATGGGTTTGGACGATCTACTGTACTGGGAAAAGTAAAATAAACCGAAAGTAAAAGTCCCCAAGGGTTAAGGGTACATTCATCCAAAATTAAATACCGAAAATATAAATATCATCATCCCAAAAATATGGTACAAAATACAATAGGGCATCCCCTATTCTTCAATTGCACCGATAAGCCCTACCTTTCCAAAAAGGTCCTTCTATCTCAGACACGATCCCTTGAAAACTCAGATCTGTCTGGAGTTCAAAAGTGAACCCTAGAGTAACTGTCAATACTCATGTACTAAATGTGTAATGTGTATGCATGCAAACATGTTAATCATAGAATCACAAATGATATGCCAAATATACCATATATGCAAACAGAAACATATACAACAATCTGTCTTTGTATCGCTGAGCTGCCTTACTAAGGTAGGCCCCGAATATATTTACCGGAATCACAACCCTGTCTCCGTTGAGCCACCACTCAAGGCAGGCCCCGGACCAGGCCTCAACGATAGGAACACATCAGTGGTGACTCAAACCCCAAGACATTCTGTATGCATATTTGGCAGAAATATACACAAAAACACACATGGCAAGCAAACACATACAACAAACACATAAAAGTACTTGAGTAAAGCAGTTACTACCTAGTGGGGTATGTACCGTCTTAAAATTTTAATATGCCCACTTGCTCAACCAAGTATGCTTTAACCCTAAATAACACCAAAATACCTTATTATAGCATTTTCCAAAAATACCCTTGCATTTTTCATCAAAACCAAGCCCTATGCAATTTTTTTAGAAAAATCCAGTGAATCTAGCCCAACTTCAAATATTTTTAATAAATTTTAAAAAAATAATATTTGTACGAAACTAGTGCCATATGAACCATTAAGATGTCTAGTTTTTAATAAAAATAATTCCAGAGTCCAAAATTACTTATATTTTGGCATGTAGCCCAATTTCTACACTTTGGTCAGGCATTTCCTGCAGCTTTTTGAACAAATTTTACCAATTTATTTATCTTAGTAGAAAAATAAAAAAGACACAAAATTATACATCAAAGTGAACTTCAAGATGTCTAAGTTTCACCTATAAAATTTTAGCTTAAACCAACATCATTTACATCTTCAAGAATGTGGTTGAAGCTTCGCTGCCCAGATTTCCAGAAACAGGCAGCAAGCTTGTTTTTAAGGTTTTTCGGTGATTTTGAGTTCGGAAACTTAAACCATAACTTAACCCCATAAAAAATCATGTTTTGAACACTTTGAGACCATTAAAAATATAAAAATCAGATCATAACACCAAGCCCTAATCACTTTGAATGAAAACCTTAAGTTTACGCTTCAAAGGTTTGAGTTTTCAGTGTTTACCTAAATTCGGAGTTCGGCTTGATGATCTGGTTCTTGCTCTTGGTTGTGGAAGCTTTGCTAGTCACTCTCTTTTCTCTGAAAATTTCACCCCTTATGGACAAGAGAGAGAGATAGTTTATTTCTTTTAATAATAGCAAAAAGGAACCTGAGCAGTATGAAATATCTAGTGTTTATTCCTGTCTGGTTGGATCAGGCTTTTTGACTTATTTCCCAAGAATTTCCAGAGAATTCCAGGGAACTCCAGAATGTGTACATGTGGCGCATCCCTAGCCCATGGTGGCAGATTTTTAATTTTCAAATGGCTAAAATTACCTACTTTGGCCCAAAACACCTTTTTGTTCAACAAGTATGGCCCACATCTTGATTAATGGACTGATTTTACTTTTCTTTTTCTCCAAGTCAATTTTTAATAATTATGGGGGGTAGGTGGCACCATTTGGGCCCCACCAAATCTTCCCCTTTGCTTTTTATCTGACTTTTACACTTTATCCAGTCCAATCTTCTTCCACCGATCCTTGCTGGGCCCCGCTAGCTAAAAAGGTGCTTTCTTTTGTACTTTTCTTCAATTTTTCAAATATTTCCCCTTGATTAGACATACATATGTAGCACCACCTTGCCTTCCTATGTGGCCCCACATTTTTTTTATTTAATTAAAAATAAAACCCCTAATTGGTCCCATCAGTCCCCTTTTTACTGGTTAACATCCTGTGGGACCCGTATTTTGTGTTTGGGCTTGAGTAAAGATAAAATCATCTGATTTTCCTTCTCTCTCCTTGGGTTGACAAAATTAAATGCTTAGGGGTAAGAATTTGACCATTTTGCCCTTACTTTTTCTCTTTTACCCCTATAGTGACACGTGTCCCAATGTAATGATTACACTAACTTTGCTTTTTGACATGTGTCTTTTTTAGTGTTTTTCCCTCTTCCCTGGCTATGGATGGCGCATGAACACTGACCAGGGGAAATATTTTGTGTCTTGTCATTATTCACGGGCCCCACTTCATTATACCGGCTTATGCCACATCGGCATTTTGTCCTGGGCCCGCTCTTTCTCAAATCTGGACACCGTCATAACCTCCTTTCACTAGGGGACATTTTGGGCCTTTTTCAGAGTCCATCATCTTGTTTTCCATTATCCTGACAACCTTTATATTTATTTTATTCAAATAAAATATTACAGGAAATTATAACAATTAAATTAACAATCCAAACTTCTCATTGATTCAACAGTGCTTACAAATACATTATTTACAAAAGTGAGGTGTTATAGTTAAAATCCGAGTTCCTATGGAGTCCTTCCTACGAAAGGGATGAAGGCGGAACCCGGTTAAACTGATTACAGTTAAAATCGAGTTTTGTATAAATTTTGCAGGAAAGGAAAGAAGGCGGACCTGGTGAAACTGAATCTAGTTAAAATTCGGGCTCTGTGTAAATTTTTGAAGGTGGACCCGGTTAAACTAAATCTAGTTAAAATCCGGTTCCGTGTGGAGATCCAAGTTAAACTATAAATGCATCCTGGTAGCCCAGAGACCTGAACCATCGTGCTAGGGGCAACGAGTTGTTAGTGAAAAGCATGATTGTCAATAACCGGGATTAAGGCAAACCAGAACAAAATAGTAAGTATTTTCCATTGATCGTGATTTGCTTACATATTATTAAATGCAAGAATATAAATCGGATAATTATCCTGGGAAAAATTGCTACCAAAGCAAGCAAGGGATAATATTTCTTCTCAAACAACCCAGATAAGTTGGATATGTCTCGGCCAAATCCATGGTTCACATCAAACAATCAATGCATCTCGACAGCCCAGAGACTTGAACTACTAGGTTGGGGGTCAACTGTTATGGACTCAAATATGAGGCCCATTCAAGGTGTGACCCAACAAGAGCCAACCAATATGGCACAATGTGATGGCACAACATTTCGGCTTGGAGGCATAAGAGGCCCAGTAGTTCAAACCTTAATCCTAAGGTACACTCTATAAATAGTGGGTAAACCCTAAGGTACACAGATTTGACACACTCTCTCATTTACAATACTGCCTACACTGTGCAAATACCCCACCCCTTTGGCGAAAGTCTTCATGTTTGTGCACAGTAGTCCTTTATTCTGATAGGTATCTCATCTATGGATACCTAGGAGAGAGCTATTTGATCCAATATCAACAGACTAGTCCATCGAGGGCTAGACATTTGTGTTCTTACAACAGAACACCAATGATTTGCAAAGTATTCAACTATATATATATATATATATAATTATTTCATTGTTTTATTTTATTTTATTTTCCTTTCATATTTATTGTTTTTCTTTGCTGAATTTCCCTCTTCATATTTTTTTTTTCTTGTCTTTCATCCCCGTCTCTTCTCTCTCCCATGTGAATATCCCTCTTTTCTCTTAATGCTCAACAATTAACAATCAAGACCTATCACAGGGAATAGAGACAAGAGAAAAGGCTAACCCCTCTTTCCTCTCTTCACTCTCTTTCATAAGCTTCTTCTTCCTTCTTCCACGCGTAGCAAGTCACAGCGTCCCTGGCTTCTCTAGCAAGGAATAAGGGTAAGAAAAAAGTAGACTGGAGTTGGGTCACGGCCGAACCATCCAATTGACCAATTTGCTAAGTTTTGAGTCAACTCGATTGGTCTAATCCTAGTTTCAGAACCATGGTTTACATAGACCAAAAAAAAAAACTTTAAACTATAATGTCTTAACCTTAAAATTCAACAACTTTTCAACTAATTTATTCATATTTAATACTCCCTATTGTCTTAATTATAAGAACTATTTACCTGAATTTGGAGAGATTAAGGAGAGAAGTTAAATTAGTTAATTATAATTATTTTCCAAAAATACCCCTACTTAAAATTGAAAATTACATCAAGGCAACACTAGCGTGTTACAACATATAGGTATGGTGTGTGTGGCCTAACCCTCTGAGTCGGCAAGACACAAACATAAATCCATCGGACAAGATTTATATTCTTCTATTAAGAAAGGTATGGACCCCACACACCTCTTCAATTCCAGTTTCAATCCACGAATAGCGATAAAAAAGATATGTTCATGATAATATATAACACTATTCAAAATATCAATTTATAAGGTATTTTCTTTCCAACCATAACTTTTTGACGTCAATATGAGTAATAATTAAAATTAAACAATTTGAATATCTGTCAATAATGCATATATAGATACGATATGATGATATATGATATTACGGCGGGCAAATTAAATTTAGGGAAAAAAAGTAATCACTTTGGACGGATAGTTACAAAAAAATATTTTTAAAGGAATATTAAAATTATTTTATTTAAAAATAAAAAATAAAGTAGAATCTCTCACTTGATAGAATATAAGCGTGTTGTTAAATTAATTATTGTGGAGAAAGTTTTAGTAGGGGTGATATGACAAAAAATGCTCAAAATTATTTTATGAAAAAAAAGTATAATTGAGGTGTATATGACATTAATGAGTTGCAAACATTATTTACTCTATTGAATATATAGGTGTATTATTAAATTATTATTGTTTTTAATTATAAATAGGGGTATTATTGGAAAAAATTGATAAAAGTTAAAACTTGCTCTTATAATTAGGACCAAAACCAACTCTAAAATGTGTTCTTTTAATTAGGACCAGAGGGAGTATATATTATGTCCCTTAAGAACAAAATTCAACACTGCAATAGATTAAGAGCAACATTGTACTTTTTTGGTCATATTTATAAATCACTTTTAGTATATTTCACACATACCAAGAAAAACAAAAACCTCATTAATATTGCCTTGAAATTCAGTAACTTTTTATCATTTCCTCAAGAGCAACTTCTCTCAGTGGCTTGTTTCTTCTCATTCCTAAGTTACCCATCCAATTCATCTGATGGCTCAAAAAGTGACATCTCATTGAGAGTTTAAAAATTGTAGATTCTTCCAAGTTCCTATTGCCTCCCTCATCACTTAGCATCGGAAATAGGGGGAGCTCCTAAGAATGATGAAATATTCTTCGCCAATCCTACTATACAAAAGAAAAGAAAATTCCTTACATCTAAAAGGAAACCCCCACCCCACAAAAAACCAATTAGTGTAGAGAAAGAAGTAGGTACATATTTGTCCTCAACTTCCCCTTTGCTTCTCTGTAAAAAATCTAAAGTGAGGATTCCAACTCAATAGTGTTTCTTGGTTAAACGCAAAAGAAATATTTGCTCTTGTTTTGCAATTTTTTTTTAGAAGTATTGATAAACTAAGCTTAGAGTAAGGAAACTTTAAAATTTAAAATCCTTCCATAGGCATAGGAGTTCAAGTCTTAATTAACTTCAACAAATAATAATCCCCTAATAGATTTTTATAAGGCTTGTGTAGACCTAGTAACTAGAAGCACCATGGGCTTGCTCATCTTGATATGAAATCCCTGGGATTGTGAAGAGCCAAAGTTCTAGGGTTGAGCTTCTTAGAGGATGCGGTGTGGCTTAACACACCGGCTACAAGAGTAAAAATAGTCATGGATATCGTTGAAGTCTCGAGGATACTGAACTTGAAGATGCAAATGGTACCATATAAGATGACAACGGTGAGGAAGAGGTAGAGGAAACTGTAGAACAAAATATCACCAAGAGGGGGTGAATTGGGGATTTAAAAATTCTTTTTGAAACTCACAGAACCAGGCGCAATAACAGAGTATAACAGAGAGGGAAAGAAAGATTGACATAGATGATTTATACTGGTTTGGTTTCAACTCTTGACCTACGTCTAGTCCCCAGACTCTCTGGGATGTTCACTATCACTTCAATCTATTACACACTCTGTACTTGAAAGTAATCCTCTCATTAGGATTCACTCCCCCTTACAAGTTGTAATCAGATAAGTCAATCTCAAAGTCCCAATACTTTGAGATTCTTACAACATCTGATAATAAGAAATAAACTTTCTAAAAGAGCAGATGAATAATCATTGAATTTAGTATATCCGAAGATATTACACAGATGTAAGAAATAGCAGATGTGTAAAGATCGTTTTTTGCGTTTTTGTTTCTTATTGGTTGGTAGAAGGAATTGAATGCTTTAGCTTATATATATGATGAAGGTAGTTCAAGACCGTTGAAATTCTTCAATGTACCAATGGAGATAATGAATATGACCGTTGTGTGTTGGGGACCATTTATTGTTCCTGCTTGATTCATTCCTTGATCTTAGTAATTCTTCATTGACATTTTTTGTGTCCTTTACCATTGGATGATCTGGTATTTAATTAGGGAAACAGCCCATCAATGCTTTCTAGATGTGCAGAGAATGATCGACCAAATCCGTGCTTCAATTTCTGAACCGGCATTTAATGCTTATGATGTAATCACTTGATTTTTGCTCTTTCTTCAGTTAATTCATTATGTAATCATCTAAAACTCACTAACAAATTGATTAAACATAGTTAGGGACAATAGTCAGTGACAATAATATACAAATCATACTTGAAGATTTCACAATTCCAGACACGGTGATATCAAAACAGGGATACCTTGTACTTGAGGCAAATTTAAGCAAACTGAAGTGAATGACTCCAGTTAAGCATTCTAGGCTCTAGTCACTGGATCATTTTATTTGAAAATAAGTTTGAATTTTAAATGAAGATGTCTTTGTATGACTTAGGCTGAGGTTAAAACGTTTAACTCCTTAATTTAAGGTTCAATCAAGTCAAATTCTCCTTTTAGAAATGGATTTTGAGATAGCATTTTGAAAATGATTTGATATCGCATTAACTTGAGTCATTAAGTGACTAACTCGAGTCAACTGATATATTTGAAAAAATGTTCTAAAAGCTCAGCTCGAGTTAAAGGACTTAGGTTGGAGTCAAGATCTTATATTTTGAAAATAAGTTTAAGTCCACAAGATATGACTTGAGTCGAGATGCACAGGCTCAAGTTATTGTAAGCTTAAAATACTTGAATAGCTCTTTGGCTTGCATTGATTCGAGTTTAACAACTCTACACTCAAGTCAAATATGACAATAAGTTACTGGTTTAGATATGATCAAGTTAAAAACATTTTAACTTAAAGCATTATCATCATTTTTGTTTACAATTGTCAATATCATCAAAACACATAGGAAACTAATAGAAACTAAGGTAACAATGCCAAGATTATTTAGGTTCATATATGATCTTAAAAGCTCAATGACATGTCATTTTGTGAGTTCTTGGATGAATTGGACATCTAAGATGTTGAGATTATGAGGGATGAGGAGAAACAAGCCATGGAGAGAAATAGGACCCCTTTTCCTCTACTTAATACACACAACACATAGTACCCCATGAAAACAAAATCTACTACACTATAATAAATGGAGGGCAAAATTGTACATTAATTTAGAACCAAAATTTCACAATAGATATTTTTTTAGGGGTCACTGACAACGTATAATTTTATATAATGTAGAACAAGAAATACAATATGATAGAGGATTTGATGATGAAGAACATATTATGAACTACTTATAGGAGAATTTGGAGTGAAAGGGTTAGTAGAGAAGCTTGTTCCTCTTTATTTCCTCACTATTGTTCCTATTTATAGAGTGTCATAGGGGATTAATTAACTCCACTTTTCTTAGATCCGAGTAGATCTGACTGGTTGTTTTGAGGAACTAACTGAACTTCACCATTAGGCTAAGGGGGCTGCGCATTCATGTGGCCCCTTTTTCTTTGACAGGCCATCTTGCTTTAGGTAACAAAGCATGTCTTACATGCAGTCCGTTGAGCTTTTAGGCTTAGGTTAGAGAATTTGGTACTACATTAAGTCCACAACTCTTCAAGTCCAATGGACGATTTGACTTGGAGAGTGGCTCGTGATCTTGGCCGTTGAGCATCTTAAGTGATCTAACAGTTACATTTTGGGCCTCCTTCTTGATTCCTTTATCTCTTTTAGGGACGTCTTTTCAAGTTCTTTCTTACTTTGCCGGAGTTCGGTGTTTTGCAATGTTGACTACTCAGCCTCGCTAGGAACCTTAGGTGCTTGTCTTCCATAGGGACTTCTAACTCTAACAACCCGCACACTCACTGGTCTGGTGTAGTTCCATACAATGCTTCATCGGAGTTCTAGAAATCGATGGTGTATTTTTTATTTTGCCAAAATTCCTTGAGCTTCTTCAGCTATAGGTCATGGCTCATAAAGGTACCCTTAACATTGTATGCAACTTTGTTTAGATTTTTTTCTTAGGGAGTTGTTGTCAGGATTTGTCTCTATCTCGATCCTACTTTTGGTGAGCTTGTAATGCGAGCTAGCTTGCGGTTTGAGCTTGCATTTCTCCCTTCTTCGCCACTGTCTTCCCATTCTTTCAGCAAGTTAATTTTTTCATTGCTTACTTTTACTGAGAATAGGGTGAATGTATTGTTTCAAATCCCAATGGACCTTTTGATCTCACTTCCTTGTTCTATTTTGGGAATGTCCTCTCATACATTCTTTTGGCTCTTGTTTGCTTTTGATTTGTAATGTTGAACTTTTGACATTCCTTATGTCAATCCCTAAACTTTCACTCATCAATTTAATGCTTTGAGGTGGATTTAATTACTTTTTAGTTTTTTGGTTCCCCTTGGATGTATGCACATAACCAGGTATGTGGTGTTTGGATTTTTGTGCACAGATGTATATCTATGGATTATTCTTTACAGCACCTTTTTGTGGCTCCTTTTCCTTTTTCCATTTTTGGCTAGGCGTTGAGGGGACATTGTAGCGCTCGATCACATGAGGTATACTTTTCTTTTATCACCATCTTCCCTACACTTTCAGCTTCCTGGTGTGATTGATTATGTTGGAAGTGGGTGGCTTATCTTTGAGTGTGATTGATGTCCCAGAAAGTGACTCAAGGATGGATACTACCGTAAGTAAGGGTGAGGAGGTAGATTCACATGTGATGGGAATGTTAGTGAAGGAGCTAATGTGTAAGGGAGTCAAACTATAGTTGTGGGTATTCTAGAAGAAGGTGTAGCTTATAAAGTTGGCTTTAGCCATTAGAAGAAAATTCACTAAACATATGGCATAGCTAAGAATGTGTATTTGAGGGCTCCTCTGGTAAATGAGAAAGCATATTGGTATTCTGATGGTTGGGCTGCAATGTATATGGAGTAGTTGAGGTAGGAGGCTTCATTTCCTTTAGCCTTATTAATGGTGGGCTTATGTAGACACTTCGACCTTGATCCATCTCAGTTTGTGCCCCATGTGTGGCGGGTAGTATTGTCAATAAAGGTCCTAGCCAAACAAATTGGGGTAGAGTTTGAGGTTGTACACACTATCAGGTAAGTGAAAGTAGAGCTATATACCCATGAGGGGGTGAATTGGGTATTATAACACCTTTTGTAATATGCTCTATTTTTAGACAGCAAAAACAGAGATGAACAGAGTAAAGGGAAGAGCAGCTGGACACAGAGATTTATACTAGTTCGGTCCTAACAACTTGACCTACATCCAAATCCCCGGACACTGGGATTTTCCACTATCACAAAGATTACACACTCTCGTACTCAAAGAGTAGTTCTCTCTCTAGAACTCACTCCCCCTTACAAGTTGTAATCAATGAACTCCCAAATCACCAAGTCCCCTGACTTGTAATTCTTTACAATAGATGTTTTTCAAGTAGAAACTCTCTCTAAGAGTATATAAGAATAATCAAAAGTACAAAGTATTAAAAGATACAATACGGTTGAAACTGAAAGAATAAATGCTAGACTTGAATGTATTTCATTTTCAGTTGTTGTAGTTGTTGAGAAGACTTGAATGCATCTCTATTTATACTAAGAGAGCATTAATTGACCATTGTAATCTTCATTATTATCGTTGCCTTGATTAACTAAAGTTCTGAGCAAGGTAAGGGCTTCTTCTCTCTCTAATCTGCACTTAATCCAGCTGGGTAGAATATCAGAATTGACTCTCTACAAATTAGTCCGTTGGAGAGACAGTTGCTTGTTGAAGAAATCATTCTTTAATGCTTTGCAACCGTGTGCAGAAGGATTACCCAAAAGTATGCAAGTTTCTGGGTTTGCATTTAATGTGCTGACATCACTTTTGCTTTTGCTTTAAACCTTCAATGTACATTCTCTAATTTGTTTGAAACTCACCAATAAAGTGGTTAAACATATCTATAAACATTAGAGATTAATCATAGGAAGTATTAAGATCAAACAAGAAGGTTTCACAAATTCATCAAATTTGATTTTCAAACTTAGCGTTCAATACTCGAGTATATATGTGTATCAATACTCGAGTTTGTCACTGTGCACTTAAGTCAATACTTGAGTATTCATTTTGATACTTGAGTATTCTTCTTCCAGAGAGGAATCATCGAGATTTGACTTTGGACCTTAATATTGAAATAAGGTCAATACTCGAGTATCCAGATCCATACTCGAGTTTTGAACTTTTGATATGAAAATGACTTTAAGTTCAAAAACCTCAATACTTGAGTATTATTTTCAATACTTGAGTGTTCAAATCATTGACAAAGAGCAAAGCTCTCTGTATGCCCAATACTCGAGTATGCATTCATTTTGAAAGATTGTGTGAAGTCTTTCTCAAGTCAATACTTGAGTATTGAAATGAATACTTGAATATTGAAATGAATACTTGAGTATTCAATGTATGCATAAAACTTGTAGTCTTTCTGTCAGTCCAATACTTGAGTGTGTAAACCAATACTCGAGTATTCAAGGATTTTGAAAACTTTGATAAATTGATGTCAAGTCAATACTTGATTTTGCAAATGGATACTTGAGTTTTCATAAAAAAGTGTCAAGTACGAAAGCTTTGTGAAAAACCAATACTCGAGTATGCAGAATCAATACTCGAGTTTCCATAAGATGGGAAAACTTGATGACTCTCTGTATGACCAATACTCGAGTATGCAATTGAATACTTGAGTATTGAGAGCTTAATTCAATGTTGAAATTGTCTGTGTGATCCATACTCGAGTATTCATATCAATACTCGAGTTTGGCTCGAGGTAAAAAACTTGGAGTGCTCTCTCGTAAGTCCAATACTTGAGTATTGTGTCCAATACTTGAGTATTGCCTTTTGTAATGGTTTTGAGCAACTCTCTTTGTCAAGTCAATACTCGAGTATTGAGACCAATACTCGAGTTTGGCTTTGACGATAAGTTTTCAACTTACCAAAGACAAACTTCAATGTGTGTTTACAATTGTTAATTATCATCAAAACACATAGAGAACTAACAGTAAGAAGGTGTTAGTAAAGAAGTGTTAGATCAATAACCATGGTTCAGATGATAAATATATGTTTGTTGACTCTTTAATTGTAAATGACTTGGGTATTCATACTATATGGAACTTGGATGGTAAGGTCCTTTCTAACTCTTGGTACTTGAACGCACATGTTGCTAAGTACTAATATGCTAGTTTTGTAGATGTCAGAAAGGTGAAGTTGGCCCCATAAGGTCATTCGAAGGATCAGAAAAAGGCATATTCTGGCCCTACCTACTATCAAAAGAGATTGTGTGTCCCTACTTAGTTTGAAGAATACTCCTTCTAGTATTGTCTTGACTTCCTAAAATGTTTGGCTAGAGAGTTATACGAGTATTATTCATGTATGTCCTCATGTAAGGAAGTTAAATATGAAGGTCAAACCATTCAAAGTTCCATGCTTGGAAGAAATGAGGGTAAGAAAGCTAGCCAAGGCGGATGGTCAGTCAAGCGATCCATCTGACCACCTTATCTCATTTCACTTAAAAACGTCAAAGATTATGAAGTCCTCTAACGTTGATCTACATGGCTGCCTCTTGATTGCAATGAGAACTCCTCCTTGAGTCCTCATTCTCCTTAGATGCTTTCTAAGTGATGACAAGGTGGATGCTTCAAGTCTTTGGCTTTTCTTTTTCATGAAAATGATGGTGTCTTGAGGCTGGATGAAGCGCAAGGTTGAAGGATGGGATGAACAAGATTGGGTACTCACCTTTCTTGAGTTAGCGCCTATCTCCTTGAACCTTGGATGCCGCCACTTGCACTTGAATGAGCCGTATGCATGTTTTCTCTTAAAAAGGCCATACGACTCACTTCTTTTAATTAGAGTTTAACCATAATTCTAGTGCATACAAGAAAGAAACAGTCCAATTAGAAAGTCCCGATCTTTATCCAATCTTTATCTAATATTTACCCAAGCTTTTTTGGATCTGTCTTTGGATAATTTAGAATTATCTTTTCTTACCTAATCTATTGAGTTTAAACTTCAAATTTGAATTACAAATTTAAATTCAAAATTCAAAATCCTAATTCAAAATGGCTTAAGACCCTATTGGACCTTCTAATACATTTGGGCCTATTAGTGGAGAATCTAATTTCTCACTAAAAAACCAAATGTGGCATCTTATATAATTGGGCTCGGAGTCCTACTCCAACCCAATTATACCTATAGTCTTAACAAAGCCCAATAATAGTTATTGGCCTACAGTTGCTAAATAAAGCAATCAAGATCAACCTTTGTGTGTGACCCATTAGGCCCAATTAATCACTGACATAGATAAACTTGGACCAATTAAACTCCTTTAATGGGCCAAATTTATCAATGACCATATAAGACACTAGTTATGCTTTGTGGCCCCTAAAACTAATCGAGTTGATCAAGTGATCTACCTTTCTAATTTGGAAACCATGTTAACATTATCCCTCACATTTAGTCATTCATCTCTCTTAATTGACTAAATGTAGCATTTAGATTGACTCGATGATGGATCATGACTCTTCATGATCTCTTATTGTGCAAAGGATCATTCAAGAACAACTAATCCCTTGTAGTTATCATCTCTATACTCACGTAATTGACTAAATGTATAATGTTCGATGACATCCTCAAGCTCCACACTACCAAATGATTCAAATCCAATGATTCTCTTTCCAATGAATCCTTGTGGAGTCTCTCGACGAGTCGGTTCCATGAGGTCCCTACCTTATATCTCTATATAAGTTGATGACTCGTACTAGTCTTCTTGAGATTGCTAATGCCCTTTCTTGGTGATTCAAGACTAAGAACAAGTTTTAGAAAAGGGTTAATGTGCAAAAATACACATGTGCTTTTCTCCGAGGAGCGCCCAGTAGCAAATGTTTTTTTATGTGCAAAAGTACACACGTGGTTACAAATTAGGTGCAAAAATACCGTTTGACCGTTAAGTTTGACTTTTTTTTGTTGATTGGACGATGACGTGGCATTTCAAAGGTGCAAAAATACACATGTGATTTGTCAAGAAGAGCACCCAACACCAATTTTTTTTTTTAATTTAATAATTTTACTTCAATTAAAATTATTTTAGGATCTTAAAAAATATTTCGGGTATTGACCGGTACTAAAAGGATACTTGACCGATATCTTGAAAAAATATTTTAGGTCTTGAATGGTACTAAAAAGTACTTTCGAGGATACTTGATTGGTGCGAGAAAAAAAACTTTATAATCTTGAAAAAATATTTTAGGTATTGACCAGGTACTAAAAAGATCTTCGATCGGATCTTGAAAAAATTATTTTAGGGTACTTATCTTGGTACTAAAAAGTACTTTGAAGATACTGATTGGTACAGAAAAAATACTTCATAATCTGGAAAAAATATTTTAGGATCTTGAAAAAATATTTTAGGATCTTGAAAAATATTTTATTTGAGGATCTTGAAAAAAAAAATATTTTAGGTATTGGTACTAAATACTTTCAAGATACTGACTAGTACAAAAAAAATACTTCATAATCTTGAAAAATTATTTTAGGATCTTGAAAAAATATTTCATGTATTGACCGATACTAAAAGGATACTAAAAAAAAATATTTCAGTGGTGCGATCGGTACTTTCAAGATACTTGATTAGTATATAGAAAATACTTCATAATCTTGAAAAATTATTTTTGGATCTTGAAAAAATATTTCAAGCTATTGACTAGTACTAAAAAGATACTAACTCGGTACTTGAAAAATATTTCATGAGCTTGAAAAATTATCTTAAGATCATGAAAAAATATTTAAAGGTCTTGACCGGTACTAAAAATATACTTCAAAATATTATTTTAAGATTCTAAATTAATTTTTCAAGATTATGAAATATTTTTTTACTAGGCGAAGTATTCTCAAAGTATCTTTTTAGTACTAGTCGACACTCGAAATATTTTTTCAGATCTTAAAATAATTTTTCGACGCTCTTCTTGACAAATCACATGTGTATTTTTGCACCTTTGAAATGCCACGTCATCGTCCAGTCAACAAAAAAAGTCAAACTTAACGGTCAAAGTCAAACTTAACAGTCAAATGGTATTTTTGCACCTAATTTGTAACCACGTAGTCACTTTTGCACCTAAAAAAAAGCACTTGCTACTGGGCGTTCCTCGGAGAAAAGCACATTTGTATTTTTGCACCTTAACCCTTTAGAAAATATACATGTAGTGCATTCGACTCCTCATAATCATGATCCCTATCATAGATCCTTGAGTGTATGCATGTTCTATTCCTAGGGTCTTTATCTTTAACCACGTATTAACTGTAAAATATAGGCGATACATAAATATGATGAAAAAAAGTGTGCTCAAATATATAAATAATGAAATACTAAATAATACAAGATATTCTTCTAATAAAATAGATTGTCTCTAGGACACCTACATACTAATAGGTCCTGGAGTGTTGGACAGCATTCTTTGCCAAGATTAGTGTTCTAGTATTGTCTCATTATATGGGCATTTCCTTCAGATAAATACCCAAGTCTTGAGGTTATTATTTCAGCCAACGCACTTGACACCAACATCTTGAGGCTGCAGTGTATTCAACTTCAGTTGATGATAGAGATACGGTATTCTTCTTCTTGCTAAACCATGATATGATAGAACCATCAAGAAATTGAGATTGTCCACTAGTACTCTTCCTATCAGTTTTGTATCCTCCATGATTTGAGTTTGAATTTGCAATAAGATATTCATTGCCTCCTTTTGGGTACAATATCCTAAGTTCTGATGTGTTAGCAAGATATCTAAACATCCTCTTTACAGTCTTAGGATGTGATTCCTTAGGCATAGACTGATATCTCGCACACATCCCTACACTAAATTAGATATCTTTCCTACTAGTATTTAAAAAAAGCATAGAACTTATCATTCCTCGATATTTGGTGATGTTGAAGTCTAGTCCTTTCACATCGCATCAAGTAGCGTCGTTGAACTCATTGAAGTGTCACCACTTTGGCAGATCCATTCCATATTTCTTCAAGAGTTCTTTGAGGTATTTGATTTGTGAGATAAATATATCATTCTTCTTTTGCTTAATTTGTAGTCCGAGGAAGAAGTTTAATTCTCCCATCATGGAAATTTCAAATTCACCCTGCATAATCTTTGAAAACTCTTGGCAATGACAATCAGTAGTACAATCAAATATAATGTCATCTACGTATATTTGAATAATTAATAACTCGTTTTTCTTGTTTTTGATGAAGAGAATTGTGTCTAACTTTCCTTTAACAAACCCTTGGTTACTGAGGAATCTGCTTAGTCTTTCATACAAAGCTCTGGGAGCTTGTTTAAAATCATACAAAGCTTTCTTGAGTCTAAATATATGGTCTGGTTTTGACACATCTTCAAAGCCAATGGGTTGTTCAACATAAACTTCTTCCATAATGTAGCCATGTAGAAATGCACTTTTAACATCCATTTGATAAAGTTTCAACCCTTTGATGCATGCAAAGGCTAGAAGTACTCGTATGGCTTCTAATCTAGCAATAGGAGCATATAGTTCCTCATAATCAATTCCCTTTTCCTGATTATAGCCTTTGGCCACTAATTCTTGCCTCGTTTCTAACAATGATTGCTCGTTTGTTCTTAAATACCCATTAAGTGCCAATGACCGGATGGTCTTTAGCCTAGATAGTAAGTCCCAAACTTGATTTCTCTCATATTGATTCAGCTCTTCTTGCATTGCTATCACCCAATCATTATCTGAAAAGGCCTTTTTAATGTTAGAAGGCTCTAGCTCAGAAATAAAAGCAGATAAGCCTTCTTCATTAAAAGTTTTGTTCATGGTTTTTAACTCCTCATTGACATCACCTATAACTTGGTCTAAGGCATAACTCTTGTTATATCTCCAAGCTCTAGGTTGGTCTTAATTGGACGATTCAAAATCATTTTTAGGCTCATTTTCTAAAGAAGTAGGTGTTTTCGAAACAATTTGGTTTTCCTCTTGGAAATCACCTCGGTTTCATCTTCCAAAGGTTAGGCTAAATGTTCACTTTCAAAAAAAAAAAAAAAAAAACAACAACAACATGAATCAACTCTTTAATAATACAAGTTCATTTGTTGAAAATTCTATGAGCTTTACTTCAGTTAGAATAACATAGAAATATACCTTCATCAGAACTAGTATTAGAATTGCTCATATTAATAGTATAGCAATTACCATCTCTTGAAGCCCTTATTTTGACTTTGAGCTGATCTTTGTTATGTTGGAGATCTTTCTTGCTCACAACGAGACATTCTTCTAAATTAAAGATGACCCAGTTGTCTTTATCAGTAATTTGGTTGACACTGAAAGGTTGTGACATAGTCCTTCTAGGTAGTAGACATCTTTTACTTGTGTTCTATCCTCTTCGCACCAACCTCTCATGTTCCAGCAATTTTGCCAGATTGGTTTCCTCTAAAGCTCACTTTGTCGCCATCTTTTGATATGATTGTGGCAAACTTGGTCTTGTCCCCGATCATGTGCCTATAACATTCACTATAAATATACCATTTGTTGGTCTTTGATGTTCTCAAACATGCCTACAAATAATTGTTAGATATGATTAGTTTTGATGATGTCGTATATAGATGTCATTCTTAAGAGCAAAAAGGTTGCATACTACATTTATCTTCTACTTTGACTAATTCTTATATTTAATGTAGATGCAAAGTTAAATAATGAAGAATGATCAAGTTGGGAGATGGAAGAAGGAAGAACTTGTTGAATGGAATGAAGATATCATTATTCAAGTTCTAAGATTGATTTTAGAAGTCTCCACGATCAAATGGCAATTAGAATGGCTCAATTTGGAGTTAAAGTCAGCAAAAATCAGCTTCTAGATGAGCAAACTCGAGTCTCCAAGTATTAACCTCGAGTTTACTACCTTCCTACAGTAATTTGCCTATCTGATATGAGCAAACTCGAGTTTAGGACTCCAAACTCGAGTTTAGGACTTCACACTCGAGACAATCATCACAAACTCGACTCAATAAGTGTCTTAAGCATCTGTGGTGTCTCTAGACTAGGTAAACTCGAGTTTACAAGTGCAAACTTGAGTACAGCGGTACTGAGCACTTCAGCTCAACTCTGTTTCAGGCGACATCTAGTAATTTAATGATATCTCCCAAACTAGGAATTAGATTGATGTGCAACCAATTTTTTATGAAACTAGACTCCTAATGCGTCATTTAGATATAAAACTTAAGCCTAAAGGAGTTCAGATCAAGGATCTATGAATTGTGGAAGTTGATAGAGAAATGCACGCCACACAACAAACCAAGCTTTAATATTTTGTGTGTAACTCACAATATACAAATCCAATTGAGCTGAAATTGATGGCATAAGAAAGTAGACTCAAAGGGATTTGCATCATGCTTTGAACGAACCAAAATGGAGTTCATACCAGGGAGATATGGCCTTTGAAAGTTGACAGAGTTGCAAACTCGAGCCAGACCAAGTCAAAAGCAACTAAGTCACAGTACAACTTGCAAACTCGAGTTTATTAGTCACAAACTCGAGCTCAAGAGAGCCAGAGAAGAAATGAACATTTGGAGAAAGCCAAACTTAAGCCTATAAGTGAACAAACTCGAGTTTAGCTCAGACTGAGAGCAAACAGGTCCCAAAGAACACCCAAACTCGAGTCCATAAGTTGCAAACTCAATTTTATGGGTTTTCCAAGTTCTCAGTTCGAATTTTCCTTTGATCAAAACCATCTTATAAGTTGAAAGGATATCAAACTCAAGTCTATAAGTTACAAACTCAAGTTTGGCTCAGGCAGAGAGAAATCCAACTTTCGACAACAAAAGGAAACTCGAGTCTATCATTTACAAACTCGAGTTTACACCTCTACTTCAGAAAAATCACCAATCTGAAATGTTGTTTTTCATCAAGAACATCCAAATGATTACTCAAATGATTTATACTACTTCTTAATGTCATTTATATCATTTGTGTACATGTTTCAGATGATCAAAGTCTGTTAAACTGAAGATCAATGGTAAAGTAAATGCTGATGTCATAGCTGATTCAGAAAATGAAGTTCTAACGGCTATATTTCTTTATCCAACAGTCATTGAATCTTCTCAACGGTCATATATTGATCTTTACCTATAAAAGAAGATAGATTCAAGACAGAAGAATAGAGACACAGCCTACATCTTCAAAATGCTCATACTCGATTTTCATATTATTTACTCTTTGTTTTCAATGTTTACATAGCTTATCATAGAGAGTGAAATGATTTGTATTGTTCTTCAGTGTTTATTCATTCACTTCTGAGAGAGAGAAGATTCATTACAAAACATTCTATCTATTTATCTGAGAGTTACTCAAGATTGGGTGATCTTGAGAGGGAAACAGATTGTAACCTTACATTGTGTAAGGGGGAGTATCTCGGTGAGAGATTTGGCTTCACAGCAGTGCCTGGGTGAACTTGTGGTTTGTAAAGGCTTCTCTTATGCCCGGATTAAACAAGAGGATAGTGGATTGAAAATCTCAAGTGGAGCTTGATGACTGGACGTAGGTCAAGGATTGGACCGAACCAGAATAAATCTCAGTTTGCATATTCTCTTCTCTTATCTCTTATGTTTCCAGCATATATGTTTGAATCACTGTTTATTGTTCTATAACTCTTTACTATCATACAAACTGGTTTTACTGAGTTGCAAAAAGATTTTCAAAGTTGTTAACTTTTTATACTTCACCCAATTCACCCCCCTCTTGGGTTCAGCCGGTTCTTACAATAATGATAATCAGGTCTTGGGTACCCATATTTCTTGGGTCCTTTATGGTTAGTATGGATCATATGGGAAACATATGACCCTTTTGGTGCCCATTTGTAAGTACCTAATGGCTTTTCCTTTCTGTGAAAACAGAAAGATTATTGTGCCCTTTTCTATTACAATAGTTACAATGAGCAAAGGGATTAGATGAATGAACAGAACATTGAAAATAATTTCAATATGCTTTGCCTCCCATTTTCTTTTTGTCTAGATCTGGGTTATAAGCTATTCCGAATCTATAATTTGTGAATCTCTAAGCTTTTAACATCATCTTAAGCATTTCACTACCTCTTGTAAATTTCTCAAGAATCTTATTGAGGTTAGTGTTTTCTTTTCTAAAGTTGGGCAAGTTTCACAAATACTCGGTGAAGTTTCTTTAAGTTGTTGCTCAAGAGCCTTTACTCTTTTCTTTGAGTAAATTAACTCTTGAAAATTGCGCTAAATTCATAATGTAAAGCGTAATATTCAAATACTAATTCATCATAGGAAGGTTTAGATTCATTTACCTCTTTCTTCACCAACTCCTCATGGGCTACTAGACAAATGTTGGCCATTTCTTCTTCATCGCTTTCTTTGTCTGATGAAATATCTCCTCAAATGGCAGAGACATAAGGTTCCTTCTAGAATTGATTCTTCTTTTTCTCTTTATTTTCAAAGTAGGACATTCAGACTTGATATGTCCTGGTTTTTCATACTTATAGCATATGATTTGATCTCTTCCTACCTTCCTACTACTTGTGCCCACTTTATGAAATCTTCGAAACCCTTGATCATTCTTATGGAATTTCTTGAATCTTCAAACTATCATTCTGAGCTCGTCCTCTTGTTCAGGTTCATCTTCTTCTTTTGGTTCTTTCTCTTTAATGGTGTTGAGCGCTACACTTTTTTTTCTTTTTCTTGTCAATGTCGTCCAACATTTTCTAGAACTTCATCTTTCCTACGTATTCACAAAGACTTCCAAATAAGGTTGCCACATACCTCATCGATTCTCATTTGGCCTCTTCGATAGCTGTGACCTTAACCTCCCATTCCTTTGTGAAAATGTTTAAAATTTTCTCACTTGGAATTCAAGTCATATGTTCTCCCAAAGGCTGTTAGCCGATTTAGTAGGTGTGTATATCTGAGTTCAAACTCATATATACTTTCCCCAGATTTCATTCAAAGAAATCATACTCCATGACAGAGTATTAACTCTATTCTCTTTAATGCTGAAGGTTTCTTCGTGGGATATCTCAAGCGCTTCCCACATTTCTTTTAAAATCAAGAGATTGCTGATTCTAAAGTACTCCTTTTAGCTTAGTGCATTCTGAATCATTAAAATATCCTTGATATTTAGAGTTACTAGCTTTTTTGTCATTGTTGTCAAACTCTATAAGAGTTTTTGGGGCCAGCCATTCCTTTTCTTTTTTGATAGGCATATAATCTCTGTCTTGGATGACTTGCCATAACCCATATTATGTTGCCATTATGAAGACCCTAAACTTTGCTTTCCAAATTGAAAAGTGTTCTCTATTGAAGCCATGAGGTCTAGAAATAGAGGCACCATCTGGTAGAATTCCTTATATCAAATCCTTATCGAGATGTTAATCATAAAATGAGAAGACTAAGCTCTGATACCAAATGTTAGTACCAATGTTTACCTAAGAGGGGGTTGAATTAGGTGATATTAAAAATTTAAAACAAATGTAATCAAAAAATTAAATCAAATAATAAGAGTTAGAGAAATATCATCAAAGTACAAAGGGGATTATACTAGTTTGGCCTTAACCTCTTGACCTACGTCTACTCCTTAGAGTGCCTATGAGATTTTCACTATTTTCCTAAGATTCTACGTGTTCTTGGCACCATAGTACAAAGAAAGATCATCCACAAGATTCAGTCCCCCTTACACTTTGTAATTCCACAACCACACTCAAGGTCCCACTACCTTGAGGTTTTACAAAATAGAATATGGTTGGTAAAACTATCTCACAGAGTAAATAGATGAACACTAAAGTGCAAATTAAATATTAGAAGATATCACAAAGAATGAACTAAGCAATAAATAAGTAGTTGGTTTGTAATTGGGTTCGTTAGTTGCTTTATATTAAATGCTTGGCTATTTATAGGCATTCACGAGTAATGACCGTTGAGATCTTTCGAAATTTTGTATTAGAGATAGATTGGAGGAGTTGAAGGAATTCAATGTTCAATCAATTTCGTCTTTGCTTCAATAAAGGCTTTAGACGCAATCCCTCTAGTTTGCTCTATTTTCTGCTTCGCATTTAATGCTTTGGCAAGAAATTATGCTTTTGTTGCTTTTGTAGTTAATTCATGGTTTAATCATATGAAACTTATACATAAACGTGATTAGTAGCATTGAGAAGTTGTATAAGTGATAATCAATCTTAAACAGATGTTCATTGCAAGTTTCAATTTTATCAAGACATTGATTTTTAAAAGATGATAAACTTGCAATCGAGTGAGCACTTATCACTCAAGTTCTTATAGTGTAACACTTGATCACTCAAGTTCTTATAAGAATGTTATGGACAATGGTCAATATTACTAAATGAAAATGTCATCTAATATATTTTATTGTTTTATTGTTCCCTTCATTTTTTGGCCCTTATTTTTAGAATTTGTGTTGTAACTTTGGAAAATCATATTTCATAGCAAAAATATCAAAATGAGGTGATTCCAAAGCCCATGGACTCCTTATTAAGTTTAGTTTCAAGAAAAATAGTTCCATCATATGTTCATGTGTGCATCAATCTCAATTTAATAAAACAGTACTGTTGTCCAAATTTATTCCAAAATTGTAGGCCATTTTCAAAAATTCCTAACTCGATGTACACAAATCAAAATTAACCAATTACCTATCAAATTAAATCTTGTTGTGTCTACTTTAATCCTATAAAATTTTGTGGCAATTGGAAATCATTTACTACCCCAAAAACGTGCCACCATTTCGCTGTCCGTACAGGATTTTTCAAACAAATTGTAAGTTTCGGTATAATCCAATCCTAGAGCTTTCAAAATTCCTACCGAACCTCTACCCTACACAATTTTGCATTTTGAACACAATAGAACTATCCAAATGGCCAAATTTCAACTCCTTTATATCCAAACAGGGGCTGGCAGAAAACAGAACATAGAAAACCATTTATTTAATTCACCTTTATTGCTTCCAATGTCACATATCTCACTATTATTGTTATCTATTGAGAAATTATGCTTCCTTTAAGCCTTTAATCTGAAACATATGAAACCATACAGAGAAAAGGGAGAAGTCCTAGAGTCGGTAATCATCAAGCAACCAAAGACAACAACCGACTTCAAATATCCATCATAACTTACTCCTATATGTCCATTATTCTCAAATGGTCAAAACTGGAAACCCATCACTCAAAGTTGGTTAGCAGCCCTAAATATCCATTAATTCCCTTCTCCATTCTTCCAAATTCGGCCATATCAAAAAGGAAAGGTTGAGAGGACGGCGGAGAAAAGGGAGAGGAAAGAGAAAGTGACTGGAGTCCATTTCGCCTCTACTTCGATGTTTCTAGCTCCCGAGGCCTTCTCTAATGGTTTTCCTCTCGACGAGAGCAATATTTCTACGGTTTTGGATCCTCGATCTGAGGTTTTGGTGATTATCTACATGGTGGAAGTGCTGCCGAAATCAAGAATCGGCTATGGAATCGAGTAAAGATACGTATAAACTTTGATTTGAATCAAATATCTTGAGGCTTTCATGGGTTGTTGGGTTAGCCCTGCTTTTTGTCAGACATTGTTTAAGCCTGAAAGAGTGTGATTTACTAGTTTTGATGCTTCCTACAAGTTTAGAATGAAAAATTATGTGGGATAAATGTGAGAAACCACGCTACTAGAAAAAACGCAAACAACGACGGAATTTTTTCCGTTGCAAATAATTAAATATTTGCGATGGAATGTTTTTCCATCAAAAAAAAAAAATTTGCAATGGAAAATTAAATCGGAAAAAAAAAAATTTAAATTTTTTTTTTAGACGGTGGGGGTTTGCGATGGACACTTACTCCATCGCTAAACGAGTTGGGGGTTGCGACGGACAAAAAATCCCCCAACCCCCCCCGGCTTCCCACGTGGTTTTTTCAAAGTTAACTTTGAAAAAACCACCCCGATGGACAAGTATTCAATTCAACCCCCCCCCCCCCCCAATTCCTCTTCCACCAATTTGACCCCCTTTCCCATTCCTCTTCCACCGCCCCCTCATTTCAACCCCTCTTGCCCCTTCCTCTTCCAAAATTTCCCCCTCGTTCTCCCATCTCCCTAAACTCTCTGCCTTTTCTTCCGGCACTCCTCTCCATTGCTCGTGATGTCCGGCCTCCCGTTTGTGCTTGCGATCTCCTGTGCTCCTCCTCATCCTCATAGCCTCCGGTACTCTTCATTTGTCGTCTCAACCTCCAAGTAAGCCCAAGAACTTTCTATAATATTCAATATTCGTTGCTTCAATGTAAATTTGGATAGGAAAATTTCTATCCTGAAAACTACAATTGTATGTATGAAATTTTCTTTCAGAAATTTCCTTGTTTGTATGGTCATAATGCTCTTGTCTTTATTACTCATGTGCCTCTTATTTATAAGGAAATTTTTTTGTATGCTTTTTGTTGTGGTAACAATTAAGGTATACATGTTCTTTTTTATTTTGTGTACATGTATGAAATAATTAAAGATTAATTGTAATATTAAAATTATTTAGGAATATATACAAACTAACAAGTTCACTTTTTGTGGCAGCAGATGAGTCAGCAAGCGGAGATGATGAAGCAGATGCCGCTTCAACTTAAGTCCCTAATGAAAGACAAGAGTACGGAGCCGGCTCCTGGTGGTGGTGATGATGATAATGATGATGATGTTGCTGTTTGTACTATATTTTAGTAGATTTTATTTTTAAACAATATTATTTATATTTGGTTTTATCTATGTAAACTCTTTCGATTGTTATTATATATTTTTATCATATAAAGGTTTATTATTATATTTTTAAATTTTAAATGTCATCTTTATATGTTTTTAATTATTTTTTTGAAAAAATATTAAAATCAAAATTTACGATAGGAATAAATATTTTTAATAAATTAAAAAATATAATTTTTTTCAATTTTTATTTTATTTTTTTAAAAAATTGAAAATTAGAGCGAATCTTAAAAACAAAAAAAATAAAAAAAATTTTTTTTGTAAAAAAAAAAATTAAACAAAAAATTATGATTTCCTCACAAAATTCGAAATTTGCGACGGAATTTTTTGTTTTCGTCGGGAGGAGCTTTTTTTGCGATGGACCAAATCCGTCACAAACGTATTTTGCGATAGAAATGCCCTTTTTGCGGCGAAAAAATTCCGTCGCAAAAAACATTTTTTTATTTTTTGTAGTGCCAATCTCGGAAGCATCGTTAGAGAAAACTAAATTTTGGCCAAGAAACCCTCGGTATCGGCTAGACTAGTTCCTAAGTGAAGGGATTGGATTTTGGTAAATTTGAAGTTAGAAATTTATTCTTTGAGCCAAGTTGTGTGGGAATAGGATATGATCATGATTTTAGAATGGTTGGATTGAAAACTCAAATATTGATGTTAAAGTAGTAGTGCTGTCAAATTCTTTTCTTGGAGGCAGTTTGTGTGTGTCGGGTGTTTGACCAACCAATTGATGTCAAATGGTGTTTGAACCTTTTCGATATTATATTAGACATTCTAAGCTTTAATTTGATATATAATATGTTCCATTTAGGTTAGTAGATTGTAAGATATGAATTGTTAAATTTAAGGCATTGAAACTAGAATGAATCCTAGACAGCTTGGTTGTTTGAGGATTTCTAGGTTATTTTGCGTTCATTTGGTGAGGGACATTATTTTTCCCTGAATCTGGACCAATTAAGGGTCGGTTAGCCTCTAGAACCACCTCAAGTGGATTTTTGTAGATTTATTTATGATTTTCCAAAGATGAGTGAAAAATCTAGCAAAATAGGCTCTTTTCATGAAAATGAGAAATGTAAGGACAACGGATAGTGAGGATAACCAACCTAGTATTTTGTGATATGAAGGGTTTGGATAAATTATAACCCGCTGTCTTTGAATATATGTTTATAGGAACCGACAAATGCCCAAGACAACGAAGGATTGGGAGCCAATTCGAGAACTGGTAAAGCGTTCAGGTATAGTAACTCTAACTCTAACATATTTTTTTATGACTGTATATGGATGTTTGAACACTGTTTGTGAAAAGTCTAATTTGTGTGGACCTGTATTACTCAACAGCTAGTTGGATGGAAGTACCCCTTAGTATCTTCCCTATAGTATCATTCGAGAGCCATATGGCTAGAAGAACCTCTTGGTCTCTTCCCAATGGCACCATTTGTAAGCCAGTTGGCTAGAAGAACCGTTTGGTCTCTTTCCGATGACTAGTGTAAGGCCTATTGGACCTTACTCTATTGAGTACCTAGTGCTATGGTAGTGGATCATGTGATGATTGGTTGTAATTAATGTTGCATGAGGTTTATGATGTTTGGTCCTTGAATGTTGTAACATTATTGTGTGGACTATTTTCTACTTATGGTTAATTGTCATGCACTGTCTATACTTTATATGTAAGGTTAATTGTTACTCTGGGAACCTTTAGGATCCTAACCTTTGTTACTACCTAGGATTTGTATAGAGTATTGGACGCGACTCCCAGGGCAAGGCGTCGAATATTGGCAGATGGCGAACATCGATTGAGCCAAAGATTACAATTGGTTATTTTCTATATTGTAGTAGAGTTTATTTTGTAATGTGTAAGCTATGTGTATAACTCTATGAGAGTTCCTTGTTGTAATCAAGAATTTTATATCACTAAACAATGTTATTTCTATTTTGTTCATTAAACTGTGTGTGATCACTCTGATGCATGTTGGTATACTGAGGGCTATTAAATTGAATCAATGCTCTATCCCTTTTCCTTTTCTCTTTTCATTAGATATTTGAATTTTGAATCTAATGTTGCTGAACTGATTTTGTTTCAAGCTATTATGTGTAGCTAGTTTGTTTTGCAACTTTGAGGAGCTATGAACTTTTAGATGGATTAAACTTTATTTTCCCTTAATAGTTATATTTTAATGTTAATTTTGGTTACTTAGTATTGTCTATTTCTTTTCTACTTAGTGCTTAATCACCATTAAGGATGGATTAGGAGAATTTAGATTAGCCTTGGGAGAGAGATCTTAATTGGACCATATTATGGAGTAATGTGTGATGATTAGTATTTATTCTAATCTGCCAATAGGATAGGAATATACCTATAAGACCCATATAATCATATTTGAGTGAAACTAAACTATTATTACCTCTTGGGTAACTATGTTAGGAATAACAATTTTAACTTTAGAGATTAGTGTAAGCAATCGGAAATACTTATATTTATTAATACTCTAGATTAACAAAATTGATATTAAGACTAATTAAGTAAATAAAAACAATGTTTATAAAGCTAATAAAGGATTAGTAACTCGGGGTTGTTTGTTTGATTATTGTGGAAGTTTGTTTATTTAAAATTTTTTTTTTTTACTTAATTAAACTCAATTTGGGTTACTCAACTTAAACAAAATAGTAAAATTAATGCTTAACTAAAATTTAGATGCTAAGTCCTCATGGAAACAATATTTTATACACTTGCGGAGACTCGGGCTATAATTTTTTTCCCTATAAGGAGTACTAACTATTGTATTTATCAAACCAATTAATCCTTTTTTTTTTTCTTTTTGGTGTATGAATTTTAGGAAAGGGGTTGGACTCACCCGCAGTCTAAGGACAGGGCACTTGGAGCCCAGTCCACAGGGTATACTGGCCAGAAAGTACACATGCCTCCACCTCTACCAGCATTTCCATTGCTTCCTAGACCCTTAGGATGCCTCCCCCAGCGCCTTGACCAACGTAGGGATCGAACCCCCTCCCTTAAAGTGAGGAAGTCCGACCCCCACGCCAGTTAAACCTAAGGACGAGGGGTTATCAAACCAATCCTTAAAACTAACGTTATTCACGCAAGAAGTTCTCAGCCCAGTAGTTCAGAGTCCAAATAATTAAACCCTAAACCCAATAGATCAGAGAACGAACCAGATTGCATGAACCCAATGACATTGAAATAACAAGTGTTTACTTGATTCATCCACAGCTTTGACACAACAGACAATATGTTGAGATTCAATGTTCACATACATGATGTCAGTCCAGATTAACTCTAGTTAGTGAAGCATCATTAAACAATTTCCACATAATAGTGACAATTGAGGAATGAGTTTCAGGATCATATCCTTAACTTTTGCCAGATATATATCACCAATTCCCACCTGAACAACTTATATATATATATAGGAACAAACAAAAGTACAGGATTTTTAATATAACACACACAAAATGGGGGGGGGGGGTTAAATGCCACTGGACCAATATCCGTTGGCAACCCCACCATGAACTTAGAGAAAAAGAAGAAGAAAAGATGAAGATGAAGAACACTAGTCAATCACACACTAAGACTCTCATGAAGATGCCATTCATGCCTATAAAAAGAGACCAAGGATGTCATTGAGGAGCACGCCACAACACACAACAGAAGCGTACACATTTCCTTATTAATTACAATTGGCACCGTATTCATCTTCTGTTTTTCCTTTTGTTTTCTCTATTTGTCATTATGGTGTCATCTGGCCACACGTTTTGATAGCCATTTCCCACCAACCAATTAATATTCCTTAGAGAACGTATCACTGCACATTAAATATCGAAAAATTATTCGTAGGTTCCAATTAAAGAAATCAAACAAAGATAGGTCCCCCGTATTTAATTTAATACTAATAGGTCCCAGAGGATTTAATACGTACAAGCTTAACTTGTAAAATTAAAATTTTCAATCATCAATATGACTTCTAAATAATTAATGCCACTCAACTCGTAAATATGAAAGTTAGACTTCTAAAGATAGCTGACCATATCTAAAAACAATTCAAACTAAATTTATTCTTCCTCACTGGAATTTGGCAGAGGTTGCAAGCTTGCCACAAAGTCATCAATATTCTTATCGCTACTTCCACCTTCATCACAAGCCTTCAAAGCAAGAGTCTTCAACATGAGAGCATTCATCTTCATCTCTTTGCCTCTTTCACTATGCATCACTTCCTCTATACTTTTTTTCACTGTCTCTCTTCTCACAATTCCTTTCTCATCAGCTTCAGCTTTTACTCCTATCTTCCACACATCCTTTATGTACTTTGCATCTGTGGGCTGGTCTGTCCATTGAGGAACTCCCACCATTGGAACCCCTAAGCTCACAGCTTCCAATGTCGAATTCCATCCACAATGTGTCACAAAGCAGCCCACAGATTCATGATTCAGCACTTGTAGTTGAGGACACCATGTGACCACCAATCCTTTATTCCGTGAAATCTCCGAAAAGCCCTTAGGAAGCTTATGTTTCTCAGATTCTCTTACCACCCATAAGAAGTAAGCTTCACTGTCCTTCAAGCCCCAAGCCATTTCCTCCATTTGTTCAGCGTTTAGAGCTGCTAAACTGCCGAATGAGACATAAACGACAGACCCACTTATCTTGTCGTTTAGCCATTTCATGCAAGCTTCGTCTTCTTCCTTGTAAAAGCTGAAACCATAGGCGTAGTCATCTTTGAGTCTTTTGTCTAAGAACGTTGATGGTATAGTTGGTCCTATTGTCTTCAGAGGGAAGATTTTTGCTTGCCATTCAACAACCTATAATGTGTAAGAAGACGCAATCAACACTTTTCGCATATGATGTATTTAATTGCACTCATTGAATACATTCTTTTGAAAAATATGAAATAGGCCAAGTCTCTTCCTAAATGAGCAAAAGCTTCTTTAAGCATTAGTGATGTAACCAGAGTTAACAAATGTGGGAACCCCCATGTTGTACTCCTCAAACATTTTGAACTAGAGAAACAGACACTAACTGCCAGAGTTTACCAGTAGGATCGAATCAGTGATCTCCTACATTCAGGTGAATCTTTATGCCACTAGAAACAAGTAAAGAAAATTGATAAAATAAATAGTTGATTCTTAACAATAGTCTTTATGCCCCCATTGGAGACATCTATTAAGAATATTTTCTTAAAAATTCTAAAATACTTTTTGGGTTATTGAATTTTTTAATCAAAATGTTAAATTACTAGTCTCCCTTATAATTAATTGTCTCAT
Organism: Acacia acuminata; assembly: GCA_019022655.1. Classification (NCBI taxonomy): domain Eukaryota; kingdom Viridiplantae; phylum Streptophyta; class Magnoliopsida; order Fabales; family Fabaceae; genus Acacia; species Acacia acuminata. The sequence continues at coordinate 56,177 of JAFJYI010000164.1, read as the reverse complement.
CTCCCCCATCATTCATTTAAATATTTTTAAATAATTAAGTATAGTGATTTTAAATAAATTTAAAAATAATAAACTTTATAATAAAACAGAACATATGTGAAATTGAAAGTTAAAAATTGGGAAAAAAAAATGTATTGAAAATATTACAATATATATACACGAATGCGAAAGAAGGTTAATTTGGAAAAAACAAGAAACAGTCAATTTAATGAATTAACGACAGCGTAATGGTTGGATGATGGAAATTTGAATAACACGCGCATTTTTGTCAAAGGTTTATACAAGTTTTTGAAATAAAGGGTATATCTGTGAAAAAATGGATAAATAATAAAAATGAACTGTTATAATATGATCGTTCAGACTGCAGATTAGATATGCCAACTCAAATGCCAAATGCAACATAAAGTAATTATGATGTTATAAAAACACTAATTAATGGTTCCCTTTTTCATACAAAGGAGCTTCTATAATGGTCAAAAATTTGGTTTAGAAGGAGATATCCGTAGGTCCTAAATATAAAAGAGAACGAAAAAAAAAAAATTAAGATATGAGAGAGAAATAATTAATAATTAGGGGGGGGGGTGGTAAATGAAAATGATACATTAAATGAGAAGACAAATTCAAACTTTAGCCTTATAGTATAAAATAAAAGGAAATTAATCTTTTTGTCCTTTAAGTTTTAACTCTTAATTCAGTCTCTCAACTATGACTTGTTATAACTCAACCCCTAAACTTTTAAACTATGTTAAAAATCAGTCTTTAATATTGTTATTCCGTGCCTAAATATAAGTCACTTGTACCATATTCTCACATATTAAAGAATATATTAAATTGACAAATTTTTTTACATTTTCCCTTTTAAATTTTTTTGTCTCTCTTTACTTTAAAAATGATTTTCGCATTTATCTCTTTCTAATAGAAATTAAATATGGGTAAAATTGACAAACATTATTAATTACCATATAAATGGCTTATATTTTGAATCAAAACTTTTATCCTACAAGTGACATATATTTAGGTACAGTGGTATGATTGCAGCTAAAAAAATTAATTATCATCACATGCAATTCAACGTTCTGTAACATGTCAGCAACCGCTTTTGCCACGTTAAAATCTTAGAGATTGAGTCATAATCAATCATTTTTATAATTACGTCGTGATAGAGTTAAAACTTGAAGGACAAAGATTAATGTTCCCTCTAAAAACCCACACCACTTCACAATTTTTCACCATATATTTTGGGGAAAATATTAGAATATTAATTCATAAAAAAAATCAATCTCATTTGAAATGCCCGTCTCAAAAGTTAAAACTTGAAGAACAAAGATTAATAAAAAAGTTCCCTCTAAAAAACCACACCACTTCACAATTTTTCACCATATATTTTGGGGAAAATATTATTGTCAAAAATTCTATGTTATCCTCCAACATAGATAAAAAAAAAATCAAAAAAAACAATCTTACAACAAGCTCCAAATCCCATCTTAAAAAAGTCCCATAGACAACAAATTTTCCCTATACGGGAGTATCTAGAAGCAGAGGAAGAGGAAGTAACATCTCAAAAATTACCTGTGGCTCCAGCTCATAAAATGTATTACAAAGCAGCCAATCCGCATTCTGAATATCATAGAACTGATTCACAACCATGTTGGTGAAACCTGGATAAGTTCCCCAAACATACAAGAGAGATGGCAAGTCATAAGAAGCTAGTGGAGGCAACCCAGGAAGCAAAACCTCTGATTCATCATCATCAGTCACAGGAATCTTCAAGTTTCCACAATAAACATGATAATATATACTGTTCACTGCACAAGATTGAGTGAAAAAAGAAGCTCCAATGGCTCCAAACTTCTTGGCAATATCAAGAGCCCAAGGCAACATCGAATCATACACAACACATTCAACTGAATCCCCACAACTCGTAAGCTTCTGTAAGAGTTCTTCAAACTCTTAGGCCCTACGTCCCAGAAGCGATCGATATAGCCTTTGTCGCTCTCCGCCGCCGTGATCCCTCCGCCGTCATAGCCGTCGGAGATGCTCTCAAGAGCTATGGAGGTCGTTGATGATTCGAATTGTAAGGTTTTGCGGAGGAAGTGAGAGACGACAAGTGTGACTCTCACGCCTTTATTATAATCCAAAAGCTTTGAGAATTGAAGCAGAGGATTTACATGAGCTTGAGTTGGAAAAACCAGAACCAAGCAATGTGGTCTTCTTCTTCTGGCTTGTCTCTCCTCCATTTCTGCTTCACTTGCAATAGTACTCTCTCTCTCCCCCCCTCTTTGTACTTTAGTATATCGGTGTATCTTTGTAATATGCGGTTCAAATTAAATTTATACTTCTCCGAATGTATTTCACATATTTATCATGTTTTTTTAAAATTTCTTCTATTAATACTCCGGAATAATATATGCGGTTCAAATTAAATTTATATTTCTCCGAATGTATTTCACATATTTATCATGTTTTTTTAAATTTTTTCTATTAATACTCCTTAATAATTATTGTAAGTATGGGAATGTGGGGAAATTAAAGAAAATGAAAATGATTATGGTATTTTAGGAAAAGACATGACATAAACTAATTTAACTTACTTAATTTCTTAATCTAATTATATTAGTGAAATACATCTTACACCAAGGAGTAATCAGTTTCTATCATTGTTCTGTACATAATTTGTTTGTTTGCCAGTTATATATTCACGAGAAAGAAATGAAATAGTGATGATAGGTCAATTCTGGAAGAAAATCCATGGACGCCGCCGTACGCTAAATAAAAAACTTTTAAAATGGACAGCTCCAGTTTGAGACTTAACAAAATCGGTTTTAAATATAGGATAAAGTTTATAGTGTAAATTATATTACAAGTTTTATCTCCTTATATTTAAGACGAGAGGTAATAGTTTTTTTCTTAAATATTTTGTAAAAAAAAAAAAAAAAATTTGTCACTTTTTACTCAATTAGACTAGTCTAATTTCCGGTAAATCCTATAATAAAACGTTTAACATATCTTCCTCAAACATAAAAACATGAATTTTCGTTCTGTGTTGGAGTATTGTTGGATGTGAGTGAAAGGTGCCTTCTTTTTTTATTTTTTTTTATTTAATGTAAAAAAATAAAGGGAGAATGACATACAAATACCAAATGAAATTTCAAAACCCAAAAATGTCTACTGAAAAGAGAGAAAGACAAAGAGGTAAGGAGGTAGAAATCTGAGTTTAAAATATCTGAACAAAAAACCAAATTACATTCCTTTCACTCTTCTCTCTCCTCCTTTTCACTCTTCTCTCTCCACTATAAGAGGCGTCGCGACTAAAGAACACCACCATCACCACTTCTCTCTCCATTGCCCACTCTTCTCTCTCCTTCCTTTCACTCTTCTCTCTCCATTGTGGGAGGCGTCATGACTGAAGAACACCGCCATTACCACCTTCTTCCTCAGAGAGACTAGGCTGAGGAATGGGACTCGAAACAGTGAAAATGAGTAAGGGACAAAAAAGGAGGTTGAGGAAGAAGAATGTGAACAGTAAATATTGAATTTGACAAGATTCGTAATGGAACTCACAAGTTATGTAATGGTTTTGATAAGTCTTATAATAAGTTTCACAATAGTGTTTCTTGATGAAAAAAGAGGCTGAAGAAGAAGGTGGACAATAATAAATATTGAATTTGACGATATTCATAATGAGATTCATAAAATTTTAATAATAATTTTGATAAGTCTTGTAATGTATTTCACAAAAGTGTTTTCTGATGAAAATATGTAAGTGAGGATTCAACAATTTATTAATCCCATTACATGTCTTGTCAAAACTATTACTAAACTTGTGAATCTCATTACAAATTTTGGTGAAATTGCACAAATGTTGGTGAATCCTCATTAGCACGTTTTTTTTAATCAAAAAACACTTTTGTGAAATTCATTACAAGACTTATCAAAACTCTTACTAATTAAACTTCTGAATCTCATTAGGAATCTTGTCAAACTCAATATTTAGTGTTCACCTTCTTCTTCATCAGCCTCTTTTTTACTGTTCAACTTCTTCTTATTCACCCTCCTTTTTCATTCCCTTCCTCCTTTTCACTATTTAGAGTCCCCTTTCTCAGCATTTTACGTCACAACTCTCTCTCTAAAAGAAGGTGGTGATAGTGGTGTTCTTTAGTCATGGCGCCTCTCAATGAAGATAAAAAAAAAAAATAGTTTAGTCTTTTGCTGAAATATTCAAAACCCAAATTCTTATCTCCTTACCTCTAAGTCATTTTCCCTTTTCATGAGTCATTTCTGGATTTTAAAATTTCATTTAGTATTTTATTTATTCTTACAAAAAATTTCTGCACAAAAGCATATTAAAAAGTATTAAAAAAAACTCCATACACTGAAGGACACGCTATAATTGAATTTGACCCTGACGCAAATGCTTTTTTAATATAAAGGGCCCAGAAGTGTACTGTGCAGGACAAGATATTGACTGATGGATCCCAGCATGCTAAAGCTCTGAATCTTCCCTGTCGTGTGTAGGTTTTATTTTATAAATTAGTATGAGGCCTTAAAAAAATATAATCATACAAAAAAATTTCATAACAAATAATATTATGTATGTGATGAGTAAAGTTTCAGTGCAGAAAATTATAACACTAATTGGTTATTTAGATTATGCTTTTCTGATAGTTCATTCTTTTGGATCTCACGGTAATTTCCCCCTTTCAAGCAAACATCGTTTTCTTCTTTGCAAAAGGCGGAGTCATCTTTGAGTCTCTTGTTTGAGAACATTAATAGTATGGTGGGTCCCAGTAACGTAAGGTGAGTCAGGATTGGCCCAAAAATTGAAAAGATTGGGGTTTCCATGGCATATTTGAGGGCTTTGTGAACTTTTTGTTCTTAATTAATTAATTAATTAATAATCAAAATATCTCTGTTTAAAATTATATCACCCTTTTATCTCTATGTGAAATTATATTGACTAAACAGTCCCAATTTTTTTTTAATGTTTTCCCATGATGTAATCGATTAAACCCAATATTTAATTGACTAAACAGTTCCAATATTTTTTTTATAAATGTTTTCCCTATTTGGGGCAAATCATTTGAATTTACTGTTTTTTCATGTTTTTATCTTCAAAATGCATTTGAATTTGTTTTTTTTAAAAAATCTCATTTGTAACAAATCATTTGAATTTATATGTTTTTTTTTGTCATATTTTTATCTTCAAAATGCATTTGAATTTACTGTTTTTCACTTTAATATTTGAAAATATTTTGTAACAACTTTCCTTTTATCTCTCCATATATTTGGTATCTTTTTTTGTCAATATTTTAATTATATCTTTGTTTTATCCTCTACCTTCTGAATTACATATTTTTTTTTAAACTAACCATCATTCTTCCTCTTTATATATGAACTATTTTTTGAATAAATAAATTTTGACGTCTCCCCTAATTGATTTCAAATATTAAACACATTCTCTTAATATTTAATAAATATTTAATTTAATGTTTTAATATTTTGTAAATCCCTTATATCTTTAAGGGAATAATCGAAATATTAAAATAAATATTTATTAAATATTTTGTAGCTACCTCCTCCATTATTAATTTTCAAAATATTATATAACTACCTTCCCTATTATTCATCTTTCATAACCGTCTTTCTTTTTATTTTTTAATTAGATCTCTAATGGAATAATTAAAACATTAAATTAAATATTTATTAAATATTTTGTTTTTTTATAATTTAATATTTTTTTACTTTAATAAATATTTAAATGCATTAAAGAGGATATTTTTTAAAAATATTTTTTACTTTAATAAATATTTAAACATTAAACTAAAACCGTCTTACTTTAATATTTAATAAATATTTAATTTAATATTTTGATTATTGCCTTAAAGATCTAAGTGATTTACAAAATATTAAAACATTAAATTAAATATTTATTAAATGTTAAGAGGATGCATTTAATATTTGAAATCAATTAGGGGAGACGTCAAAATTTATTTATTCAAAAATAGTTCATATATAAAGAGGGAGAATGATGGTTAGTTTAAAAAAAATTAAAATATATAATTCAAAAGGTAGAGGATAAAACAAAGACATAATTAAAATATTGACAAAAAAAGATACCAGATATAGGGAGAGATAAAAGGACGATTGTTACAAAATATTTTAAAATATTAAAGTGAAAAACAAAAATTCAAATACGTTTTTGAAGATAAAAATATAAAAAATTAAATTCAAATGATTTTCCCCAAATGAGGTTTCAAAAAAACAAATATGGCGTAGTGTAATCGACTAAGTATTGTAGCTTAGTCGATTACATCATGGGAAAACATTAAAAAAAAAAATGGCACTATTTAGTCGACTACATATCGGGTTGTAATCTACTAAACAGGTGCAGGAGGTAATATAGTTTCATATAGGGGCATTTTGGTTATTAATTAGTTAATTAAGGGCAAAAGGGTCAAAAAGCCCATATTTGAGGGTTAGGGCTATTATTTAAAATTTAAATACCTCAAAAATGCATTATTGGCCAAAAGGCCTATTTTCAAGTTCAAATTTAAGGAAATAAAGGGGAAAATAGTGTCAAAAGTATTTAGTGCCTGTTTGGCATGGCTATAAATCATGATGGGCATCAAGGTTTGAAGTGGTTTTTTTATGAAGCCACATAAAGTTGCTTCACCAAAAGCCACAACATGTTTTTCGGACCATTGCCCAAAAAGTAATGCTTTCTCTCTCCTCCTCTCCTCTTCAATTTTGCCTGCCAAGACCTGATGGCTCAGTATATCGCACATTCTTTTTGCATGGCTGTAAATCTTGGTAATTGGATGGCTTAGTATATCGTGCCTTCTTTTTGCAAACAACCATGTAGAACTAGTAAGCAAACAAGGGCAATGTAGGTACAAGAGGTTTTGCATGGCCATGATATAGTATGTCAAGAAAATTTCCGAATGGAAAAACATGTATTCATGTTGTTATGTTCTAAATTGAAGGAACATCGATTACGACACACTCAGAACATCGGTGTTGAAGAAATGGTTGCCATGTTTATATATGCAGTTGGGTATGGACAAGGAAATCGAATAATTCAGGAATGATTCCAACATTCAAAGAAAACTCGTTAGTAGGATTTTCCACAAGGTTCTAAAAGCTTCTTACAAGCTTTCAAGAGAAAATATCAAACCACTTGATCCAGAGTTTCGCCAGTGTCATAGAAATATAACTACCGATGCACGATATCACCCATATTCAAGGACTGCATAGGAGCAATTGATGGAACTCACATCAAGTGTGTGGTCAACCAATCGAAGCAAAACAAATATATTGGAAGAAAGGGATATCCAACACAAAATATCATAGGGATTGAGATATGTGTTTTACTTTTGTGTTGGCAGGATGGGAGGGTACTGCACATGATGCTCATGTCTTCGAAATGGAATCGAGACTCCAACTATGGCGATATAGATTTCACATCTTGCAAAATATGCACTCATATAGCTTTCGAACACAAGTCCGCATAGTTTGTGCAACAATGGTGATACATAATTTAATCCGGGGATATTCCCAAAATGATGTGGAATTTGGTTAAGTTGAAGAAGGAAATATAGGTGATGAAGATAATGATGATTCAGTTGATGAAGCATCCTCATCATTATCTTCAACACGTATGAATCGTCTTTGTGATGAAATTAGAAACCAACTTGTAAGGGATAGGTTTATTTAAGCACTTCATTGTGTTGTAATTTTTTAATGGTAATTTTACTATTTTATTTAGCACTTCATTTAGAAACCAACTTGTAATTTATATTTATTTTTAATTTTTATCCCCAATTATCACATTTTATACAATATATATATATATATATATATATGATTCATGCCCTTTTTAGTCATTTTCCATCTCATCTATCTTTTGAAAAGCTATGCCAAACAAGTGCCCATCCAGGAAAAAAACTACTTCGCCATCGCTATCTTAAACACAAATCACATAAGAAAAAATCCATTAAAAAAAAGTCCAACTAAAAAAGCACATCGAAAAAAAAAAAAAAAAAAAAAAAACCACTTCTACCGCTATCCCAAACAGGCCCTTAGTAGCCTAAAAAGATTGAGGGAACATTGTAGAATATTATTTTGAGAAATTAGAAAATCATGAAGAAGCATGATTATCCCCAAAAGTAGCCTCAATAATTTTAAAGCTATTTTAGGAAATTAAATGCCTATTTTCCAAAAAAAAAAAAAAAAAAAAAAAAAAAAAACAATAATAAAGTAAAAATAGTAAGAGTTTAATTTTTAACCCATAAATTTTAGGGAGATATTTCTTAATGAGGTAAAAAGGATAATTAAGAAATAAAATTAGAATTGAATGTTATTTAAATGAAATCATAACTAATTGTTATTATACCTACACATTCTCATTTTTTTACACCTATATAATAACCTTATATAATCAAATATCATACTTTAATATCAATTATTTTTACTAAAAATATAAATAATTTATATTACATTTATTAGTTAATTAATAAAATAAACACAGAAAAAAGTATTTTATTTTTTTTTAAAACATTTTAATCATTTGTAATGGTTACGTAACCGCTACAAAATAACACATAAAAATTTATCTGTCATTTTGTTGCGATTTATAACTGCTACAAAGATAAAAAATAAAAAAAGGCAGCAAAATTTTTGCCAAAAAATTGGTGGGAATATTTTGTAGTGGTTAATTTGAAACTTTGGCGCCTCTTTTGAAATTTCAACAAATTTTTTAGTGGTTATTCAGCCGCTACCAATTGTTGTCACCATTTTTCAAGAATTTGGTGATATATTTAGTAGCTGGTGTGTAACCGCTACAATGTTGGCTAATTTCATATTGTAGTGGTTTTTTATTCGCTGCAAATCCTTCACACACGACGTCAGTGCAACCTCATATAGTGGCGGTAGTGTGAAATTGCTACAGTTACAGTAGTAGTTAGGTTATATTTAGTAGCAAGTTTGTATACCACTACAAAGCAGCTTGCAACAGTGTGTTTTGCCATTTTAACCGCTACAAATAGTCTTTTTTTTAGTGAATAAATATAGAGTTTGACAAGATTCGTAATGAGATTTGCAAGTTTAGTAATGGTTTTGTCAAGTCTTATAATGAGTTCACAAGAGTGTTTCCTGATGAAAAAAGAGGCCGAGGAAGAAAAAAGTGAACAAAATATTGAGTTTGACAATATTTGTAATGAGATTTATAAGTCTAGTAATGGTTTTGACAAGTGTTGCAATGCGTTTCACAAAAGCTTTTTCGACAAAAACATGAAAGTCGAAATTCACCAACATTTATTAATCCCATTACGCGTCTCGTCAAAACCATCACTAAACTTGTGAATCCATTATGAATTTTGATGAAATTGCACAAATGTTGGTGAATCCTAACTAGTATGTTTTTATTAGAAAAAGCTTTCGTAAAACCCATTACAAGATTTGTCAAAACTATTACTAAACTTGTGAATCCTACTACGAATCTTGTCAAACTCAATATTTAGTGTTTACCTTTTTCTTCCTCAGCCTCATTTTTTTACTTGTTCAACTTCTTCTTATTCAGCCTCCTTTTTCATCCCCTTCCTCCTTTTCATTGTTCGAGTCACCTTCCTTGGCCTTTTAATCGCGACTCTCTTTGAGAAAGAAGGTGGTGATAGTGGTGTTTTTTAGTCACGACGCCTCTCACGGTGGAGAGAGAAGAGTGAAAGGAAGGAAAGAAAAGAGTAGATGGTGGAGAAAGAAGAGTAAAAGGAAAAGTAGTTTGGTCTTTAACCCAAATATTCAAAAATCATATTCCTTCCTCCTTATCTCTCTATCATTTTCCCTTTTTAGTAGACATTTCTAAATTTTAAAATTTTATTTGATATTTATATATCATTCTCCCTAAAAAAATTCTGCGCAAAAACATATTAAAAAGTAAAAAATTTGGGAAAATCACTGTAGAGGCCCTTTTAACGAAAATAAGCCCAAAAAAGGCCCCAACATTCTGACTTTCCTAGAACAGGCCCTAGGGCCCTGATTGGGATTGAATTAATAAAAGAAAAGACCAAACACCCCTGATTAGAAAAGCAAAAAGGAACAACTCTGAATTAATAAAAAGTGAACATCAGAATTCAGTTTTGGCGCCTAGACGAGGAAGAGAAGAAACAGCGTACAAGGCAAACGCGAAGGAGAGAACAACTAGGTTTTTCTGAACCTATATCTTGCTCAACTCAGGGAGGGAGAGAAGGTCTATATTACCAATCATCCACTTCCTTATAGCCTCGAGCTCACCGGTTTAAATTTCTTTGTTGCTAAACCTTTTTTCGTTGAAGGTTGGGTGGTTGAAAGGTTGGACCTTGGCCAAACTTATGTTATAATCGAGATAGGAAATAGGTAAGAAATACTAAGATTTTGCTCAAGATATCATTATCACCATTCTAGTTGGTCTTTAATCATTTTTGGGTTGGGTGGAAAAAATTTAGCTCTGTTTTTTGGCATGAAAACAGAGGGAGAGATGTGTTTTTAAGTGGGAATGGGTGCATGGGATGAAGCCACACTTGGTTGAAAAACGCTGAAATGGGATAGCTGTTAATACATACTGTTTTAATTGTAAATATGACTGATATAGTTGTTAATATGACTGATATAGTTGTCAATACGAGCTGAATGTTAAAACGCTGTAGGGTGCTTTGTTTTTGGGCATGGAAACAGAGGGAGGTCTGTTTGTTAAGGGGAATGACTAAATGTGAAAACGCTGAAATGAGATTGTTGTTAATGTGACTGTTAAAGTTGTTAATAATAACTTTATGTTGCAGATCATAATTAAAGATGACAAGTACTTGAGGGAAGAACATATTATGTTTCTTCCATGTGGGGGGTTTCTTTGTACATGGGGGAGGACAAGAAAGTGATTATGTTGGTGGAACGGTAAGAACAAGAGGTATCAAGGAAGGAACAACATATGAGGAGTTGCAAAGAATCATAGTGTCTTTTATTGGGGCAGAAAATACTGAAATTTCCGTCAAGTTCAAACTTAGTCTGGATACATCTACATTTGTTGATCTTGTAGATGATGAAGGGGTAGAACATTTAATAAGGTATAATGAAGAATATTGTCATGTGTACATTGAAGTAAATGGGAATAATGACAATACACCACAACAAATGAATACTCAAATGGAAGAACAAGAAGTGTAAGTCTTGTTGTGTCAAGAATTGTAATTTGTTCGTTTATAAATTGTCATTACTTGGTTCTCATTACTTGCACTAATAATTGTTGTTTGTCGCAGGAGGGATCAAGTCTTTGGAGGTGCACTTGAGTGGTCTGCGTCTCCACCTCAAATCCACAATCAAACTCAAGAGTTGCCATCATTGGCATGTTCTTCACAAAGTGTTCCATTAAACAGGCCTCAAATGAATCATTGTAAATGGAAAGATTTGATAATGAGGGTAGAACAGATTTTTTAGAATGTCGCCAAAAACTTGTTCGCCTCGCAAGTGTACGAGTTTCGCAAGTAATAAAGTGATAAGTAAAGTATCGTTCCCACGAGGATTTGTTTAACAAATTGGTCAAGCAAGAGGCTTAGTGAATTTCATCAAGTTGAGCTAGAACAAAGTTTTGATTTGGAAAGAGAATTTTTAAAGACTATTTCTAAAACTTAAAAATTGATAAAGGCAAATGACTTTTGACTTCAAGGATAAAAAAGCCTAGGATTCTTCTTCCCTTTTTTCACTTCATAAAACTTGGTCAAATACCACTCTAGTAGCATTTCAATACATACATGTGTTAGTCTAAGGTTCACAAATACTTGACCCGCTCTCTCAAGTCAAAATCAAGTTTCTCTTCTCATTAAAATGCACAATCTCTTGCTACAATTAATGAGAATCAATCTTTAAGCAACAACCCTAATGTGACAATGCAAGGTTAGTAAATATATCTCTATTTTACCAACAAACCATCCATTTATCAAGTAAACTTCAAGACAAGCATGATTTCAATCAAGTTCTACACCTAGATTAGCTCTCTCGAGTCAAAACCTATGTGAATAAATCATCTAAATGGAGGCCAATCACTTAGAAGCATTAAGCCAAGGTTGAAATCAACACATGTGTATATTTATCTACCAAAAGAGAGGAATATTCAAGTTTTAATCCATACAAAGGGTAAGAAGAACCCTAGAATGAAAGGTTTAGCTACTCATATTCAAATACAAAGAGATTCTAAGAAAAGGAACTGAATACATGAAGAAACTAGGAAGAAGAGAGAAGAAAAGAGGAAGAACCAAGGTGAAAACCCCAAAATCTCTCTTAGGTTGAGCACCCAAGCCTCCAAGATTGTCCAAATCTCTCTCCCAAGCTCTTCCCTTGTGTGCCCACTTGTTTCCTTAGGTCAAGAGTGTGTTTTTCGGCCCTTCCCTTTAGGTTAAATAGGGTTTTTCTGTTTCGAAATGTAAAAACGCGCAGCTGTACTTTCTCGCATTTTTTACGATCGCTACGGCCGATTGCGACTTTCCACGGAAAGTACTTGGTGCGCATTGTGACTTTCCACGGCCGGTTGCACGAGTTCTTCTAGCTTTGCCTTTGCTTCACCTCCTTTATTTCTTTCCTTGTTTCTTGGTTCTTATAGAGCTTCAAAACTTGTCTCCATCTTCCTACAAAAGAGGAAGCAATTCTCAATTCTCAATTGAATCATAAACTCTATAATAACAAGAATTTCTTTGATTTTTGCCTTATACTTTGATATGCACATTTTCCTCTATGACTTCATTTCTATGCACATTTTGAACCAAAAATCGGTAAAAGGAGAGAGAAAATGTGCTGGAATATTGTCAATTTCTAAGAGTTAACACGCGACCCTTCGTGAAACATTGTACAAATACAGCATTGCACACAAGTTTTCCTACAACTTTGTGAAGAACAAGGCAACAAAGATAATTGTTAAGTGCAAGGTTGATGGTTGTCCCTGGTACATGGGTGCATATTCAGCGGGAGAACGTCAAGATACAGAGTTCCTAACCATCAAAACATATAGAGGAGCACACACACACCATGCACAGGATAGCCTGATTGTATCTCATCTACCTAAGCGTAGGTTGACATCAGCTCTTGTAATTGATGGTTTGAGAAATAATATTGACAAGACAGTGAATGAAATTCGAAGTGACATGTACAACGAGTATGGGGTACGCCTGAACATAGGGCCAAAGAAAGAGCGGTGATGCTATTACATGGACGAGCAGAGGACTCATACAAGGTTATTCCTTGGATGTGTCGAATACTCATAGAGAATGATCCCGACACAGTGGCAAAATGGGAGGGTTCAGCCGATAATAGATTTGTCCGGCTATTTATTGCATATGGTTGCTCCATTAATGGTTTTGTAAATGCTTGTCGACCAATCCTTTATATAGATGGATGTCATCTGAGTGGCCCTTATAGGGGAACAAAGTTGTCAGCTTGTGCGTATGATGCAGACAACCAATTGTTTCCCTTAGCATATGCATTGTTAGAGGTGAGACCTATGATGATTGGGCTTGGTTTCTAAACAATGTAAAACAAATTACAAGATCAATGATGATAACAATTGTGTCTGATCGAAATAATTCCATTATTGGGGCTGTAAGCGATATATTTGGCACCGAGAGACATGCATTTTGTTACAGGCATGTTAAGGAAAATTATAGTGTAGAGTTCCTCAAAATCATGAAAGGGATGCCACGTACCACTGGGAACAACAAGGATATTGCATTGCACCTCCTCGATGGAATTGCGTATGCGAGAATGGTTGAAGAATTCACTGTTGCGATGGGAAAATTAAAATTGTTCAATCCACGATTGGCATAATGGATTGAGACTCATGGGGACGTTGATCAATGGGCTATGAGCAAGTTTCCTTTAAAAAGGTGGGATAACATAACCACTAACATTGCTGAATCATTCAACGCATGGATGGTGAAAGAGAGGACGCACACGGTATCAATGTTAATATATGAGCATAGGGAGAAGTTGGCTGCGAAGATGCTTGCAAGCAAGATGGCTTTGGTGAATTGGAAAAATGGTGTAGGACCTAACATAGAAAAAAAAATTGTTGCAACATGTGAACTTTGCAGAAAACATGCATGCTCAATTTTATGGGGAGAACCAGTTTTTGGTTGAAAATAGATGCGGTGATGCCTTAAATTATTTTAGAGTTAATCTAGTTGCAAAAGAATGCTCTTGTTTAGCATGGCAAATGAGTGGACTACCTTGCCCACATGCATGTGCAGCAATTAAGGTTCTTAATGGTAACGTGTACACATTTGTAGATGATTGCTTTACACTTTCAGCACAAGAGAAAATTTATGCACATAGCATGCGGCCAGTTGCAACACATGATTGTCCACTTGTTGATGCGCCCACGGTGACACAAATGCTAACAGAGACTTTCTTGGAGCCCCCAATTACTACAACACCATCAGGTAGACGTAAAAGAAAAAGATGGGAATCTCAATTCCAAAACAATAAGGTTTATCATTGTGGTAGATGCCATGAGCCAGGACACTCCGTCAAGACTTGCAAGAATCCAAATCCAAGTTGATCATCAATGGTGCCTTTGGGCATTGCCTCTCACACTCTTTTGTTGTATATGGCTTTAGATAGAAATCCACGCCATATTATTTTTGGAGATGGTGTGTGATGTTGACATTATGAATTTGTAGATGCATTTGGTGTTGTAAATGAAGGTTGGATATTGTTGTCACAATTGTATCCAAGTGTCATTTATGTACACATATTCATATTTTGAATCCAAATGTAAATGACATTGAGAAATATATGCAGCTGGATTTTGTTGTTATTAAGTGCTGTTAGTGTTGTAATTTGGTGTTGTTTGTGTTGTTATTATTGTTGTAAATGACCCTTGATATTGGTGTAAATGACCCCTGATATTGTTGTAAATGACCCCTGTTATTGGTGTAAATGACCCATGTTATTGTTGTAAATGACCCCTGTTATTGTTGTAAATCCTGTCCATTATTTTGCAGTTCTCAATCCATGACCACATCAAAACAGAAGCTAAAATTTCTTGTTCTCAGTCCATGACCACATCAAAACAGAATCAAAAAATTGAATTTGTCGTTGAATAAAGATTAGCATCAGTTGACAATTTACAAAATAACAAAGAAGGTTTGATGTCATCCTCATGAATACAAAGGAGTCATAAATACATGTGTCCTAACAACTATGCCCCCTAATGTCTCTTCAATTTCTTGTGGTAGTCCTCCATTAAAGACAACATTTTTTGCCGATGGGTGTTGCGAGGATGGGTGACGAGCCCCCATAAGAAGCCTACCTTCAATTCACGAAGTTCTTCTTCGGTGTAGTGTGGCATTGTATACCCATCCACCCCTTGTTCTGAGCCATCCCATTGTCGTAGCCAGGATATAACATGAACCCCACATGAGTGCCTGAAATAAAATAGACAGATGAGTTCTAGTAAAACCAGATATCAAACTTCACCATACACCACAAAAAATGAAAACAAATATAATAGACATACGTGTCCTTTTGGACATGGACTTTAGCCCATGTAACATCCTTGGGGATTTTGTCCTCATCTTCTAACAACTCTGGCTTGATTGTTTGGAGTATATCCAAGAAACGATGGCGCTGAAAACCAAATTCACACATTTAGATATGTTTACAGGTTTACCAACTAAACAGACATTGAATTTCAGTTGAACTTACCACTTTATTTGCCATCATTTCCTTTTCTTTTTGGGCTGGTTTCTTTTTGGGCTTTTTCTTGGTTGGCTGTTTGTTTGCATGTTCCTTTTCATATTCCATCCGATAATATGTACTTATGTCAACCAAGGAGTCAAGGGCGTAGAAAGTCATTGTTGTCGTATCGAGGACATAACAAACCCAGTGATTTATAAAAAGACAAGGGCCAAAAATGAAATGACAGTCACCAATGTTGTATCCTAAATGTTGAGGATCAATTTGCGGAAGAATGGATTGGACTGTCCAGTTCAAGTTAGGACTAATCATTTTACTCATTATTTTAGCTGAGAAAATGTATCTTTGGACAACACCACCACTGTGTAATTGATCGGCAACCAATGTCCTTGCTACCATAGTCATCAGCTACATTTTGGATAAATAAGCAAACAAAAACATATGGTCATATGCATCCAAATGTTTTTATAACCACAACTTTTTATATAACCTAGGTCATGACTAGAACTTTTTAAATACCATGAAAACAAAACGTAAGTCAAAGAACTACATTGTATGTGATTATGAATTTTGAGTTCAGATATTGATACAAATATGCATGTAAAAGAAAGTCACATTGCAGCCATCAATCAGAAATAACGATGATATAGGTTGATTACTAAACGTCACGTACCCGATCACCTATACAAGATCGTGCATCAAGACATTGTAGGTCTCTTCTCGTCAGAAAATAGTGATGCATGTCCACAAATTCCCTAAATTACAACATATGAAGATCTTAATTAGAATCTGCATTTTTAAAAAAATAAAAGTAACTCCATATGAAACAGTCAATTAAACTTACTCCACAGCCTCATCTTCACTGACGGTCTTTGTGCACAAGTCGTAAAGAGTGTCCTTCTCATCGTATGTCCTCTTTCCCTTGGACTTCCGCTGTGGATCGATCCAAGGGGATTGTAAAACGCAACTAGGGGTGATGACCCTCTGGGATCTCCTCAATTCAACCCCTTGTCCTTTGCCCTCTTCTTGTACAGGTTCCTCCGCATGTTCTGGAACAGCAATGTGTTCAAATAGTTCCCCTGCACGATCAACGTCCACATTGGGTGTCTCCTCTCCATGTTCGGGGACATCATCGACATCAATAATATTTTCAGATTCATCTTCCTTGTCTATGTCATCTTCCTCGTCTCCATCATCTCCCTCCTCCGTGTCATGTCCATTGTCATCGTCAGAGTCCCCGGAAGTAGATGGCTGTTTCTTTGGTGCATCACCTTCATGCTAGCCTTCTTGTAACAATGTATGTTGAAGTGCCAACATTTCTTGTTGCAGGTTCGATAGCATATGTGCATATGTCATGCGCACTACCTGGAAAACATATATAAGTTATTACATCATATGTCACAACATCAATTTGTAATGAAACAGCCGCCTAGATTAATTTTTGTCACACATTACCGGGTGTGTAAGCATCGTATCAGGATCAAACGAAGTTGACGGACTGACTGATTGATGTGGCTGAGGAGGTGTCGAGGATGTGGCGAGGAGGCTTGACGTGTACCGGGAGGCCTTTTTTGCCTCGTTTCTCAACCGACACTCTTCTCTTAACCTTTTCATCGGTCCAAAAAGACATGGCCGACTCATGTTGATAGCCTATAATGTCACCGATCGGAAAATTTTGGAAACAAAAGAGTTGCACATAAAACGAAATCAAACAATTATTAACAAGATTTGTACATTAGTGAGCCACATGCATGCAAACATAGTTAAAAGACAACTTACCATGAGGAGGTATAGGCATCCGCCTACAGTTTTGCTCTTTTTTCTGTTGGACTTTTGGGAATGCTTCTTGAACTCATATATCTCTTCGCAGAGTTCTTGAAGGACGAAGGAAGACCAATCAAAATCAGCCAATGCATCTTTAGTCACCGTCATCACCTTCAAAAGACGGTCACGACAAGAATGGATGCCTTTGGGCGCCAATAGGGTACCCAAGGCGAATAAGACGAATAAAAACTCAAAATTTTGGTCTAATTTTTCTCCCAACATCTCTCCAATTTTTTTTGTATGGAACGTCCTTGTATACTTTCCTATAGTCGCTGAAAGTGGTGTGTTGGTCATTGATATTTACTTTTATGGCCTTTCCCCCAACAGGAAGACCCATCAATTGATGGACGTGTTCTGCCCCTATCGCTTGGGTCTCCCCCCTAATGCACACTTCCTTTGTCGAGGGATCAAAACAGGTCATGAATTGTGCACATAAAGAACGGTTGATTTGTCGGCAACTTATACTGACCAACCTATCAAACCCGATCTCCTTTAGCCTTCTCATCGCCTCGGGTCTTCCCTTCAACTTATTGCAAACTTCCATGAATGTCTGTGGCGCACATCTAGTTTGGAAGGGCACAACATACTTCTTCAGTTTCACCGGGGCTCTCAGTTGTTTAGCCCTCTTTGTGTATTCAGATTTTTCATTAGAAGTTAGCCTTTTCCAGGCTTCTGTCACTTCTACACTCAATCCACCTCTTACCTTAGCCTTGCCCTTGCCCTTACCCTTCTGCCGTTCCTTATATTGGCTGTAGAATTCTTCCGTGAAAAGGTTGAATCCAGAGAACCTTGGATCCCTTTGTGAGGATTTGGAGATGATGTTGCTTCTTATATTATAGTGAGGTTGCTCGTGTACCTACAACAATTGTAAATGAAGTTCATTTAAAATCACCCTTGATCATAATTAACAAAATTACACAGTTTTAAAAAAACTTGAACAAGAGGAATGGAAAACATATTTTCACCATACAAAAACAAAAAAATAGGAGCAAATACTGTTGCAAATGAGATGATGATTTTTATGGTTTTATAGATCATTAAATCTTACAATGTAGGCGATAAAGCCTTCATCATCTATATTCATAAACTAGTTTATGAAAGACAACACCAAGAACATAGGAACTATGAGGTTGTATTACAATCAGACAAGAAGCAGAAAAGGCATCAGGAACAGAGTAGCTTTCATAAAGCAGGAACCAGGTTAATCTCGATATCCAAATGAAATGCCTTTGATAGACCACAACTTTAATTAAAAGAAAAGGAGTTGAATCTCTATCACTTTTATCAGTAGGAAGAAGAAAAATTATTATATAAATTACAAAATAATAGAAACCAATTCGAATGAAATCTTCAACAAGTAATCCTTCAGTTCCATAAAAGTTATATTAAATTCAACCAATTTCACAAATTTACAATCTACTATTCTCATACAAGTGATTTCAGCAAATTTAATTCAAAATTGAGGTTGATTACCTACAGCAAAAGAAGAAAGTTTTAAATTGAATTTTTGTATCCAAAATCAGAATGGTAGACACAAATTTTGCAGAAAAGCATATGTGTAGCAGCGCCCTATAGTAAATTTCCAGAAATTTCAAAGAAAATCTAGAAGCGAAGCATAATAATTACGAAATAAAGAGCATCACCAAGATTTCCTAGCAAAATCAAGGATAATAGGGTATGAGAGGCAACAAATTAAATTCAATGTCCTAAATTTAACCTTTAGTAGTTAGAATTTCTCTTTACACACACAATATGGGACTTAGTTCTCAAACAAAATTCATATCTGCAGGTTTAATTAAAATGCAAAGATAAGCAAATGGATTTTACCAATCCAATGCCCTTTAAAACTCATCATCAAGTTACAATTAAAAGCATTATGCAGAAGATCAAATTCATGTACATAAAAAACTGATAAAAGAACAATACTTCCAAGGTTTTCAAATCAATTCATTTCAGAATTTAACACTCTCTGAAGGTAATACACAGTCTTGAAAACATGCTAAGTTATTGTTGGTCATGGTGTGAATGCAATCACCAACATTTAGAAAATTAGATTAAAAAAATGTTAATCCAAAGTTATTGTAGATATCCTTCTCTCCCGCACCCCCTCCTCCCATTGGATCACTAAAATAGTCCCGCACATTTTGAATGTGCGGCAACCATCCACTTGTCCCCAAGCATTGATACTTGAAGAAGACATACTACTTAGTAATCCTCCACCCCATGTCCATCCACCATTCCTCTGTAAATAAAACCCATAAAAGAACAAATTCAATTGGAATACACAGTCTTGAAAACATGCTAATTTACCTCTAAAAGAAGAAAACGATCGCTCTTCAACCGAAACTCAGAACACCCAGCAACTTGAACTCGCAGGATCGATGCTTGGCTTTTATACACTGAAAGACCGTGGGAGACGTATGAATGCACACAAAAATTAAACAAAGTTCATAAAAAATAAAGCACCATATTATACTTTTCTTAAAAAAAAAGGGACGAAAAACCCTAATCCCCAAAATTTTACCTACAGGCGAACCACGATGGCAACGGCGACACACATGATCACAGCGACAGCGACACAATCGATGACGGCGACGGCGACACACACGAGCTTCAGAGGGTCGACGGAGCATAGAGAAGACGGCAAGTGAGCTTCAAAAGGTTGACGAGCAATCCGACAGTCGAATGTTGGGGCCTTTTTTGGGCTTATTTTGAAATCACCTCTTTCTTATCTCTTCAAAATAAGTTGGGTTTTTTGGTATTTTCTTTTATTAATTCAATCCCAATCAGGGCCCTAGGGCCTGTTCTGGGAAAGTTAGAATGTTGGGGCCCTTTTGGGCTTATTTTCGTTAAAAGGGCCTCTACAGTGATTTTCCAAAAAATTTCTCCATCCACTGTAGGACACGCTATAATTGAATTTGTTCCAGATGCAAATGCTTTTAACATAAAGGGCCCAGAAGTGTACCGTGCAGTACAAGATAGTGACTAATGGATCCCAGTGTGCTGAACCTTTGCTTCTCCCCTGTCGTATGGGTTTTATTTTATAAATTAGTATGAGGCCTTAAAAAAATATAACCATACAAAACAATTTCATAACAAGTAAACATTTTGTACGTGATGAGTTAAGTTTTAGTGCATAAAATGATAATGCTAATTTGTTATTTAGATTTTATTTACTGATAGCTCATTCTTTTGGATCTTCCTGTAATTTTCCCCTTTCAAGCAAACCTTGTTTTCTTCAATATGGTCTATTTTTAATCATTATATCTATCTTTTCTTTTTTCCTCCACGTAATTTTCGTGGTTCCTAGAAATCGGATTATTATCAACAAAAAACGCTCTGGATTCTTACGCAAGAAGAAGCAGAGACAGGCCTGAATATTTACCAATCAATTATCGTTATCATGGAAAAGGACCCTCTCCATATAGTCCATTATCGATTCTATTTGTAGTTGAGAATTTATTATTTGTTTATTTTAGTTGAGAGCTTGGTCCTCACTTCTTGTTTAAAACAACTATTCAAACAAATTTTTTTTTTTTTTTTTAATTTCAAAAACTTGTTTTTAAAAATAATTTTATAAAACTGTATTGGAAAAAACAGAAAACAGAAACGAAGCCCTGAGTTTTTCTTTTCAATATTTTTTTGTTTCTAAGACTGATAAAGCAATTTTAGTTTAGTAAGAAGGGTGCTCTAATATCAGTCTCATCAGAAGCACTCACCACAAGCTATGGGTTTCTTTACAACAAATCCAAGTATATATACCCAATGGCCGTTTTCCCTATCGGTCTTTCGTCTTTGGGCATGCGTCCTCTATATATAAATGAGCTTATGCTCCTCTGCTTCTAATTAATTATTAGCCCTAATTTTTCGATTTATTGTATTCTTAATTATAAATTTAAAAACAAGTTTTAGGTGTAATTAAAATATTCCCGGTTAAGGATCAAAATCACCTGCCTTATTTAAACAGAAGCACTTTTTAATTGCGACATTTTTTAGGGGATAAATGAAAAATAATAATTATAAATCAATTAAATTTTGAATGTTTTTTCACTTTCTCTGGCAGGTCCTAATTTTAGGGCGAAGTTAATTAATTTCATGTATGGTTTCTAAGTAGTGATGGTTGATAACTTTGATGGTTAATTTTTCCTATTACATGACTTTCATGTAAGGTTTAATGAGGTTAAAAACAAAAATTTTGTTTAATCGTTGCGGAAACCCGTAACTCTCCTCATGAATTATTAACCTTAACTCATTACGCTAATTAGTTATTAATTATTAATCCGTAACTCTTTACAGTACTCATGCGAATTCATAACCATTTATAATATTCATGAGTTTTAGGATTACTCGTTAAAATAACTATTAAGGTTTAGGATAATTTGATAAAACGATTATTGGAGATTAGAATTACCTTAGATCACTCAAAGACTTTAAGGTTGTTGATGTCCTCTAACGTTGATCCACACGGTTATCCCCCGATTGCAATGAGAACTCTTTCTCTTGAAACCTCCAAGTCTTTGGATGCTTACTAGGCGAAGATAAAGTTGACTTTTGGTTTCCTTGGGTATTTATCTTTTCAAGAAGGTGGTGGTTCCTTGGAATTAGATTAAAGATAGGATGAACAAGGTTAGAACCTTACCCTTTATAGATAGTACATTTTTCTCTCTAAACCTTTGGTAAAGACCGAAATTTAGAGAGCATAAGGATGTTTAAAGAAGTCCAACCCTCCCATTTTTATAGTTTTGGTGGGCTGAAAATTCCTAGCTCTAATTGCCTTAGGAATTTTTAGCTTATACACTAAGAAATGGGTTTTAGGTGCTAAGTCCACTACTTGTCAACCAATGCATATTAAATTCACATCTTGATTAATTAATTGAATTTAATATAATGAATCATATTCATATCTTGATTGTTGGATTGTATTTAAGATGATGGATCACATTTATTTCCTTTTTTTTCCTTCAAAAAAAGGTCCATAAAAAGGGCACATAAAAAATTAGCACTTTATAAGAGTGTAACTTTAATTTAAGTGCTCATAAGAAAGACCCAATTCAAACTTGAATTGAAAAATCCAAATCATAATGAATTAAATTCATATCTTGATTGATTGAATAATATTTTAAGATGATGGATCACATTCATCTCTTAAAATAAAATTCAAAATCATTCTTAAATCAATCCTCATTTATTATTTCTCCTATCTTCATCCAATCATTACTTGGATCTTTATATATATATATATATATATATATATATATTAGATAATTCATAATTATCTTTTAAAAACGTAGCCTCTTGAATTTAAATTTCAAACTTAAATTCAAAATTTGAATTCCAAATTCAACTTGGCCCTCATTGGATCTTCCAACATATTTGGGCCCTTTTGTGGAGAAATTGATTTCCCACTCGGGACCATATATGTGATGTCATTTTCTTCTTATGGGGCTTGGAGTCTCATTCTAACCCAATTACACATTTACTCTTGATAAAGCCCAATAACAGTTATTGGCTCAAGTTTGGTAATTTTAAACAATTAGGAATAACCTTTGTGTGTGACCAATTAGGCCCAATTAGTCACTGATATAAATAAACTTAGACCAATTAAAAACCCCTTTAACGGGCCCAACTTATTTAATGACCTCATAAAACACTAGCAATGCTATGTAGCCCAGAACTAATTGAGCTGATCAAGTGATCTATCTTTCATATTTAGATACCATGCATGCATCATATCTCACATCGTCATTCATATTTAGTCAAGAGCAAACATAGAGTATCATCTCTCTTAATTGACTAAATGTAGCTAATTCACAAAACTTGGAATCTTCTTATATTAACTCTATAATAGATCATAACTCTTCATGATCACTTGCTGTGCACACAGGCTCCCGAGTTAATTGGAAGCTTTTCAAGCTCTACCGATCTTGTGAATAACTAATGCCTTGTAGGGGACTATGAGTCCTCTTGGCATGTCCATCTAAACTCATGTATTTGAGTTACACCCAAGAGTGTATTGTTCTCCCCATTTTCAGGTGGATAGAGTTGTACAGTCAAAGTATAATTTTAGGACAAAGTGTTTGATGACATCCTTAAGTCCAGGACTATCCGCACTACCAAACAATGAGAGACTTTACATATCCAGTGATACTCGCTAGAATGAATCTTTGTGGAGTCTCTTAGCGGGTCAGTTTGGTGTTATCTGTTCTCCAACAAGTCCACCCACGACATCAGCTAAGGCATCACCATGCCTGTATTCCATGAGGTCTCTACCTTGTATCTCATAATGTAGACGATGTCATACTAGTCTTATTGAGATCATCAATGCCCTTTCTTATTGATTTTGTTCACCCATATGCATGAGAACGCGTAAGGTGGTTGAGTTATTCATGGCTATTCATCCACGCGTTGCAGTAGTCGTATAAAATGCAAAGACCAATAGTTGGTGATTAAATAGCCAGGTGGATTGACACTCTGGACCAATAGTTGTTGAGACACAAGGTTTAGTAGTATATATTTGATAAAGGGAAAGTAATCTTTTGTCCTTTAAGTTTTAATTCAATCACAATCTAGTCGCTCAACTGTGACGCGTTAGGACTCAGCCGCTAAACTGTCAAATTATGTTAAAAATCAGCCTTTAATAGTGCTATTCCATGCCTAAATATAAGCGACTTGTACCATATTTTAGCATACTAAGGAACATATTAAATTGAAATTTTTTTTTTACGTTTTCCCTTATAAAATTTTTTGTCTCTCTACTTTAAAAATGATTTTCGCACTTCTCCTCTTAGTCTCTCTTTCCAATAGAAATTAAATATGGGTAAAATTGACTAACATTATTAATTACCCTATATTTAGGCATAGTAGTATGCTTGCAGTTAATAAATTAATTATTATCTTTACTCAAAAATAAATTATATATTATCACATGCAATTCAACGTACTGTAACATGTCAGCAACCACTTTTGCCACATGGTTGATGACTTAAGCTGAATTGTATGTGATAAGAATTAATTTATCAACCGCGAAAAAGATTAAGGACTACATGTTACCTGGGTTAAAAGATTTGAGATTGAGTCATAACCAATCACATTTGAGGGACTACGTCATGATAGAGTTAAAACTTGAAGGACAAATATTTATTTTCCCTCTAAAAAACCACGCCACTTCACAAATTTTCACCATATATTTTGAACCAGCGGGATTATCTAGAAGGAGAAGAAGAGAAAGTAACATCTCATAAAATGCATTACAAAGCAGCCAATCCGCTTTCTGAATATCATAGAACTGATTCACAACCATGTCGGTGAAACCTGGATAAATTCCCCAAACATATAAGAGAGATGGAAAGTCATAAGAAGCTAGTGGAGGCAACCCAGGAAGTACAACCTCTGCTTAATCATCATCAGTCATAGAAATCTTTAAGTTTCCCCTATATACTGTTCACGGCACAAGATTGAGTGAAAAAAGATGCTCCAATGGTTCCAAACTTCTTGGCAATATCAAGAGCCCAAGGCAAATTTGTTTGTTTGCCAGTTATATATTGACGAGAAAGAAATGAAATAGTGATGATAGGTCAGTTCTGGAAGAAAAGCCATGGACGCCGCCCTGCGCTAAATAAAAAACGTTTAACATAAACATCAATTTCACTGGAGATCTTGAGTTTGAGACTTAAGAAAATATTTGTCCGGTTCTAAATATAGGGACGAGTTTGTAGTGTAAATTGTATTATAAATTTCGTCGTATATTTAAGAGTAGAGTATGTTTTTTGTTAATTATTTTGTATTAAAAAAAAAAAAAAAAGCCACTTTTTACTCAGTTGGACTAGCCTGGGTCCCGGTAAGTCCTTTAATAAAACGTTTAACATATCTTCCTCAAACATAAAAACATGTATGTTCATTATGTGTTGGAGTATTGTTGGATGTGAGTGAAAGGTGCCTTCTTTTTTGCGAAAATATTTTATTTAATGTAAAAAAATAAGGGGAGAATGACATATAAATACCAAATGAAATTTTAAAACCCAAAAATGCATACCTACTGAAAAGGGAAAAGGACAGATAGATAAGAAGGTAGGAATCTGAGTTTTGAATATTTGAGCAAAAGACCAAATTACCATTCCCTTCACTCTTCTCTCTCCACCATGGGAGGCGTCATGATCGAAGAACACCACCATCACCACCTTCTTCCTCAAAGAGACTCGCGATGCGAAGGCCGAGGAAGGGGACTCGAAATAGTGAAATGTAGGAAAGGGACAAAAAAGGAGACGAGGAAGGAGAAGATGAACAAATATTGAGTTTGACAAGATTCGTAATGAGATTCACAAGTTTAGTAATGGTTTCGATAAGTCTTATAATGAGTTTCACAAGAGTGTTTCCTGATGGAAAAAAGAGGCTGAGGAAGAAGAAAGTGAACAGTAAATATTGAGTTTGACAATATTCGTAATGAGATTCACAATTTTAATAATGGTTTTAACAAGTGTTGAATGTTTTTCACAAAAGCGTTTTCTGATAAAAATATGTAAGTAATATTTGTTAATCCCATTATGTGTCTTGTCAAAAGCATTACTAAACTTGTGAATTCCATTACGAATTTTGGTGAAATAGCACAAATGTTGGTGAATCATGACTAACATGTTTTCATTAAAAACGCTTTTGTGAAACACATTACAAGATGAGTCAAAAATATTACTAAACTTGTAAATCTCATTACGAATCTTGTCAAACTCAATATTTAGTGTTCAACTTCTTCTTCCTAAGCCTCTTTTTTATTGTTCAACTTCCTCTTATTTAGCCTCTTTTTTCATCCCCTTCCTTAGCCTTCTACATCGTGACTCTGTCCAAGAAAGAAGGTCGTGAAGGTGATGTTCTTCAGTCGTGGCACCTCTTACAGGGAGAGAGAAGAGTGAAAGGAAGGAGAGAGAAGAGTAGATAGTGGAAAGAGAAGAGTGAAAGGAAGAGTAGTTTAGTCTTTTACCCAAATATTCAAAACTCAGATTCCTACCTTCTTACCTCTCTATCCTGTTGCATTTCTTAGTAGGCATTTCTGGATTTTGAAATTTTATTTGGTATTTGTATGTGCTTCTCAAGAACAGACACGGGGGGTTGGGGGTGGCCCCCCAGCAATTTTTTTTTTTTTAAAAAAAAAATATAAACATCAATGCTTTCATATATATTCACTGAGATGGGGCCCACATATTTGCTTTCAAGGTTTGCTTTCATATGCTCATGGACACAGGTTTGCCTTCTTATATATTTTAAGAAAAAGTAAAGAGGTGGGGCCCTCACCTTTAGTATATATTCCCAAACTTCCAACCTTACTTGTTTTGCACTTTTTGAAAATTGTCAATCTCTTCTTCCTCTTGTTGGCGGCATTTTTTTCAATAGCTTACGGTAAATTTTGAGAATCCATAAGGTACTTAAAATCACTTCTTTTCATTAAATTTCCTTCATAAAATTTATTATACATGATTTTATCTTTCTAATGATACTACTTTTATATTGATTAGAGAATATTTTAGGGTTAGAATTTTGGACAAGTTTTGAGTTTTGTTAACAGATGACTATGAGAATATTGATGATGACTAATATTTAATTTTAATCGGTTTACTTTTGCTATTAATAATATTTTTAAAATCATATTGGTCATGAAAGAATTTATACTGTTTGTAGGTGATTATGATGGAGAAGAGTACTACCATTGATATTTATTTTAAGAGAAAGAGTAGTGAGTCTTTGCTCTCGTTTACCTCTAATGTTGAATTGTCAAATATTGAGACTCCTTCTTCAAAGTCTCCTAGAATTGAAAATAAAGAGTTAGGTAAAGAAGTTGATCCTGCTTCATTGGAAAGTGATCATGCACTCGCGCCCCAATATGGGAATATCCAATAAATCAACAAGATGAAATTTGTCATGTTTGTCTTAAACTTGGTCCATTTCAGCGCAAGCTTCAAAATTATCCTTTTTCTGGGCCAGAGAAGAATCAACGTCATTTTCGTGCTTCTTGATTTAATTATTGATTAGAATATTCTCCAAGTAAAGATGCTGCATTTTGTTTGCCTTGTTATTTATTTAGTAAATTAGGCAAAGGGTCGTTTTGGACTTAATACATTTGTTGTTGATGGATTTAAAAATTGAAAAAGGTTAATGATAGAGAAAATTGTACTTTTCTATGTCATGTTGGGAAAAGTGTTACCTCATTGTATAAAAATACTGTGAGTTCATGTAGAGATCTTATGAATCAATCTTAACATATTGAGGTATTGGTTGGAAAACTTACTTCTCAGGAGATTGCAGCTAATTGTTTGAGACTACAAGTCTCTATAGATGTGACAAGATGTCTTGCTCTTCAAGAATGTGCTTTTAGAGGTAATGATGAAAACTTAGATTCACTTAATCGGGTTAATTTTCTTGAGATGATAAAGTTTTTAGCTTTCTATAATCAAAAAGTTGCAGCAGCTATTTTAGAAAAAGCTCCTCAAAATGCATCATATAGTTCCCCTCAAATTCGAAAGGAAATTCTTTATGTTTTCTCTCAAAAGTTAAAGAACACAATACGGGAAGAAATTTTCAATGCCAAGTTTTGTCTTATTGTTGATGAAGCTAGTAGTGTATCTAAAAAAGAGCATATGGCTATTGTTTTGAGATACATCGATAAAGATGGTTTTATACATGAAAGGTTTTTTGGTCTTGTACATGTGGAACATACAAATGCTAAGACTTTAAAACAAGGAATAGTAGTCAACACTCTTCGTAGCTATAATCTTGACGTTCAAAATATTTGAGGACAAGGCTATGATGGAGCTAGCAATATGCGAGGTGAATGGAATGGATTTCAGGTTTTAATTTGCACTGAGTGCCCATATGCTTATTATGTCCATTGCTTTGCTCATCGCCTTCAACTTGCCTTGGTTCCTGCATCTCATGAGGTGAAACATGTTCATCAATTTTTTGAAAAATTGAACTTCATAATTAATATTGTTACTTCTTCTTGTAAGCGTAATGATGAGTATTGCTCAAACAAATGAAATTGCAAGAAGGATTGCTGTTGATGAACTCAAATCAGGAGTTGGTCTTAATCAGATTGGTACTTTATATCGAGTTGGAGCTACTCATTGGAGTTCTCATTACAATTCCATATGCATTTTTTAAAAAAAAATGTTTTGAGCCACATGTGAAGTTGCGACAATATTTCTAATAAAGGAAAGACAGAATCATATCATGGAGATGCAGATAATACATACTCATTGTAACGCCCTAAATTCAACACCCGAAAACTTGGTCAAAATATTTGAAATACCTCCAACAAGGATGATCATTAAATTACATAACCATTTCAAATAAAATTTATAATACGAAGTCAAAATAAGTTTCCAAAATGTTTCAGAGTTAAATATAATACAGAAGTCCTAAGATCATGGCAAATAAAAATAACATAACATAAGCTACAAGAGTACAAAAGAGCCTTCAAACCTCACTCCATAGGTGCCTTCCCTTGCTCCCTACTAGAATGTTCACCTGAAAAATGTTAATATAGGATGAGATTTCACGTCTCAGTAACTACTGAAAGTTTCTACCGTATACAAGTAAATTATATATGACAAAAAGCAAGGAGTTGATTACATACATACAGACACACACACACACACACACACACACACACATATATATATTTGTATATATCAATTTCTCATACAAAATTCTTTTTCAAAAGTAATCATCATTATGTCAAATTGTGAACTATACAATTATACAATATGCAATATGCAGCCTCCCTTATATCACTGTCCACCCTTGTACCGCTGACTGGAGCCATAGACTAACATATAGTCCAATAGAAACTCATTCATTTAACTGGATAGTTCCAAGCTCACAAAAACCTAAGATAAAACAGGCCAAAGGTATAGAGTTTAAGTATGGACTATGGCTCCCCTCCTTAAAAATAACAACTAAAGAGATGTCACGTGTTCCACCTTACTCCATCCATTATGCACCGAGTGGTGGCATAAATAGGTCTCATCATTTAAGTTCCTCCTTACTCCAACTCATCACACATACAACCGCCATGATAATTATATCAATAAAATAAAGTATATTATTACACGCTTCCATTTATATCAAATATTGTAAAAGGTAAACCAAACATAGCATAAAAACTAATCGGACCAATATGTTATTCTTGAAATTCGAAGGACTAGACTGTCATTTCTGAAATTCGGGGCAAAAACGTAATTTTTGCGTGGCACAAACTGTAATTTTTGTGGGTACAAAACTGTAATATTCAGTTATCATAATAATGATATTTAATACATATACATAAAAATCAGTCTATAAAAAAATATAATTTATAATCATACATAATTCACAAGTATATAGAAAAATATTCGAGTTACCTCGTTACTCGCTTATTCCCAAGTAATCATCAAAAAGTTACTACCAGTCTCCCCAAAAAATTATCTCTACGCTTTCCCTCTCCCTTTCTTTCTCTCCTCTCTGTATTTTTCTAACACTCGGATTGCTCTGCTTGAATACGCACCTGAAGGTGCGTATTTATAGTGGTTGAGGAGGGGGTAAATGGGTGAAATTAAGGGGGGGGGTGAAATTAGGGGTAGTTGGGTAAAGTTGGGGGTAAAATATATTATCCCCCCAAAGCCGACCATGTTTCCAATGTGTGTGTGTGTGTGTAAAATAATATTTTACTCTAATATATTATAATAAAAATTATTATTACTAACATTAGAAAGTTTTACTCTATATTGAATATTCTTGATAAAATTATCATTAATCTAACCTATTATTATTCTGAATAAATTTTAGGATGTTACACACATCATTGGTATCTTTTGATTTTGTCATCATATTGCACCTTATTAAAGAAATTATGGGTATTACTTGAAGTCCTTTGTCAAGCTTTGCAATGAGAGTCTCAAGATATTTTAAATGCTTTACATATGGTTTCAACTACAAAATAGTTACTTCAGAAATTAAGAGAGATAGGTTGGGATGCTTTCTTAGTTCATGTTCAAGAATTTGCATAAAACTCAACATTCACATTCCAGATATGAGTGCAAAATATATTGGAAGGAGAGGTCGTGCTCGAAATGAACAAAGTGATTTTTCTACTAAAAAGTTTTATAGCCAGGGTAAATATCTTTTATGCTACTATTGATTATCAATTGCAAGACTTAAATAGCAGGTTTAACGATAATATTGTTGAATTACTTGTTTTGAGCATGGCTTTATATCCAAGAAATAAGTACAAGTCATTTAATAGTGATAACATTTGCAAACTTGTTGATCAATTTTGTTTTAGAGATTTTACGAGAATAGGAAAAATTGCATTTGAAAATGGAGTTACAACATTTTGAGCTTGACATTCCTAAGCATCTAGATTTCATTTATTTATCAACTCCATCTAAATTATGTCAAGGACAGACAAGAATTGGAAAGTTCACCACTTACCCTCTTATTGATAGAGTGATTAGACTTGTACTCACTCTTCTAGTTTCTACAGCTACTACTGAAAGATCTTTCTCTACTATGAAGATAATCAAGAACAAACTTCGAAATAGAATGGAAGATTAATTTCTTGATGATTCTTTGATTACATACATTAAAAAAGAAATTATTTTAAGTTTTAACACGGATTCAATTATAAACAAGTTTAACAATATGAAAACATGCGTAGAGAGTCAAGTGAAATAAGCTTAATTTATCTAATATATTTCTTTCAATTTTTTGTATATTAGATTTTTATCGTATTTTAAGTATTTTTATTTATTATGTAGCATTTTTTATTTTCACCCCCAATAAATAAAATTTCGGATCCATTCTTGATGCTTCTCACTAAAAATATCCTGCGCAAAAAACATATCAAAAAGTAAAAAACTTCTCCATACATTGTAGGACATGCTATAATTGAATTTGATCCAGACGCGTCAAGGTGCAGATTTGCCAAACAACTATTACCCAAGGAGCGTCTGGGCCAAATAACTATTGAGGGGACCAAAATTGCCAATCAACAATTAAAAAGTGGAAAAAAACACAATTTGGAGCAGATTCGCCAACGAACTATTACCCCGTCACTTTGTCTTGGTGTCTCCGTCTTCCATTGACCGTCATAGTGTCGTGACGCGCATTGCCAAAGCTTCTATTGTTCTTTGGGTGTTCCACTTACCCTCTTGAACTCATCCAAGAAAGTCCACAACGTTCGACTGGCACACACCTTACACCCTGGTTCTATCCCTCCGATGCCACAAGCAGCAACCGCTGCTGCCGCAATGCATACTCCCTTGGGTCCCATCTCGTTGGTGTTTTCCTTTTCCAACAAGAAGACTTAACCGCTCTTTTCTCCAAATAAGTTTCGCCACCGTCCTACCCTAGTGTCTCACATTTTAACTTAATTGTGATGTTATTTTTTTTCTAATAGTTATTTGGTGTTTTTTTTTCCACTTTTAATAGTTATTTAGTTTTTTTTTTTTCACTTTTTAATTGTTGATTGGCAATTTTGGTCTCTTCATAGTTATTTGGCCCAGACGCATTTCTTTGGGTAATAGTTGTTTGGTAAATTTGCACCTTCACCCTTTAATATAAAGGGCACAGAAGTGTACTGTGCAGTATAAGATAGTGACTGATGGATCCCAGCGTGCTAAAGCTCTGCTTCTCCCCTGTCGCGTAGGTTTTATTTTATAAATTAGTATGAGGCCTTAAAACAAATATAATCATACAAAAAAATTTCATAACAAATAAAAATTATGCACGTGGTGAGTTAAGTTTTAGTGCATAAAACGATAATGCTAATTTGTTATTTAGATTTTATTTACTGATAATTCATTCTTTTGGATCTTATGGTAATTTTCCCTCTTTCAAGCAAACCTCGTTTTCTTCTTTGTAAAAGGCGTAGTCATCTTTGAGTCTCTTGTTTGAGAACATTGATAGCATGGCTGGTGGGAAATTTACCAAAATAATGTTTAAAAAAAAAATATATACCAGATTAGAGAGTAGTTGCCAAACTATTTATCGAAAATAATGCGTTAAATATGACATTTGACTGACGCTATTAAATCTTTTGACAGCAGACTGTCTGACGCCATTACCCAATGACGTTACACTAAATGATGCCACTAGTGCCATCACACTAGGTGACGCCACTCATTTAAAAAAAAAAAATATTATTATATTTAAAATTATAAATAATAAAAATAAATAAATAACAATTTTAATTAATAATTAAGGGATTTAAAATATTTAAAATTTATTATAAACCTCAAGACTAATTAGTAAATTAATTAATTAGTGAATTTATTATAAACCTTAAGATAGATGACTAATTATTTAATATTTTGTACATTAATAATTTGATATATAAATTGTAAAATATTATTAGCTAAATTTAATTAAAGAAATTTGTGAGAATAATAATTAGTGAATTAATAAAAATATTTTATGAAATATGTTTCATATTATTCTCACAAATTTCTTTTATTAAATTTAGCTAATAATATTTTACAATTTATATATCAAATTCTAAATGTACAAAATATTAAATGATTAGTCATCTATTATAAGGTTTATAATAAATTCATTAATTAATTTACTAATTAATCTTGACGTTTATAATAAATTTTAAATATTTTAATTCCCTTAATTATTAATTAAAATTATTTTTTTAATTTTAAATAATATATATATATATATATATATTTCTAATGGACGCCATGTTCAATTCAATTAAATTGAATTGAATGGACGCCACAGTGGCGTCACCTAGTGTGACGCTATTGTTTAGTGGCGTCAGTCAAACGCCATATTTGACTGCATTAAATAGTTTGGCAATTGCTCTAATCTAGTATAAATTTTTTTTTTTTTTAAAAACATTATTTTGGTAAATTTCGCCATGGATAGTCCCAACCACCTCAGCCACCTAAGGTGAGTCAGAAAATTTAATGAATATAATTGTAATATCCCAAATTTTGAATAATAGTTAACTAAATTAAATTGGCCAAAAAATTGAAAAGGTAGGGCTAGAGGCAAATAATATAAATAAGACATAAAAAATGCAAAGTAGAAAAGGAGGTTTCCATGGCATATTTGAGGCTTAGGGCTATTATTTAAAATTTAAATACCTCAAAAATGCATTATTGTCCAAAAGGCCTATTTTCAAGTTAAAATTTAAGGAAATAAAGGGGGAAATAGTGTTAAAATTATTTAGTAACCTAAAAAGATTGAGGAAACATTGTAGAATATTATTTTGAGAAATTAGAAAATCATGAAGAAGCATGATTATCCCCAAAAGTAGCCTAAATAATTTTAAAGCTATTTTAGGAAATTAAATGCCTATTTTCCAAGAAAAAATAAGTAAAAATAGTGAGAGATTAATTTTTAACCTGTAAATGTTAGGGAGACATTTCTTAATGAGGTAAAAAAGATAACTAAGGAATAAAATTCCTACAAAGTATTAATAATTTATTTGGTACTTAAGTACATATTTAAAAAAGGGGTAAAATAGTAGTTTTGTCACCACAAATTCAAAAATGAATTTAGGCCACTGCAAGGCCAATTCAGAGAGGTACGATGTGCTCGAGAAAGTCTTTAATTGAGGGCTTTATCAAATTTTAAATTGGGTAAAAGGAAAATAAATAAATAAAAAATAGGAAAAATCTCCCTCAGGATTTAAATAATCAAGATATTATTAAAAAAGACCTAACAAAAAGTCATATATCAAAAAAGGCCCTAGTTGTTAACGTATATTGATTTAGTTGTTAATGTTGTACTGATATAGTTGTTAACATGTATTAATTTAGTTGTTAAGATATAGTTGTTAACATGTACAGATTTAGTTATTAACGTTGTACTGATATAGTTGTTAACATTTCTTAAAGAATACCCAAAAAGCTTATAGGACTTTTTATGACATGTAACTTTTTTTTAGACATTTTTTTACAATATCTTGATTACTTCGTCCTAGGGATTTTCCCAAAAAATATATATATATATATATATATATGTATATATATATATATATGACCAAGCCAATGGAAGCTTGCTCGTGGGACCCAGAGGCAAAATAACTGATATCTCTTTTCAACCACTTCAGCAACTCACCCGATCTCATTTTTCGATCTGCAAAAAACACCGTTTAGAGAGGAAGAGAGCTTGACCGATCGAAGAAGAGGTGGAAGAACAGGAAATCCCTTACATGCAAGAGTGAATCTAGAGAAGGGTAAGTGTTTAGAACCCAGATCCATCTTGATTTTCTTTATTTGATGGATGTTTTGGGAGTAAATAATGGCTGGAAATCTAAAGCTTAGAGAGAGAAAGTGAAGAACAAATGATGATTTAGACGTTAATATTGAAGTTGAAATTTTTGTAAATGTGATAAGGGTGCTGTTGAATTGTTTTGAGAAGAATAATTGTACTTAGGAATTAATGATTAAGTATCAAATAATATTAGCATAAATTATATTATGAATGAGA
This sequence comes from Acacia acuminata, assembly GCA_019022655.1. Lineage (NCBI taxonomy): Eukaryota > Viridiplantae > Streptophyta > Magnoliopsida > Fabales > Fabaceae > Acacia > Acacia acuminata. The sequence continues at coordinate 21,173 of JAFJYI010000164.1, read as the reverse complement.
TTATAGTTTCAATTGAGTGAATAATATCAAATCTGAAATTTTTTCCAAAATTGCATAAAAAATACTTTAAGGTGTTTTTTTGAACAATAATACTTTAAGGTGTTGAGTACATAAAAAAATAGTTTATGGTATTGGATATATTTGAAAAAGTTTATAGTCTATGGCATTTTAAAAATAGTTTACTTCGGGGTCACTATTATAAAAAAGAGCTTTTAGATTTCTACATTTAAATCGCATTATAGAGAATCGGCCTAAAAAATATGAATGGTGACATTTTCGTAAATATAAATAATTTTTTATACCAGTTCCTCTAATATAAGGCTCAAAATATATTATCTAGACCTATTCCCCAAACAACCGGTCTAAAAAAGTTAATAATAATAATAATAAATTAAAATGTCGATTACTTTAGACCAGTTATTATTAACATGTCTAATATATGAAACTTTTAAGACTTGTCATTAATAATAACAGGTCTAAAAGATTAAAAAAATAATTAAAAAATTTATTACTTTTAAGACCGGTTGTTACTAATAACCGGTCTAAAAAATTACTATGTATTATTTTAAGACGGGTTGTTTTCAAACAACCCATCTAATTTTTTTTTTTTTTTATATATATAAATATTTTTAAGACTGATTCTTATAAACAACCGATTTAAAAGACAAAAATTTTTAGATCTTATATTTTTTAAAATTGATCTAAAAGATAAATATTTTTTTTATCACACTAAAAATTAAATTTCACTCTCTAAATCTCTCTTCCTCTTCTTATAGCGATACACTTCTCACCCACCACCAATAAAAAATGGAAGGAGGTCTTCGAGTTTGATCTTCTCATCGACATTTTCTCATCATCTCCTCATCGGCTTTAAATCCTGACCATACATTTGATAAAATTGTTCACACCAATAACCTTATTAAGTCAAATCAATGGCTTGGATTGGATAAATGAGAGATGAGGAGAAAGTTTGCTAATGAGAGAATCATTTTCCAGAGATCTTCTCCTTATCTTGTTTCTCATTCTTTTCTCATTGGCCTCATCTAGACCTTGATTGGGAAAGTGAAAGAAAAATTAAAGTGATATTATATTGATTGGACGGATTGTGATTTAGAGATTATGAGGGATGATGAGAAAAACCAACCCATAAAAATCCTCCTCCTGCTTCGCTTTTGGCAGATCTTCATCTGATGCATGGAAAGCCCAGCTGCTAGTGGCCCAAGCCCGAACAGAAGTAGATCTACCTACGATTCCCAAAACCAGCCCACGGCATTGTCTCATTCCTCGGCACAGTGGTTGTACCGAGCCGAGCGCCATAATGGTGTCAGCGACCTCCTCGGAGCGGGAAGTTTCGTGCCTCGTCCCTGCGTAGCTTCCCATTCGATTTTTTGAGAGAGCGAGTTCGTGCCTCGGAGGACGCAGAGACAAATCCTTCTCTCTCTCCGTCTATCTACCCCTCTCCTCGGGAGTGTTTCTGCTTTCCAGATTCAATGACCGGCGCTCCTGTCTTTCTCGGCATGCAAAAGCGTGCCTTCACGTTTTAAAGCGCATTACTGATTCATACTGATGTTGACCTTCATTCCTATCCGAGGTTTTGCGGGCAACTTCAGGGTCTTGCTTTGAGATCTGATCTTGGTTTCCTCGTAAACCAGAGTTTCTTCTTCTGATTTGATTACTATTGATGCAATAAGTGCCCTGTGCTCGTCCTTCTCGACGCAATCATAATATGGGCTCATTGTTTAGCAGAATGTTTTCTTCTGTCTTGGGTAACAAGGGAGCTAGAATCCTTGTTCTTGGCCTCGACAATGCAGGAAAAACCACAGCTCTCTGTATGCATCCGAACTCTCTACTTATCCTGATCAAGCCTTTCTTTGTCCGTTCCCAGGATAGTGAATTTTTTTTTCCCCAATTTCTGCCATATCTTTTCAGATCGGCTTCAAATGGATGAAGTTGTCTCAACTATACCAAGTTTAATTGCCACCCTTTCTCGTTTTCTGATTATCAGAATCTAATCATCTGCATTGCCTTTGTTAATAGTTTGCTTTTAAGACCTCGTATTTTAAAAATTTAGTCTTAAATATTTAAAAAGTCCAGTTTAAATGTAATTTTTAAGACTGATTTTAAAAATAACAGATTTTTAAGACTGTATGTATTGAAACTAGTCAGACCGTATGTATTGAAACTAGTCCTAGAACCGTCAGGAGCGTTTTGTATCTGGTCTAAAAAAGTTTTTTTTTTTTTTTTTTTTTTTTGGGTAATGGGTGTTAGATACATAAGGAAAAAATAGTTTAGAGTACTGGTTGCACTACAAAATACTTTAAGACATTTGACGCATTTGAAAAAGTATTTCAATTTGTTAGATGCACCTTTAAAAGAAAAAAGAAACAAAAAAAGCACCAAACATGCGTAATATACCTGCAAATAGGGGAAAAACCCTTCATATAATGAAATAATCTAAACTGAATTTTTTTTTTTTTTTTTGGATTGGGCAAGCGCTGAAGCACTGCCAGGCAGGGATCGATCCCTGATTCATAGCCATCAAAGGACAGCGTCTTTGCCACTTGCACTACGAGGTGCTCGGCCTAAACTGAATTTTTTACATGTATGACAATGCACATAGAGAGAGGGAGAGAGCGCGTGTGCGCGTCTCGAGAGAAATAAATTGTATACATGCACAAATTCTATTTTTTATGCACATTCACACTTTTCTCTCATATCTTTCTAGAGCATTCTACATGTATTTATTTTTATAAATATATCCAACCTTAATTACTAGCACTTAGGTAGAAGAGGGAACAAAACTTGCCACAAAGTCATCAATATTCTTATCAGTACTCCCACCTTCATCACAAGCCTTCAGAGCCAGAGTCTTCCATTTCATAGCATTCTTCTTCATCTCTTTTCCTCTTTCACTCTTCATCACTATATCTATACATTTCTTCATTGTTTTCCTTCTCACAAGTCCTTTCTCATCAGCTTCAGCTTTCACTCCCATATTCCACACATCTTTTATGAACTTTGCATTTGTCGGTTGGTCTGTCCATTGAGGAACTGCCACCATTGGAACCCCTAAGCTCACAGCTTCCAATGTTGAGTTCCATCCACAATGTGTCACAAAGCACCCCACAGATTCATGATTTAACACTTGTAGTTGAGGACACCAAGTCACCACCAAGCCCTTGTTATTATACTCTGAAATGTCCAAAATGCCCTTGGGAAGCTTAGGTTTCTCTGATTCTCTGACCACCCATAAGAAGTAACTCTCACTATCCTTCAAACCCCAAGCCATTTCCTCCATTTGTTCATTGTTTAAGGATGCAAAACTGCCAAAGGAGACATAAACAACGGACCCAACTGATTTGTCACTCAACCATTTCAAGCAAACCTCATTTTCTTCTTTGTAAAGGCTAAGACCATAGGCGTAGTCATCTTTGAGTCTCTTGTCTAAGAACATTGATGGCATAGTGGGTCCTACAGTCTTCAGTGGGAAGATTTTAGCTTCCCATTCAGCCATCTAACATGTCAGAAAAGTTCATGAATATAATGACTTTAATGAAGTTGATAGGTTATATAATAAAGACCTATGGTCCTATCAACTAATTTCCGGGTTTTTTTTTTTTAAACTAAATTTTATTTTTTATTCCATTTAGAGTATCATTCGACCCGCAATCAATCGCCGCAATGGAAATATCTTTTTTATTTGATATTACCTCCGGTCCTAATTATAAGAACACTTTTATAGCGTGCATTTATACTATAAAAGTGTTACTATAATTAGAACTGGAAGGAGTAGAAATAATAATTTTTCAATAAAAAGTAAAAACAGTGAAAATTAAAGTTAATATTGGGCTTCTCTTTAAAATAGCATGTTATGGTTTATAAGTTATCATTGATGACATACCGAACAGTCATACAGCCTGTTTGGGATAGCTTTCAAAGCTAAAATAAGCACACTAAAAGCACATTAAAAGCATAAGCAAAGAATATTGCTGTTTGGGATAGCTTTAAAGCTTAATGAGCTTTAAGGTTAAAAGTAACTTATTGGATGAAGCCACCTTTGGGAGCTTATTAAACAAAAGCCACTTATGTACCGCTATCCCAAACACAAATCACATTAAAAAAGATGAAAATAAGTCCATTAAGAAAAGTCATCAAAACAAAAAGCCACTTCATAAACAGTCATATGCATTAATTAGCCCTTAAAAAGCTTTAATAATGAAGGGAGAAGATGAAAATAATAATAATAAAATATAATAATAATACCCTATCTGATATTTGTATTTTTACTCTGTGAATGAGATATCCCTTACACAAACGCCTTATATCTATATGAACTGAGAGATGCTAACTGAACAAGATGGAATTCATTAACAAGTAACTCTAGAAGCTTCCCATAAAAAAAAAAAGAAAAGAAAAAGGTTATAACAGTTAAGTAATTACTACATTTAGTTCTTAATATAAGATATTCTTTTTGTGGTGTAATTTATCCTAAAAACAGGCTCTTATATTAAGTACAGGAAACAATGTATAAGATATTATCAAGTATTACTGACCTGTGTTTCAAGCTCATAAAATGAATTACAAAGCACCCAATCTGCTTTCTTTAGATCAGAGAACTGATTCACGACCATTTTTGTGATAGCTGGGTAAGATCCCGAAGCATACAAGAAAGAGGGCAAGTCAGAAGCAGCAAGTGTTGGCAACGCAGGAAGTGAAATCTCACACTTATTATCATCAGTCAAAGGAATCTTCAAGTTTCCATGATAAGCATGGTAATATATACTATTCACTGCACAAGATTGAGTGAAAAAAGCAGCTCCAATAATCCCAAATTTCTTGGTTACTTCAAGAGCCCAAGGCACGAACGAATCATACACAACACAATCAACTAAATTCCCAGAACTTGTGAGCTTTTGAACGACTTCTTCAAAAGTCTTTGGCCCTATGTCCCAGAATCTATCGAGGTACTCTCCGTCGCTTCCTGCTTCATCATACCCTCCATTATCATAGCCATCAGAGTAGCTCTCAAGAGCCATGGAGGTTGAAAGATCTATTTTTAGGGTTTTGCACAGAAAACGAGTAGCTACTAGTGTGACTCTCACACCCTTATGATCCAAACGCTTTGAGAACTGAAGCATAGGGTTTATGTGACCTTGAGCTGGATAAAGAAGAACCAAGCAATGAGGTTTTCTCATTTTTCTCTCTTCCATTGGTTTTCTCTCGTCTCTCTTCCATTCTTACGTTTTCTTTTTATGGAAACTAACCATGAGTACTTTTTGTGTTTAATACTGTGTTTGACTGTTTGGTTCCATATGGTCTGTTTTTAATCATTATGTCTATTTTTAATCATTATGTTTGACTGATTGGTTCAGTATGGTCAATTTTTAATCATTATATCTATCTTTGTTTTTTCCTCCACGTAATTTTTGTGGGTCCTTGAAATCGGATTATTATCAACAAAAAAGGCTCTGGATTCTTGCTCAAGAAGAAGCTGAGACAGGCCTGAAGACTTACCAATCAATAATCATTATCACGGGAAAGGACCCAATCCATATAGTCCATTATTGATTCTACTTGTGGTTGAGAATTTATGATTTATTTATTTTAGTTGAGAGCTTGGTCCTTCACTTCTTGTTTAAAATTAAAACAACTATTCCAACATTTTTTTTTTAATTTCAAAAAGTTGTTTTTAAAAATAATTTTATAAAACTGTATTGAAAAAAACTGAAAACAGAAACGAAGCCCTAATTTTTTCTTTTCAATATTTTTTTGTTTCTCAGACTGATAGAGCAATTTTAATTTAGTAAGGGTGCTCTAATATCAGTCTCATCACAAGCTATTGGTGTCTTTACAACAAATCCAAGTATATATACCCAATGACCGTTTTCCCTATTGGTCTTTCGTCTTTGGGCATGCGTCCTGTATATATAAATGAGCTCATGCTCCTCTGCTTCTAATTAATTATTAGCCCTAATTTTTCGATTTATTGTATTCTTAATTATAAATTTAAAAACAAGTTTTAGGTGTAATTAAAATATTCCCGGTTAAGGATCAAAATCACCTGCCTTATTTAAAAAGAAGCATTTTTTTTGAATTGTGACCTTTTTAGGGGATAAATGGGAAATAATATTTATACATCAATTAAATTTTTGAATGTTTTTTTACTCTCTCTGGCAGGTCCTAATTTTAGGGAAAAGTTAATTAACTTCATGCATGGTTCCTAAGGAGCGATGATTGATAACTTGATATCCTTAAACTTGTAAACAAGTGTGTAAATTTTCAATTCTGTCCCTCATTTAAATTAGAGCCCAAAATAGTGTTGTCCAAGAATAAGAAAAATGCCAACAACTTGTTGCAGTTAAGAAGTGGTAAGATTTTTGTTTTTGTTTTTTTTTTTTTTTTTGGGGGGGGGGGGGGGGGTAACTACAACACATTTGCCCTATATTATATTTTAAATTTCAGGAAAAATGATAGAAAATGAACTTTGAAATTGCAAAATCCCAAATTAGGTTTATCAAGAATTGATAAAGTAAAGATGAGACTTGATAAGCAATTCACAACTCATTTTTGAGAAATACCTAATTTGAGATTTGACAATTTCAAATTCTTTGTGTGTGTGTGTGTTTATATTCTCCCTAAATATTATCTTATATTAGAAGTGGACTATGGAGCAGTATAAATAAATCACATCTAACCACTCCATTAAAACTTAAGAAGAGGTGGTTAAGTGATCACGCTTGTTGTTTAGCACTTAAATTAATAACTAAATTATACAGCACAACGAAACTTTAAATAAGTCAATAGTATTTAATTTATAAATTAATTAAATGTGTAAGACTCAAGAAAATAATGAAAGGAATGATTTTTGGAATTTTATTAATAATAAAAAGGGCAAAGGTGCAATAATACACATGTGTTTTACCCTTATGAGTGCTTAACACCAAATGCTTTTATTGGTTGTAAAAATACACACGAACTTTCTCAAATGGAACAAAAATGCACATCTTCGTTAACCACACTGACGTTAGTTACTTTTTGGTTTGTGGACCCCACTTGTCATCTTTTTTTCCCGTATCTCCTTTATCTTTTTGTAGTCTAAACAAAGCAAGTCCAACCACCGAACCCATGCCCAGATAATTCCTTCCATTTGCACCATTCGTATTCTTCGAGGAAGCTAAAGGCGACGTCGTAGCTGAACCAGTGTGGCTGCTTGCACTCTCCGTCGCCAGAGACTTCACTACAAAAAAACCCTTGTTTTGCAGTGGAAATTTTTCATCGCAAAACAAGCATTTTCTGTTGCAAAATTGGTTTGCGACGGAATTTCCGGCAGAAAAGTGTTAGCTAAAATTGCCCTCACAAACCACTTTTGCGACCACTACTACAAAAAACATCAAAAACATCCTAAATTTGACCCATTTAACGTCCTTTTTTCTAGGGACGTTTCGTGAGAGGTAGTAAAAAAAAATACTTTTGGCGACCTAAATTTAATTTAGGTCGCCTAATGTAAGACGACTTAAATTTAATTCAGGTCGCCTTATGTAAGACGACCTAAATTAAATTCAGGTCGCCTAATGTAAGGCGACTTGAATTTAAATCAGTAAGGCGACTTGAATTAAATTCAGTCGCCTCTCACCGCTTTTTTTTATTTTTTTTTTTATAAACAAAAAAACCCCCACGGGGTTGGCCACGGAAGAACAAATCAAAAATCAAATTCCGTAAATACTCTTTTTTATGTGACAAGCAAGAAATTCAAAACCAAGAAGAACAAGAAAAGAACACAGAGAGTAATCGAAACAGAGAAACAAGGAAGATACAATGAAAAAAAAAAGAAAAAAAACCTAAAAAGTAACCAATGACTCACATTCTAATCCCCTAGAATGGAAGGAATAAGGAACAAGAATGCAAAAAATAGAGTAATTTCAGATCTGCAAGAGACTTGGTGTTCATAGTATCGTCTCGGAGCTACGAGGAGATTTCCAGATCTGCAAAAATTGGTGCCCTTTCAGATCTAAAAAATCAACAAGAGTCAGATCTGGAAATACACTTACTAGCGGTAGCGTTTTGGATGAAATCGATGGTGACTCTTGTTCCAAAGTGAAGATTCTGGCATCTCGTTGCTCGGTCTCCTTGCCCAGCCAGATCAAAGAGTGTTGAAGGAGTAGGAATAGATTGAAAGAGAAGATGGAGTGTAGAGGAGAGAAGAGGAAGGCGTATGTGCATATCAAAAATGAGAAGAGGAAGGTGTACGTGGGGGAATTAAATAGTGTGCAGAGGAGAGAAAGGATAAATGAAATTAAAAAATTTCATTTTAGAAATTAAAAAATTTCATTTTAAAGTCGCGCCAAATATTTCATTTTAGGTGACCTTAAGTATTTAGGTTGTCTAAAGTCTCAAAAAAATTTTAGGCGACCTAAATTAATATTTAGGTTCTCAAAAATAATATCAATTTTCAAGTTTTTTTGGAGCTAAAAAATCCTAAAGTCTATTTCAAAAATTAGTATTTATAAAGTCTCAAAAAAAAAATTTTCAAGAATTTTTTAGGTTGTCTAAAGTCTCAAAAAAAATTTTCAAGATTTTTTTGGAGCCAAAAAATCCGCCAAATATTTCATTTTAGGCGACTGAATCAATATTCAGTCGCCTAAAATCCAAAATTTGCGACCTGAATTTAATTCTGGTCTCCAATGTCAAAAAAATTAAAAAAAAACAAAACCACTTACTTCGTTTGCCAAACAAATAAATTTTATTCCCCAAAAAAAATTATTCCAATTTGGGCGACCCGAATTCAATTCAAGTCAACTAAATTCAAATATTGGGACTTGAATTCAATTCGGTCGTCTAAATTCAAATATTGGCGACTTAAATTCACGCCACGCCAAAATGATTTTTACTCCAAAGAACATTAAATACCATGACGCCAAACAAAAAATTCTGGTGCGAAACTACTTAAAGCGTCCTGAAATTATGTTAGAACGCCAAAAATCAATTTTACAAGTCCTAAACTTTTATTTAGGACGTCGAAGGCTCATTTTCCTTCCATATATTTACAAGAATGTCATTACCTTCATTTTTTTACTTCATATTTTTAAATAAGGACATTTTTTAGGGTAGTGTTATCCAATTTTTGTAGTAGTGGACAGAAAATGCCTTTCTCCCTTGCAAATTTTGAAATTTGCGAGGAACGAACTTTCCCTTGCAAATCTTGAAATTTGCGAGGGAAAAGCATTTCCCTCGCAAATCCTAGATTTTGCGAGGGAAATATTTGCCCTCACAAATTTCACGATTTGCGAGGGAAAGGTATTCCCTCGTGTTAGCTCCCGGTGTTTTGATGATAACAAATACTATGATTTTGAATTCAGTCATTATTACCCAAGTAAGACATTTTCTCGAGCATGAGTCTATTGCTGCTCAAGCATGCTCCATCTAAATAGTGTGTTAAGTGTTTGTACAGAGGATGCTCAAGCATCAGTTAAGTATTACTCGAGCAGGGCATTCTTGGTGCCCGAGCATGATCAAACTAGTATAAAAAAATCTCTCTGTCAAACCACTGCTCAAGCAGCAGGTAAGTATCGCTCGAGCATGGTGCCCGAGCAGAGGTAAATGAATGCTCAAGCACTATTGTTTTACTTATATTCTTTCTCTCTGCTTGCATGATTCTTGAGCAAGGTTTACATGTTGCCCGAGCATGGTGCTCGAGTAGAACTATCAGTTTGCTCGAGCAGTCACAATCTTTCATCTTAATTGCTCTCTGTCTAAGGTATTCTCGAAGCAAAGTTTAAGGGTTGCTCGAGCAGAATAAATTCAATGCTCAAGCATACATGTTTCTTTTCAATATTTCTTCTTTGGTTGACTATTGCTCGAGCAAGTTCACAGGTCTACTCAAGCAACCTGCTCAAGTATGTCATAAATATTGCTCGAGCACCAGCAACAAAGCTCTTCACATCAGTAAGAAATTTGATGTTCTCAAGCAAAAGGAATTCAGTGCCCAAGCATGGTGCTCGAATATGGGCTCAATACTGCTCGAGCATGAGCAACCTTCACTGCAGCAAAGTGTATTTATTTATATCTGCTCAGCAACCAAGATCATCTACTCGAGCATGGTTCATCGTCTATCAGTAAACATGAACTCATGAATCAAATTAATTTGAGTTATCATCCATATCTTTATTCAAATCACATTTACATTATCTAATCATCTTTACGAGTGATTTGCAGTAGATTAATCTGTTCAAAATTGAGATTAGCAAAAGGCCGTTCAAGTGTCAGTAGCATTAAATGCTCATTTAGAAAAGCAGAGCCATAATCGGAATGAAATTTTACAGCAGTCGAAGACATTCCTTTGAGGCATACTTATTCTAGCTATTACTCTGAGTCAACCTCTGCACAAATACAATCAACGAGGAAGCATTTAATGAAGGAATGGTCGAATATGCTCAACATTAATCATCTTTGTCTAACAGAAGTTGGAAGACACTAAATGGCTACATTCAAAGCTTCACAACAGCATTAATGGTAGACACTATAAAAGCTCACCACATTCAATTCCGCCAACTACTGAAATGTTGTGCATTCAATTCAAACTTATTACAATCTACTGTTTCATCTACTTCATTAATATCTTCGGATATCTTGTACTTCAGTGTTTATCTTTTATCTACTTGTAAGGAGCTTTTAAACACTATTTGATTATTGTTTTGTAAAATCTTAAGGTTGTGGAACCTTAAGTGTGGGTGTAGAATTACAGCTTGTAAAGGGACTGAGTCCAGTGTGATAGGATCATCCTAAGTTACAAAGTGTGTAATTGTATTCGTATTTGAAGAGTTAGTGGAAATCCCAAAGTGTGCTTGGGGACTGGACGTAGGTCAAAGTGTTAGACCAAACCAGTATAAATTGCTCTATCTCTGTTTCCCTTCTCTGTCTCTGCTCTACTTGTGCTCGTGTGTGATTCACGAAATTTTTTAAGATGACCTATTCACCCCCTCTAGGTGATATTCCATCTTCACCTCACAAACTTAGGATTTGTGAAGGAAAATCTTTCCCTTGCAAAATCCAGGATTTGTGAGGGAAATTCTTTCCCCTCGTAAATTCCAATTTATTTTTTTAAAATTTTAAAAATAAAAAAAAATAAAAAATTACATAAAAAGTATTGATAATTAGAAAATAAAAAGACTTGTATATCATAAAAATAAATTGTAACAATCATAAGAGTTTACATAGTAAAAACAAAATATTACAAATTACAATATTACGACCAAAATGAACTAAAAAAAGGTCTAAACAGCAGCAGTCTGGTCATCATCATCACCACCAGGAGGGAACCCCGTACCCTTGTCCTTCAATATGTACTGGAGAAGTGCCCGCATCTCATCAATCATCGCTCTTTGCTCCCTCACTGCCTATTCTAACGCATTTACCCTCTTATCATCTGCAAAACCAACATTACCAAGTCAGTTTATTTTTTATACTTCGTTTAAATGGATGAGGGAATAATGGTTTGCAATTGGTAGCAAAAGTATTACGTCTACCTGCAGGAACACCTCCAACACTGCTGGATGAGCGCTTCGAAGATGACTTCAGTTCGCTGGCAGAGGCACCCATCCGAAGACTCTTCGCTTCTTGCCAAATCCGCCTGCAGCCTGAATGAAGAGACTCCCATTATTGGAATAAGAGGACGCCAGGTTGTTCTCAATTTGTGAGCCTCTCTCCTATGTCAGCTGCTGATAGGTCTCCTACAAGCACAAAAATACATCACAAATAAGACATGTAAAATGAAATAAATGTTACTGTTTGAAACAAATAATAAATCTAATTAATATCTCACCACAAATTGCTGGGACTTGGCGTTAATCCAGTGCTTCCCACTACCTTCAATCTCCTGGGAATGGGTCCGCTCAAAGGTGGTCCAAGGAATCAATTCTGCAGAACTTCTCTAGACTCTACTTGCAAACACAAATGATAACCGTTAATTAATTACTTCAAAGTACAAAATATTGAATGCTAAAATAGAAAATAACGTATACTTACAATTTTTCGTTTGTGCTTACTAAATGGAATGGAGCCGCCAGCATATGACGGTCCATCCATTTAGGCCCTATTTAATTTATTTCGTTCACTTTGCTTTATAAATTTCTCATCGGTAGCCCATCTTTGAAATAACTGTTCTACGACCTCAGGTTGAATCCAATTTTTCTTTCCTTTTTTCATGTCTCAATTTATAAAATTTATCAGACAACCACTTGCTTCCCTTGAAGTTCTAAGCTTTTTTTAAATTTTCCCAATGACCAGGCAACCAACTAAACTCTCTAAAAATCAATAATAAACAATTAGTGCTCCTAAGTATAAAACTAGTTAATCAGTTTGCATTTTGATGAGAAGAAATTAATAACCATAAATCACATAACTTACCAAGAACTCATTGAACCAAGCGTCCCGATCAGCCTGAGGAATCTCTGTCTAAGTGGCCCAAGGCTGATTGAAATTATAGAACATTTGATCCCCTATGAAATTTGTCACTATCTTATAAGGCTGAAACCCTGAAAACAAACAAAATGTTGCAAATATTGGCATACAAACTAAAGGTAAAAAATAATAACATTACTAGTAACTTTACATGACTTACTCGGTGCTGTCGATAGGACGGATCCATAGCTTCCCTATCGCAAGATCAACTGTTCCCCAGACTGGTGTGTCTGAGGAACTAGCTTCCCCGACCTGGCTCCGAGGCGATATAGTGTATTGAAGGAAGAAGTATTGAAAATGTTAGAACATAGATGCTTAAAGAAAACAAAATATATGTAAATTAGTCAGAAATCGTAAACTCAACCTACTCTGCCCCTTGCTGTGGATAAGTCAGAGAGACAGGTACACCTCTACCGCCCCAACAAAGTTGGTAGTAGACGGTGAAGATGAAAAATAAAGTGGTGGCAGCTCTGGGGGAGAGCTAATCCCTCTGCCCACAGAGGGGGTAGATGATGTTGCCCTACCCCCTCTAATAGGACGGGGCCAGGCGCTACCATTACTATATCCACTACCTGAATGCCCTCCTGGATGCTCCATCTCTGAACACTTATAAACATTATATCAATATATATATAAATATAAGAAATTTACTTAATATGACACTGGCGAAGTAACGAAGTATCTAGTATAACAGATCGTCATAAACAAAAAACTAACTCAAATCAACTGGATGATCCTGTTCTTAAACCTCTGCCTGCACACCTTCCTTCGATGTCTTATAGTCATCGAATTAGATTCACTATTGGAGTAAATCTCTTGTGCCTCATCGTCTGATTCCTCATTGTCAATATGGATAGGAATCAACTCTAACTCCATAGCGGAATCAAAGAGATTGCTTGGTAGATCGTCCTTGGCAATACGTATGGCAAGTACATGTTCCACATCAGCTTGGAACGGTTCAGTCATATCGTCATTTGTTTCTGACTCTTTCAACTTAGGTATAATATGTCGTGCTTTGGTTTTGATAACTCCCATCCACCCTTGGCAGCATGTGGGATACGATGTGTAATAAACTTGTTACGCTTGTTGAACAAGAATGAATGGGTTATAACTAACTGTATATCTCCTTGACCAGTGGATCTCAACATTTCCATATTTGTCCATTTTTGTCCCACGCGGAGTGTTATCAAACCACTCACATTTAAATAGAGTCACCGACTTGTCCTACTTGTAATCCAGCTGAATTATGTCAATTAACTTCCCGTAGTAGTCGCCCTCGACCCCGTCAACTTGGCCACCTTGACAACATACACCGTAATTGCAACTTTCCGTATTTTTGTTCGCTTCAAAAGTTGCAAACCGATACCCATTGATTACATATTTTTTTATCCAGGTTATAGCTGTTGCAGATCCATAAGATAAACTCAACGCAACATCCTGGGGAGCTAATGGGTTGTGCACAAAGTAGGATCGTAACCAATTAGGAAACTCGGCCATCATGAATTGATCAACATCAAAATTTGACATCAAAGGATTTGTCAATCAGACCGAATTAGAGAAGTGATTGTAAAAAAAAAATGAAATTAATACTTTAATACTTACCGTAACAGTAACAAAAGAGGAAATCTTACTTTAAGTATGGGGTGGCCTCTTCACAGTTGTTTAGAATGTACCACTCCGCTACTTTCTTATCACTTCCTTCCAGAGTTAACCTACAATGTTTTCGCACGACTCGGCCAGGATAATGAAATATTGATATCTGACCACTCGGTTCACCGCCATCATCATTGCGAGATAACCCTCTCAATCTTGATATAACTTCAGGGGGATAATAGTATGAGGCAAATTTAGTGGCCTCTTCGACTAAAAATGCTTCAGTGGTAGATCCTTCAACGTACCTTGGATTTTTGATCTTGTACTTAAGTGTGCGTAAAAACCTACAATGGACAATCAGAGGGTATTTATAACCTATAGCACAATGTGTTTCAATTAATCACTGACAAAAGAAATATATATATTACCTTTCAAACGCACACATCCACCTATATTGTTGCGGACCTTCTACCCTTGCTTCATACGCCAAATGAACAGGCAAATGTTCCATTGAGTCAAAGAAGCTAGGAGGAAACACCATCTCTAACTTGCATAGCATTATTGGCACGCTCTCCTCCACCTGCCGTAACTTATCAACATTAAGCTCAAAAGCACAAATTTCTCTAAAAAACAAGGAAAATTCTGTCAGAATAGTCCATATATGCTTTGGTAGTACTTTGAAGGCCCACGACAACAATCTCTGAAAGAAAACATGACAATCGTGAATTTTCATCTTGAATAACTTTGCCTTGTTCATGTCAACACATCTCAAGAAGTTTGATGCATAACTGTCTGGGAGTTTCACACCTTTAACCCATCGCAACAATTGTAAATTCTGCTCTTTGTTCAATGTATATGGGGCTCTAGGTTTGGACGTCCGGCCCTTGGCATTCTTCACCAAAGGAATAGCAGGCCTTCTGCAAATCTGTTCTATGTCACGTCTTGCGTTGATTGTGTCCTTCGTCTTACCCTTGGTGTCCATTACGGTGTACAGAATATTGTAAAACACATTCCTGTCAATATGCATGACATTGAGGTTGTGTCTTAACAATTGATCTTTCCAATATGGTAGCTCCCAAAAGATGTTGTGTTTGTTCCAATAATGTTGAATGCCATATCCCTTAGGTTCGCGGGAAGCGCTCCCTCTTCAACACTTTAAATGTGCTTCACCCTTTCCCATATTTCTTGGCCACTTAAATGACGAGGTTTATCTGACCGTTCAACCATATTTCGCTTGAAGTCTTTTTTATTATCCCTAAGTAGATGATCGATAGGCAAGAATCATCGATGCCTGTCAAACCAACAGACCTTGTGACTATATTGCAAGCTAAAACCCACGTTCTGTTCGAGACATACCAGACATGCAAGCTTCCCCGAAGTTTGCCAGCCACTCAACATCCCATATGCAGGGAAATCATTTATCGTCCACATTAAGACAGCCCGCATGGTGAAATTTTGGCTCAATGATACATCGTATGTAAGAATCCTTTCACTCCACAACATCTTCAACTCGTCTATCAAAGGCCTGAGGTATACATCTATTTTCTTTTTTGGGTTGGATGACCCAGGGATTAACACATTGAGGAACAAAAACTCTCTTCTCATGCACATGGAAGGTGGGAGATTGTATGGAGTCACAATCACAGGCCAACAGGAATAATTCTTACCCGTCTGGTTGAAAGGAGCGAACCCATCCAAACATAAACCAAGATGGACATTACGGGGATCGATTGCAAACAAAGGATTCACCTCATTAAATTTTAGCCAAGCTTGGGTATCGGATGGATGCATCACAAATTTTTCATCCCTGTGATGCTCCCGGTGCTATCTCATGAGCAGCTATTTGTTGTGATGAATACAATCTCTGAAGTGTGGGCACGAGAGGAAAGTACCACATCTTGCTTAATGCTTGAAAGGTTGTTTTCCTTCCTTTCCCCACAACTTTGTACCTATCATGTTCACAAAATTTACAAGTAGTCCGATCAGCATCATCCTTGTAATAGAGCATACATCCTCTGGGGCAACAATGGATTTTTCACATCTGAGACCAAGCTCTTTCACCTTTTTCTTTGCTTGGTAAAAATCTTTCACCAAATTATTGTCATTTGGAACAACCTTACTCATGATCTGCATCATTTCATTGTAATTCTTCTCACTCATATGGTGATCACTCTTCAAGCTTAATGTTGCTAGGGTAGCCGATAGCGATGAATATTCACTATTTTCAATGTGTTCGCAACCTTCCCATAAAGGACGTTGCGCACCTTGAAGCATTTTATAGAACCTATCAGCTTCTGAATTATGATCCTTTCCCATATATGATGGTTGATTAAGTGTTTTGGTCTCCTCTTCCAGGTATGAACGTTCAATATGAGTAACAAGATCAAAATATTGGCTGGTCGAAGGTCCCGCGACATCTATAACCAACTGTTCATATTGATTAAGGTTGTCTTGATGAGTACTGTCTCCGTAATGACCACTCGGTGTCTGTCGGACTTCCCCATGAAATTCCCAACATTCATAATTCATCATGAACCCTTTTCTACAAAATGGATTCTGATCGTGCTCGGGTCTTGAAATTGCAAACACCTACATTTCACACACGGACAACTGATCGAGGTACTTGAACTAGTTATGTGCGCCACAGCAAAATGGATGAAGTCTTCCAAACCCTCGAAGAATACTCAAGTAAGTTGTTTTTTTTTTTTCTGAGTTAGACAATTGTATATCCAACTCCTATCATAATCGCCTTCCATACTTCCCCAACCCAACCCTACACAAACACTTTTGGAACATAATACAGTAATACTAACTAATTCAGATACTAACCTAAGTAGCAAATACAAATGGCCGCTTATATTAACCAATTGCCACTTAATCAAGAAAGTAGCAAACAAACACATGCAGTGAACAAAGAACAGATCCCAGCAAGCAGCCAGAAAATGAGGATAGTATACTAGAAGATGGGGACATGCATGTTTACGGGCCAAAAAAAGAATGATAAGGTACAGGTAAAAATAGGGACATATGACAAATTTATTGGAAAACATATATACTATTATTTCATCACAATGCAAACACACAATTACATTAAGGTTGTAGTTTGTTACCTCAATTCCAAAGAACCGATTGCGGTGAAAAAAAAAAACAAGGGTCAAAGATGCAAAAGAGTACAATCCACACAAAATGCAACTATGGCAAATGAGCAAAATAGGATATAATCGAACCTCAACACAAATCTTAATTAACCAAGTAGTAAAGGGATACCAATATTTTCACCTTTGTGCACTTAATTAATTAATTTTGGAGGGATTAAATGGAGGAGATGCAATGTCTCTTAATTAATAAAACTACTATTATTATCTTGAATTAATTAATTAACTACACATTTAATTTGTATTATATACTTAGTGGTAATTTATAATCTTTTGATTGAATTAGATGCACAAATATTTCCATTATTATTATTTAAATGCCTGATTTAAATGTATTTTATTTATATAATTATGTATAGTAAACTAATTTTTGGATGCCAATTGTTTTAAATAGATCAATCACGAATCCACTATCCAAACATATAAATGAGAATTACAATCACAACATATAAAAATATGAAAACAAATATTTATTTTAGTGCTACTTTAATAAAATATAGATAATACTATATAAACTGCATTTGATTCTTATATTCTTAAATATTAAACAAAATATTATTTTAGATTCTTACATACTATTACCTCCGGTCTTAATTATAGGAACACTTTTGTAATGTAAATTGTACCACAAAAGTGTTCTTATCATTACCAATTAATACAATATCATAACGATTATTATCATTTCTATTTTAACCCTTAATAAATACTTCTAAAAAAATTATTATCATAGAAAATAGGGTTAAATACCATTTTTACCACGGAAGTATTGGTAAGGGGGCACTCAGCACCCGAAAGTTTTTTTGGTATCATTTTTGCCCCGGAAGTTTACAAAAGGGAGAAAATATGCCTTGGAAGTTTTTTTAAGGAGCAAATTTGCCCCGGAAGTTTTTTTTAGGAGCAAATTTACCCTGGAAGTTTACAAAGAGAGCAACGATCCAACGATCAAGATCAACTGATCGACAAGGTCATTATGTTTGTAAACTTTTGGGGCAAAAATGATACCAAAAACTTCCGGGTGCTTTGAGTGCCCCCTTACCTATACTTCCATGACAAAATTGGTATTTAACCCTAGAAAATATAAGGGGTCTTCTAAAAATTTTGTTATCCATCATATAGGCCATTTTTAGTG
This sequence comes from Acacia acuminata, assembly GCA_019022655.1. NCBI lineage: Eukaryota > Viridiplantae > Streptophyta > Magnoliopsida > Fabales > Fabaceae > Acacia > Acacia acuminata. Next base: position 2,840 of record JAFJYI010000164.1, on the reverse strand, counting down.
TCATCAATGAACTTTTTTTCAATTATTACCACAATTACAATTTATTCAGGAAAAAACTTGAAGTCTCTAATATAGCATTTTTTTTTTAATATTTTCAAATATAAATTTAAACACCTCTCCTTGATTTCAATTAAATTAGCTAGTAAGTGATGATTTATGATATGGTTTGGAAGAAGTATTTATGAATGGTAAGAGCCGAAGCATAGTTAGCGTGGATGATTGAGTCATTATGAGGGTTGTTGATTCTTTATTAAAAAGTAGTAAGTTCATAAGAAATCATTACCACTAATAATAATTAGTACGTTAATGATACATTTAGAAAATGGAATAAACTTGATTACTTGTGGTTGTGGTGATTATTAGGCAGTCAAAATCATATCAAATCTCAATCATAAATTTTCCATTCATACACAGTGGTTTGTTAGCCAAGAGATTAATGAAAATGAAGAATCAAATAGAATGTGGTAAATGGAGAAGATACAATATCTTCTATTTTCAAAATATAAGGGGTCTTCTATTTTCATTCAATATCTTTAGTACTAGATTCTAACAATTAATATCATAACAATAATGCTAGAATCCGAATAACTCAGGCCAAAGCAATCTCAAGAACTATGTCTACAATTTATCATATCAACAACAGTTTCACAAAGATTTAAGAACTCAAGATCTAAGAACGCAAAAAATAAATCTCACCCGTTGAAGAACGGTTTGCAGCGGAGAAAGAAGAGAAAGGACAACGGAGTACGACTCACGGTGGAGGAAGACGAGGTTGACGACGGCAACCGGCTCGCGGCGGTGGTTGGACAATAGTGAAAGCATGGGGAGGAGAGAAACATCGGAGAATCAAGAATAAAGGAGAAATAAGGGGGGTTTTAAAGAATTTTGCGAAGGAACTCCAAGTTCCGTCACAAAATGGCAGCTCATACGCCGCTATTTGCGACGGAACTCCAAGTTCCATCGCAAATTTGCGACGGAACGTGGGGTTCCTTCGCAAGAAAACGTTAATTTGTGACGGAACATCGGGTTCCATCGCAAAATCGGTTTTTTTGCGACGGAAACTCTGTTTTTGTCGCAAAATATTCTTCATGAACCTATTTTGCGAAGGAGATGGATTTTCCGTTGCAAAAATCTCTAAATTACGACAGAATTTACTCTTCCATCTCAAATAGCTTAAAATTTATGACGGAAAATTTCTAGTCGCAAATTCTGTCACAATTAAGCTATTTTCTAGTAGTGCTTAGAGCCCTTGGGTGCCGGGGCCAGAGACTTAGTTCCAAAAAGCTCCTCTGGGAGCAACACCTTGTCCACCTATTAAAAAACGCTCGAAGAGGGTCCAAGGCCAAGAACAGAGCACTAAGAGAACTCCCAATGAGGCTCCTGAATCAGCAACAACTATAAGCATCTCCTAACGAGGCTCCTGAAACCCATGCACATGCATCAAGTCATAAATACACCAAAACCACTCATAAGGAGCGTCAAACCATGCCGAAGAGCCAGCTCGAATGACCGTATGCTCCATGGCTACATGCCGAGCACTCTCACCGAGCTCAGGGCCAACGAAGAAGAAGATATCACCCACAGAGATTCATAATATCATACGATAAGCCATTGGAGAAATGCATAAAACACCAATTCAGAGAAGAACAAGAAGTGACAGTGATCCATTGAGTTAAGATTGAGAGAACGAGTGTGAAGAAGAAGCTCCCATTTTCACCTATATATAGTCCCCAATGGGTTGGAAGCAAAAACAGAGTGCCTTACTGACCAATGAAAAACTCGCTTGCACTGTCCTCTCGAGAGAGTGAAAACTCTGATGTCATGGAAAAATAGGGGCTCATGACAGAGATATATGGAAGGAAGGAGCTGGAGGCTGACTCCAAAGCATTAAGGGGAAGAAGAAATCACCATTGTGTAAACCCAGTACAAGGAAATAAGAGATTGAACTTTCTTCACATGGATCATACGCGAAGAAAGAACCTTAGCAAACAATAATCCAGACACGATGAAGAACAAGTAGGGAGAGTCCAACGAGAAGAGCTTTGCATCTTCCTACAAAAATCCAGCAAAACAGCCAAACCAGAATTGAAGCCACAAATAGACTTACCCAAGGCCAGAGGTAAGCAAAAGAAGATGAACCAGATTCAAAGCACATGAAACAAGCAGTAGAAGATGAACACCACCTACTCCACTAGCTATATATCCTCTTTTTTTTTTAAAAAAAAAAAAAAAACTCTCCTTTGGTCGTTCCTATAAATCTGACATGGCTTGGTAAAAAAAATTTCACATGGAAGAACACGTTTGGTGAACTGTAACTGATATTCCTTTAATTCCATGGATGCAGTCATGTGTCGTTAACAATCTCAGTTTTTCACGACTGGGCCCTGGCTTGAGGAGAGAGGAGAAAGAGAGTTGGAGTGAGTGTAAGAAAAATGAGGGCAGGAGAGGAAGCCATGGAGATGACACGTGGATAAACTGGGCCCACCAAAGAAAAAAGTAACAGACGTCCAGTGTGGTTAACGAAGATGTGTATTTTTACTCCATTTGAGAAAGTTCGTGTGCATTTTTGCACCCAAAAAAAGCATTTGGTGTTGGGTGCTCCTGAGGGTAAAGCACATGTGAGTTTTTACACCTTTACCCATAATAAAAATGAAAATGGAAAATACATATGGCACACACTAAAAAAGAAATAAAAGGGTGGCGAATCTCCTTAAGCATAGATTTGTGGCTATCATTCGTTCAACAATAAATATGGAGTTGCATATAACTAGCTGAAATTATAAATCCTAACTATTCGCTAGGTCTAATTATTTAATTCCTAATTATAACTCTACTTGAAA